>OZ014522.1:446543146-447750146 GCA_963966055.1 Lathyrus aphaca | reverse complement strand
ACTGCAGCAAAATCATTTAAGGCCATACATTTTTAGCTTTAAAACTCAACGATAAAACCGTCGTCGAAAATGATTGTTGCCCCTGACTCTGTGCAGTCTTTGGTTTGTTTGACGTCGGACTTGTTATCCACTTCTGCGTGTCGTCCCATTTTAGATGCAAATATTGTAATTCAAGTATTGGTGTAAAACTACAATCCTAATTTTATACGATAGCTCATTATATTGAACCTGCACACAAACTTGTTAATATAGTAAAGAAAATACAATTATATTTTTGTTCATTCATCTCCCAAAGCAATTAAGAGAATTGGCCTTGATCACAAACAAAAAATTATTTAAAGAGTCAAGAATCACAAGTACCTCAATATGAAGATGAACAAAATAATAGCAATGATACTCTTGCATGGCCTCTTTTATTTTCCTTCACTAATATATCAAGCTCTCAATGAAAATTTTCCATTTTGGTATTGGACCTACTCACCCTTTGAAGAATTTTAGATGAAGGACATAAATCAGAAATAAAAAATTCTACCAATAGACTTATTGCTTTATTTATATTTTGATTTGAATACTTGTTGGTTTGTCCAGATTCTACTATACTAATACAAATCATAAGCACTGTAAATATGATATTTTATGAAAAGACTATCATAAGCACTATCATAATACAAATCTCACACCAAAGTTGGTTGTTGTTAAAACAAAATAAATTAAAATACCTTAGAGACATTGGCCCTTTCGCCTACGTTCTTCCAGCTTCCTCCGTCGATTTCTTCTGCAAGATTCAAGCGAAAAATCAATTATGGAAAACCAAAACCCTAACGACAAAATCACCATATCAACCACAACCATAAAAATCTAACCACAAAATCATCATATCAACCACAACCACAAAAACCCTAACATAAAAGCACCATATCAACCACAAAAATAATAACCACAAAATAAAAACCCTAACTATATACAAAAAAACCAAAAACCGTGATAGTCAATTCACATATGCAAGAAAAATCGAAACTTTACCTCGTCTTCCGATGTTCTGATTTTCAGCATTATATCATCGTGACTTCGAGACATTTCACCAGAAAATAATCATGGAAGCGTTGAATCTGAAAAAAATAATCATGTAAATGAGAAGAAATGTAGAACAAAACGAAGAACAAAGTGAAAGATGAAAATAAAGAAGATGAAGAAAGATTGTTGTGACAGAGAAAAGAGAGAGAACAACTGGAAAGAAGAGTGAACATGTTGTGTTTCAGAAAATTGTTTGGTAGTGTGTATTCATATGGTGTAGTTCCAAATGTCGATGTAGTTTGCATACTGTAGTTTAAACATAACCAAATGAGTTTTCACAATGTATTATTATTTGTATTTTTCCAAGCAGGCATGGTTACACAAACTGGGTGGTTTGATAGTTATGATAGGGGTAGAAAAAGACACAAACCAAGCAAATAATGGTGACGTGGCAAAAATTAAAAGAAGGACAGATGGGTCATTTCCATAACCCTAATTTTTCTTATATGGTAGATATATTATTCAAACTACCGCATGAGAGACTTGGAACGAAACCAAACATTAATCTCATTCAAAAGACGCGACTGAAGTCTAATCTAACTATTTTTCTATCTCTATTAAACATGCACGAGTATACTACAATTTTAAATAGTTTGTAATTAGGACTAAAATAAAAGTTTTCTTAGCTCTCCTATATCATGATTGGTTTTAAAATTGATTAAGATACCGTTGAAGTTTTGTTT
The DNA here is from genome assembly GCA_963966055.1 of Lathyrus aphaca. Lineage (NCBI taxonomy): Eukaryota > Viridiplantae > Streptophyta > Magnoliopsida > Fabales > Fabaceae > Lathyrus > Lathyrus aphaca. The sequence continues at coordinate 447,748,389 of OZ014522.1, read as the reverse complement.
AGAATCATTTACTTTTTTTTTTTTTAGCATATCAAACAATCCCATGTGAATCATCGGATTTTGTAAAGACGCCAAATAACATGAAAGTTATTATTCAAAAGATTGGAGTTTTGGACTGGACATAAAAAGCTACACCGGCGTGCTGTACTTTAGTTTTTTATTTATCACATGCTGTACTTTAGTTTTTTATTTATCAATTGTTGTATTTTAGTTAGCATGCCAACCTAATAGAATATATCATATTTGACCTGCTCCATCTTGTTCTCCTCACCTTTCCAGACTCACTAAACAGAAAGAAGCTTCGTTTAGTTTAATGGATTCCGTGAAAGTAATATCCACAACAACCATCCAAGCACCGAGTCACAACAATGGTAACTCAACCCAGATAATTGAATTAACACCATGGGATCTTCAGTTTCTCCCACTTGGAACCATCCAAAAAGGTCTTCTTTTTCACCAACCCACTCTCACATCAAACCAAAACCAAATCAACCATTTGAAACAAACTCTTTCAACCACACTCTCCTTCTTCCCTCCCTTAACTGGCCGTCTCAGAATCACACATCACAACGACCACAACAACGCTTCATGTTCCATCATTTGCAACAACCTTGGTGCTCTCTTCGTTCACGCCAAAGCAGAAAACACAACCGTTTCCGATATTCTTCAACCTAACTACATACCTCCCATTGTTCACTCTTTTTTCCCGCTTAACGGCCTTATAAACCACGAATCCACGTCACAGCCTATTCTAGCAGTCCAAGTAACCGAGTTAAGTAACGGAATCTTCATCGCTTTCACTATCAACCACGTTGTTTTAGACGGCAAGTCGTTTTGGCATTTCATCAACTTTTGGTCACAAATCTCAAAAGGTTCTCAAAAAATAACCAAACTACCTTCCCTTCAACGCTGGTTTCCGAACGAAGTTGAACTTCCAATACGCTTCCCTTTCACTATAAAAGAATCACAAAACAAAAGCAATTCCAAAAAGTTGCCAGAAAGAATCTTTCATTTCTCAAAGGAGAAAATCTCAGAACTCAAATCAAAAGCAAACTCAGAAGCCAAAACTCAAACTGAGGTAGTAACTGAAATATCTTCGCTTCAAGCGCTACTATCTCACATTTGGCGTAGTGTTGTTCGTGGCAAACAACCAGGTTCACAAGAAGATTTTTGCTATATTTTAATTATAGGTGTTAGACCTAGGATGATTCCACCACTTGAAGATGATTATTTTGGAAATGCTGCTGTATTTGGTGATGTGAATATGACAGCTGAGGAAATTCTAGATAGTGGAATCGGAAAAGTTGGTTTGGAGATGAACAAGCTGATTATGTTACATTCTGATGAGAAAATAAGGAACCATTATGAGTGTTGGTTGAGAGTGCCAAAGTTGTTTGAGGTTGGTTCTTTGGCAAGTGGTAATTCATTGGCAACAAGTAGTTCTCCAAGGTTTGATGTTTATGGTAATGATTTTGGTTGGGGGAAGCCTGTGGCAGTTAGAAGTGGGGGTGCGAATAAGAGTAATGGGAAGATTACTGTGTTTGCTGGAGCTGAAGAAGGTAGTATTGATATTGAAGTTTGTCTTTCTTATGAGATTTTGGAAGCTTTGGGAAATGACACTGAGTTTGTGGTTCCCAATTCTAAGTAATGTTTGTTCAAGGTGAAGAAAATGTGTTGTGCTTGGTTGGTATGTTGTGAATTTGTGTGTATGTTATTCATAGCATTGTGAAGAAAATGTGTGTCTATGTGTGTTTGAGAGAGACTAGGAAGATTGAAAGTAAGTTCAAGAACTAACTAAGATCAGGAGGAGGAACACAATCAAAGGGAGTAGTGTTCTATTCTAGAGCTATGTGAGCGATAGTTTTTATTTAATTATTGTTAAGTTTAATTTGAATTCTTATTCTTATGATGTAACTGCGTTTATGTTTAATGAGTTGTTTTTTAAAAGTTTCTTGGTCTGAACTTGTTTATTAGGATATGGCGATATGCTCATCATGTTAAAAATTTATCATAAGCATCTTGTTTTACTTACTTTCGTGGCTAAGTAATATTCTAAGCTTGTTTGCATTGTTGTTGGATGTCTCCAATAGGCATAACTCATTTGGATTGCTTAAACTATTAGTCAAATTGACACATTATATTTAAGCAACATCTACATGCATCTCCAATGGATGCAATCTACTTTTGGATTCTTTTGTGGGACCCATTAAAACATATTATCTTCAAATAACTCATCTAATTTTTACTTCAATTTTCAATTCTAAAAAATCATATTAGATTCTACCATTTTACTTAATATGTTAATATATTATTTATATTAAATTTTATTTTATTTAAAATAAAAATTTAAGATAGAAATTTTATTATTTTTTAAAGAAAGAGTCGTTGAAGGACCGTTGCATTCCAATGCAACGTACCATGATGTGGTGATGCATAAACTTGTTTTTGTATGCAGTTGCACACCTCCAAAATAACAAGCGATGAGATGATATAAGCAATCTAAACTAAATTTACTTTAATGGTGATTTGAATAAACAATCTACATGTGGTCAAATCAATTTATATTTGGATCCACCAATCATCAAAATTAATATTATTTAATGCTAAGCAACATATTTTTTGGATTGCTTCATGAAACAACTTACACAAATATTTAAGCAACAAGAACGCCACATGTATCTACTCCAATGATAAAAATGCTAAGTTTTGGAATTTATGAATCCTAGTGTGCATTAAGCAACATCCATTAGAGATGCTCTTAGTGAATCAGGTAGTAGATAAAGTAATGTGTGATGAGAAAAGCTTAAGGTTTAGCACAACTAATTAGTTAAGGGTTAAAAAATCTTTCTTTTGGCAAATTCTTAGGTACCCATGATAAGTAACTGGGTATCCGTACCTTTAGTGGAAATTGATTAAAAATAATAATTTAATTTTAAATAAGAAATAGTGAACAATCTGGTACCCTTGAGTTTAGTTGGGTATCATTATCTTCATCCAATCAAATGCTATTATTCAATTACACATCACTTTTTACAATTATTTTATTTTAAAATAAATTCAAGTTTTAAACCAATTTATACTCAAGGTATCAGTACCTTTATCTAAATAGAATCACATCCCTTCGTCTTCTTCGACAAACTTGTCACCAAATCTATATAAATGCTACCCCACTTCCATTACGGAATACTCAACGGTTGCATCAGACCCAACAACTTCTAATGTTCAATCTTCGACTTCTTACAAGTGAAACTAGCATACACAAACTAAGTTAATTCCTTCATTCCTGGCCACCAAAATAATTTCTTCAAGTCTTGATACATTTTAGTGGCATCGGGATGAATACTTAACCCATTTTTGTGACTCTCCTTAAGAATACTTTTCTTAAGCTTGGGTACATCTAGTACACAAACCCTGTCTTTGAACCTCATCACACCATTCTCATTAATTCTGAAGTAACCACCTTTATCTTGATTTATTAACATAAGCATGTTAATCAATCCCACATCGATATTTTGACTCTTTCTATCTCTTCAAGAATACCACTTGTCAGTTTCAACATGCCCAACTTCACACTATTAAGAGTATTTTCACATACTAAACTCATGTCTCTAAACTGCTTGATCAATTCTACTCTCGAATCATCAACGTTGACATATGCATCGACTTCTTGCTCAATACATCTACCACAACATTAGATTTACCAGGATGGTAAATCAAGTCAAAATCACAGTCCTTCAAAATTTTGAGCTATCTTCGCTGCCTCATGTTCAACTCCTTATGATAAAATAGATACTTCAAACTCTTGTTATCACTAAGTTGAAAGTTTGTATGCACCAACATGTAGCAACTATGAGTTGATGCATGCTGAGTGGAAATAATTTCCCACATTAATTGTGTAGTATGAATTGACCTGTAGCATCTGAGTTGATGCATAAAATTCATTTTGACACAAAATCTTGTCTTTTACTTAGTAAATGAGTCTAAACGGATAAGGATGATTATGCAATTCTAATCATGAAAATGCACACCTATATTAAGAGGATACCATCCAATATACACAAATATTAAATGTCCAAGTTTTGAGATCAATCAAAACATACTACTATAAGGCAAATGAATTCACACCATTTTTTTGCCTAAGTTGTCTTTTCAAGTTTTTGACTTTACAGGTTAAATTCTTTTGTTTTTATCCCTAATTTTTTCCTAGATTATTATATCCTTATTCTCACAGAGATACCCATTTTTTCCTAAGTCTCCTTTTCAGGTTTTTGACTTAGCAGGCTTTTGTATTTCACTTTTTTTAGGCAAAGTATCTTTTGACTGCGTCTGAATTCACTAGAAGTGGAAATTATTATCCATCCATAATTGTTAATTGAGTTGTAATTCAACATTCAATATTTTGATTATTGTATGGATCATTAAGGTTAATGATTGGGATAAAATGAGAGGGGTTCTTATATTTAGGGAGGGGGGCCTAAATAGAAATACACCAATGGAATTAAGAATACTGACATTGAACTAAGGTTGTTCATCTAAGCCATTTTGCACTAATTCTATTGAGAGTGGATTTCCCATCTTGGGTTGGAAGCCCCCCAGATGTAGGTGTAGTTTGGAATGAATTGGATTAATAATTCTTTTGCATTCTTTATTTTATTTATGATCTTTTATATATTTCCTGTTATTTGCTAATTCTGGTTTAAGATATAGAACACATTGGCTTAGACATATGGTTCAACATGTACCCCCTTAAGAATAGAATTTTAGATTCCAAGATTATTTGCTACCTTGATCATATAATAACTTTAACACAATCTTGAGTCTCTTTTATTGATGAGGCTTGAAATGTTTTCTTGTTGGGTTACCATCATCATATAGTTGAAATTTATTTCCACCGACTTTAATAACCATTGATGTTGGCATCTTCAAAACATAAAAAAGGATCTTTTGCAAGATTATCAACTTTATATTGGCAAACACATAAATCCACAAACTTCACAATTATAAAGTTTCTTCAACATGGAAAATGGAACCAAGTTTATGATTGCCCCTAAATCACAAAGTGTCTGCTCTATCTCTAGCTTGACGATGGTGCAAGGAATGATAAATCACCTTGGATCTTTGAGCTTTATAGGAAGCCTCCTTTTGACGATTACATTACACTATTTTGTCAAAGATAACATCCCATCATACTTTGGCTTCCTCTTTCTGGTTACTAAATCTTTCATGAACTTTGCGTAAATCAACATTTTCTCTAAAGCTTCACCACAAAGGACATTGACTTGGTTCTTAGCGACACTTTGTATGAACTGACCATTTTCCTTTTATTTCTTTGGCTTTTTTTAAGATAGGATAAGGTGGTTTCACATTATAAGGGAGTTATTTCATACCCCAAATTCGTCATACCTATTTATTACCCTCAATTGTTCTTCTATTTACTAACCTTTATTCAAAAATAAAATAAAAACATGTTTTGCTTGCTTTGTTTGTAAGATAGGTTTATGCATCAAGAAGTTCAAGCAATTGATCAATCAAGAATTTGTGTGATCATCAACTTCCCAAACGATCTCACTCATTTATAGTGATCCAAAGTTTCCCTTCATCAACAATCAAGTTCAAGATTTTATCAATTCAATGTCCTCAAGCCCCAATTCATCTGATAATCCAAATTAGGGTTTTTGACCAAAGATAGCTTGGTGTTGGATTTTTCATCTGAGCATGATCTCTCACCTCAAAGTATGAGTCAAGACCTTAAAATGCATCTTTGGAGTCCATTCATAGGGATCAATCAACTCAAGAAGTTTGATTCATTGATAATTGCAAGATTTGAATCCATCTAATGCAAAGTCAACAAATGATCAAAGTCAAAGTTTGACTTTTGACATTTTTGGTCAAACATGATTTCCTTAAGTCAATAATCGTGAAAATATGGAAAATGATTGAATTGGATCATGATTAATCAAGAAAATCACAAAAAGGATCAAATTTGTTAAATTTTAAGAACTTAGAATTTTTCTAAGTATAACAATCATGATCAAGTGACCGCATTTCCAAGGCCATAGCTCTAATTCAAGCATCCATTTGAGACACTTGAGGGCTTCATTCTAAGATGGAATTTGATACTACAATTTGATGAAAATCACAAGCCAAAATCTCTCTTGAAGTGGAAGTTATTGATGATCAAAATTGATATTCTATGTTGGTGAAAAATCTCAACACATAAATTTTTCTAAGTGTTTTGACCTTACCAAGTGTATGACTTCATGGTCACTTTGTGATCAATTAAAGAAACCACTTTTCATGCCCAAGGTATGTACTTAAAGATGACATTACATACTTCAATATTGTGGAAAGATTGAATCAAAAGCTCACGAGAATTGGAAGTTATGAAGTGCTAAATTTGAGATCTCAAAGTTGTTAAAATTGCCAAAATACTTAGAATTTTTCTATGTGTCAAACAACTTCAAGATTCAATTATGATTTCCAGTTTTCTACATGATGCATGTTGATTCTCTTCAAGTGATCAACATCAAAGTTGTAGAGGATGTCTTCTTTCCAATGGCACCAAGAGAATGAATTCCTATTGCTTGAGCATGAAGTTTCGAAGAGAAGAAGTGGATATGTAGAGCTGAATTATGGAACAAATTAGAGGTCACATTTTCATGATAAACTGAATCCAACATTGTGATCTTCTTTTTCAGACCAATTATACCACTAAACCTCAGTAAATAGACATGATTTATAGGCCTAGATATGCATTACATAAGAGCTTGAAGCTTTGTCTAACTTCCATACCATAAATGGCATAAAATGAACCTGCCAAAACTCAAAAGTGGAACTTTTATCAACCACTTTACTTTGAGCCTTGTGAATAGATTTCGTTGAAGATATTACTCCATCAAAACATCAGAAGGAATGCATAAGAGTTCTGAAAAAGCTTTCATTCTCCATCAATTAACTACATCTCACTTTGGGATGATAATGCAACTTGAACCATTTTTGTAACTCGATGAACAAACCAACATTGAAATGAAACCAAAATCAATTTCATTCACTTATGATAACCAAATCCAACCTCTATAAAATCTCCTCAAATACCAGAACCAAACACACACAAAAATCTCTCTAAAGCTTCATTAAAGAAGAACTTGAAATCCATTTTTTCGAATTCTTCAAATTCCTTAAGTTTTATGCATTTTTTTCATTGAATCGTCATCAAATATCATAATAAAACTTTTGTATGCATTGATTCCCAACTGTAACATCTCCATCACCATCTCTCAACCTCTATTTTTTTCCATTTGCAACTTGATTTGGGAAGAGCAATTCAGGAAATTTCAGAGCAAGTTACACATGCCATTATACTCCTAGGAACTTAAAGAAGCTAAAGACATCATCATATCACTTCTGGAAGTGATATAAAGAGGGTAATAAATTTACCCTATTAAGGTAATTTTTCAGTTCTAGAACTCCATGTTATGAGAATCATTTTTAATATTTATTGATACCATTTTACTTGCCATTTATCTCGATGGAATTGCAACTCTCATTCTTTGGACTATGCAAAGTATTTTCGCTGAAACTTCACTTGTTTGAGATGACAATTTTCTAAATAACTATCCAATTTATATTCCTATATTTTTTTAATCGATGTTTAATGATTATTGTATATAGTTTATTGATGCTTTCTCATTGACTCAAAATTACTTTAAGTCATATTCATGAATTGTGATATAAATTACTTGTTTAGAGTCTTCTTTATCCATCACCTTGTTTATTCAGATTCTGCACACTTAACAAACTCTTAGAGTATAAAATTGTCCTTTATGCTTTGTTATCATCAAAACTTACGAATTGTAGATATATAATCAAACTTTATCCAACAATCTCCTAATTTAGTAATGAATGAACAATTGTAAAAGAAAAAGGACATTATCGTAAAAGCACATATGGCTAAAATCACACACGCACAAAAATATTTTCAAAATGTTTTTACCAAATAAAATATTTTCAAAAACATTTTAAAATTGTACCAAATGATTAGGAACTGTCAAAATTATATGAAGCAAAATCTTGACTAATGTAATCGATTAGAGCTTTTATCTAATTGATTTAATTAGTTCAAAATTGAGTCACAACGACTGGGACAATCCCTTAATGATGTGCGTCGGATAATTAATTGTTCATGCCTATTATAAACTTACTATCGATTGTATTTCAAATTCTAATTGATTATGATAATGTGTTAATCGATTAGAAGGTCATAATTTTTTATTTATTAAAATCTTCATTTGAGCCAACCTCTAGCCTATAAATAAAGATTCTATTTCTTATTCCAAACCATCCATAATCGTGTTTTGACGCTTTCATCTCTCTCTATCTTTTAACTTTTCTTAAAATGTCTCTCATAAATGTTTTAGCCTAAGTGTTTTTGTAAGAAAAGTCCTTTCGTGAGTGCGAATATATTTGTAATTCTAGAAATGGTAGAATTGAAATTCACTAAGGGAATCTTTTGTATACAACTTGGTTGAATATTGTCCATTTAGGGATTTGTTTGGGGTTAGAAGCTAAAAATGTAAAAAGTTTTGGTTTCAGATTATGATTCAGTCCTAATTTAGGTTGGAGATTATCCCGTGATAAAATCTTAATAGTTCTTGATCAACCCAATATTAAAACCAAGATAGGTTTAAGCTCATCCCAGTATTCAAAGTTTCACAGGTTCTTGATCATCCTGGTGTTAAAATATTACAAGTTATTGGTTATCTCATGTAAAACCAAGGTTTTAAGCTCAAAGGTTTAGGAATTTGAAGACTAACCGCTCCAAGGTTTGTTTTTGTGGAAAAAGGACTAACCACTTCAATATACCTAAGGAAAATTGGCCACTTCACTCCTATGTTCATTTTGAAGAAAATACACAAACACCCACATATATCTAATATATCCTAATTTTTACCCCCTAAGATTTCACCCATCATATCATTTGCATTTTCAACCAAGATCATAAACATGACTGAAAGAGCGTAAAAACACAAGGAAGGGGGGTTGGAATTGGGTTTTCAAAAAACAAAATGACTTTAAGGGACACTTTGATTTATCCTAGTTCGTTTGAACTCAAACTACATCCAGTCCACCCGCCAACGTGATTTTGCCTCTCTCAACGAGGTCTTAATCCACTATTCAAAAATGAATACAACCACAATGACCTACTGTCAAAGTCTTCTTGAGTCTACTGACCAAACTAGTCACTCAAGGAAAAATTCAATTTTCTTTTACAAAGATTAAAAATCTGTAACTAACAATGCTTCTAAAAAGCTATATCACAAAGTGATCTGTTACAAAGTTTAGAGCAAGGTATTATGAGCGTGGAAGTGAGAGCTTCAAATCTTCAAGATGATTTCTTTAAATAGTGATTTGAAGTAGATAGTCGTTAGGAACATCTGGAGCTTGATTTGGATAGTTGTTAATTGCCATAAAATCCTTCCAAATAAAGAGATTTTTGTTCCCAGCCATTATTCTGATTTTCTTTAAATGGTCCTTAATTGAGGGAATCAAAATATTCTAAGCATGAATCAGAGTATCATAAATGAATACGCATCAATAAAAACGTCTTTAATGAGATATTCTCTTTGACAACAGATCTTCTATCAAAGAGCGCAAGACTGTTTCTTTTAGAAGATACTTTCCTTATAAGAACTTCTATTGTTTCTATAATGCACATTAACCACAAGTTAGTTGCAACATAAATTAGAGCTTTTATTCTCTTAGAAAAAATATTGTTATCATCAAAACTATAATAGAAGATTAGAATCAAAATTGTTCTAACAATGACCTTTTCTTAACCGTCACCTATTTGAGTTTGCCTTTATGGGAGATCACCAAGCACCTCTATGTTTCTTTTTACCTCTATTACTTGCTTACATCCTAAATTCGCTAACCTTATTCAAAATACAAAAAATATGTGTTGCTATCTTTTCTTATTGTTCAAGGTAGGGACTTACAATCTAGAGATCAAACTTGGTTTCTAAATCAGGGTTTTGGTTCCCAATGCCAACCAGTGGTCCACAAGAGCTTTCACTTCAAGGCATGACCTATAATCTTGGGTCATATTCATGTCAAGCTTCATTCAATATCATTTAATCAAGAGAAGTTCAAGTTTTGTGCATGATTTCAAAGTTGATTCAAATATGGTTCATGTGTTTATTTTCATGCCATCTCCATCCAATTCCCAAGAAATTATCAAGATTACTCAAGGGATAATCATGTTTCCTTCATTTGGTATTCAAGTGTTTATCATTGGGCCTTTGGATGTAAGAAATAGCAAGAAATCTCAAGTTGGCATATGTTTGGTTGATCTAAAATCAAGTATGACATATCATTTGGTCCAAACACCATAACTCTCTCATTTCTCAATATTTTTGGAATCTACTCTGAGCCAAATGTCACATTTGAACTCCTCTACAACATTGCTTCAAGGGTCAAACATCAATTCAAGCTCTAAGTCCATCAACTTTGGAATTTACCAATATGCCCATGTGTACACAAAAGTAGGCCAAGACCTGGTCGACCGAATACCTGACCTAGAATTTCAGTTCATGACCACAAATTTGAACCAATGCCATTTTCAATCCAAGCATCCTTTTGATGTGCTTATTTTTGCATTGAATTCTTTGAAATGGAAGGAACATTTGGCATAAATAAGAATAAAAGCGTACGAGGGAATTTAATTTGGCCTAAGCTCAAACGTGGTTCCTTGAGCTCTGCTTCTTGTTCAGTTTCAGGTCACCAAATCCACTCCAATTTCAATATGGGACAACCAACCCATGTGCAAGTCATTTATGAACCTAAAACGCAAGCAACCAAGTGATAAATGACATTGCCACCTCATGGAATCATAATTTTCATCACTCAACCACACGAATTGAAAATCACAAAATTCTAATTCCATTCACACATATTTCATATCCATTTCACATGTGTGAGCTGCTCAACAATTTTCCTATAAATAGAGGAAGCATTTGCCTTCATTTGTAAGCTTTATAAAGCAAAAAAAAAATCTCTGCTAAACTTGAGCTTGATAGCTCAAAAGACCATTTAATCATTCCTTCAATTCAAGCACTTTTAGCTTCATTTCTTCGCCCAAAACTCTTCATCGGCCTCCTCTGAAATTAACAGAAGCATTGTCACTGCTTGAAACTGCGTGGAACTATACTTCCAAATCCACCATTGTTAACCTCTTAAGCTTCAATTGAAAAGGTAGCTACGAGTTAAATTTATGAGCAAACAAGTTACCTCACTCTTCGTCTAGATTCACTAATTGATATCCCTCAACTTGCATAGTGGTCATTTAATTTTACTTTGAAGAACTAGGGTTCTTTATGTTCTTGAGTAAATTCTCTTTTATCATAGTCAATCAATGACTCTGATGCAAAAAGACATGAATGATGAAGTTTTTGAAAGTTGAATCCATGCTAGATTCATGCTAAGTACATTAGTTCATGGTAAGCTATTGGTTAACTTAACTCAAAGTAAACAGAGTCACCACCACACTTTTATTTTATTCCAAAAGGAAAATGAAAAAATAGAGGATAAATCCTAATGAATCTAAAAGCAAAAATCTAAAAGAATCAAGCAGAGAAAGGGTAAGGGGGTTGGTTACAAAATGGGAAGGTTTTAAGCATCCAAAATGTTTGGGGTACTCCACAGGAGCCCTTTGAAAAATTTATTGCTTTTGGTTTGAAAATGGTTTGTTTAAATGAGAATGGGGGATGAGAAAAGAATTAATTTTAATTTTATTTTGTGTTTGCCGAGACTTTTGTCTCATGCATACGTACCCATAAAGTGGAATGTAAGATCAAAACCCCGTAGTCCATGGTATTAATAGTGAAAATGGTTGGTTTTGATTGATTTTATTAAGTGAAGAAAAAAGAAGTGCATAAAGGCACAAAACCACTTGAATAAGTTTGATTTTATTTTTGAATTGAAGTAAAAATGATTAAGTTCACTGACATTTATTAAAAGAAAAGAAGAAGTAAAAGTATCTTGAGAAAAAGTCAAGGTTTGATTTATTAAAGTGGTAAAAGTTTGAAAACAAGAATCCTTTGAAAAAGAGAGGAAGTTTTGACAATTGAAGAAGGGAAGGAGATAAAGAGGTTATCCTAAAAAAGAAAATAAAAGAGATAAAGCAGGAAAGATCTAACCAAACTTGATGATACTTCCAATTATAAGTACAAGAATTCCATCTTTATAAGCATAAGCTAGCAAATGACCAAATAAAGGCTAAAGTACCAACTCCATGATGATCAAAGCAAATGGAAGATGTCCTAGAATCTAAGTCCAAAACTCCAATTCCAATGCAAAGGATAGTAATTATAGTCCAATATCTAGATCACAAGTTTTTAGAGGTTTAATCCTTTATTAATATTTTGTGTCCAAATGGACAAAGGAAAAAGGAAAAGCACAAAGATATATAAACATAAACATAAACATGATAATGGATGATAAAGCATAATAAAAAACAAAGGAGATAAGGGAGCAAGAGATAAAAATAAAGAGGATAAGGTGCAAGAGAAAATTAAAATGTTAGTATAGTAATAGTAGTAATAATATGTACACAATAATGATATGATGAACTTAATCATCCACGACCAAAAGAGTAACAAGACATTTAATGACAAAACCGAAAAGGCAACTGATTTCGCTTAGTATCTTACACTATAGTGACTAACTGATGCGATTAGACCCAAATTCGATGAAACTTGAAAAAAGATTAGGATACCCAAAGCAACTATGCATCAAGCTTCAAAAGTCATGGATCTAACGCAAATGATTAACCAACATTGGGATGACGTGACCAACAGGTGGTCCGATCCACGAAAATGCAAGTATCCAATTGGATTTTTATTCCGAAGTAGGGACACATTTAAGTCTAGGTTAAGCATTCACCGAGTAATTTACGGAGTAATTACCCTACAAATGAGGCCGACCAATACTAATTAAGGTTAAAAATTTTAGTGTTAATACATGCGAGATAAACGATATGTAAATCTCCAATTGAACGTAATGTCGCATAAAAATAAAGATGGATACCAAATTGAGTTACACTTATGGCATTCTTTCATCTTTAGGTTCAATCACTCATTTTGGTGGATTCTAGATATGAAAATATATCACTAATTCAAAGTACCTAAAGTGAATTAAATAATTCACTTATAGATCGATTTGAACTAATGAACATTAACTCCTCTAATCTACACCCAAAGTCCATTGAATTTAAAGAGAAATCAGTCCCAAAAATGTCTCCTAAGGTAAAAAAAAAATAAGAAGAAAGGAGAAGAGGAAGCAAGAGGAACCAAAAATAAGTCTAAAACAAGTGAAAAATTGCTTATGGTACAGTGTTAACCGGTTAACCATTTGGTTAACCTATTAACATGTGAAAATTTCAAATTCTGCTCCCTTTTACACTGGTTAACCTGTTAACCAATTTGCACTGCAAATGGTTAACCTGTTAACACTGCACCAGAAATAGAAAAATGGCCAAAATTCAGCTTGATCCTCTTTTAAAACAATTTTCAAACACCTTATGATCATGAACTGAATTGGCACGAATTTTGGCCATTTTTCTGTTTCTGGTGCAGTGTTAACAAGTTAACCATTTGCAGTGCAAATTGGTTAACAAGTTAACTAGTGTAAAAGGGCGCAGAATTTAAAATTTTCACGTGTTAACAGGTTAACCAAATGGTTGACTGGTTAACACTGTTCCAGAGGCAAAAACAAGCGAAAAAATGCCTCTGGAACAATTTTAAACTATTAACCATATGGTTAACTTGTTAACACGTGAAAATTTCAAATTTTGTGCCCATTTATATTGGTTAACTTGTTAACCAATTTGCACTGCAAATGGTTAACCTGTTAACACTACACCAGAAACAAAAAATTGGCCAAAATTCAGGATGATCCTTTTTTAAAACAATATTCAAACATCTTATGATCATGAACTGAATTGGCACAAAATTCAAATTACTCAACTAGCAAGCTTGATCTACTGAAATTTTGTGGTTTGAGGATGTATTTTGCAAGGGATTTTTTGGTTATCAAAAGCTTGAAAAATGAATGAAAAGAGACATCTATTTAAAGAGTTTATGTACGGGAATTTGGTGGAATGGAGCTTGCTTTGGAAAATTAAAATTAGGCTTGGAAATCAAATTTGCAGGGAAATTCATAAAAGAGTGGTGATTAGTGAAGATATATGGTGGGAAATGATCAAAGTGATTTAGAGGAATAAAGTGGAGTGGATCTAGAATATTCCGAATGAGATCAAGGACCAGGTTGTGCTAAATTTGAACAGATTATTCAAATTTTGCCCTGGTTAACAGGTTAACACATTGGTTAACCGGTTAACTAACTCAAAATTTAAATATTTTGTTCCTTTTGATTGCATGGTTATTGTTTCTGCTCAATTATTTTGCGCATCGAATAAGGCATGGAAATAAACACATGAACCTTGGAATTCCTTGAATAAATCAAATAAAATTTGAGAGATCTTTGATCAGATAAATTTGAATTGTTTGCGGATCAACTTCGACTTTGTTTAGATGAAATTCGTTCGAGCTGAGGAACTGCTATTTTTGGTATTTTTGACATGTTCTTCCCCTGAAAATGTTAATAAAATAAAACAAAATATTTTTGGATTTTGATTAAAGGTTAGTAAACATAAAAAAAGGAAAACAAAAGCAACGGTGATACCCTGAGAGGTATAAACCTGCGACCAAAAAGGATAGACGAACCAGTGTGTGATCTTGTTTTTATGCAAAATGCAAATGAAAATGCGAAAAATATTAGGGGGAAAAATTAGGGTATGACAGATGCCCCTATTTAAGTTTCCTCAATCCAGAGATATGAATATTGACATCTTCGTTTCGAAAAGATGGAAGAGACATAAATATTAGAAAACCCAATTTTGGGCCCTAAGAGGCCGTAAAATATATGAAATGGAATGAAATGAAATGAATGCATATAAATGATATGAAAGCAAAGAAATTTGTGGGGAATAAAATGATACAGAAAACAGAATAAATGTTAGGGATAAGGAGAATAAAACTTCGATGGGGAAAACAAAGCATGTCACATGTTGGAAACCACAACATGGCTCAACTGAGGCAAAGATGTCCAAGAGTGGCATTGGACAAAAGGAGTCACAACTTCCAAGAGTGGCATTGAATGAGGCCAGGAAAGTCCCAGAAAGCACATCAAAAGCATCCAAGAATCACATAAATGACTTTACTGGGGATATCCGAGAGTGGCATCAGATAAAAGGGAATCACAACATCCAACAGTGGCTTTGAATGAAGTGAGAAAAGTCCTAGAAAGCACATCAGAAACAATGATGATTTCACTATGGGCATCCAACAGTGGCCTCGGATAAAAGAGAATCACAACATCCAATAGTTTCCTTGAATATAGTGGTTGTTGGATTCAATGTAGACATTTCCCTATTGTCACTTTCAAATTGTAATTTTCCATGGAGTTTTGCTATTGGCAAGCTACCATTATTGAATGAAATACAACCTTCGCCTATAAACTTTGTCTATCAGCTTCTTATTTTCTTTTGTTATGCAAAATGTCTTTACGGAATTACAATTTAACTCTAAAAATGACAAACATTTTAGAAATTGATTTTTTTAAAACATACTAGAAGACTTTCAAATTTCTTTGACCTTAGAAAGATAAAAAATAAAATCTTCTGTCTTCTCAAAAAAACCTCTGGCTTGCAGCAACAATCTCATGCCATTATCACTGAAATCCCCATAGAGGATTAAAAGCTGGCAGCACTCTTGGATGGATCCTTGGACCAAGCTTTGAGTTCAAAGTTCGAAGATATCCCCCCCATCATATTTTTGCTCGTCTAAGTGTTGGCGTTGAGATCATACTCTCCCCTGCTTTGTCAAAACTCTCTGTCTCCCTAGAGTCAGCATTTGTATATCATTCACATCATGTTCAATCATACGCATTTGACATAATTATTTGTCTTTCCCCCAGTTATCGTCTGTCTGACTCCAGGTCCGGATTACTGTCAGCTTTCAGTTTGAAATTCATTGTTGTTGATACCTTGAAGCGTGGTTAACCAAATCCTTTTTCCCAGTAATACTAGTATCCCCTACAGAAGCCCATCTTGTTGGTATTTACCTTATGACAACCAATTGTTATTATAAGTCCAATTGTCATCAGGCGCAAATCCTTTAAGTTGTTTGCTTACGGTTTAAGGCCGTTTAATTCAACACGCATCTGTGTTTTCCTGATGGTTCCTGAAAGTTCTTCTTTGAACTCTTCATTTAAGGAATTTCCAAAGGTTGGTCGTTTATCTTGTTGAAAACTCCAACATTTTTTCTTATTGCCAGCCGGTCTCTTAGAGCCATTGATTTATATTTGAGTACATTGCTTTCTGCTCCCAGTATCAGTTGGTCGCACAGAGTCACTACCCACACTGTGTTCGTTTTCTTTATCCTCAGTATCAACAATTACACTTAAACCTGTTGATTCATCACTGTGGATTAGTTGAACTTTATTTCCTCAACCGCCGAGTTGAGTCTGTTTTCCCGACTGCCGTATCGATGTCTGTTGTTTATTTCCTTAGCCACCGTGTTGAGTTTTCCTTCCCGACCGTCGTGTCGATGTCTGTTATTTTTATTTCCCGACCTCTGTGTCGATGTCTGTTGTTTATTTCCTCAGCCGTCGTGTTGAGTTTGCCTTCCCGACTGCTGTGTCGATGTCTGTTATTTTTATTTCCAGACCGCTGTGCCGATGTCTGTTGTTTATTTCCTCAGTCGCCGTGTTGAGTTTGCCTTCCCGACCACCGTGTCCATGTCTGTTATTTTTATTTCCCGACCGCCGTGTCAATGCCTGTTATTTTATTTCCCGACCACCGTGTCGATGTCTGTTATTTTTATTTCCCGACCGCCGTGTCGATGCCTGTTATTTTATTTCCTGACCGCCGTGTCGATGCCTGTTATTTTATTTCCCGACCGCCGTGTCGATGTCTGTTATTTTGCTTTCCCGACCGCCGTGTCGATGTCTTTTATTTTATTTCCCAACCGCCGTGTCGATGTCTGTTATTTTATTTCCCGACCATCGTGTCGATGTTTGTTATTTTTGCTTTCCCGACCGCTGTGTCAATGTCTATTTATTTCATTTCCTCTATCGTCGTGTTGAGTTTTGTTTTCCTGAATGTCGAGTCGTTGTCATTTCAATTACCTTTCTCAACTACTGAGTTGTTGTATTGGGATCCCCAAGAGTCACCCTTGAACTTGCTAGCTCATCACTTCAGATGGTATGTTCTCGTTCGTAGTATCAGTTGGGCGCATCAAGTCATTACGTTTTTACTTTGAGCTATTTTCTCGCTATCCTAAGTGTCGGTCTGTTCATTAATCTTATGTTCTGGATTTCTGTTTTTTGTTTCCAATCTTTTGTTTCTTAGTGCCAGCATTTACACTTGAATTTGTAGACTTATCACTTTGGATACTTCCTGTTTTTGTCTCGTGGTCCCCAGCATATTATTATCCCCAGTGAGTCTTCACCCTCAGTTTCGTTTCTGTGGATCACAATTACCATTTATCTTCATCATTTCCCGCATACCATATTCAGCATATTCATCATTAAAAAAAATCAGCATGCTAGGGTTCATTGCATCTCGCACGTTATATCCCCAGCAAAACAATAAAAAAGTCCCTCATAAGTTTATATCATGTCATTGCATTTAGGGGCAAAATTTTCGGTTATTTCTATATTTAATTACCTTTCACTCTGATTTTATGAGGATTAACATCACTCATTTTATCTGGTAAAGTTATTTAAATAGGGGCAGCTGTCACACCCCAAATTTTACCCCTAACTTTTCGCATCATACATTGCATTTAAAAGGAAAATTCCAAGATTTATTTTTTAATTTAATTTCTATTTCCCATTTTTAACTTTTTAATTCATTTTCATGATTTAATTTTTATTTATTCCATTTTCAAGTTTCAGTTTTTTTTCAATTTATACTTCTAATCTTTGTTCCAATCTCTACTTATAATTTTTAATTCATTCTTAAATTTTAAACTCAAGTTTTATCTTCATCTCATTTTTAACATTTTTATTCCAAGTTCTCGATTAAACTTCTAACTCAATTTCCATTTCAAGTTTCCCTTCTTTCATTCTAAATTTCTAGTCCAAGTCTCAATTCAAATTTTATTTAATTTTTCAATTCTTATTTATTTTCATTTCATTTCTAACTTCAATTCCAATTTTATTTTTAATTCTAAATCTTAATTCAAATTTCAAATCAAAATTTTTAAATTTATTTTTCTATGTGTTCCAAACTCATCCCAAATTCAAGTTTTAATTCAAGTCTACAAGCTCTTGCCCATCTAACTAAGGCTACAAGTCCAGAAATTAAATTGGTCCCGTGTACCTTGGATCAATGAAATTTCTTCCATAAGCTCCATATGTGACTTGCCAACACAGTTTGTTCCTTCCCACATGTATGTTGCCATTCCAAGCAAGTGAATCTGCAGAATGGACTCATCAAGGGCTGCAGTTAGATACAAAAAATACCACATCAATAAATACATTTTTGGTGTTACAGAGCAAAGTTCATAAAAGAGAAATTCAGTGGGGACCATTTATTTTACACGCACAACAGACAGATTTTCAAAAAGGTGGACCCAACCAAATGTTCAGCACAAACCTCAGACCTGCTGCATAGCAGGACTGCAGGCTGCTAACACCAAAGCAGATCCTACTTGTAATTGAAGAAAAACTTCAGCCAATATCAGAAAAACTCACAAGAATTTTTTTCAAACATAGCTAGTTCTCGGCAACAAAAAATCCTAACCTTTTCAAATCAAAAAACCTAAGGACGTACAGCCGCCAAACCCTAGCTTCCTCGAGCCTCATCGCATAACCTCTCCCACATTTCACTTCCAAACGGTCAATCGCTCTCCACCGGTAATCTTTTTCGCCGCAAACTGCACATCAATCGCAATACTTTATAATCATTAAAACAACCAAAACCAAAACAGGGTGGAAGAAGTAAATAAAGAAGATTCGACATTGTATTTGTCTTACCAGGTGAAAGTCTCCTCCCTGCGGGTATTTCATTTCCTCATCTCTGATTTCGTTGAACTTATTGTTGTTGTTTTTTTTTGTTTTGCTTGATATATTTTGTTGTTGTTCGTCATTAACTGAGTGAGGGGCCATGAGAATCGAGACGAAGAGATGAATAAAGAGTGAGGAGAGGCCATGGAAGTTGAGCGATCTGATAGAGACATGTGATTGAGAGTGACTGAGATTTGAGGGTCACGAGAGAGAGAGGAGTGTTTGAGAGAAGTTTTTTTTTTCTTTTCTGAAATTGGAAAGGGTGCGACGGCTGATTGTAAAGTAGGGTTTTTTCTTTTCTTTTCATCGCTAGTCAACGGGTCATGGGTCCTCTGACCCGACCTAGTATCACATCCAGCACCCTACTTGGTGTGCTGGATTTCTTGTAGATTCATTAGCCCACCCGTTTTTTTTACCCTTTAGTTTCTTTTAGTTATTTTGTTTCATGTCTACATATTTAAATTTTTTCTTTAACTTTTATTTGAGAATAAACTTAGAAATATTATTTTAATGTTAGTTGAGAAAATAATATATAATGTTTTAAATTAATGTTATTTATATAATTGGTTTTAAAACCTTTTTGTTTAGGATTTAGTCCTATTTTGGTTGTATGAGTACCGCGAGCTTATATTAAATTTAATTTTTGCACTTTGGTCGCGAATTGTCAAGTAAAAATATGATCTCTACAAAAATAATCGTTTCAAAAAGATAATCGGATCCTTGGTCCAATGCTAAGTAAATCTTTACGCGCACTTCATTTTGCACACACGTAAGTCGGTCATACTTGTGATCGCCATCTGCACGACTTAATACACATAATTAATTAACGTAAGAACTAAACTCAGGAATCTAGCATTCCTCGGGTTTTTGAATTGAATTACTCTTAAGGCTAGCCTTCGAGTTGTAATTCATTCGCTCTTTCGTTTTCAAAACATCTAAATCGCAAACAAAAATCGTGAAAGAACTAAACTCATGAATCTAGCATTCCTCGGGTTTTTGAATTGAATTACTCTTAAGGCTAGCTCTCAAGTTGTACTTCGTTAGCGCTTTCACGCTAAAAGAATACAACTTAAAACTTACCAACAAACGCAAATCATTTTACAATTAATCAACGAATAACTGAACTTTGGAGTCCAGCACTCCACGGATCCTTGAATGAAATCACTCCTGGGCTAGCCCCACGCGTTGTGGATCATTCGCCTTTTCATTTAAAACACTTTAATAAAGGTCAAACACCTTTTTTTTAAACGAACATTGTTTAAATCTTTTTATCTCGCAAACAAGCTAGCGCTTCAGCCTCCACCGCGGATATAAGCCAACGCTTAGCAGCTAGAAAGCGTTTTAAACAATCGTTCAATTAAAAAACACAAACCGTAGTTGCACGAACTACGAAGCTCTGACTTTCCCATTGCACAAGGGAATACGTAGGCATAGGGATTTTAATCCTTCGCGAGCACAATAATAAAAAATTTAATCATTTCTCCGTCATCTTAATAATACAAATAATATTTCTTTCCTTTTCCTTAAAACAAGCATATTAACAAACCATTTAGAAGACAAAGACATAAATCAATACTTAATCGCATAGTTAGACTAAGAGGTTCCCGTTGAGTACAACGGACGTGAGGGGTGCTAATACCTTCCCCTTGGGTAACCGACTCCTGAACTTAGAATTTGATTTCGTAGACCATTTCTTATCCTATTTAGGTTGTATTTATATCCCCCTTTTCTTTAGTTAGAATAAATAGAATTAGGTGGCGACTCTGTTGTTTCTTTCCGCGTCCCATCGCGAGGATCGTATTTTTTCGAGGTACGACGGCTTGGCGACTCTGCTGGGGACTAGATCCATGCTAGAGAGAGTCGATCCTAACTTAGATTTGTGTGCTTATTTGTTTGATCTTATATTTTTGTCTTCTCTATGTTCATTATTTATGTTTGTTTATTTGTTCTTTTACCTCTTTCTCTTATTTGCTCATTATATTATTTATTTGTGGGATCTCGGAGTCACATTGCAAGTAAAATTTGAGTTGTGGAAAAAGAAGAGGGAACACCTAGGTTATAATTGGTAGTATTAGTGTTAGTCTCCAAGAACTCACTTCTTGAGGGCATAGCATGAAAGCTCCCCCAAATACTTAGACTTTTCGTAGATCTTGTCACAATGCAGCTAGCCTGTCGCGTGACCTAATTCATGAAAGGGTTGTGATTCTAGGATCCATTGTTAACAACTGGTTTCAATATTGGTAGTTTTGTAGTGTTAGTCTCCAATGGCTCACATCTTGAGGGTCTAGCATGAGAACTCCACTCAGGGTAGACCTTATCGTTATTATCGTCAAAATGCAGCTAGCCTGCAGCGGGGCGTTAATACGATAAACGTCTATGACCTTGAGTTTCCTTAAACCATCACCATAGAAACCATCCTGTGAATGGGATTTATGGGTAGCAAAATGTAGAACCAATCTCTTACAGCCTACCTATTAAGAAGGTTCTGAATTTACTTGTGACACCTTGCATCTTTGCATCCTTGCATCCCTGCATCTTTGCATCTCAGCATCATATGCATCATTTTAGTAAGGGATTCAAGGAACAAAGAGATGTCTGTTGCAAACATCATAATTTCTTACCATGAATGGACTTCAGTTTATTACTTCTTGAAAAAATAATAAGAAAGGTTTGTCCATTCTGATGTTTGCAATAACTTCTTAAGTCCCTTGAAGCATTTGCATTTTTTTACTCATGAATGCATCTTCACATTTGCATTTGTCAAAAACTTATTCTCGTCACCTCCTTTCTAGACTGTCACACTGAGGATCTCACGCAAATACTTCACTCGAGCTCAAGCCAGGAAGAAGATGGCTGACAGAGACCCGGAGATGGAAAAGGTTAATGAGAAGCTTACTGATCTTCGTGGAAATGTGGGCCAGATTATGGAAATGCTGCAAGTCATTCGAGCAAAGATGGATACCCAACAGACTGTGGTTTCTGAGATTGTCACAACAACAACTGAGCCTACGCCACCAGTCACTACCCCTGTAACCTGGCCTCCTTTTGTGATTCCTCATGAGTTTGTACCTCCTCCCCAAGGATTCGCCTCTCACGGGTTTATACCTCCTTCCCAAGGATTTGTTTCTCAAGGTTTTATTCCTCCTTCCCAAGGATTTGTTTCTCAAGGTTTTATTCCTCCTTCCCAATGATTTTCTTCTCAAGGTTTTTTTCCTCCTTCCCAAGGATTTGTTTCTCAAGGTTTCACGCCTCCTTCTCAGGGGTTTGCATTTCCTTCCAAGGTTTCGTGCCTCCCCCTTAAGGATTTACCACTCAACAAACTATTCCTTTGACTATTGAAGAGAACCACGTGGTTACTAATTTTACACCAGATATTATGCACACCCGTGTCCAACCATACTTTAACGATCCTCAGGTGTACGATGTGCCAAACATGTCTGAAAACGGAAATAAGAAACATGAGAAGATGCAAGAGAATTTTGACACTCTTAAAAAGAGGTTGAGGGCAATTGAAGGTGACCAGATCTTTGGTGTTGCTGCCAGAGAGATGTGCCTTGTGTCTGGACTAGTGATACCTCTCAAGTTCAAGACACCCACCTTTGATATGTATGAAGGCGCAACGTGTCCTAAAAGCCATCTTTTAATGTACTATCGGAGAATGGCAGCGCAAGTTGACAATGATAAACTGATGATCCATTGCTTCCAGGATAGTTTGAAAGGAATTCCCTCCAAGTGGTATCTGACTCTGGACCAGTCAAAAATCTGTTGTTTCCAAGACCTGACGGACACTATCATCCAACAATACAAGTACAATATGGACCTTGCTCCCGATAGGAGGCAGTTGCTGAGTATGTCCCAGAAAAATTCCGAATCTTTTAAAGAATATGCTCAAAGGTGGAGAGGGACCGCTTCTCAAGTAGATCCCCCGTTGACTGAGAAAGAATTAACTGACTGGTTTGTTGACACTGTATGACCAGAATTATTTGAGAGAATGGTGGGAAGCATAACTGCTAGCTTCTCTGATCTTGTGGCTATAGGAATCAAGGTTGAACTTCGTTTGAAGAATGGTAAGATGAGTGGTGCATCCAACAACTCCAACAAGAGTAGTGGGAACAATGCTAAGAAGTTTACTAGGAATTTCCACAAAAAGAAAGAAGGCGAGACAAATGCAGTGATGACGGGTCAAAGGAGAAATCATCTTTGGCAGAGGCCTCCATCTGTGGCTCAATAGCAGTATGCCTATCCACCACAGTACGTTCAACATCCTTATGTAGAGGCAGTTCAACCATCATATAACCAACAAGTTCCAATGTATCGACCAACTCAAGCAATGCCGACGTATCAACAAGCGGCTCCAGTGATTCCAGCTTATCAACCAATTCTCAATACTCTAGGCTATCAACAAGCAACTAGTGCTTCAGCCTACCAGCAAAGGACTCCAGCTCCTCATCCAAATTCCAACATTCAGAATAGAATACCATGAGGAAGGCCTCCCAATCCTCGGATCCCTATGACCTATACTGAATTATATCCATCACTGTTGAAGAGAGGCTTGGTTACTCCAAGGCCTTTGGGTCCTCCACCAGATCCACTCCCACCAAGTTACAATCCAAGCGCCCACTATTTATTCCATGAAGGTGCTCCAGGGCACGAATTGGAAAGTTGTATTGCTTTGAAGTATGTTGTGAAGGATTTGATGGATAAAAACATTCTGTCATTTGGAAATGCTGGTCCAAATGTCAAAGATAATCATTTACCTAAGCATGGGTCCATAAATTCCATTGTTGATGAGTCTGACAAAGATTTGATTTTCGATGCCGCAAAGATCAAAACCCCGCTTAGAGACTTCCATACGAAGTTAGTAGAGGTGGGTATGCTGAAGAACTATCATAAGAATTGTGAAGTTTGTGCTGGTAATCCAAAGGGATGTGAACTAGTCTTGAGAGATGTTCAAAGTTTGATTAATCTTGGTGTTTTGCAAGTAAGCGGTCATGTGAAGAGGAATGAAGTGGCAATGATTGAACTCATCTTCAACTTTCCTGAATCTGATTCTACCATATCACTAATGTTGAACATGCTTGAAGCTTCAGGAGTTCAACCCATCTTCAATATGCCATAATATGTGGTACCAATTTTAAATTTTCCAGAACCGAGGATTGAGCAAGGAAGTAACCCTTTCCTTTATGGGAATACCAAAGCAGTCCCATGGAAGTATGATACAGGGGAAGTTCATCAGAAGATTGAACAGGCTGGTCAGAAGGAAAGTTTAAAAGTGGCGAGTGCTAACATAACAGGTGCAAGTCATTTAACTCACAGTGGTCATGTTTACACTCAGCAAGCCAATACAGTTCCACCAGTTCCACCTAAAGAAGTCATTCCCGCTGTTGCCAACAAGGATAAAGGGTTGGTCTTTGAAGAGGAGGATGCAGAATTCCTCAGAATCATCAAGAAGAGTGATTATAAGGTTATTGATCAACTACATCAAACGCCTTCCAAAATATATATCTTATCACTTCTTATGCATTCGTCGGCCCATCGAGGTGCTCTCCAGAAATTATTATCACAAGCTCATGTTACGCATGACATAACTGTGAATCAGTTTGATGGAGTCATTGCTAATATCACTGCGTGCAATAATCTCAACTTCAGCATGGAAGATCTTCCGAAAGATGGTTTAGACCATAATCGTGCTCTTCATATATCTGTAAAATGCCAAGAGGATACTTTAGCCAGAGTTCTTATGGATACGGTGAAGGAAAATTGCGATCTAAACGCAGCGGAAAACAAAAATTTCCTTTAGTGATCCTTACGAATGAGCATGGTCAGTGATAGAATCGTTACCTCTTTGTGGCGATTCAGATCTTTGATGCAGCGATCACAAGCGTTGATGAAGTGCAACGCCTCTACTCAGTCCACACGAACAGCTTCCGGTCACAGTGCTAGCTGCTTACGAACGGAATTATTTGAGTGAGAAAAGAGAATCAAAAACAAAATTGCATCAAGTGAAAGCTTCATCACAAGGGTTCCTTTTATAGACTCTCTTGTGAGCTGCGGGCTAAAAGCCCAATTCACATGATCCATAATAATATTACATATTATTATAATAACTATTATTATAATAAATATATTTATTTTATTATTATTTTATAACCATTATAAAATAACAATAATTATTATTATATTATCCGAATTTCTATTTTCACTTAAGTGCACCGTACCTTACGGTGTTCCTTTGATTTCTCTATCTCTCATCAAATTGTCCTTATGTGTGTGACCCTGTAGGATTTCGTAACGTTGGTAATTATATTAAATTATATATTTAACATAATAAACAGTGAGCGGTATCTAGCAACACATCACTGCTACCCAAGTCACGAAAATGTCATGTGATCTGACAAAACCTTTTTCGTGATAATATATGTTTGTACAATTACCCTTTTGCCCCTATGTCTATATTGAACACAAGGCATACACTGTGTCATCCTTGTCCAGTTCAATATTGGGCCCTTAGACATTTCTCCTGTTATGCAGGATTGGCAAATTCCATCTAGGACACTCATGTCCCTCAGCATGCTTCGTGGAGTGCCCATCAACTGTCTTTATGATCATCCAGTTACGGATAATGTTTGATCAGCAATAAAGCACCCGACTCTACATCTAGGGTCCATAGTGGTTTCAGGTCGAAGGGTGGTAATACACCATTATCACCATGAGAATAACTTATGACACTTTGCATAACATACTATGTAGTATTCTCATAGCGGGTCAATCCGGTATAAATATTACTCCTAATATTTATACCTATGTCAAGACTTGATAACTCTTTATCCATGATCCATGAGATGTGATCATCAGTCTATCTTCATAATAGTCTCAATGCTTTAATGTTATCCCACTTTGCAATAAAGCTTGACTACGGATATTTTAAGAATAATGTCTTTATGTTTAATGGGATCTCATGATTAAGTCACACTTAACATTTCATTAAACAGACTAACTATTCTAGGGACTTTATTATTCTGAAAGACAAACATAATAAAAAAATGCCTTTTTATTATTAAACGAATAATCCGATACAAGTACCAAAAAGTATTGGCCTCTAGGGCTTACACCAACAATCTCCCACTAGAACTAGAGCCAATTAGGCATACCCTTAATACCCATAGATCTAGTATGACCATCATGCTTCTGTTGCGCAAGAGGCTTTGTTAATGGGTCAGCGATGTTGTCAAGTGTAGGTACTCTGCATATCTTCACATCTCCCCGATCGATTATCTCTCGAATGAGGTGATAACGCCTAAGTATGTGTTTGGATCGTTGGTGAGATCTAGGCTCCTTAGCTTGTGCGATAGCACCATTGTTATCACAATATAAACCAATGGGATCCACAATGCTAGGGACTATGCCAAGTTCACTAATGAACTTCTTGATCCAAACAGCTTCCTTTGCTGCATTTGAGGCAGCAATATACTCGGCCTCAGTTGTAGAATCAGCAACTGTTTCTTGCTTTGAACTTTTCCAGCTCACAGCGCCACCATTGAGACAGAACACATAACCAGATTGTGATCTAAAATCATCCTTATCTGTCTGGAAGCTAGCATCAGTGTAACCAATTACATCAAGCTCTTCCTGACCTCCATATATCAAGAATGAATCCTTAGTCCTTCTCAAGTACTTAAGGATATTCTTGACAGCTACCCAGTGAGCATCACCGGGATCAGATTGGTACCTACTCGTTGCACTTAATGCATACGAGACATCTGGTCGAGTACATAACATGGCATACATGATAGATCCTATTGCAGATGCATATGGAATCTTATTCATGCGATCCCTTTCTTCCTTAGTTGAAGGGGATTGTGTTTTTGATAAACACAGACCATGTTGCATAGGTATGAATCCTTTCTTGGAATCATGCATATTAAAGCGTCTCAACACTTTATCTATGTATGTACTCTGACTTAGGCCAAGCAGTTTTTGTGATCTATCTCTATAGATCCTAATTCCTAATATATAGGCTGCTTCACCTAGGTCTTTCATAGAAAAACAATTCCCTAACCAAGTCTTCACTTGTTGCAAGGTAGGGACATCGTTTCCAATGAGTAATATGTCATCTACATATAATACCAGAAACACGATCATGCTCCCACTAACCTTCTTGTAGACACAAGGTTCATCTTCATTTTTGATGAATCCATATTGTTTTACGGTTTCATCAAAACGAAGATTCCAGCTTCTGGAAGCTTGCTTCAATCCATAGATTGATCGCTGTAACTTGCATATCTTTTGGGCATCTTGTGGTATGTCAAATCCTTCAGGTTGTGTCATGTACACATCCTCAAGAAGATTCCCATTAAGGAAAGCAGTTTTGACATCCATCTGCCATATTTCATAATCATGATATGCAGCGATGGCAAGTAAAATCCGAACAGATTTAAGCATTGCAACTGGTGAAAAGGTTTCATCATAGTCAACCCCATGAATTTGTTTATAGCCTTTTGCAACCAGTCTTGCTTTATAGGTATGTACCTTACCATCCATGTCAGTCTTCTTCTTGAAGACCCACTTGCATCCTATAGGGTTAACTCCTATAGGAGGTTCTACCAAGGTCCAAACCTGGTTTGTGTACATGGAATCCATTTCAGATTTCATGGCTTCTAGCCACTTCTCAGACTCAGGACCAGTTATGGCCTCTTTGTAGGTCACAGGCTCATCTTGATCCATGAGTAATACATCACCCTGATCACTTATGAGATATCCATATCTCTCAGGTTGGTGACGTATCCTGCTTGACCTACGCTGGTCTTGTTCTACTTGAGCAGGTTGCTCTTCCACAACTACTTGTGTTTCCTGCTCTAGTTCCTCCATAGGTGTTTCAATGTTTTGTGATTCTTGAATTTCTTCAAGCTCTATTTTCCTCCCACTGTTTCCTTTGGAAATAAAATCCCTTTCCAGAAAGACTCCAGTTCGAGCGACAAACACTTTGCCCTCAGAAGGATTGTAGAAGTAATATCCTCTTGTTTCTTTAGGATACCCCACAAATAAGCATTTGTCAGATTTGGGCTCAAGCTTGGTTGAAATTTGTCGTTTGACGTAAACTTCGCAACCCCAAATCTTCATGTAAGACATATGTGGTTTCTTACCACTCCATATCTCATATGGTGTCTTATCAACCTTTTTGGATGGAACACGGTTAAGTGTGTAAGCTGCTGTTAATAATGCATGTCCCCAAAAGGAGTTTGGAAGATCGGCGTGACTCATCATGGATCGGACCATGTCTAATAAGGTTCGATTTCTTCTCTCAGATACACCATTCCATTGTGGTGTTCCAGGAGGAGTAAGTTGGGATAGAATCCCATACTCTTTTAGATGGTCATCAAATTCTAGGCTTAAATATTCACCGCCTCGATCTGATCGAAGAACTTTAATATTCTTACCTAGTTGGTTTTGTACTTCATTCTTGAATTCCTTGAACTTTTCAAAGGACTCAGATTTGTGTTTCATTAAATACACATATCCGTATCTACTGAAGTCATCAGTAAAAGTGATGAAGTACTGAAAACCTCCTCTGGCTGGTATGTTCAGTGGTCCACATACATCAGTATGTATGAGTGCCAAAAGATCATTAGCCCTTTCACCTTTTCCTGTGAATGGGGACTTTGTCATCTTTCCAATTAAACAAGATCTGCATGTCTCATATGATTCATAATCAAAAGAGTCCAAGAGTCCATCTTTATGGAGTTTGGAAATGCGTTTCTCATTTATGTGGCCTAATCGACAGTGCCAAAGGTAAGTTGGATTCAACTCATTAGGTTTCAACCTTTTAGTATTAATGTTATAAATTGGCATTTCAAGATCAAGGACATATAGTCCATTATTCATTTTTGCAGTAGCATAGAATATATCATTCAAATAAATGGAGCAACAATTGTTCTTTATTATGAATGAAAAACCAAACTTGTCCAAACAAGAAACGGAAATAATATTCCTACTAATTGCAGGTACATAATAACAGTTCTCTAACTGAATTATTAAACCACTAGGTAAAGTTAAAACATAAGTTCCTACAGCTAAAGCAGCAACCTTTGCTCCATTGCCAACTTGTAGGTCAACATCACCTTTTGCCAAATCTCTACTCCTTTTTAGCCCCTGCACATTAGTACAAATGTGAGAACCGCATCCAGTATCTAATACCCATGATGCAGAAGTAGATAAATTAATTTCAATAACAAATATACCTGAATTTGAAGTCTCTACTCCATTATTCTTATCTTCCAGGTACTTTGGGCAATTTCTCTTCCAATGTCTGGTCTTACCGCAATGGAAGCAAGTGCCCTCCTTTGCTATTCCTCCACTAGGCTTCAAAACAGGAGGAGTGGGTTTGGGTTTGGCAACTTCCTTGCCTTTCCCTCTACCACCCTGTTTGATGGGCTTCTTGTTCTGTTTCTTTCCATTACTGACCATCAGAATGGATTTCCCTTTTGTCTTCATATTCTGCTCAGCAGTTCTCAACATGCCTAGCAGTTCTGGAAGACTTTTGTCCAAGTCATTCATATTGAAATTCAGGACAAACTGACTGAAGCTCTCTGGCAACGATTGCAAGATCAGATCAATCGCAAGTTCTTTTCCAAGGGGAAACCCTAATCTGTCAAGGTTCTCCACATACCCAATCATCTTGAGTACATGGGGACTTACAGGGGCTCCCTCAGCTAACTTGCTGTTAAAAAGGGACTTTGAAACCTGAAACCTCTCATTTCTTGCTTGCTCTTGATAAAGCATTTTCAGATGTCCGATCATATCGAACGCAGACATGTTCTCGTGTTGCTTTTGCAACTCAGAGTTCATGGTAGCAAGCATGAGGCAAGCGGTTTCATTTGCATCATCGAAATGCTTCTTATAAGCATCTCTTTCTGCCTTTGGTGCAGAACTAGGAGGTTCCTCCTCAGGAACTGGTGTCTCCAAGACATACAGCTTCTTATCGTGCTTGAGGACAATCCTCAGATTACGGTGCCAATCCAGGAAATTTGTCCCAGACAATTTTTCCTTATCTAGGATGGATCGCAAAATATTGTTCGATGTGTTTGTTGTCATGGTAATCTACAAGAGAAATATGAAAATATAAGTATCATTAAAAACAACATATTTTATTAGGCCTTTAATCAAATATGCTCCCACTATTTTATTCAAAACAAATGACCCTCATCATTTGATTCGGAAAATCCCGTTGGAAGACTTTCTAGTGGGTCGAGATCCATGTTTCACTTTGTTTTAAGTCAGCGTTAGGCTGATTACACAAAACTAAGTTATTTAGGTAGGAACTCCTTCCAATTGTATCTCATACAACTCTCGAATATTTTCAATTGGGTGGATAACTCCTTATTCTGATCCATCACATGAATCATTCCCAATTCTTGCTTCTAAACATGTATAATCTTATTATAATTTGTTTAGTTAAGTTTGACCCATTGTTTTAGCAATTAGATATTACAATTATCCCATCACACCTTACTAATATAGAACATGCACCTCGCGTAGGCGAAACCTACAATGCTCGATACTAGTCTTGATGAGTGCTAAAAATTGGAAAGCATAAACTTAATATTTAATTTTGAGGGAATTTGTTATTAGTTTGATCTCACCGGCTTAACATGCAAAACGTCTCTCACATGCATCAACATACAATTACATGCATCAACATACATATAAAAAGATACAATTATGGCCCCTAACGCAATTGTTCTCTCAAGCCAATGAGAGAACCTAAGCTAACCTAATAACGATCTAAGCTTCTCCAAGCATGATCTCCAAGGTTATCCTCCTTTAATATTGAATACTTCTTTTTTCTTCATAACATAATATTACATTACATATAAGAAAACTCGTTTTACATACGAGGGAGTGAGATGAGAAAAGAAGTTACATAAAGAGATTGAGAGAGAGGCACGACACGCAGGCCGTATTTAAAAATCCCAAAACAATAATAAAAGATAAACTAAGGCCATAACTGATCACCACAAATAAATAATAATAAACACACTTTTATTATTAGTTTAAAATTCCGATAATTAAATAAACTAAATTAAATTTCGGCTGATTGATCACACTTTGCAGACTTAGCCGGGGGTTCCGCTGCCCGGTCAGCGGACAGTGGTTCCTGCACAACTTTTGTGCATTTACAACCCCAACCGGAAAAGTCTGTGGCAATACAACACTTGTACTGCCATTAATCCTAATGCAACAATTTCATGCCGTCAAACACAACTCGATTGATAACTCAATATGATAGATCAACATGTCATTGCTTCACCATACTAACGTCGGATTCCGAAGCGAATGAAAATGATGATCTTTCAAAAGAATTACAATCCTTATGTGATTGAATGGATGAAATCAAAACAGTATATCCCATATACCATCTTTGCATCAGAATTTCTTATATCTTATATAAAAGTGATCGATCTAATTGTGTAACCTATGGATGATCAATGTATCGCACAACTTCACCATACTAATGTCGGTTTCTGAAGCATAATCAACATCAATCATCCAAATCGTACACAACAGATGCCAAATTTAATTAATCGTTTATTGTTAAATTCATTCTGTGTTTTAATCGAATCAAATACAGAAAAGACGGAAATTTAACAGCTATCAGATCCATGGTTTCGTAAGTGGCTCTGATACCACTGAAGGAAAATTGCGATCTAAACGCAGCGGAAAACAAAAATTTCCTTTAGTGATCCTTACGAATGAGCATGGTCAGTGATAGAATCGTTACCTATTTGTGGCGATTCAGATCTTTGATGCAGCGATCACAAGCGTTGATGAAGTGCAACGCCTCTACTCAGTCCACACGAACAGCTTCCGGTCACAGTGCTAGCTGCTTACGAACGGAATTATTTGAGTGAGAAAAGAGAATCAAAAACAAAATTGCATCAAGTGAAAGCTTCATCACAAGGGTTCCTTTTATAGACTCTCTTGTGGGCTGCGGGCTAAAAGCCCAATTCACATGATCCATAATAATATTACATATTATTATAATAACTATTATTATAATAAATATATTTATTTTATTATTATTTTATAACCATTATAAAATAACAATAATTATTATTATATTATCCGAATTTCTATTTTCACTTAAGTGCACCGTACCTTACGGTGTTCCTTTGATTTCTCTATCTCTCATCAAACTGTCCTTATGTGTGTGACCCTGTAGGATTTCGTAACGTTGGTAATTATATTAAATTATATATTTAACATAATAAACAGTGAGCGGTATCTAGCAACACATCACTGCTACCCAAGTCACGAAAATGTCATGTGATCTGACAAAACCTTTTTCGTGATAATATATGTTTGTACAATTACCCTTTTGCCCCTATGTCTATATTGAACACAAGGCATACACTGTGTCATCCTTGTCCAGTTCAATATTGGACCCTTAGACATTTCTCCTGTTATGCAGGATTGGCAAATTCCATCTAGGACACTCATGTCCCTCAGCATGCTTCGTGGAGTGCCCATCAACTGTCTTTATGATCATCCAGTTACGGATAATGTTTGATCAGCAATAAAGCACCCGACTCTACATCTAGGGTCCATAGTGGTTTCAGGTCGAAG
The DNA here is from genome assembly GCA_963966055.1 of Lathyrus aphaca. Lineage (NCBI taxonomy): Eukaryota > Viridiplantae > Streptophyta > Magnoliopsida > Fabales > Fabaceae > Lathyrus > Lathyrus aphaca. Next base: position 447,715,638 of record OZ014522.1, on the reverse strand, counting down.
GGTGGTAATACACCATTATCACCATGAGAATAACTTATGACACTTTGCATAACATACTATGTAGTATTCTCATAGCGGGTCAATCCGGTATAAATATTACTCCTAATATTTATACCTATGTCAAGACTTGATAACTCTTTATCCATGATCCATGAGATGTGATCATCAGTCTATCTTCATAATAGTCTCAATGCTTTAATGTTATCCCACTTTGCAATAAAGCTTGACTACGGATATTTTAAGAATAATGTCTTTATGTTTAATGGGATCTCATGATTAAGTCACACTTAACATTTCATTAAACAGACTAACTATTCTAGGGACTTTATTATTCTGAAAGACAAACATAATAAAGAAATGCCTTTTTATTATTAAACGAATAATCTGATACAAGTACCAAAAAGTATTGGCCTCTAGGGCTTACACCAACATACGGGATCTTCATTAAATGTTTTTCCAAAAAGAACACTTGCTAAGTTATCTTATCAAGGGGCAGAGATGAGGCCCAGTGCACTGATTGTGAAAGCTTTTGATGGGTCAAGGAGGACTGTTATCGGAGAAGTAGACCTGCCAATATTGATTGGACCACAAGTGTTCAAAGTCACTTTTCAGGTTATGTACATTAAACCTAATTACAGTTATTTGCTGGGAAGACATTGGATTCATGCCGCTGGGGCAGTCACCTCTACCCTACACAAAATATGAAATTTGTGGTTGATAATAAGCTGGTAACTATGTCTGGGGAAGAAGATCTCATGGTTAGCAACCTTTCCTCCTTTAGCTACATTGAGGCTGACGAAGATGCTTTGGAAACTACGTTCCAAGCTCTTGAGATAGCCAATGTTGTCCTTATGGAAGTAGAGGAACCAGAGGGGAAGGGTATACCATCTTTTGCATCACTGAAGAGTACCATTTCCACTATCGAGGAAGGAAGCCATAAAGGTTGGGGTGATGTTATTGAAGTCAAGCAAAAGATGGATCGCTACGGGTTGGGTTACAAACCAACTCATGTGAAAGAATGAGCATCAACCTCCGTTAAAGGACATCCAAAGACCATTCAAGAGGTGTTTTCCAGTGCCGACTATCAGATCAATGCAATTAATGGGGATGTTGAAGTTGAAGATGTGGATCATTTGGTGTAACAGTGTGAAGCAGCTTTGAGAAATTTGGAGGCAGTTGAGATCCCAAGATTTTTCCACTGTCAAAGTAATTTATTGTTTTCTTTAAATGTTTTCAAAGTTCCCTAGCTCTGCCCAAGGCTATGGGATCATTTTGTAGGGCCCCTTCTCATTTTCAGGTTATTTAATCAATGAAGGCATTTTGTTAAATTCTTATTTTGTTTTATTTACTGTTTTTTCTCTTTTCACCTTTAAAAGAAAATGGCAATCTTTCAAAACCACTAAAAAAGGTTTTCTTGCATCTCTTATGTTTTCACTTTTAATAAAAGCAAATCATTCTCATATGCAGAACAAATGAAAACCCTGTTGAATTCAATGACTCTATATTCTCTCCTAACTTTGATTCACCCATCTACCAAGCGGAAAATGAAAGTGAGGAAGATTGTGACGTCCCCGAAGAACTGGCAAGATTGGTTGAGTATGAGTACACAGATCTTCAGCCACATAAGGAGCAGGTAGAGACCATCAACCTTGGCACAAATGAAGACCATAAGGAAGTCAAGATTGGTACAACACTTGGGGCAGATGTCAAAGAAATATTGGTTAAGCTTCGCAGAGAGTATGTGGATGTGTTTGCATGGTCGTATCAGGATATGCCCGGTTTAGACACAGACATAGTGGTCCACAAGTTGCCTCTTCGACCAGATTGTCCTCCAGTAAAGCAAAAGCTCCGAAGAACAAGACCGGACATGGCTCTGAAGATTTGAGAAGAGGTCAAAAGACAGTTTGATATTGGATTCCTCGCAATTGCGAAGTACCCTGAGTGGGTAGCTAACATCGTACCAGTCCCCAAAAAGGATGGCAAGGTTAGAATGTGCGTGGACTATAGGTATTTGAACACAGCTAGTCCAAAAGACGATTTCCCTCTTTCGCATATTGATACTTTGGTTGACAACACTACTAAGTTTGCGGGTTTCTCCTTTATGGATGGGTTTTTAGGATACAACCAGATCAAGATGGATTTTGACGATATGGAAAAGACTACCTTCATCACACCATGGGGCACTTATTGTTACAAGGATATTCCATTTGGTCTCAGAAATGCAGGAGCAACTTATCAAAGGGCAATGGTCACTCTTTTCCATGATATGATGCATAAAGAGATAGAAGTTTACATGGATGATATGATCGCCAAATCGGAGAGTGGGGAGGATCATTTGAATAATCTCCTGAAGTTATTCGAGCGCCTCAGAAAGTTCCAAATGCGTCTGAATCCAGCTAAGTGTACCTTTGGTGTCCGGTCAGGGAAGTTACTTGGTTTTTTTGTTAGTCAGCAAGGAATTGAAGTAGATCCGGACAAGGTCAGAGCAATTCAAGAGATGCCAGCTCCAAAAATAGAAAGGCAAGTCAGAGGTTTCCTCGGAAGATTGAACTACATCTCCGGATTTATCTCCAACATGACTGCTACATGTGAGCCCTTATTCAAGTTTCTCTAAAAGGATCAAGCAATTGAGTGGAATTCTGACTGCCAACGGGCTTTTGAGAAGATTAAGGTTTACCTGCAGGAACCTCCTATCTTGATCCCACCTACTCCAGGGAAGCCTCTCTTTATGTATCTAACTGTACTTGAGGGATCTATGGGTTGTGTTTTAGGCCAATAGGACGAAAATGCTCGTAAGGAGCATGCCATTTATTACTTAAGCAAGAAGTTTACAGATTGTGAAAGCAAATATTCACTTTTGGAGAAGACTTGTTATGCTTTGGCATGGGCTGCGCAACGCCTCAAGAAGTATATGATTTGTCACACTACTTTGTTGATCTCGAAAATGGATCCAATAAAGTACATTTTTGAGAAGCCTGCTTTAACTGGAAGACTTTCCCGTTGGCACATGTTGTTATCCGAATATGACATCCAATATGTAACCCATAAGTCTATCAAGGGTAGTGTTTTGTATGATTACCTTGCTGATCAACCTGTTGAAGATTATGAACCTTTGAAATATGATTTCCCAGACGAGGACATTATGTTGATAAAGGACTGTGAAGTTCCAGGTCCAGATGAGGGTCCTGGGCCAGGATCTCGTTGGAAGATGATGTTTGATGGTTCCTCTAATTACATGGGGCATGGTGTGGGAGCTGTTTTGATGAATCCTGATGGTGCTTATACTCCTTTCACGGCCAGATTATGTTTCGAATGTACAAACAACATCGCAGAGTATGAAGCCTGAGTTTTGGGTATCGAAGCTGCAATTGATACCAGAATCAAGATCCTTGAAGTATATGGGGATTCAGCTTTGGTGATCTACCAAGTCAAAGGTGAATGGGAAACCTGTGACGAGAAATTGATCCCATACCGTGCTCACATTGTGGAATTAATCAAATACTTTGAGGAAATCACTTTCCATCACGTTCCAAGGGAAGAGAATCAAATAGCAGACGCTTTGGCTATGTTGGCCTCTATATTTCAAGTCATATTTCTTAATGAAGCTCCATTCATTACAATCGAGCGAAAAACTACACTAGCCTACTTTCTACTGGTCGGAGAAAAAACTGATGAGAAACCGTGGTTCTATGACATCAAGAACTACTTTCAAAATTAGGAGTACCCAGCGGATGCAACAACTCTAGACAAGAAGACTCTGAGGAGATTGGCGTCCAAGTTTTTCCTCAGCAACAATGTGCTTTACAAGAGAAATCACAATATGGTTCTGCTCAGATGTGTGGACAAGCGCGAAGCAGACTTACTGATAAGAGAAATCCATGAAGTATCATTTGTAACACATGCCAATGGACATGCCATGTCCAGGAAGATCTTGAGAGCTGGTTACTTCTGGTTGACCATGGAATCAGATTGTTTCAAATACGCCAGAAAGTGTCATAAATGCCAACTTTATGCCGATAAGGTGCACGTGCCTTTGACCTTGTTAAATGTTCTATCATCGCCTTGGCCTTTCTCAATGTGGGGCATTGACATGATAGGGGCAATTGAGCCTAAAGCTTCCAATGGTCACCGGTTCATCTTGGTTGCGATCGATTACTTTACCAAGTGGGTAGAAGCAGCTTCCTACGCCAATGTGACAAAGGAAGTGGTTGTCCGTTTCATCAAGAACCAAAGTATTTGCCGTTATGGAATCCCAAGCCGAATCATCACAGATAATGGGACCAATTTGAACAACAAGACGATGAAAGAGTTGTGTGAGACATTCAAGATTGAACACCATAACTCGTCCCCTTACCGTCCGAAGATGAATGGAGTCGTTGAAGCTGCGAACAAGAACATCAAGAAGATTCTGCAGAAGATGGTGAAAACTTACAAAGAATGGCATGAGATGTTACCGTATGCTTTACACGGATACAGAACATCAGTTCGCACTTCAATAGGGGCGGCCCCTTTCTCTCTGGTGTATGGGATGGATGCAGTTCTCCCTATTGAAGTAGAGATACCATCTCTGAGAATTTTGATGGAAACCAAACTGGAGGAAGCTGAGTGGGTCCAGAACAGATATGACCAACTGACCCTCGTTGATGAAAAGAGAATGACCGCCATGTACCATGGCCAGTTGTACCAAAAGCGCATCAAGAGAGCATTTGACAAGAAAGTCTGTCTCCGAGAATTCAAAGAAGGAGACCTTGTACTCAAGAATATCTTGCCAGTCCACAAAGACATGCATGGAAAGTGGAGTCCTAACTATGAAGGCCCATATGTCGTGAAGGTGGAATTCTTCGGAGGTTCCTTAATCCTCACAACTATGGGTGGTGAATAGCTGAAGCACCCGGTGAATTCTGACGCAGTCAAAAAATATTATGCCTAAATAAAACTCAATAGGTCGAAAACTAGAAATGGCGACCTAGGCAAAAATGGGTATCCCAATGGATCAAAACCTATGAAGGAGATCCACGAAAAATTTAGGGATAAAAACAAACAAAAATGAGAGCTTGCTAAGTTGAAAACCCGAAAAGGCGGCTTAGGCAAAAAAGAGCATCCCGGTGGATTAAAAACCCGAAAGTGCTGTCCAGGAAAAAATTAGGGACAAAGGCATTTGACTGTATCAGATGGTGTTTTCTATTACTGAAGATCATTACTTGATGACCAATCCAGTTTCTCTTGTCAGAAGCAAGGTGTTGGGCGATTTTAGTCATTAGGGATTATAGTGGTTGTTGGATTCAATGTAGACCTTTCCCCATTGCCACTTTCAAATTGTAATTTTCCATGGAGTTTTGGTATTGGCAAGCTATCATTCTTGAATGAAATACAACCTTCGCCTATAAACTTTTTCTATCAGCTTCTTATTTTCTTTTGTTATGCAAAATGTCTTTACTGAATTACAATTTAACTCTGAAAATGACAAACATTTTAGAAATTGTTTTTTTTTAAAACATACTGGAAGACTTTCAAATTTCTTTGACCTTAGAAAGATAAAAAAAAACTTTTGTCTTTTCAAAAAAACATCTGGCTTGCAGCAACACTCTCATGCCATTATCACATAAATCCCCATAGAGGATTAAAAACCGGCAGCACTCTTGGATGGATCCTTTGACCAAGCTTTGAGTTCCAAGTTCGAAGATATCCCCCCAGCATTTTTTTGCTCGTCTAAGTGTTGGCGTTGAGATCCTACTCTCCCCTCCTTTGTTAAAACTCTCTGTCTCCCCAGAGTCAGCATTTGCATATCATTCGCATCATGTTCAATCATACGCATTTGACATAATCATTTATCTTTCCCCCAGTTGTCGTCTGTCTGACTCCAGGTCTGGATTACTGTCAGCTTTCAGTTTGAAATTCATTGTTGTTGATACCCTGAAGCGTGGTAAACCAAAGCCTTCTTCCCAGTAATACTGGTATCCCCTGCATAAGCCCATCTTGTTGGTATGTACCTTATCACAGCCAATTGTTATTTTAAGTCCAATTGTCATTAGGCGCAAATCCTTTAAGTTGTTTGCTTACGGATTAAGGTCGTTTAATTCAACACGCATCCGTGTTTTCCTGATGGTTCCTGAAAGTTCTTCTTTGAACTCTTCATTTAAGGAATTTCCAGAGGTTGGTCGTTTATCTTGTTGAAAACTCCAACATTTTTTTCTTATTTCCAGCCGGTCGCTTAGGGCCGTTGATTTATATTTGAGTACGTTGCTTTCTGCTCCTAGTATCAGTTGGTCGCACAGAGCCACTACCCAAACACTGTGTTTGTTTTCTTTATCCTCAGTATCAACAATTACACTTAAACCTGTTGATTCATCACCTTGAGTTAGTTGAACTTTATTTCCTCAACCGCCGAGTTGAGTCTGTTTTCCCGACTGCCGTGTCGATGTCTGTTGTTTATTTCCTCAGCCGCCGTGTTGAGTTTGCCTTCCCGACCGTCGTGTCGATGTCTGTTATTTTTATTTCCCGACCGTCGTGTCCATGTCTGTTGTTTATTTCCTTAGCCGTCTTGTTGAGTTTGCCTTCCCGACCGCCATGTCGATGTCTATTATTTTTATTTCCCGACCACCGTGTCGATGTTTGTTGTTTATTTCCTCAGCCGCCGTGTTGAGTTTGCCTTCCCGACCGCCGTGTCCATGTCTGTTATTTTTATTTCCCGAATACCATGTTGATGCCTGTTATTTTATTTCCCGACCATTGTGTCGATGTCTGTTATTTTTATTTCCCGATTGCCGTGTCGATGCCTGTTATTTTATTTCCCGACCGTCATGTTGATGCCTGTTATTTTATTTCCCGACCGCCATGTCGATGTATGTTATTTTTATTTCCCGACCGCCGTGTCGATGTCTGCTATTTTATTTCCCGACCTCCGTGTCGATGTCTGTTATTTTATTTCCCGACCGCCGTGTCGATGTCTGTTATTTTTGCTTTCCTGACTGTTGTGTCGATGTCTGTTTATTTCATTTTCTCAATTTCCGTGTTGAGTTCTGTTTTCCCGACCACCGAGTCGATGTCATTTCAATTAGCTTTCTCAACTACTGAGTTGTTGTATTGGGATCCCCAACAGTCACCCTTGAACTTGCTAGCTCATCACTTCAGATGGTTTGTTCTCGTTCGTAGTATCAGTTGGGCGCATCAAGCCCTTACGTTTTTACTTTGAGCTATTTTCTCGCTATCCTAAGTGTCGGTATGTTCATTAATCTTATGCTCTGGATTTCTGTTTTTTGTTTCCAATCTTTTGTTTCTTAGTGTCTGCAGTTACACTTGAATCTGTAGACTTATCACTTTGGATACTTCCCGTTTTTGTCTCGTGGTCCCCAGCATATTATTATCCCCAGTGAGTCTTCACCCTCAGTTTCGTTTCTGTGGATCACCATTACCATTTATATTCATCATTTCCTGCATACTATATTCAACATATTCATCATTAAACAAAATCAACATGCTAGGGTTCATTGCATCTCGCACGTTATATCCCCAGCAAAACAATAAAAAAGTCCCTCATAAGTTCATAGCATGCCATTACATTTAGGGGGAAAAATTTCGGTTATTTATATATTTAAATACCTTTCACTCGGATTTTATGAGGATTAACATCACTCATTTTATCTGGTAAAGTTATTTAAATAGGGGCAGCTGTCACACCCCAAATTTTACCCCTAACTTTTCGCATCATACATTGCATTTAAAAGGAAAATTCCAAGATTTATTTTTTAATTTAATTTCTATTTCCCATTTTTAACTTTTTAATTCATTTTCATGATTTAATTTTTATTTATTCCATTTTCAAGTTTCAGTTTTTATTCATTTTCATGATTTAATTTCTGTTGATGTTTCTTTCTTTTTCTCGCGGGCTTTTCGTTGCAAGGTCGTTTCGACCGTTTTCGGGGTGCGACAGTTCCCACTAAAGTACTGCACTTACTTTAGAAGGATTCACCGCTATACCATCTCCCAAAATAACTTGCCCCAAGAAACTCACAGTCTTCAACCAAAATTCACACTTCGAGAGCTTTACAAATAATAAATTATCTTTCAACACCTGTAATACAATCTTCAAATGTTCTGCATGATCCTCTTCCGACTTGGAATATATCAAGATATCATCAATCAATACCACAATAAACTGATCCAAATAATAATGGAAAATACGGTTCATATACTTCATAAACACACCTGGCACGTTAGACACTCCGAAACGCATCACTGCATATTCGTAATGTCCATAACGAGTTCTGAACGCATTTTTCTGAATATCATGTTTCTTCACCCGAATATGATGATAACCCGGTCTCAAATCAATTTTGTTGAAAACATGAGCCCCAACAAGTTGATCCATTAATTCATCAATTCTCGAAATTGGATAATTATTCTTAATGGTCACTTTATTTAACTGAAGGTAATCAATAGACAGATGCATACTACCATCCTTCTTTTTCACTACCAATACTGGAGCTCCCCACAACAACACACTCGACCTAATAAACTTCTTATCAAGCAATTCTCCAATCTGAGACTTTAATTCTGCCAACTCTGACACAAACATCCTGTTTGGTGCCATAGAAATAGGTCTCATACCAGGAACAAGATCAATAGTAAAATCAACTTCTCTCATCAAAGGTAACTATGTAATATCATCAGAAAATACTTCAGGAAATTTATTCACTACTGGAAACTCACTAACTAATGTTTTTCTTTCAACAGATAAAGATGCAAACACCGCGAACATATCAGCCTCATCCTCCAACAATGTCCTCAACTCTTTAGTAGATAAAGAATCTGCCAACGCTTCCTCTTCCGGAGTGAGAAACAACTTCTTCCTAAAGCAATCAATATAAACTCGATTGAACTCCAACCAATCCATCCCCAAAATAACATTGATAACTCCGAGTGGAAAGCAAATCAAGTCCACTCCAAACTCTCGACCAAAAACAGTTAACAGAAACTTCAGACACACACTAATGAAGTAACCACAGAACCAATAGACAAAATTTCAATCGTCATCCTCTGATCTAGAGTAGATGGCACAATCCCCAATTTCTTCACACAATCAACAGAAATAAATGAGTGGGTTGCACTCGTGTCAGTAATAACAATCAAAGGAATATCATTAATAAAGCAAGTACCTTTGATGGAACGCTCTTCACTGGTGGATTGGGTTCCCACCAATGCAAACACATTTCCACTAGTCTGAAACTTCTTTGGCTTCTCATAGTGAGTTCTGATATGACCCTATTCTCCATATTTATAACAGGTAGACATAGTCGACCTACAATCTTCTATAACATGACCTGGTCATCCACATTTGAAGCACCTCTTCACCTCGTTCGAACAATCATTAGAACGGTGCCCCATGGCACCACATCTGAAACACTTTGTAGTATTGGGAACCACCCCTCCCCTAATTGGATTCTTACCAACAAGAACTTTTTGCTTCACTCTATTAGCTGGAGCACTATACGACATACCCCCCAAACCTCGGTTTACCCTTCTGGTCATTCATAGCCATGTAATGAGTGATCTAGACCTTGTTATCATTATCATAGATTCTGGTTTTGCTTACCAGTTCTGGATAGTTTCTGATTTTCTGACAAGCAATGCCCTGTTTGATCTCAAAATGCAATCCATTCTCAAACTTCAGAAACTTCGAAGTTATAGCCTCTTTAGTATTGTAGTGAGCACAATACTGTACTAACTATTCAAACCAAGCACCATATTCAACCACAGTCATGCTACCCTGCTTCAGCTCCAAAAATTCCACCTCTCTTGCACTACAAATATCTTTTGGAAAATACTTTTCTAGAAACTCAGCCTGAAACACAACTCAAGTAACACTAGTACATGCAGTTTCCAACCTCTGGCGACTATTGTCCCACCAGACTTCAGCCTCGCCTTCCAATATGTGAGTACCAAACCTCACCTTTTGAGCATCACTACAACCCATGGTCCTGAAGATCTTCTCAATAGACTTCAGCCATTTCTATGCAACCTCGGGATCAAGAATACCCCCTCATATGTAGGCGACTTATTGCTCAGAAACTGGTCCAAGTCACAGAATTGTGTTGCGCCAGCAGTTGGACCAATGTTCTCTACAACTTGTGTCATAGCTTGCATAGCAGCAGCAAGAGCAACATCATTCATTCATGTCATATTGTTCAATAAAACACCACGATTAGAACACACAACCTACTCTTATTCTAAGGACAGACTCTACTATAATCTGTACGGTTGGACCGACCTGCTCCGATACCAATTGTAACACCTCACTTTCCCATTTTAGAAAATAATAAAATAAACACGCAAAATCATAGTTTTTACCAGAAGTGGAATTCCACATCACCAAAAATAACAATAAACTCCTTTATTAAAACAATAGAAAACTTTAGTTATTCAACTCATGGCAATTTGCCAACACCAATAAAATTCACCAACATCTCATAGTTTACAATTTTTCAAATAAATAAACAATATGTAACAAAATAAGGTAAATAAGTAAAACATCAAAATTATCCCTAAGTCTCGTGCTACATATCAGAGCGACTTCTATGACTCGAACAAGAAACATGAACTCCATGCACACTCAAGTACATGGATTATCTGTACTTCCAAGGAAGCACAAATGCAACAAAACAACAAAAGGGTGAGAACTACATTCAGTAATTAACAACGTATCATACATGTTAATATTAGTACTCACACAAATCACACACAATCAGCAAACACCAAATAATGCAATGTGACTCAACAACTGACACAATGCATGTGGTACCAATTCACCATGGTTCGTTCAATCGAACCTGGTTCATATTACAATCCGGATAAATCACTTACGCTCCTCCTGAGACATGATTTACCCACACCATGAATCACTTACGCTCCTCCTAAGACATGATTAGTCCTAACCAAAACACCATGAAATGCATGACAATATTATGCATACAACACATGTATAATAATGACATACATGCACACGATCCTCCTGATCACATAGAAAATGAATAATCACCAACACCAATACACACAATAAATAATCCAACAAGGCTAATTCACTAAGTAATTGATTAATCCCCTAAATTCTATTTTCCTTTATTTTCACCATCATTACTAGTTTTAACAAGTCATAATAGCCATCCAAACCTCTTCGTCCAAGAGAAATTACGTTGGATGCGAAAACGGGAAAGAAATCGCAAAATTGGATAAATTCTTCACCTCTCCTGGTCATACGCATAATGGCTAGGGCCATACGCGTATTACCCAATTCTCCCACCTGCTACTATGCCTTAAACATGTAACATACCACTGCCTGCTCCATTACGCGTAATGCCTCACTTCTTACATGTAATGCCTTGAAGTCCTACGTGTATCCTACGTATTCCACTAGAGGGCCGTATCAAATCCTCCTTTTTGGCCATCCATTACGCGTAAAGGTTCCCATACGTGTAATGTCTGCTCCCATATGCGTAACAACCTCCTTTTACGTGTATGGACAGAAGCTATGCGGAAATCTCAGTTTCCACACCAGTCTAAGTTATGCTACGAGATTCTCACTCTTTCACTCCAATTCAGTCCTAAACTTGTTTCTACATCAATTTTAGAACATACTTTTCATCTTAATATTATACCTATCCTTACTAACCAATTTATGGATCTTAAATCGAAATTCATCATCCTACCCCTGCCCCAAAAAACAGATCCGCAAACACCAAGATTCTCATGACAAAATTACACCAATTATTCATACAATTAGCGACAACAGAAATTCGAATCGTGCAATTTTCACCACAAATCATACATACAATAGATCTACAAGAACACATAAACACATTCATATGATTTCCTATGAGGGTAAGTGATCGTACCTGGAGATCAGGATCTGATGTGGCTGGCGTCGATCGTTGTTGAAAGACAGTTGATAAGGAGAGGAGAGGGTGTACCTGCAAGGCACTCCGATGCTAAAGTAAGAAACTGAGCAAAGAGTGTGCAAGTACGAGAAATTAGGTGAGAGAGTTTATATATTGTCCTTGGTGGATGGTTATTGGTTCAAACCGTTGGGCGTGGATCGTGGAACCCGTATGAATAGGTAACAGTCAGATTTAGCTGTTTAGAGGACTTTATTTCGGTCGGTCAAACCTTGGTCGACACGGACCATCCTCTCGAGCGTGATGCTCGAAGAAGAGCGTGTTAGGCCGCTAATTTGTCTGGCCCAACTCTGGAAGTTGGGCCTGGCTGGAACAGGAGCCCCCCAAGTCGTTGCTCCTGGGGAGGGGTGGCGACTTTATGAAGGTCTTCTGTCCAAGGTGCACGCATTATATATGGTGGCTTTCGCGCGTTGACCAGAAAATGATCGTTTGATAACGCAAGACAGGCGGGCGATTATTCGGTCGTTCGACGAAGGAGGCAGATGAAACGAACAGTTGGCATGTTTGGGAATTCGCGCCTATTCAATGTTCTGACAGCTAGCATAGGGGCTAGAGTGTAGGTAATCATTGCCTAGGGATAAGGGTCACGCGTCTCCGCACGTGCTCCTTCCCCTATAAATAGGAACCCAGAGTATTATGTGTACCTTTTCGCTCTGTCTCCCTCTCTGCCACATCACTCGAATCTCAGACGACAGTTCTCAGCCGTCGACCACCGTATCTACATACCGACCACCGTGTTTTCAAGTCAAATCCATCTTCAATGGCCTCTCAAGCTCAAGGTATGGCCCTTTTCGCTTCTTTCTTAGCCATAGGTCTGATATCTTAGCAATGCATGCGGTTTAGGATAGATTTTCTGGTAGTTTAGACTAGAATAAGTAGATTATAGGCCTTCTGTTGTCGTTGCTCGTCGACTGCAAACTCTAATTTGTGGTCGACGATGGTCCCGGTTGACCTTGATCTGGGACCTGATAAGCATCTAGGACTCGAACATACCATTGTTGTCGTAGGGCGCTGGCCATCGCCCTGAGCGATGGTTAACCGAGGGGTTTGGCCTGGGATCTTGTTCCTGGGTTGGCACGTGCCATTTCACTTGTCGAACGGTGGAAGGGTGGATTTGATATTCAAATCGAATTCACTGAGGCCTTTCCTCTGCTTTTCTGGTGAAACTGCACTTATCGATCCGTTCGATATTTCCTCGGAGGAGGTGTCCTCGAAAGATTCTGGCTCCTCGGCATTAGTTCCTTCTGACTCTGGAAGCTCGTCGGATGAATCTGACGCGACCATGGCGGAGGATGCGGCCCCTGACTCTGGAGAAGTAGCTGGTACTCCTCAGGGTAAGGATAAAGTAATCATGCCCAAGGAATGGGTAGTGGAGGACCTACTTGATAAGGTGTCGTCCTTTTCAAGACCTCGTGTGGAGCCTTTGCCCATTGTCGGTGATCCTGAGGATTGGGTCGTCACTTGCTCGGGGGATGATGATCGGATATTCTCAGATTATGGCGGTCGAAAGTTCTCAATGTATGAGTATGTGACCTCGACTCTGGGGGCGACATTACCTTTCAGTGATCTGGTTTGTGTCATGATCGGTCATCTGGGTGTAGCTCCGTCTCAGCTGCACCCCAACTCTTATGCGTTCCTGAAAGCGTTCGAGGTGACGTGCGCTCACCTAGGCATAGGGGCCACGTTCCCTCTGTTCTTCCGAGTGTTCTCGCTGCAGCGCCAGGTAGGACGGTGAACCGACCGAAAGGGTTTCATCTCCTTCAAGCAGCGGACCAAGATATTCAAGGCTCACTCGGAATCTATCCGGGCTTTCAAGACCGACTATTTTTGGGTAAAACCGGCGAGCGAGGAAGCCGTGAGAGCGCTGAGTTTTATGGGGGTAGATACTGATGAAAATGACGAGTCTAGACTGGACGACCAAGGGCGGACGATTCCCAGGAGGCTCTGGATGTTTCCCTTCTCATCGAGTTACTCACATTATGGGCGCCCAGTTAGTGAGTTCGTCCAAGTAGGGGATTTCCTGAATGCGGATGATGCAGCTAGCTTCGAAGAGTTTCGGAAGTTGGTGGCTTCTTTTACTCCGACCCCTCTGCTGGACGGGGAGGGTAACATAATGTTGGATCAGGACGGGGGAGAGGCTGTGGAGCGTCCTTTGATAGACGTCACAGACCTCCTTGTGTGTAACATCAGGTAAGAAGTGTCTGAGTTCTTTGGTATTTTCTTTTATTCCTGTTTGTTATTCTTTTTGAATAATCTTGACGCTCGTAACTAATTTGGTCTCTTTTCTTTGCAGGCTCTATGGCGAATCCTCTAGATAAGATCCAGGAACAACTGCGCCAAAACCAAAAAAAGAGGTCGAGGATTGTTCAAACCAAGCTGACTGAAACGAGCAGCTCGGGGTCGGGCCCCCTGGTCCAAGGGTCTCCTAGTGCGTCCATTGGCTCGCACATGAAGAGGCACAAATCTGCAGCGACCGTGGATTTGACGATCAACGCCCCTTCCAAACCGAAGTATGTATTGCCTCCCTGCTTTGTGAAGCGGAATTTCTTTGAAGGGGAAAGCATGGAGGTTGATCGGGCGGATTCTTTGTTTGTTGAGGGGATGGACTGCCCAACTCGGCGCTTCTCTTTAGCACAAGACGCGAGCACGGTCATGCGGGTGTTGTCCATGGCCTGGCTGACGGCCGAAGGAAATCCCAGGCTAGAGAGGGAGGTGGCAAAGTTGAAAGAGCTCCTGGCCGCTGCTGAGGAAAAGCTTGCCAAGGCTCTGAGGAAGCTGCTGCTTCTGCCAAGGAGTTGACTGAGCGAGGGAACATTATTGCCAAGCTGGAGGTCTACAAGAGGAGGGCCCTGGACCAGAACAAAAAGATGAAGGACGCATTTTTCCCGAAGGATGATGAAGAGGCTGATACCAAGGATTTGGTGACCAGGGCCCAGTTTCTTGCTCGGATTGACCAGGATATGGAAGATCTGAACTCGTCGACTGAGCTCAGTTTCCAAAATGTTGTAGATTAGATACAAGCCTTTCATCCTGAACTGGCTCTAGATACCGGCCACATCAACTATCTTTACAAAGTTGAAAACAGTCAGATAGTGGTCCCTGCGGACTTGGTCGTGGAAGACTCTCAGCCCGGGGGTATTGCTCAGCCTGAACAACCTGAGACGCAGCTGCCCCAAAGTGAAGGCCAATCTGATGCCCCAGAGGAGGAGGGAAACTAATCTGGCCTGCGTGCTGTAACTTGTAATTTTAATATGTTTTTGTTTGCTCGGGGACGTGGTCCCCTTTGAATGTAACCTTGAACAAGTCGGTCCTTCTGGGTCGCAACTTTTTTGATAAATAGTCTGACCTTGGTGGTCGTTCATTACCTTATAATGTTTTTATTTTCATGTATTTGTGATTGTGTGTCCGTCGGAGGACTCCATTTTATTTTATGTTTTCATAAATGTTAAGTGTTTGATGCTCGTGTGATTGTCACGAGGGTCAGATGTAATTGGGCAAATACAGGGTATGTGTTTGCAATTCATCGGTTTGGGGGACCGACCAGATGCTGGAGGCGGGCTCCTGTTCGGTGCCCGGGTCAAGATAATGGCCCGGGCTCCGAGGCTTGAATGTCCCATCGCGAGCTGGGGCTCTGCCTGGTCGTGGTATATAGGCGACGTCAGACTCGGTTGAGTATCCACCCGTGCAACATTCATCCTCTTCTTCCCGAAGAAGATCCTGATAATCATATTATTTGGGCTGCTGTGCTTGTACCTGGGCACGCAGGTTTAGTCAGACCTGTTGCTCCTTGTTTGGTAGCCGAGTAGGGTGACTTTGTTATTAACTATAATACTGTTTGAGCTTCTCGGCGTTCCACGGCCGAGCGAGTTCTTCCCCGTGAAGATTTTCTAAGTAGTAGGCCCCGTTTTCGGTCTTTTCCCGGACACGATATGGGTCCTCCCAATTTGGCGTCAGTTTTCCTTCACGGGAATCTCTGTGATTCCTTCTTAGAACAAGACTTCCCACTTCGAATGCTCTTCTTATGACTTTAGAGTCGTGTCGAGCTGCTATTTTCTGTTTAAGAGTGGCCTCTCGGAGAGCAGCTTCTGATCGGATTTCTTCAACCAGATCAAGCTCTTCTCTTAGAGCTTCGGAGTTGGTGTCCTGGTCCATTGGGGACTCTATTCGTCTGGACCGAACATGCATTTCTATAGGAATTACTACTTCGGTCCCATATGCCAACCGGAATGGAGATTCACCGGTCCTTGAGTGGGGAGTGGTCCTGTATGCCCAAAGCACGCTGTGTAACTCCTCGACCCAATGTTTCTTGTGTTCGTCCAGTCTTCGCTTTAGACCTCTCAGGATTACCCTATTTGTGGCTTCTACTTGTCCGTTGGTTTGGGGATGCTCAACCGAAGCGAAATGTTGTTTTGTTCCTACCGAAGCAACAAATTCCTTGAAATATCTATCGGTGAATCGGGTTCCGTTATCTGTTACAATGGCGAGCGGCACTCCGAACCAAGCGAGAATGCTCCTCTTAAAGAAGCGTAGTATGTTGAGTGCAGTAATCTTGGCTAAGGCCTCAGCCTCTATCCATTTGGTGAAATAATCGACGCCCACAATGAGGTATTTACTTTGGCCGGATCCGATGATGAATGGTCCTAAGATGTCCATCCCTCACCATGCGAATGGCCATGGGGAAGATAGCGATTTTAGCGTCCTCGGGTGTTGCGCATTTATTCCTTCATGGACTTCTCTTAGTACATGTGGGATGTTCTCTTCCTCTACGCACCTAAGGAGTGGCATGGAGAAACCTCGACGATACATACGTCCACCGACCAAAGTGTACGAGCATGACCTTCGACGCACGGTACTGGCCGCTTTCGGGTCTGTTGGTAATTCATCCTTGGTCAGGTAGTTAAACATTGGGGTCATCCAGCAGTTGGCGTCGCCCACGAGATTAACGTCAAGGTGGGTTGAAGATTGTCCGATGCTTGGTCGGGGGAGTACTTCTTGTATGACGGACTTGTTGTTTCCCTTTCTTTTAGTGCTTGCCAACTTGGAAAGGATATCAGCTCGGGTATTATTCTCTCGTGAGACGTGTTTGACCTCTATGTTTGTGAATCGTTTTAGCTTTTCCCTGACAAGGGCCAAATATTCAGCCATATTGTCGTTTTTGGCTTGGAAATCTCCTCGGACTTGGTTGGCGACCAACTGGGAATCCGTGCATATTACGATTTCTTTTGCCTCTAGGTCGGTCGCGAGTCGCAGGCCGGCCAGGAAGGCCTCATACTCTGCCTGGTTGTTGGATGTGGGGAAGGACAAAGTTAAAGATACTTCGATGATGTTTCCTTCCTCGTTTTCTAGAATAATCCCAGCTCCACTACCCGTCAGGCTGGATGCTCCGTCTACGAAGATGGTCCATTTGGACGGAGATTTCGGCTCTTGCTCGGTGAAAGTGAGTTCTGCCACAAAGTCGGCCAGTGCTTGAGCCTTGAGAGTTTGTCTCCCTTCAAATATGATATCGAACTCGGACAGTTCCAACGACCATTTTAACATTCGTCTGGCCATATCTGGCCTTACGAGTAATTGCCTTATAGGTTGGTTTGTTCTTACGATAATGGTGTGGGCTAAGAAATAACGCCGTAGTCTTCTGGCTGCAAAAAGGAGGGCCAAGGCCACCTTTTCTACCTGGAGGTACCGAAGCTCAGGGCCGTGCAGCGCCTTACTTGTAAAGTAAATAGGTTTCTGCCCCTAGGGTAGGCCGCAGACGAGGGCTGCGCTTATGGCCTCGTTCGCTACAGCGAGATAGTGGGAAAGCGTCTCCCCTTCGTTGGGCCTGGACAAGAGTGGGGGCTCAGACAATGCTTTTTTCAAGTGGGACAAGGCCTGCTCGCACTCCTTCGTCCATTCAAAGGCAGCCTCTTTACGGAGGAGTTTGTAAAACGGGAGGGCGTGTTGAGCGGATTTTGCCACAAACTGGGCGAGGGAAGCGAGGACCCTGTTTAACGATTGTATGGACTTCTTAGAATCAGGGGTAGGAAGTTCTGCAAATGCCCGACATTTGTGAGGGTTGGCTTCAATACCTCGTTCGATTAAATAAAATCCGAGGAACTTCCCTGCTCGGACCCCAAACGTGCACTTCTCGGGATTGAAATGCATTTTGCATTTCCGGGATTGATCGAACACTTTTTGTAAGTGGGATGCGTGATCCGTCTCTTGCTGAGATTTGACGATCATGTCGTCCATGTATACTTCAAGCATGTCCCCGATTTCTGTTCGAAATACCTTGTTCATCATACGCTGATAGGTCGCGCCTGCGTTTTTTAAACCAAAGGGCATAACGTTATAATAATAGTTGCCCGAGTCGGTCATGAAGGCCGTGTATTTTTTGTCGGACATAGCCATAGGGATTTGATTATAGCCTGAGTAGGCGTCCATAAAAGACAACAGTTTGAAACCGGCTGAATTGTCGACCAATTTGTCAATGTTGGGCAAATGATATGCGTCTTACGGGCAAGCCCGGTTAAGATCGGTATAGTCAACACACATTCTCCATTTTCCATTAGACTTTTTAACAAGTACAACATTTGAGAGCCAAGTTGTATATCTGGCCTCAGTTACAAAATTTGCCTCTAGGAGGTCCTTAACAACTGACTCGGCCGCTTTGGTTTTCTCGGTCGACTGCTTCCTCCTACGCTGGGCGACCGCTTTGTGTGTTGGATCGATGGAGAGGTGATGACAGGCCGTTTCGGGGTCAAGACCTGACATTTCTGTGGCGCTCCAAGCAAACAGATCGGCGTTTCCCTTGAGGCATGCCTCCAATTGTCGTTTCGCCAAGTCGGGAAGATGGGCTCCGATCTTAACGCACCGAGCTGGATCATCCCCTAAAGGAATTAGCTCGAACTCTCCGTCAGGAATTGGCCGGGAAAGTGGATCGGTCAGCCTTCGCACGCCCTCGTTTTCATCTGAGAACCTGCAATCCAAATCGATTGAGTCGACCCGGGGAAAAGCCTTGGATGTTTGCGGAGTATCTGAAGGTGTCGGGGCAGAAGGTTTTGGCTGGTAAGATATCGAGCTGAGACCTCTGGATGCTGCTTCAAAGCATCGGCGAGCAGCTTCAACGTCACCGTGTAGTGTAGTGACCTTGCCCAAAGTAGTATAATACTTCATCTTTAGGTGAACGGTCGATGGGACAGCGATCAGCTCGACCAATGTTGGTCGTCCCAAAATGCATTGGTACCACGAAGGACAATCCACGACCAGGAATTGGACGCGAATAGATCTGGCGGTCTCGGACGCCCCGAAGGTGACGATGAGGTTGACGTAACCCCACGATCGAGAAACTGCTCCGTTGAAGCCCTGTAAGTTTGATCCGACGTACGGAGTCAGGTGTGTTTCATTCAACTGGAGTGTTGAAAATAATTGGGAGTACATGATGTCGCATGAGCTACCCTGGTCCACCAGGATTCTTCTGACATCGAAATTTGCCATCGGCGCACGGATGAGTAATGGGATGCTGGCATTCGGTGCTCCTCCTAAGAGCTCCTCTCGGTAAAAGGTAAGGGGTACCGAGCCTTCTCTTGGGGGGTCCAGGGTTGCGTTCTGAGCAGGGCCTTTCGCGATCAATTGGTCAAATTTCCTCTTCACGAATCCGATCGTGATTTTGTTAAACCCTCCCCCCGAGATGACCATTGTAGAGGGAAAGGTCTCCCACGGGCCGTGGGAGGAAAAATACCCTGGGCTCTCTGTGTGGTCAGGCAGGAAGAAGTCCTCCTGGAGGTAGATGCTCAGAGCAACTTGCATGTTTGCATCTGATGGTATGGGTACAACCTCTTCGATCTTTTGAGCTTCCTGCGCCTCTTGGCGAGGGGTGTCTCTTGATTTAGTAAACTGCTTGAGGTGCCCGTCTTTAATAAGTATCTCGATTGCATATTTGAGATGGATGCAGTCTTCAGTATTATAACCGTGACTCTTGTGGAATCTACGGTACTTCGTCTTGTCCGTGCCCGGTTTACTAGGCAGCTGCTTTGGGAAGCGTACGCCCGCTTGCCTGAACTCCGAATTGGCACATTCGGACATGATCTTCTCTCTTGATACCAGGAGATGGGTTTATTCATGAAACCGACCGACGGGTCCTCTGTACTCCCGCGGTTCACGGGAGCGATCCTCCTTTCTTTTGTCTCCTCCCCGACGAGATGTCGAGGGTTCGTCGACTTTGGAAGGTTTTGCGTATCGGACATCTCGGACGGAGCTAGCAGCCTGTTTTTCCTCGTATTGGATGTAAGCTTGGGCTTTTACCAAGAAAGCGTTAAGGGTGGCCGGGGTCTCGATGCCAACCGCATGGTGGAAATCGGTTGATGGGCGCAGACCCCGCTCCAGCAAGTATTTCTTCATGTCGTCCGTTGTGGATACCTGGACCGCTTCTTTGTTGAACCTCTCGATATAGGTTCGCAGAGGTTCGTCTTTCCCCTGGATGATTGCTTCGAGCGATGCTTCTGTTTTCGGGTGGCGTCTAGAAGCGGTGAAGTGCCTGGAAAACATTTGTCCGAGCTGTTTCCAGGAAGTGATGAACTCTGCTTCGAGGCTTTTGTACCACATCATCACACCTTTCCTCAGGGTTGTAGGAAAGAGGCGACATTTGATTGCCCCTCGTACCCCTCGGTAGTCGAGCAAAGTATCAATATTCTCGATATGCTCGTAAGGATCGGTGGTCCCATCATACGAGCCTAAGGGTGAAGGTTTCTCTAAACCCCGTGGGAGTTTAGCAGCCATGATTTCCAACGAGAGGGGGCCCCTGGTGTCCTCAGCATCACTGGAATTGAATGACGGAGACCTGGGCGTGGGCTTCTTGGTTCGCCGGGATGACGGGGATCTTAATCTGCTCTTTCTTGGCTTTCTTGGTGACCGAGATCGCCTTCTTGGAGGGGACGACCGAGGAGGAGATGGGCGGGACCGTTTGTTACTAGTGGATTCATCATTGCGTCCTTTCCTCTTCATATTAGGAGGGGAAGGACTACGTCTTCCTCGATGTCTCGCGGGGGATCGGGATGTTCGACGATTATTGTCCTCGAGACGGGCAATCTTCTCACCGTGGGCGAGGAGCAACAAATTCGTCTGGTTGAGAATCTCAGCCAGCGCATATAAGTCAGATCCTGAAGGTGTTGAAGGAAGGAGGACCTTCGGGCGACTTTCTAGAGGCTGATCGCGATCGGGGGAAGGTGAAGCTGTTTTCCCATCTGGGTGGTCCTGCACGGTTTCTTCGTGTGGAGGATTGTTAGCGTTGCTCTCACGTTGCGTGAGGAGCATACCGTTGTTCGACTGATTATCTGGATTGTTGTCTCGAGCAGCCATGGATCTTGGTAAAAGACTTTGGTTCTTGAAGATCTTGAGGGAGAAGAACGGGGAAATCAGTGAATTCCCACAGACTGCGCCACCTGATCGTACATGGAGATCAGAATCTGATGTGGCTTGCGTCGAGCGTTATTTAAAGACGGTTGATAAGGAGAGGAGGGGGTGTACCTGCAAGGCACTCCGATGCTAAAGTAAGAAACTGAGCAAAGAGTGTGCAAGTACGAGAAATTAAGTGAGAGAATTGAATACTTGACCCTCTCGTATGAAAGGGTTTATATATTGTCCTTGGTGGATGGTTATTGGTTCAAACCGTTGGGCGTGGATCGTGGAACCCGTATGAATAGGTAACGGTCAGAACTAGCCGTTTAGGGGACTTTATTTCGGTCGGTCAAACCTTGGTCGACACAGACCATCCTCCCGAGCGTGATGCTCGACGAATAGCGTGTTGGGCCGCTAATTTGTCTGGCCCAACTTTGGAAGTTGGGCCTGGCCGGAACAGTAAGGACTGCTCACTACCCTTACATGGTATAAACACCCATTATGAATCCATTCTCCCCCTTACCTCGAAAATCTGATGAAAATCCTGCGAAAAACTTCCCTTGAGATTGCCCTAGCTCTCCTATGTTCTTCCCTCTCCAATGTTCTCCACGTAAAAGTTACAGTTATGACTAATTATGTCCCTAAACTTGATTAATCACTTAGTCTCCCTTGTTTTACTCACCTTTATCCAATTACTAATTAAATTCAGAATTTTAATTAATAATAATAATATTAATAATAATACCAATAATAATCATAATAATAATGTTAATAATAATAAGAATAATATTGATAATAACACCTCTTATACCCCTCTTATTAAACACACATCTACATCCATTATCTCCCTACTCGCTCACAACTTCTAACTCAAACCAAGCATATAACGTCTTAACAAAATAAATTCAACGTAAATAATATCAACGATTAATAAATTATAATGGGGTGTTACACTAATACATGCGAGATAAACGATATGTAAATCTCCATCCGAACGTAATGCCGCACAAAAATAAAGATGAATACCAAATTGAGTTACACTTATGGTATTCTTTCATCTTTACTTCAATCACTCATTTTGGTGGATTCAAGGTATGAAAATATATCACTAATTCAAAGCACCTAAAGTGAATTAAATAATTCACTAATAGATCGATTTGAACTAATGAACATTAACTCCTTTAATCTACACCTAAAGTCCATTGAATTTAAAGAGAAATATGTCCCAAAAATGTCTCCCAAGGTAAAAATAAGAAGAAAGGAGAAGATGAAGCAAGAGGAACCAAAAACAAGCCAAAAACATGTGAAAAATTGCCTCTGGAACAGTGTTAACCGGTTAACCATTTGGTTAACCTGTTAACATGTGAAAATTTCAAATTTTGCGCCCTTTTACACTGGTTAGCCTGTTAACCAATTTGCACTGCAAATGGTTAACCTATTAACATTGCGCCAGAAACAGAAAAATGGCCAAAATTCAGCATGATCATATTTTAAAACAATTTTCAAACACCTTATGATCATGAACTAAATTGGCACGAATTTTAAAGTATAAAAATAGTGGAATCCCTGCAATCAAACAATAGTTTATGATCCAAAGGATCAATAATCAATAGCACCAAAGATCTACATCTTGAATGATGGTGATGAAGGTGTAACAATGAAGGAAAATGCATTACCAAGAACAAACTTCAAATTACTCCACTGACAAGCTTGATCTACTGAAATTGATGAAGAAAAATGAAAAGGATGAAGGTTTAGCTCAAATTTATTCAAAAATTCAATGCAAAATCTTGATAACTTTCAAAAGATGAAATTAAGTTTTTTTGGTGAATTTTGTGGTTTGAGGATTTATTTTGCAAAGGATTTTTTTTGTTATCAAAAGCTTGAGAAATGAATGAAAAGATGCATCTATTTAAAGAGTTTAGGTATGAGAATTTAGTGGAATATAGCTTGCTTTGGAAATTTAAAATTAGGCTTGGAAATCAAATTTGGAGGGAAATTCATAAAAGAGTGGTGATTATAGAAGGTATATGGTGGGAAATGATCAAAGTGATGTAGAGGAATAAAAATGGAGTGGATATAGAATATTTCAAAGTGGAGTGGTGATTATAACAGGTTAACACATTGGTTAACTGGTTAACCAACTCAAAATTTGAATATTTTGTTTCTTTTGATTGCATGGTTATTGTTTCGGCTTGATTCTTTTGCGCGTCGAAGAAGACATGAAAATAAAAACATGAACCTTGGAATTCTTTGAATAAATCAAATAAAACTTGGGAAATCCTTGATCAGATAAATTTGAATTATTTGCGGATCAACTTCAACTTTGTTTATATGAAATTCGTTCGAGCTGAGGAACTGCTATTTTTGGTATTTTTGACCTATTCTTCCCCTGAAAATGTTAATAAAAGAAAACAAAATATTTTAGGATTTTGATTAAAGGTTAGTAAAAATAAACAAATAAAAGACAAACAAAAGCAATGGTAATCCCATGTGAGGTATAAACCTGCGACAAAAAAGGATAGACGAACCAGTGCGTGATCTTGTTTATATGCAAAATGCAAATAAAAATACGAAAATTCTTAGGGGCAAAAATTAGGGTATGACAATGGTTTGCAGAAATTGAATCCAAGGTTGAAGATGAAGTTGCTACGCGCGTTTTTTCAAACATAAAATAGTTGTTTGCGTCCTAATTCAAATATTTATTTTTTATTTATTTTTCTGATTTATTTTAAATAGATACCTTAATATTTTTTACTCCAATTTTTTCATAAATCATAACAAATATTTTGCATCACATATATATTTTTTTTACATAATTTTAAAAATAGTTTTTGTATTTAATTCACATTTTTTTCATTTTTCATTTTTTTTAATCTTTTTCAAATATTTTTGCATCCAAATTTTGAGATCCACTTATTCATATTTTTCTTGGCTTCTCAATATTTTCTCCATCATTTATTTTTCATTTTGCTAATTTCTTCTGGACTTTCCTTTTATTTTCCATTTAAAATCATTTTTAAATTTTTTTATTTGATTTTTATATTCATATTTTTGAATACTTTTTGATTTGGCTCTTGATAATTGCTTGGTTGATCATGTCTTCAACATTTCAAATCCTTAATTGATGGTCTCTTGGTTGACTCAAACTTCTCTGGTCCAAACTTGCTTATAAATGATCAGATGATAAGTTATCCCTAGTTGGATCATACTTTGAGTCTTTGACTTGTTGATAAATGATCCCTACATGATTTTCTCATGCATCTTTTTTTTTTTGCTTTTGGTTTTACTTTTTGTTATGCATGTTTTAGGAGTCTAACTTTGTGTTAGTTCTCTAGCATCTCTAATACATAAATTGTTATTGACCGACCTCATATATGTGTGATTTATATATGAGTCCACTTACGACTGCTTAACTTAACATAACGCTAAATTGTCCCGACTCGGTTGAATTCTCATTAACACTAACATTGACATCTTAATTGTGCTAACATCTAACTTTTACTTTTATGTTCTTTACATTTATACCATTTACTTATATGGCATTTACATTTATTCTCATTAACATTCTTGCCTTTTATTTTGGCTTTTTACTTTAGGCCTTTTATTGTTTCCCTCTTTCAAAAGAACAAAAACATCATAAAATGGCTAAAACCCCAAAAAACTTTAATCTGGTCTTTTAGACTTTGTGTTATTATCCTTTGCTTGAGGAGTATTTTGGATTGTGGACCTTAGGACTTAATGCTTTCCCTTTGCTTGGAGTGGTATTTGAGACTTTGTGATTCATCTGAGATCTAGTGATTCCTTTGGACCCTGTGATCTTCAATTCAAGACTTGGATGTTCTTTGTGGATTTGTGACTTTGATATTCATCTGCTCTTGTGCTTATTCATCTTATGGATTAAACCAAAGGGAAAGGAATGCTTGTTTTGACCAATGTCAAATACTTTCTCCATCTTGGTTAATACACTTGGACACACAAAGACTTTCTCTTGGGCTACCTTACAATGAGACTTTTTATTCCATGTCATTTACTTTATACTTTAGGATAGTTTCTTCATTTCCTTCCCACTTCTTCAATTTTTAAAACTTCTCCCTATTTTAAAACTTCTTGTTTTCAAACTCCACACCACTTTCCTAATAAACCTTGACTTTATCAAGTGATCCTGAATTTTTTTTACTTAATAAATGCTAAAACACTTAAGCATATCCAAACTCTTTAAGACATCTAAAAAATACAAACCTCATCAAACTTATTTTTAAGCCTTTGTGCACTTTTCTTTAAGAGCCTTTTTTGAAAGATTAGATATTAGTCTATTCTAGTAGTGATGCAAACCACTATACTTCTACAATATATTGAGAAGTGATTGACATTTTCCACTTGAATGTTGAGACATGCTTGTGAGAAAGTCCAATTAGAAGTTCTCCATATTAAGATGATGCAAATTCTAATTTCCTCATTCTTATGTGTAGTAAGTTGAGTTTTCCACTTAAATATGACAAAATGTCTTTTCACTTAAAATAAATCAACAAACAACCCAACCTTTTTCATAACCACAGATTTGTAAGTGGTTCTTATGGATTACCATATATGTGAGGGGTTCAAATACCTTCTCCTTGCATAACCAACCCCCGTATCGAGCTTTCTCTTTTGTTTTTGTTGTCGTGGGTTTTGTTCGATCTTTTCCCCTTTCCCTTTGGAAACAATAAATTTTGATGATGAATCTTGCTTTTTGAGTTAAATTAATTAATAACTTAATCTCAACCTTTTCCCGTCGAGACAATATCGTCTTGTATTATATGGTTGAAGATGAACCATCATTTCTTGTATAAGGGGCTTCTTGAGTATTTCTTACCAAAAGCTTTCAATGTTAATTGGAAACTCTCAAGATCAATTATTGGGGGCGGGGGTATGAATAAGTCATTTTTGACTAAACCTATTATATTTTTGGTGTTCTTCTTCTTCTTCCCTGATCTCCTTTAAGTTTCCACAATTTATTTTCCACCTTTTTTTGCTGCTAAGTTTTCAAAATTATTTTAAACTCTGATTTTATTTCCCAAATATTTTCAAAACCATGATTTTCCAAACGACACAATTCACCCCATCTTGTATGTGGTCTCAAGTCCAACAACCTCGACCTCTGAAGTTTAGGTGTCCATACTTGTGATGCTATAGCCAATTCTTGTCTTCAACAACGGCTGTAGAAAGACATTGATAATCAAACATATTGATCTCTACTTTGAAGATTTTCTTATATGCCAATGATGCCTTTAGGTTCATCCTTCATTCACCATTATACACTTTCATAATATTTTCTTCCAACTTCATGTTATATCCTTTAGAAGTAATTGACATATGCTTATCAAATTACTTATCATTGAAGGTACATACAATAATACAGTAATACTGACCATCTTACCATATTTTCTTAGCACAACTATGTTTTCTTTTCCACTTGATGTGACGTGTCTACAATATATAAACTTGATCACTTTCTTGAGTGATTCCTCTAACTCAGTGAACAAATTTTTATTACCAGTCATGTGGCTACTATATTGTAAATATATGTACCATATATTGGTTTGTTCATTATTAGACTCCATATTTTCCATGAGTAGAATATCATTAGGGTTGTTTCCTCCAGCATGTGCATATTTCATTTCATCATTGTCTTTCACTCTTGACTCCTTTTTTCCTCAACAATCTCGAGCATAATGACCAAATCTTTGATAGTTGTAACATTGTATCTCCTTCATGTCAACTTTCTTCTCTGAATACTTGTTGCCCGTGAATTTATTGGTTGAATCAAAGTGATTCTTTGAATTCTTGCTTGAATTCTCATCATTTGCAAGACTCTTTCTCTACTTTGCCTTTTCCTTTTCAAACTTTTAGATGAATCTTGTTTGCAATGTCTGTTCAACCACCTTCTCCCTTTTTGAGTTGCCCTGCTTCAGCCTCATCTCATGAGCCTCTGATGAAGCTTAAAGTTCTTCTAACTCCATATTAACTTGGTTATTGGACTATTTAATAGACACTACAATTTAATCAAAATTTGCACTCAAAGATCTTAATATTTTCTCAATCTTTTACAAATGATTGATCGATTCACCACACACCTTCATCTGGTTCGTGAGGAACACTAATCTTGAGAAGAAATCAATAAGCAATTCATCTTTTTTCATAAGTGTTATCTCAAACTACTTTCTCAATGTCTGCAAATTCACCCTTTTCAGTTTTTCATCTCCGACGTACAAGTTATTTAACTTGTCCCATACTCAATTGGATGTTTCTTCTTCAATGATCTTCTTGAACACATTAGGATCCACACATTGATGAATCAAGAAAATAGATTTTCCATTTTTCTCCCGTTGTCCTTTGTGCGCGGATTTCAGAACATCATTTTCATTCTCATATAATGCAAGTACTCCATCACTCACGATTTCAGACACATATTGAAATCTGAAGATAACTTCCATCTACAAAATCCACCTCTTGTAGTTCTTGCCTTTGAAAATTGGTAGATTTGCTGGATCTTTTGTTGATATTGTGTTACCATTTTCCATTACATATTCTCTCTGATTTTCAACTAGCCTCGTTGATATCAATTTGTTGGAACAATTAGACTTTTTCAAGAAGAATGAAGGAGAGAGAGAGAGAGAGAGAGAGAGAGACTACATTATGTGAAAATGATTTTATTAAAGTGAAGTTTATTTCTTAATTTACTATGTTACTTGTATATATAGGCAACAAAACATATAATTCATAAACTGCATCATTCAACTCTATCGAATACATGTTTATACTTCGACACACATGTTGTATTCGACTAACACAACTATGTTGATACTGATTTCCTAAAACAATGAATTATATCCTTTAATTGAGAGAAGATAAATGTTTTGTATTATGTGTTTGCTAGAAAGAGAAAGAGAAAATAAGAAAATAGTATAGGTATGTGTTTACCCTAAAAATTGTAAACAACCGCTGGTCCTCTAAAAACAACAAAATGTTCTCAGTTACTCACAAGATTGACGAGATTGATCCTAGGACAAGTGTTATAGTAGGTTTTAATTGGTTTTTAAGTAATGATGTCATAAACTCTTCGACAAACTTTATGAAGTGTTTTTGGTAAAAAGAGAAACTAAAACAAATAAGACTCAAAACAATTGAAGTTGGAAGTAAAGTGCAGTAAAAGTGTAAATGGCAAGGAAGCGTAAAGAAAGTAAGTAAAAAGACAATAAAAGGATGAATAATAAAATTTCTCAAAAGTAAAGAAAATGCAAGATAAAAGGACTTTAAAGTAAAATCTTGAGCATAAATTGCATTGATATGAAATAGGGTGGTGACCTCATCACGTACATTCTCGCCTTCACTCGTTTCTCTACACACAGGTACTTTGAGTGTTTATAGAGTAACTTGTACAATATGATTCACACTAATTCTATTACTAGAACTAATTTATTTATACTAATCGAAGTTAACCACTATTGGCAGTTTACCCCTAAGAATATGCCACTTGGCACTTTGCATGTTCTTGAAATTCCAATGTGTGCTACATGTCTTTATTCAAATTGAAAGAAATATAAGTTTCCCTCCAATATTGATCTCAATTGTTGCACGTTGTCGCTCCCGAGGATTTCCATCCTGGTACAAACGCGAAAGTGGCGCGGAAAAAGAATAGAGTCGCCAGCCATGCATTTTTATCCCGAAGAGAGGGAATGGTAATGCTGCACAAACCAGAAAAAAGAAAAGGAAGGACACGGGTCCTGCGAACCAAAGAGACTGGGATCGGGAGTCGGTTATGACCTGGGAAGGTATTAGCACCCCAGATCATCCGCCGTACCCGACGGGATCCACGCTTGCAAGAGAAACTGTTTCAAAGGGTGAGGGTATGAAAGATGCAGCAAAAGAAAATGAAAATGAAAAGAAACTAGAACTGGAAAAGAACTGAAATAAGAAACAAAGAGAAAAAATGTAGGGAAAATAAAGATTGTGCTCGAACGGGCCCTACCCCGCTGCCTACGTACCTCATCGGGATAATGAGGATCAGAGACGCCGTAGTTCCCCTAACTAGGGGTACTAAAAGGAAATTGCTTGAATTAAGGCTTGAACTGCCTATGCCATTGCTCAGGTGTTGCAGGCTCGGACGACGAGTGCGTAACCGTCTTGCAAAATGACAAGTAGGAGCAAGTTCGCGTACGGAGCGAAGGAGATGAGAAAAGAATTCCCGAAGGAAAGACGCTTATTGTTTGTTTGTGTTTTTTAGAAGCTTTTATGAGTGTGTCACAAGGAAGTGAACTCAAACTCTCACCAATGGAACGTGCACTTGTCACTACATTCCAAGATGGAATAATAGAACAAGCACACTCAAGTAAGGAGAAGATCCCCAAAACTTGAACCCAAAGATTAGGGCATAAGCTCACTAACTTGCTTAATTATTAAGTGTTTTTGGTTATTTACATGAAGAAGTGTTTTTTAGGCTTTTCTTTTATGAAGAAGATACCTTGATCAGACTTGTGCATCACAAGGTAGACATGTACTATCCCAAGATGGGAAGACTACAAGCATACCTCATGGAATAAGGCTATGGATCAATGCATCGCTTCACATTTATTAAAGGTGTTTTTTAGAGTTATGAGATGAGAAGAGAAAAGAACCAAAAGGATCATAAAGGTAAAAATGCTAAAGGGGGACTAAAATAATCCTAAGTGTTAACATGCATGGATGATCCTAAGTTTGTGAGGTTTCTATCCTAATGAAGAAGAGAAGAAGAAGATAGAAGAAGGGATGAGAAAGGCCTAAGCCCAACAACAAAGGGTTAGTTCAAATAACAAAAGAGGAAAGATGAAAAAAAGTTGAAATGTGGATAAACATCCACACTTCTCTTACCATGAGCCCCTGAAAAGTTAGCAAAAATCCAGCAAATTGACCAAGAAACAATCATGGGATCAATCATGCTCAAAGGTACTTGAACAAAAAATCAAACAATCATGCCAACATTGCAAATACACGACTTACGCGTCGAGAACATGAAAGCAAACATCAACCAGCAAGCAAATACCCTAAAATATCATGCTTAATGATCACACAATGATTCATGGCAATTAGAACAAGCAAAGGGACCAAACAAACTCAAAACAGCCCCAAAAAACCATTCTGCATCAGTGTTAACCGGTTAACCATATGCGTTAACCGGTTAACCAGTCAAAACCTGCACAAAACACACACAGAAACAGGGCGTTAACCGGTTAACCATATGCGTTAACCGGTTAACACTGTAAAAACAGCAGCAAATTCCTGCAGAAAACAAGCATTTCAAAAACAGCTTATTCAAATAAGCTGCACCAGACCAGCACTCAATTACACATGGAAAAAATAGATCAATGCACATCAATCCATAACATTATGCTCATGAACAATAACAATCGGATCCGGATACAAATCAACCAATCAAATCATGCAACACAATCAATTACACAAACACATGGTAGGTTCAAAGCTCAAGCAATGCAAATAAGCTAAAAACAGAGTTGGATCTGGAATTAACCAACCTACAAAGCGGAGGTATGCTTTGGTAATTGTTGATTATGCTGAAAATGATAGATCTCGCGCAAAACCTTGAAGATCCGATGCTAAGCTCCACACTCCATGCAAAATAAATGCAAGATCAAGCTCTTGATGCAGAATTTTGGATCCAAAAGCACTTTTAGATCCCAAACCAGATCTGAATCTCCAATAAAACCAGCAAAAAGATGTAATGAAACTATGGATGGAGGTCTAGTTCCAAGATCTACACACCTCAAGGCAAGGTTGTGTGATCCTCAAAGAGGAACTTTGAGTGATTTGGAAAATTGGGAGAGAAAAATGAGAGAATTGTGAGTGAGAGCAATGAAAATTCAGAAATGAGAGTGAAAAATGAGTGAGTTATCATTTGGTTTGGAGAGAAATGGAATATATATGGTTTAGGGTTGGGGCCCAAAATCTTGGTTTGGGATCCAAAAAATATGGCTTGGTAATGTGATTAGGTTTTAGGGTTGGAAAGAGGTTTGGATACATGCTCTAGATCCTTCTCAAATTCAATTTTAATTCAAATGAATAAAAATCAGAAAATTGGAAAATGGGGCCAAAACACACATGCTGAAAATGCTGCTGGAAATTCAAATTTCGCAGCTGTTAACCGGTTAACCATATGCGTTAACCGGTTAACGCATGCAAAATTTGAATTTCCCCCCTTTTGGTGGGAAACTTCAAAAATGATGCCGGCGCCCGCCGTTTCAAGCTGATTTTGATCCTTTCATTCTTTTTAAGTTTTGAACATGGTACAGAGCTTGTGCAGAGTGATCCTGTGAAATTTTTGCCTGGTCACCATGCTCTCGATTTTTTATCTGTGGTGCTTCGAACTTTCCAGATGGTTGGTCATATGCCTTATGCTAGAACATGTGAGTGTTATGCCTCATTTTTCTATGCAAAAATGCTAAGAATATGGTATGCTCATGATGATTATGATATGATATGATGCTTAAAATGAAGAGGGCAAATTTGGGGTGTTACAGCTGCCCCTATTCAATCAACTGTTAATCTGAAAAGGACGATGGTACGGACTATCGACCGTTCAAGATAAACTGTGATTGAATACCAAGAAGACCAGAAATTTGCACTCTGACGAAGAATGCAACCCCGGGAAATAAACCCAACCAGATGACGCTCTGGGGACTGCAGGGGAGAAAGAAGCGGACGAGCCTCTTCCAAGCTAAGGTTGATAGCTGAAATAAAGACATGTTGACAGACGAGTCTTCAAACAATCCTGTGACGCCAGGAGCTGGACAGACGAGTCCTTCAACACTTCAAGACAATAATCTGAGACAGACGAGTCTTCGAATGACCTGTGACGCCAGGTGCAGAGAGCGGACGAGCCCTTAAAGAACTTCAAAGTATCCTGAGATAGACGAATCTCCTTCACTAATCCTTACGCAGATAAGTGGAATAAGACGGACGAGTCTTCTTCGGACAACCCTTACGCAGGTTCCGGAAATGCATATAAGTCTGTGGGATAGACATGCAACCAAGGTAGACGAACCTTCTTCATATATTATCCGCGGATATATGGCATAAGACAGACGAGTCTTCTGAGCAAACCTGTTACGCCAGGCGCAGCAACCATGATTGGTGCTTGAGACAGACGAGCCTCCTTCGGATTTACCTGTTACGCCAGGGCCGGTAATCATTTTGACATTTAATTCCCACTGTCAGGATTTTAAACCTCTTCAATACAGACGAGTATTGGATGATCATCAAGAGAACACAGACGAGTGCCAATAGTCAATGATACAGACGAGTATCAGACGATGATCTGAGAAACACAGACGAGCGTTTCAGGCGATGATACAGACGAGTATCAGCCACTGGTATAGACGAATACCAGAAATTCAAATACAGACGAGCATTTGAAGTAGTCACAGCATTATCAGGATAAATAGCAAATCTTCACATACAGATGCAAGCTAGCACAGACGAGTGCTGAGGATGATACAGACGAGTATCCAAGCAAAGCAGACGAGCTTCAGAACACAAACAACTTCCGGGGAATAAAAGCAGACGAGCTTCAAACAAGCACAGACGAGTGCCGGGTCGTTGCAGACGAGCAGTAGCGGAGAATACATATCAAGGCACAGACGAGTGCAGCGAAGGATCCCATACCGAACACAGACGAGTGCTGGGAGGTTGCAGACGAGCAACAACAAATATCATATCAGAACACAGACGAGTGTAAAAGGGTTGCGGACGATGCTGGGGACATTTCCAAGCACAGACGAGTGCTGGGATTTGCAGACGAGCAAACAACAACGGATACAATCAAGCACAAACGAGTGTTGAGGAGTTGCGGACGAGCAACAGATGAGCAACAGGCACGGACGGGCGCCGAGCAACCTTCAAAGGAGTAACAAGCACATATGAGTGCTAAAAGATGCGGTCGAGCATCAAATAAAGATGCGAGCACGGACGAGCACTGGGCACT
Source organism: Lathyrus aphaca (assembly GCA_963966055.1). Classification (NCBI taxonomy): domain Eukaryota; kingdom Viridiplantae; phylum Streptophyta; class Magnoliopsida; order Fabales; family Fabaceae; genus Lathyrus; species Lathyrus aphaca. The sequence continues at coordinate 447,682,302 of OZ014522.1, read as the reverse complement.
TCTTAGGGAATACGCCTCAAATAAAGAGGAATGACATGCACGGGCGAGTGCTGCAGGGATGCGGACGAGCACCAAATGAAGATACGAGCCCCAACGAGTACAGGCAACTTTGCTGGGGAGAGAAAACTTCAAAGACTAACAAGCACGGACGAGTGCCGAGAGCTGCGAATGGTCATCGAACAAAGATGCTAGCACAGAAGATTGCTGGGGAGTACCTCAAATAAAGAGGAAACTGCCGGGGAAAAGGCACGGACGACTGCCGGGGAATACCTCAAATACAGAGGAATCTGCTGAGGAAAGGGCACGGGCGAGTGCTGAAAGAGGATGGGCACGGACGACTGCCGGGGAATACCCCAAATAAAGAGGGATCTGCTGAGGAAAAGGGCACGGACGAGTGCTGAAAGAGGATGGGCATCAAATAAAGATGCGAGCACAGACGAGTGCTAATAGATATAGACTCTATTGGAGAAAGCAAACGAGCAATACCACCGAGCTAACACATACAAGTGTTGAAAGATGCAAACGAGCAGCAATAAAACATGATACATTATTGCTGGGGATAACTCCGCTTAAAGACAACACATACAAGTGTTGAAGATTGCAGACGAGCAACAAACGGATGCCTGATCGGCAATAAGAGATACGACTCTGCAGGGTAATCCAAGTCAAGAGGTCTGGATACACATTCTGACTGAGGTGATGAATACCTGGCTGCATCATCAAATACCCAAAGTACGGCAACTTTGCTGGGATTATATTTCACTGACGGAAGCGAAAATCAAATATGACCACTGTGGGAACAGGAACATCCTCAGACTTGGCTGGAGAAGCTTCTTGGGCAAACACTCTGACTGGGGAGAGCATCTGATAACTCAAGACTCTGAGGGGATATCAGGCTTTCAGGTACCTGATAGGCATACTCTGATGGGGATAATGGACTACTAATTCCATCTTTGATGATGTCAGGCTTTCTGGCACCTGCTGGGTATACTCCGCTGGGGAAGAATGAAATGCTACTTCACTGGGGAAGAAAAGCTTGCTTGGGCGGCTGTCAAGACTTGCTTGGAGAAAAAATCTCTGCTGGAGATGCCAGTCTTCAGATACCTGCTGGGAAAGGAAATCTCTGCTTGGGGGATACCCTACTGGGAAAGTACTCTGCTGGGGAGGTACTCCGCCGGGGAATATTAAATCGCTTGAGAGAATGTGACGCCAACCTGCAACCTGCAACAACAGAACACACCCGCGTGTCCCTGGGATTTGCATGGAATGATCGGTTCATCCATCGTCACCCGACGCTCAAAGAGGGTTACAGTTTCCCTGCATGTCAGTTTTCTTTTCAAAATTATCACCATGTTTAGATGCAATGCTATTTTTGCCTAAAATTCAGGACATTTTGTAAACAAAAATAAACACACACAGCTTTTTGACTGAATATTATTTTTATTGAATGGCCTCTGAATAGGCAAAGATTTACATCAGGAAGCAACCACCTGGAAAGAGGTAGCCACTATAAAATTGAGAAAAGAAATTATCCTAATGGCAACGTACGCGGCATTCCAAGGAGTTCCATTTCTGCTATGACCTGCATGTCTTCAAGACTCTCCATTCTGTTTTGGCTTTCTGAGAGGACAAGGGGACTGCTTCCTATCCTTCCGGTATTGTCAAACTGTACAAAACGATGACGTGGTTCAGATAACTCGGATCACAGTTGTTCGCTTATTCCCTTATTTTGCGTGGATCGCCCTCTCGGGTTTTCAATCCACCGGGATACCCTTTTTTGCCTGAGCTGTCCAATGCGGCTTTTCAACTCAGCGGGTGTACATTTTTTTATTCATTTCCCTAATTTTTGCCCGAGCTTTTTTATTCTGTTTTTAGCTCGCCGGGATGCCCTTTTCTTGCCTGGACTTACATTCTGTTTTGTGTCCAGCGGGTCTCTTTATGCGAAGTATTTTTTAACTGCGTCCGAGTTAACAGGGGATGGGAAGTCTTCTCCATCCATAGTGGTGAGCATCAGTGCCCCTCCTGAGAATACTTTCTTCACTATGAATGGTCCTTCGTAGTTCGGGGTCCACTTGCCCCTGTTATCTGAACCTGGAGGAACGATTCTCTTCAATACAAGCTCTCCCACTTGATACTCTCGAGTACGTACTCGTTGATCGAATGCCCGCTTCATTCTCCTCTGATAAAGCTGACCATGACAGATAGCCGCTAACCTCTTTTCCTCAATTAGACATAGCTGATTGTAACGAGCACGCACCCATTCAGCCTCATCCAGTTTGACATCCATCATCACGCGCAGTGAGGGAATCTCTACTTCAACAGGCAGGACTGCTTCCATGCCGTACACTAGAGAGAAGGGAGTTGCCCCTGTTGATGTCCTGACCGACGTTCGGTACCCATGCAAAGCAAACGGTAACATCTCATGCCAATCCTTGTAGGTGACAACCATTTTCTGCACAATCTTCTTGATATTCTTGTTAGCTGCCTCTACCGCACCATTCATCTTTGGTCGGTAAGGAGAAGAATTGTGATGCTGTATTTTGAAGTCCCGACATAAGTCTGCCATCATCTTGTTGTTGAGATTAGAACCATTATCAGTAATGATCCTTTCGGGTACTCCATATCTGCATATGATATCTCTTTTCAGAAATCTCGCCACCACTTGACGAGTGACATTGGCATAAGACGCTGCTTCTACCCACTTGGTAAAGTAATCAATCGCGACCAGAATGAAGCGATGACCGTTCGAAGCAGTTGGCTCGATCTTCCCGATCATGTCAATGCCCCACATAGAGAAAGGCCAAGGAGATGACATGACATTCAGCGGGTTAGGAGGAACATGCACTTTATCTGCATATATTTGGCACTTGTGGCATTTACGAGCGAATGAACAACAGTCTGCATCCATTGTCATCCAATAATACCCTGATCTTAGCAGTTTCTTTGCCATGGCGTGCCCTCCTGCATGGGTACCAAAAGATCCTTCATGGACTTCCTGCATCAACAGGCTTGCTTCGTGTCTATCCACGCATCTGAGCAAGACCATGTCGAAGTTCCTCTTGTACAAAACCCCGTCTGTGTTCAAGAAGAAACTAGCAGCAAGTCGTCTCAAGGTCTTCTTGTCTTTGGAAGATGCCCCTGTTGGGTATTCTTGCTTCTCCAGGAACAACTTGATATCAAAATACCAAGGTTTCTCGTTAGACACGGCGTCTACAGAGAAAGCATAAGCCGGAGAGTCAAGCCTGGAGATGTCAATTCTGGGCACAAAATTCCAACATAGGACTTTAATTGACGAAGAGAGAGTGGCCAAAGCATCGGCAAATTGATTTTCGTCCCGTGGTATGTATTTGAGCTCAACTGTCGTGAAGAATGTCAACAGTTTTCTAGCATAATCCCTGTACGGAACTAGATGCTCTTGATGTGTGTACCACTTGCCGGTAATTTGGTTAATGACGAGGGCTGAATCTCCGAATATATCGAGGTTCTTGATCCGAAGATCAATTGCCTCCTCTATTCCCATTATACACGCCTCGTATTCCGCTTCATTGTTGGTGCAGCCAAAAGTAATTTTGGCAGCGAAGGGTAAATGAACACCTTCAGGAGTAATGAGTACGGCACCAACTCCACGACCATTGATATTGACAGCCCCATCAAACATCAACTTCCATTTGGATTCAGGGTCAGGCCCCTCCTCCGGAAGTGGTTCCTCATAATCGTTTGTTTTGAGGCACATGATGTCCTCATCAGGGAAATCAAATCTCATCGGCTGATAGTCATCCTCAAGAGGTTGCTGAGCAAGGTATTCCGACAATACACTTCCTTTGATAGCTTTCTGAGAAGTGTACTGGATGTCGTATTCCGTTAAAATCATCTGCCATCTAGCAACCCTTCCGGTCAATGCTGGTTTCTCAAAGATGTACTTGACGGGGTCCATCTTGGAAATGAGAAGTGTGGTATGGGTCAACATATACTGCCTCAGTCGGCGAGCAGCCCATACCAAAGCGCAGCAAGTTTTCTCGAGCAGTGAGTATCGGGATTCACAGTCGGTAAACTTTTTGCTAAGGTAATAAATGGCATACTCTTTTCGACCAGACTCGTCATGTTGGCCAAGCACACACCCCATCGACCCTTCTAGCACGGTCAAGTACATGATTAATGGTCTCCCCTCCACTGGAGGCATCAGAATTGGAGGTTCCTGCAAATATTCCTTTATTTTGTCGAAAGCTCTTTGGCAATCATCACTCCACCTGACCGTCTGCTCTTTTCTTAGCAGTTTGAATATCGGTTCGCACGTGGCAGTTAGGTGAGATATGAACCGAGAAATGTAGTTCAATCTACCTAAGAACCCGCGCACTTCTTTTTCTGTCTTTGGTGCAGGCATATCTTGAATAGCTTTCACTTTAGCAGGATCTACCTCAATTCCTCTTTGACTTACAATGAAACCCAGCAATTTTCCGGAACGCACCCCGAAAGTGCACTTGTTCGGATTCAACCTCAATTTGTACTTGATCAATCTGTCAAACAGCTTCTTCAAATTAACCAAATGCTCCTCTTCGTCTTTGGACTTTGCAATCATATCATCCACATAACATTCGATCTCCTTGTGGATCATGTCATGGAACAACGTGACCATCGCCCGCTGATAAGTTGCCCCAGCGTTCTTCAAACCGAAGGGCATGACCTTGTAGCAGAATGTTCCCCACGGGGTAATGAACGTTGTCTTCTCCATGTCTTCCGGCGCCATTTTTATCTGATTATAACCGGAGAATCCATCCATGAAGGAGAATACTGAGAATTGAGCAGTACTGTCGACCAACACATCGATGTGTGGCAACGGAAAATCATCCTTCGGGCTTGCTCTGTTCAAATCTCGATAGTCAACGCACATCCGGACCTTGCCGTCCTTTTTAGGCACTGGTACGATGTTAGCTACCCAAGGTGGGTAACTAGTCACGGCAAGGAACCCGGCATCCCACTGCTTCTGTACCTCCTCTTTAATCTTCATCGCCATATCCGGGCGAGTTCTTCTCAACTTTTGCTTTACAGGAGGACAGTCTTCCCTCAGGGGTAGCTTATGCATCACGATGTCGGTATCCAACCCTGGCATATCTTGATATGACCAAGCAAAGATATCTACATACTCTCTCAACATACTGATCAGCTCTTGTTTGACATCGGCCCGCAGATTGGCTCCTATCTTGATTTCTTTCTTTGCATCTTCACTGCCAATGTTGATGGTCTCAATCTCTTCTTGATGAGGCTGAATAACTCGTTCCTCTTGTTTCAACAATCTGACCAATTCTTCAGGGAGGTCACAGTCTTCCTCAACCCCTTCATCAGCTTGGTAGACTGGATTATCAAAGTCATGCATAGTCATAGCAGGAACGTTATCCGTGGAATCCGGATGATCAATACTGCACAAATGATGTGCTTATTCAGAATCTGCTTATTTTGAAAAGAGACGCTAACACAAAGCAAAAAAGTGAAAAAAAACACATTGCCATTTTTATATTGTTTTTTTTTTATTTTTTATTTTTTTTTTTTTTTTATAAAAATTTAAAAACAAAGAAAGAGAGCACAATTTGTCTGAAAATGTCCTTTTATTTCATGGCAAAAATAACGATGCAATACAAAACATGGTGGCCCAGTACAATGGATCCAAACATCTTGGGCAGAATGCTGGATTTGACAATGCAGTATGCTAATAAAAGGAAACAAAACAATTACTTTGAGAGCCAGGTGACTTGAACAATGTCCTCAGCAGACCAATTTCCTAGCTCCTCGCCGGGTGCACACGGGCGGATCCAATTGTTGTCCCAGTCTCTGTCACTATCCCCGTCTTGACTTGCCGTACAGATTTGATCGCGGTCGAGCAACCCAGCACTTGTGAATGAGATAGCTTTACCACTCTGAATAGACCCCCCAGGCTGATACCCTAAGCCAAATTTGTCACCCTTCTTTTCCACCTCCAATATCTTGCCCCAGCCCTGGGCATTGCCTGATAGGACGGCCTCTTTTGCTTTCTGGTAAGAATGAATTGACGTGCCTTCGTTGTTTTTCTTCACCGGAGTCAAGATACTGACATCTGCCTCAAAAGCTTGGCACAAAGTCTCGTGAATTTCTCCGTCCATTTCCACATATTTAAATGTCGACAGGTGGCTGACGAAAATATCTTCTTCCCCGCAAACTGTGATGACCTGGCCGTCCACCACATACTTAAGCTTCTGGTGTAAAGTTGAGGTGACAGCTCCAGCTGCGTGTATCCACGGTCTGCCCAACAAGCAGCTATACGCAGGCTGGATATCCATGACATAGAAGACACTCTTGAAGACTTGAGAGCCTATCTTAACAGGCAACTCAACCTCTCCGAAAACTGATCTTCTTGAACCATCGAAAGCTCTAACCACCAAATCACTCGGCGTCAGGATAACCCCATCAATGTCAAGCTTCATCAACGCCTTTTTCGGGAGCACGTTCAACGAAGAGCCTGTGTCCACCAGAACATGGGATAACACAGCGCCCCTGCATTCCATCGTGATATGCAGTGCTTTATTGTGATTTCTTCCCTCCAAAGTAAGATCTCTGTCAGTGAAGCCCAAGCCATGGCTAGCATTGACACTTCCAACAACAGCTTCAAGCTGATTGACCGTAATCTCTTGAGGAACGTAAGCCATTTGAAGTACTTTCAGCAAGGCTTCTCGGTGCGCGGGTGAGCACATCAACAGTGACAAGATAGAAATCTTCGAAGGCGTCTGATTCAGTTGGTCAACCACCTTGTAGTCACTCCTTTTGATGATCTTCATAAACTCCTCTACCTCCTTTTCAAACGTCCCCTGTCCAGCTACAGGAGTATTCGACTCATCATTCACAATCTGCTTTCCTTTGTCTTTTGATGAAGCTTCGGCCTCGGGATCCTTTCTCAATGCAGGGGGAGCAAATAAACGGCCACTTCGAGTAAATCCCCCAACACCTCCTACATTCTCAATGGTCAAATCAGCAACAGGTCTACTTTCCATCTTCTGTCCCGCCACATAGACATCGGAACCATAATGCCACGGAATGGCTCTATCATCATTATACGGCATTGGCCTAGGTACAGTTATAGTCACAGGACTAATCTGAGGAGCGTAAACGGTAACAGGCCCTTGTCGAACGGGCATGTCAGCTTCGTCATAGAAAATAGTAACGGTTGACACATCATCAGCCTCTTCATTACTAATCTTGCTAAATTGCAGAGATCCATCATCAATCAACTCTTGCAAACCCGTCTTCAATTTCTCGCAGCCATTCACAGCACTTGCACAGTCTTCACAATCGAGAGAACAACCAGGAAACACTTGACCCTTCAACAGTCTCTCTTTCACCACTTTCAACGGCGTCTTGACTTCATCAATTCTCAGCACCAAACTCAACTTATCATCACGCTCAACAGCATTAACTCTTGCCCCTCCATGATTAGGTATAGGGTTCGAGTTGATATTCGGTGGTGGCGCAAAGTTGATTGCCTTTGAATCCACGAGATCTTGAACTTTGTGATGTAGCGCCCTGCACTTCTCAGTTGAGTGCCCGGGTGCCCCTGAATGAAAAGCGCATCGCGCGTTGACATCATAACCAGCTGGAAGCTCTCCAGGAGGTGGTGGTGCCAAAGTCCTCAATTGAATAAGGTTCAAATCCAGTAGTCTAGGCAACAAGGCAGCATATGTCATCGGAATAGCTTCAATCACCCTGCTAGCAGGACGAGCCTGCCTTGGCTGATAAGGCCTTTGCTGGTAGTTGGCTCTGGGTTGTTGTTGTTGTTGCTGTTGTTGTGGTGGAGGTAACATTTGTTGTACGGGAGCTGCAGGAATAGTGACAGCAGCCACATGCCCATAAGGTCTTCTGTAACCACGGCCCTGGTTTCGACCGAATACAGCATTGGTCTCACCTTCTCGCCTTCTCGGAGGTCCGCTGAAAGCTTTCCTCGCTCCACTTGAACTACTAGCACCGGGGTCTTGTATCTTCCCCATTTTCAACAGCGTTTCAACCCTTTCTCCCGCAATGACAATATCGTTGAACTTTGTAGCAGAACTTGACGCCAATCTTTCAAGAAATACTCCCTGGAGGGTGCCCATAAACATATCGGCCATCTCATTCTCTAACAGTGGTGGTTGCACCCTGGCAGCTAACTGACGCCACCTCTGAGCGTATTCCTTGAAGCCTTCTTTTGCTGTCTGAGCCATATGTTGCAACTGGGTGCGATTCGGAGCCATGTCCATGTTATACTGGTACTGCTTCACGAAGGCCTCAGCGAGATCTTTCCAGCTCTTGACATTGACCCTGCTGAGCTTCATGTACCACTCAAGGGAAGCTCCCACCAAGCTATCCTGAAAGTAATACATCCATAGTTTTTCATCGTCTGTATGCGCAGCAATTCTCCCAACATACGATTGCAGATGGGTCTTTGGGCAAGCAGTGCCGTTGTACTTCTCGAAAGTAGGAACTTTGAACTTATACGGAATTCTGACTCCCGGAACCAAGCCCAAGTCTGTTATATCGAATCCCAAAGAACTCTGGGATTGAATAGCCTTGATTTGCTCGGCCATCTCTTCAAATCTCTTGTTCATCTCGACCCCTTGACCCTCGGTCTCATCAAGCAAAGTGAACTGGTCATCCTGGTGATCCACATGAATGTTATGCATCCCGTCATTGACTACGGTCGCCCCTGGTTGTATAACTTGAGGTCCAGCCTGCCGTGCGCCCGCACCGGCATGATTATCAACATTAGCAGCAGCAGCAGCGTTTCTGTTCTGATTCTCAACCAACTCTCGCAGCCGTTCTTGATTCTGCCCCATGCCGGTCATTAACGTCATGAAGTTATCCATTCTCTGCCTTAAGTCTGCCAAATATGCCTGCATTTGATCCATGGCCCGCTCTCTGTTAATCTTGGTTGGGTATCTGTGCACTGCTGGTCGTTCTCGAACCTTACGAGGAGCTATTGCGCCTGAAACACAAAACCCGTTAGTAATTGATGCGACACCTGCAAAACAGACAAACAGGTTATATGCAATGCAATGCAACTGTTCATGTTCCCAACTTTAAACATTTGGCATGCCCCAGTTCTGGCATCTATCTCGGCAATCACTTTTATCTTTCAAACTTTCTCTTTGATAAGTGTTCAGACATTAGCAGTATCCAGACAAACGAGTCTTGCACATTCAAAACGATAACTTGCACATTAATACTGAGTAGGGACAAACCACTATAGGCTAAAAGTCAGAATACATCCAAGAATATTCCCCGAAGGGTTACAAATCAGTACATAAAGATAAAAGAAATAAAAGCAAGACTCCTACAACAAGCCTGTAGGTAGTCTGAAAAATAAACTAAGCTAAGGACCCCGGCTCTGCCACCTCTGCCCTGCTTTTCTTGACACTTGCTCTCAGCTTGAGCTCTTCGATCTCTTTCCTGGCTTCCTCCAGAGCTAATTGACTTTGGACTAGCTGCTGGGTCCTCTCCCTCCGGATGGCGTGGGCTTGTTCCACTTCCTCTTTCTTGCAAGCCATCTGAATCTCAAAGAACTCTTCCTTCTCTTTGAATTTCTTTTGGTCTTCATCCCTTTGGCCTTTCAGCCAAACAATGGACTGTCGAGCGCTCTTGAGAGTCTTTAAAGTCTCCTTGTGCTTGGCTTCTCTTTGCGCTTCCATCATACCCAATCGATGGAAATGGGCTTCTTTTCCGGCAAAATCTTTCTCTTTGTTTTCCAAGGAAGCTTGGAGCTTCTGCAGCTTGTCTTCGACTTCCTTCTTAGCTCTATTAGCCTGATGGTATAAGCTTACCATCTCAACATTCTCTACTCTGACTGCTTGCAGCTGAGCTTCTAGCTTCTTGTACTCCTCCAAGGAAACCGTACTGCTCGGACCTGGTACCTCTCGAGGATAAAGTGGAGCTTCGACTGAAAAAGGCATGAGAACTGCCTCGATATGCCTTTGCAACCATTCAGCATATGGTGGATATGCCTTGGGATCAACTCGGCCGAAGTCCTTCTTCCCTTTCCTTTTCCTGTGATCCCAGGATTGAACTGCTTGTTGGACTAGCTCTCTGTTTCCATCAACAGGAAAATACAAAGATTCAGCAAACATTTCCATCTGAGGAGGATCCTTCAAAGGGTAGCCAAACTGCCTTCTGGCTAATGTCGGGTAGTAACTGATGACACCTTTCCTTCCTAGCAAAGGTACTCCAGCAAACCTCCCGCAACTAACCATCAACTCCTTTCCTAGCAAACTCCTGTCATAACCCCAAGCAATGTCTTCTTCAGTCAATCCCATCAGCCTTCTGGACCATCTCCATTCGTCTCGCATATCCTTGAAGGCACCTGATTTAGGTAACTGTCTAGCGAACCATTCGGCAAACAAAGGAGCACAGCAGACCACTGGACCACCTCTACCTTTCTCGTTTCTGTAATGGACACTAAAATAAAAGTCACCCAATAAAGTAGGCGCCGGATTGCCTTTTGCGAAGATTGAGATCACTTCTAAGCTGACAAACTCTTTCTCTCCGGGAAACAAGCTAGACCCATATACCATCAATGCAAGCAAAGCTCCAAAGTCGTTCCACTTAGCTTCTGTAGCATATTTCTCAGCCTCTGGGATAAGCACGCTCCAGGGTAGACCTCTGCCTTCACTCTCTTGCAAAGCCTTTCTGACTGAAGCAACTGACAACCTACAAACCTTGGCTATGTCTTCATCTTTGAGCACAACCTCTGACCCGTAGAACGGCAATGTCTCTCTGATCGGAATACTCAGCATGCTGGAGATCTCTTCCAATGTCGGAGCTAAGATGTAACCTGAAAGAACAAAGCAACGCAGCAAGGGATCATAAAATTGCAACAAGGTATGCAAGCTGTCCTTTTGGTCTGTAGTAGGCTTGTCCACAAACTTCAGTATCTGGCCATATCTTTTCTTGAAGTTTCCTAAGACTTGATCGTTCATCAAACCTGCTAACCTCTGAACACTTTTAACTTCCGGCTGAAGAAAGGTATAATGCACATTCTTTTTTCTTGGATCTCTTTTGATTTCTGCCATGGAGATAAGAATACCAGAACTGGGGACAAATGCGAGCAATGCCCTGAAAAATGGGAAACATAAACAGTTAATGCAAAGAATGATGCAGATGCAATGCAATGCAAACATATGACCAACTGGGACCATCTGAACTGGCACACTGACAAAGCCCTCCGAATAACTGGCAATCTCAGCAGTTCACTGAGTCACACCCTCTGATAATCACAACCCTCTGATCAGAATCACAGTATCAAGAAATCCAGAATTCCAGGACCATAACTTCGGAACCACAAATCTTATTCACCGGACCAAAGATCATAACTGAACAAATGAGTGTATGTTGAGGTCATGGGTTCCTGCACACCTGTAAACACCCCCCAATCTCACAGGTAAAAGGCTCCGGGTCAGACATCACGGACTCTCAAAGCCGAATAGCAATAATACTTTCACCATCTCCGAGAAATGGCTCATGACCAAATCAGGGAATCGGTTAGGCATTATGTACTACGCAGGGAGGCCTCAGCTGAGTCCGGGAAAAACAAGCATCCCTTATAAGTCCCCAGCTTCAAATGCTGAAATCGAGAAACAATAGTACATTCAGCCCGTAGGATACAGTACTAATGTCATACGACCAGATGCTTTAACTGAGTTCTTATAAGAGAACCAGGCCATCCTATGCGAGTTCCCAGTGGACCCTCGGGTGCGAATGGGTTTGCCACAAAATGTGGTCTGCCATTGTCACCACTGGAGAGGGTTGTTTCCACAAAAGTTCTCAATGATCGGTCCCCAGCTGCACATAACTGTCAGGGTTATGAAATGAGAGAGGAAGATCCCCAAATCAAGACATTTCCAAGACAATCGCAACCTGGGTGTGGAACTCACTACTACCCTCATGACAAGATCTCATGAGGCCAAAGTGGAACCACGCTAAGTCCTATGGTGCACTCGAGCCGGGTACCTGGCTCACATCTCTCAAGAACCAGTAACTCCCATCCCACCAAAGAAAACCAGTCCAGACAGTCCAGTATGATATATGATGCAGAAAATAAATACTGAAGACTGTAAATAAAGCTGTAAATAAAGCTGTAAATAAAGCAATAAACAAACAACAATATAATACAACAAACCATATCAAACAAACATCACCCAATGAAACAGCAACACACAAGCGCTAGGAGAGACTCACAGGGGAACCAGAGATTCTGGGTTCGCTCCCCAGCAGAGTCGCCAAGCTGTCGCTCCCGAGGATTTCCATCCTGGTACAAACGCGAAAGTGGCGCGGAAAAAGAATAGAGTCGCCAGCCATGCATTTTTATCCCGAAGAGAGGGAATGGTAATGCTGCACAAACCAGAAAAAAGAAAAGGAAGGACACGGGTCCTGCGAACCAAAGAGACTGGGATCGGGAGTCGGTTATGACCTGGGAAGGTATTAGCACCCCAGATCATCCGCCGTACCCGACGGGATCCACGCTTGCAAGAGAAACTGTTTCAAAGGGTGAGGGTATGAAAGATGCAGCAAAAGAAAATGAAAATGAAAAGAAACTAGAACTGGAAAAGAACTGAAATAAGAAACAAAGAGAAAAAATGTAGGGAAAATAAAGATTGTGCTCGAACGGGCCCTACCCCGCTGCCTACGTACCTCATCGGGATAATGAGGATCAGAGACGCCGTAGTTCCCCTAACTAGGGGTACTAAAAGGAAATTGCTTGAATTAAGGCTTGAACTGCCTATGCCATTGCTCAGGTGTTGCAGGCTCGGACGACGAGTGCGTAACCGTCTTGCAAAATGACAAGTAGGAGCAAGTTCGCGTACGGAGCGAAGGAGATGAGAAAAGAATTCCCGAAGGAAAGACGCTTATTGTTTGTTTGTGTTTTTTAGAAGCTTTTATGAGTGTGTCACAAGGAAGTGAACTCAAACTCTCACCAATGGAACGTGCACTTGTCACTACATTCCAAGATGGAATAATAGAACAAGCACACTCAAGTAAGGAGAAGATCCCCAAAACTTGAACCCAAAGATTAGGGCATAAGCTCACTAACTTGCTTAATTATTAAGTGTTTTTGGTTATTTACATGAAGAAGTGTTTTTTAGGCTTTTCTTTTATGAAGAAGATACCTTGATCAGACTTGTGCATCACAAGGTAGACATGTACTATCCCAAGATGGGAAGACTACAAGCATACCTCATGGAATAAGGCTATGGATCAATGCATCGCTTCACATTTATTAAAGGTGTTTTTTAGAGTTATGAGATGAGAAGAGAAAAGAACCAAAAGGATCATAAAGGTAAAAATGCTAAAGGGGGACTAAAATAATCCTAAGTGTTAACATGCATGGATGATCCTAAGTTTGTGAGGTTTCTATCCTAATGAAGAAGAGAAGAAGAAGATAGAAGAAGGGATGAGAAAGGCCTAAGCCCAACAACAAAGGGTTAGTTCAAATAACAAAAGAGGAAAGATGAAAAAAAGTTGAAATGTGGATAAACATCCACACTTCTCTTACCATGAGCCCCTGAAAAGTTAGCAAAAATCCAGCAAATTGACCAAGAAACAATCATGGGATCAATCATGCTCAAAGGTACTTGAACAAAAAATCAAACAATCATGCCAACATTGCAAATACACGACTTACGCGTCGAGAACATGAAAGCAAACATCAACCAGCAAGCAAATACCCTAAAATATCATGCTTAATGATCACACAATGATTCATGGCAATTAGAACAAGCAAAGGGACCAAACAAACTCAAAACAGCCCCAAAAAACCATTCTGCATCAGTGTTAACCGGTTAACCATATGCGTTAACCGGTTAACCAGTCAAAACCTGCACAAAACACACACAGAAACAGGGCGTTAACCGGTTAACCATATGCGTTAACCGGTTAACACTGTAAAAACAGCAGCAAATTCCTGCAGAAAACAAGCATTTCAAAAACAGCTTATTCAAATAAGCTGCACCAGACCAGCACTCAATTACACATGGAAAAAATAGATCAATGCACATCAATCCATAACATTATGCTCATGAACAATAACAATCGGATCCGGATACAAATCAACCAATCAAATCATGCAACACAATCAATTACACAAACACATGGTAGGTTCAAAGCTCAAGCAATGCAAATAAGCTAAAAACAGAGTTGGATCTGGAATTAACCAACCTACAAAGCGGAGGTATGCTTTGGTAATTGTTGATTATGCTGAAAATGATAGATCTCGCGCAAAACCTTGAAGATCCGATGCTAAGCTCCACACTCCATGCAAAATAAATGCAAGATCAAGCTCTTGATGCAGAATTTTGGATCCAAAAGCACTTTTAGATCCCAAACCAGATCTGAATCTCCAATAAAACCAGCAAAAAGATGTAATGAAACTATGGATGGAGGTCTAGTTCCAAGATCTACACACCTCAAGGCAAGGTTGTGTGATCCTCAAAGAGGAACTTTGAGTGATTTGGAAAATTGGGAGAGAAAAATGAGAGAATTGTGAGTGAGAGCAATGAAAATTCAGAAATGAGAGTGAAAAATGAGTGAGTTATCATTTGGTTTGGAGAGAAATGGAATATATATGGTTTAGGGTTGGGGCCCAAAATCTTGGTTTGGGATCCAAAAAATATGGCTTGGTAATGTGATTAGGTTTTAGGGTTGGAAAGAGGTTTGGATACATGCTCTAGATCCTTCTCAAATTCAATTTTAATTCAAATGAATAAAAATCAGAAAATTGGAAAATGGGGCCAAAACACACATGCTGAAAATGCTGCTGGAAATTCAAATTTCGCAGCTGTTAACCGGTTAACCATATGCGTTAACCGGTTAACGCATGCAAAATTTGAATTTCCCCCCTTTTGGTGGGAAACTTCAAAAATGATGCCGGCGCCCGCCGTTTCAAGCTGATTTTGATCCTTTCATTCTTTTTAAGTTTTGAACATGGTACAGAGCTTGTGCAGAGTGATCCTGTGAAATTTTTGCCTGGTCACCATGCTCTCGATTTTTTATCTGTGGTGCTTCGAACTTTCCAGATGGTTGGTCATATGCCTTATGCTAGAACATGTGAGTGTTATGCCTCATTTTTCTATGCAAAAATGCTAAGAATATGGTATGCTCATGATGATTATGATATGATATGATGCTTAAAATGAAGAGGGCAAATTTGGGGTGTTACACACGTCGATGAACACTCGGTCAAACCACATTCCTTATACTTAGAAAATATTATAAGTCCACATCCTTGCATTCCCCGCGTCTTTGACTCAGACTTCTTTAACTTGATGTGGTCAAAGCTTTTTATTCCTCCCAAAAGTCATGATGCTAAAGTCAATGCTTTCTGAAGTTAACTAGGTGTCGAAATTAGGAGCTAACAAATTGCCCCCCAAAAATGTCCTTTCGACCTAACTAACAGAAAGGTCATTTTTTATCGTAGCTTTCGAAACCCATCTTTCGACGGCACAAAAGTATGGTCATAACTGACCAACCTACGATCAAGAAACTATTCAATTTCTAACAACCACGCTTATGACATCTGTCATAATGGTTTTTACAAAACATCTCTTCAGAAGCCACTTTATCACTAGCCATCATTGCCTTTTTTCTTGAAACCATACCTTTGCAGTCACATTATAACTGCCACCGCCCAAAGCAATGCCTCAAGAGGACACACGTCCCACTAACAAAATTTGTCTTAATGGTGATTTGAAAACCCATCAGTCTTCCGAAAGCCTATAAATATCCCATTTTCTACACTTTAACTTCTTTACAATCTTATAACTCTTATAACCTTATTTTCTTCTCTCGAATCTTCAAGAACTCGGAAAAAATCTTTCATCTTCCCAACTTTCTCCAATGGCATCCAACCAAGAAATTTCCCAAAGCAAAAAGACTCAAAAGAACAAGGGCTCTCCAAGCACCGCTCCACTTCCTCCCTTTACCCAGATTCCTAGGCCTAAGTTAGTGAAGAACCAACAGTTTGCGCCGGAACCTCTTCAAGAGGAGAAAAGACATATCTAAGAGTCATAGGTAATAATTCCTCTCATCATTTCTAATAAACAAACTGCTATTTCTGGACCCCTGTCCAATGCCCCTGTTGATGACTCCAAGTTGGGTGAGTTCTTCCCATCCTACCATAGGACTAAGACTTTAGGGAAAAAGAACAAAAACATTGAAGGTGAACCCTCAGCTGAGCAATTTACCCTAGATCTGTCATTTATAAAGGGAAACTTTCGATTGGTGGGAGCAACCCCTTCCTTTCAAGGTTTCTACCACTGGCTAACCAAGATGGAAAAGATCAAGGTTGATGAATGGAAAAAGATAGGTATTTATAACCTTCTGATGTTGTCAAAGACTGGTCTACCCTATTTCTCGAACATGTTGATGGCTTCTCTCTATTTTTAGGACAACACCCACTACACCTTCCACTTACCTTGAGGGAGTGTGACCCCCACACTATTCGACATAGCCGCTATCATAGGGCTTGAACCCACTGTTCACACCTATAATCAAGAGGTTCAAAGTGAATAGACCATATGCTTTGCCTCATGTAAACCTACTTACGACAACTTCATGAAGTATCACTTCGATACCTCAACTGACACCATTTCTGACAAAGAGCACATTGCTTTTTTAACTATGTGGCTCTGTAGATACGTTTTTACTCCAAATCTCTACAGGTGGCCAAGAAATATTTAACTTTGGCCAACCAACTGCACAACAATGCAGGAGTATGCCTTAGTGAATTAATCTTGGCATCTCTTTATGAGTCAATAAGTGAAAATGCTATTGGTCTGAAGAACGTGAGTTCGAGTGGGACTTTCCAATTGGCTGGACCCATCTGGCTACTTCAATTATGGCTCAATGCTAGTTTCGAAGCAAGCCTACCCACAAAAGGAGTTATTGATGAGAACTCCGATGAAATCAAAGAAATTAGATTCAAATGGACTTGCCTAGTACAACTAACCCCTACTGATGAGGGGAGAACCTTTCAAGAATCTTTCTCTGGCCATATTATGATGTTTTCCAAGAGATATGATTTCAGTCCCACCATGTCTCCTTTTGTTAAGAGAAAGTATGGACCATAATGGTTCACTAGATCATTTCCCCTACATCCAAAAATCACTAAGAAGAATAAAAAGCAATCTGGGAGGCCTTTTTTGTTCCTAGATTGTTAGTCCACAAGCTGAATCATCAAAGAGGCATAACAACTTTAATTTCCTACCAACCAAATTTAGTCTCTCGACAGTTTGGATTGGCTCAAAGCTACCCCAAATGTTTGTATAACAAAAAAGGACATATCAACCTTTTTGATGCTAACTTCGACGAAGAGGCCACTTCTCTTCAACTTGCTCGACTTGCCAGTCCAGCTCAACTTTCCTTGGTCCAATTCAACCCTAATTTTCTTTTCACACAAGAATTCTATAAATTATGGTCGAAGTACTACCAAGAGAAATTCCTTGATGCTTCATCCTTTTCCCAATTACTTAACTAATTTTTTTTCTAATGTGTAGGAAAAGGTTAAGAAAGGTAAATCTACTCATGTCAAAGAGATTCAAGCCTTCCGAAAGTACTTGGAAACTGTCTATCGACCATATGATCTTAGTCAAACCATTAGTGAGGCTGCTGTCACTTTAAAGGAGAGTTTTTTTTACAAAAAATGGAGAAACAATAACTCCCTTCCAATATTGCTCCTGAGAAATGTTATGAACTAGCTTTCAAACTCTTTTCTCCAAAGGTTCCTCAACTGCCTACTGGTGAGTTTAGAGTGGCCCTTGCCCCCTCCATTTCCAGAATGGTTTGTCTGTGGGGATTCCATCAAAATCCTTCAACACTAGTCTCAACCCAAAGCTTAAAGGGTGGTCGCAACTAAACAGAAGCTGACCAGTTTCAAATGACACCTTCATATATGGATCACAAATATTCACATTGAATTCGAAATATATGAAGGTTTGGGGCCCTCGATTTAATGATATTTATTTAATCACTTCCTTACTAATATGTATTTGTTCTTGAATTTCAGCAGTGCCTAAGAAGACTGGCTCGTCGAAGAGCACCACTATGAAGGCTACTCTTGAGGCTTCTCAAGATGCTCGAAAGCCTCCTCCAACTCCAACAAAAAAAACAAGGAAGGGTGCTCAACTAGTCATACACGTGGATGAAGGAGATGACCTATCTCCCCCTAAAGAGGGTACACTTATCAAAAAGAAAAGGAAGCTTGTCAAATATTCTGACACTGCTAGCCAATCTTCCTCGAAGGTGGCCAAAATTTCAGAAAAGACATCCTCTCCTAGTGGGGTCGAGAAACAAACCCCTGTGGCCATGTCAAAGGCAACCGCTGGCCCAAATGAAAGCAATAACTCAAGTCCTGATGTTAATGACACTCATGTAAGTTTTATTCTTGAATTATTTTATACATAAACTCTTTGGTTGACTGTTTATTGGCCTAATCCATTGATTTGCTATTCTTAGGCCAATGTTGGTCTATTCCACCATAACCAATAACATCTACTCAAACTGTTCTTCTGAAAAACATAGGTGTACCCACTTATCACCCTAATATTGATCTTGGTTCTGAGCTAAGTTCTTTGAGTGAGATTAACAAACCTGATTTTGTTATAGTTCCTTCTCCTCAAGTAGTGAATCGAGGCTCTCCTACCAAGACTGTTTATTTTCTCTACTCTACCATAACCAATAACAGCTACTCAAACTATTCTTCTGAAAAACAAAGGTGAACCCACTTATCACCCTACAGTTGATCGTGGTTCAGAGCGAAGTTCTTTGAGTGAGATTAACAAATCTGATTTTGTTACAGTTCCTTCTCCTCAAGTAGTGAATCGAGGCTCTCCTACCAAGACTGCCACTAAACAGTCCTACACACCTGGGTCTGATCATGAGGGGAACATTCACCAAAATAAACAAGACCCCGTGGTCGAAGAGCATATTCCCTTGGAACAAGAACAAGCTTTAGCTGAGGATGAACACTCCCCTCACAGTCATCTTGTCAATCAGCCTCTGGCAGATTTCATGGATGGTGCAGGTGGTCCTCAAGTTCAGTCTGAACTTGCAGGTGATCAACGTGGCGATGCTGGAGGTGAAGGGGAAGAAGAAGAAGATGAAAGTGAAACTAAGGAGGATAGGCGAAGTCCTCCTGAGGATGCCGAAGTCAAAACTGCTAAGGACCCTACTCCCCCCTAAACTGATATAATTCTAACTTCTGCAACCACAATGATTGAGGCTCAACTGAATGATCTTAGAGCCTATAACCCCACAGAATACATTAGATTGGTATTGGAGAGGAGAGGGAAATCCTCAGAGAAAAATGTGAGAGCTTCGACTACCTCTGAGGCTCCAACTTCAGATAATTTTGTCAGCCTTATCCTTCAAACCATCAAGAAAAAATTCTTCAAGGGAGACATTCTTAAAATCTTGGACTCAGATCGAATTGCTCACCTTTTATTTAAAGATACCTTTCAGAAGTTTGACCTCTCTACCCTTGCACCAACAATCTCTGAATTCCTGCTGGAGTTAGCCTTAGTGTGAACCAACTGACTGAAGACCTTAAGAAGCTCCCCAACATTCAGAAGAATATTGAGAAAACTTGTGGACTTGAGGCTTCAGCTTGGTCGAAGGCAGTTAAGTCTAGGGATGTTGTGGAGAAGTTGGAGAAGGCTAAGGCTAATGGGCAAACAGAAATGGCCTTTCTCAAAAAGGACATTAATATTTGGAATAAACAAATTGAAGAGCTGCAAGCTAAGATTTCCAAATCTGAGAAGATGATCAATGATCTGAAGGAGTCCCCTGATACTGATCTAGACCTAGAGATGAGGGAGAACCATGGGGTATGTCGATGATGCTCAATGCTTGGAGAATGAGCTTGCAATAGCCAAGCTAGAAAAAGAGTTGGTCGACAGGCATATCCAAACTCAGAAGGCTACTTTCCTCACTCTGAAGGCGAATATTCCCTTTTAATTGCTTGTCTTTCATCTTCTTGCATTTTAAGTACAATGTCTCATGGCCTTTCTGTGGTCTTTATGTAATAATGACAATGTTGGTTCCTTTTGCACCTTTTATCTGCTTGCTTTTATATTCGTGTTTTCACTCTTCGATCTACATTTTACATTTTGAAAGGCTCTAATATTCCTCTTATATCCAAACTTATGGCTATGCACTTCGACGATTGTCCCACAAGATGTTGTCTCAGAACCATAGAGGTTTTTTTATCACTCAGCCAAACCTCACATTGAAAAACACTTTTTGTTTAAGTATTAACTATGCTCTAGCGGCACAGGTCCCCATGTTATGGAAAATACCAATACTAAAGTCTTGGAACTTATTTCTAGGAAAATTCATGCATTTCCAACGTCTTATTTGACTAGTCTTTATGACCATAGAGTTTCTTCTTAAAAAAACCCCTCAAACTGATTTTTCTCCATCAATTTGGAATTCATCATGACTATTTCCACTAAATTCTCCACAACCAAGAAGGCTATAAAAAAAGAATCAAGTGAGGCAAGTGTTAATTCCTCAATTGCGTCAGCAACTGGAATGAACATGTCCATGAAGTCTATTGTAACTAGTAAGAAACCTAATACCAAGGTGGAAGTTTCTAAGAGTCGTGTCAAAAAGGAAGACTCAGATGATGAACCTGATGAAGACTAGAGAAATTATCTTCGTCCAAGACATTGGAAGATATATATGCATCTTTATTTTTTTTAAGCTTATGTATGCCATTTTGGCCATTTACCCTATTTTGGCTTCTTCCAATAATAAAGTCATGCTTTAATTTGAATCTCTTGCAAGATAGGCCTATATTTCTTCAACTATTTGCCACTCACTTTTAAGATTCTTTGATCAACATCAATTTCTTGAATCCCATATGAATTGTGGATAAAGGTGTTATTAATCTCAAAAGGACCTTCCCATTTTGGGGACCATTTCCCTAATGATTTGGTCTTTCAATCCATAGGTAAGATAACTTTTCATAATAACTCCCCAGTCGAAAAAGTTTTGACTTTAACCTTTTTATTGTAAGACTTCTCTACTTTTTTCTTTTGCCTTTTAAGCAATTCCAGAGCATGGAGCCTTTCTTCCTGTAAGTCTACTAATTCATCCAACAACATCTTCCAATAGGTTTCATATGGAATCTCATGATGTATTTGAAACTTTGTAGATTGAAGATAAATTTCTACAGGAAGAACTGCATCATGGCCAAATATGAGTCGAAATGGGGTGGTATTGGTTGCCTCTTTAGGCGATGTTTGACAGCTTAGAGAATTTGGTCCAATGTCTTATGCTAATTATTTGGCTTTTTTTCCACATGCTTTTTTATCAATCTAATCACCACTTTATTTGCTGCTTCGACTTGGCCATTGGCCTGAGCATAATAAGGCGTAAAAGTAAAAAGTTCGAAACTTATTTCCTTAGAAAACTCTTACATCTTTCGACCAGTGAAGACTGACCACTGATCTGTTGTAATAGTTTTCGGTATTCCAAACCTATAAATGATATGTTTTTGAATAAATTCAATTACATCCTTTTGGTCAACATTTGGCTAAGGTATTGCTTCGATCCATTTTGTGAAATAGTCAATACCTACCAAAATGTATTTTTGGTTCTTAGAAGATGATGGTCGAATTTCTCCAACCAAATCCAAAGCCCAACCTCTAAAACACCATGGTTTGACAATGAAATTTAATTCACTTGCAGGGACATGTTGGATGTCAGCATGCACTTGGCATTCTTGACAACCCTTGGCAAATTCAATACAATCTTTTAACATAGTGGGCCAATACATGCCTTGTCGAAACAAAAGCCATTTCATTTTGTGCCATACTTGATGTGCCCCACATGATCCACTATGTACAATCGGGAGAGACAAATATGCCTCTGACTCACTAAGGCACTTGAGCAATGCTCCTTCAGGAGTCTTTTTAAACAATTCATTACCCAATAAGATATAAATCAAAGCATGATACCTAACCTTTCATTATGTCGACGATGTTGGATTTTGCAGATACTCTACTCTAGGTTTTCTCCAATCTTTGTCTGTTAGAGCGTCAATTGCTAGAATGGTGAAGTTGTCTTTGTCAGCGTATCCAAGCTTTGTTTCTTCTAAGTCTGATGGGGTTAATCCAAATGACACCACCTTCCCTCTGACTTTGATCACATATTGTAATTTTTCTTTTGAAATTTTGTATCCTGATCAATCTGGGCCAAGTCATTTGCAACTTGGTTTTCCAATCTTGGGATATGTCAAAAACTAACTACTTCAAAATTCTTAAGTAGTCGATTCACCACTACAAAGTACATAATTAGGTTTTATTTTATGCACTTGGATTCTTTAATGACTTGTTTTATAACAAACTAAGAATCTCCCATTATTTCGACATGAATTGTCCCCAATTCCAACAATACCACAAGTCCATATATTAAAGCCTCATATTCAACCTCATTGTTTAAACAACAACCTTCGATTTTATACTTGAGTATTGTTGGGATTTTGTGAGGAGAAATAAAAAGTACCCCTATGCATGTCCCATCTTTATCTCTAGACCTATCGAAGTATAAATTCCAAGGTTCGACTCGAGATAGTTCAATGCATTTTCATTAATGGAGTGTTCGACTATAAAGTCTACCACTACTTGTCCTTTAACTTCCTTTAATGGCCTATATATTAAAGAATATTCACTTAATGCTAATGCCCATTTACCAATTCGACTATGCAAAATAGGCTTGGATAACATATGCTTAATAATGTCGAAAGGAGAAGAAACATAAACTGGTTTTATATATTGCCTTAATTTTGTACATGAATAATACAAGCATAAACACAATTTTCTAATGTTCTATACCTAGTTTCAGCATCACTTAAAACTCTACTAAGGTAATAAATGGCCCTTTCGATGCCATCATCATCCTCTTGAGCTAACATGCTCCCTAAAGTATTATCTGATGTAGCTATGTATAATCCCATGCTCTTCCTCCTACAAGGTGGTGAGAGAATATGAGGGTGGCTCAGGTATTCCTTGATCTTTTCAAAGGCTTCCTATTATGCTTGCCCCAAGTCGAAGCCATCCTTATTGATTCGAAGCAAAGGTGAGAAGGCCTGTGTTTTTCCATTTAGGTTTGTTATGAATCTCCTGAAGAAATTAATCTTCCCTAATAGTGATTGAAATTCCTTCTTTATTGATGGCGCTTTCGCTTCCATAATGGCTTTGGTTTTATTTTGGTTAATTTTGATCCCCTTCTTGTGGACCATAAAGCCTAAGAAGTCCCCAGCCTGTACACAAAAAGCACATTTACGAGGATTCATTTTAAGACCATGCTTTCTGATCTTTTCAAAGGAATATTGAAGATGGTCAATATGATCTTTCCCTGAAATAGACTTAACAACAATATCATCAATATAAATTTGCATAAAAGTTTCTATAAAATCATAGAAGATCGAATTCATTGCTCTTTGATAGGTTTCCCCAACAGTTTTTAAACCAAAAAGCATCACTACTCATTCGTAGGTGCCTAAGGCTCTTGGACATTGAAAATCCGACTTTGGGACATCCTCTTCAGCAATGAATATTTGATTGTATCTAGAATACCCATCCAACATGCTAAGATATTTATGTCCTGCAACAGAGTCGATTAGCATTTATGCCACATGCATCAAAAACTCATCTTTGGGGGTTGCATAATTTAAATCTCTAAAACCAATACAAACCCTTAAAGAGCCATTCTTTTTTATAACTGGTACAATATTAGCTAACCATTCGACATACCTGGTAGTACGAATGAACTTACATCGAAGTAGCCATTCAATTTCCTCTTTGACTTTTGAGAGGATTGATGGGGCGAACCGTTTTAGATTCTACTTGACAGGCTTCTTCCCAGGCTTGATTGATAGCTTATGTTCGACAAGCTCTCTTTTTAAACCAAGTATCTCATCATAGTCCCAAGCGAAGCAATCCTTGAACTCCTTCAATAACTGGATTATTTAAACTTTGAGTTGTGGGTCGAGATTGACACTGATGTAAGTAGGCCTCTTAACCTGTCAATTTATTTCAAAGGATCTTGAGCCATCATTTTGATGTTGTCTGACAAAGGACCTTTCTCAAAACCTAAAGGCTCATTATTATAAATAGCATCAAGCCTTTGGTCTTGTTCTTCGATTTGAGCTTATAAGGTGGTCCAGGGTCAAAGTCTTTCCCATGACCTCCTTCAATAAACTCCATGTTGGCTTCAACAACCATGTGATTATGTGAAGCCTCCAAGGCCGCTTGTAACTTGGTTTCAGCGACATAGGCCAAAATTCTTTGTAGTGCTTCGAGTTCAGTCATTATTACTTCCTTTGCTTCCCTAACCTGTGGGGTTTATTGCAGGCTCCCCAAAGTAAGGTAGGTAGTTGACTTCATCCCCTACAACCCCTTTATCCCATTGAAAACCTTTAATATGATGCAAATATAATGAGCAGAATGCATGGTCATCGGGGGTAAATTCAAATTGTGTTGGGGTGCATGGCGTAATGTGCGCCAAGTTCTTATCGAAATCGATTCCATCAACATGATTTACAATCACTTTGAAGTACCATTGGTCTCCTTCAATGTTTTCCACTGTCCCATCAGGCATCCATATGGTTACCCTTTGGTGCATTGAAGAAGTCACTGCCCCAATGCCATGAATCAATTCCCTTCCCAGCAGAAGGTTATAATTGGCCTTGCTTTCAACCACCATAAACAATGTGGCCATAGTCATTGTTCCCACAGTCAAGTCGACTTGCAAGAAGCCCAAAGTGGCACCAATTTTCCCTTCATAATTAGAAAGGACCATATTGTGGGGTTTTAGATCGGTTTTGAAATTACCAATCTTAGCAAGCAAGAAATGTGGCATCAAGTTGACTATTGCAACACAATCCACTAATATATTGTTGACAACCATATTTTCCACCATTCCAATAATACAGAGAGGCTTCAAATGCCCCCTCATTGCTTCAGTTGGCCGCTCAAAGAAAGTATTTGCTCTTCGACACAACCATTATTCATTACATAGTACCACACAAGTTTGTGTGTTGCCATTTCAGCCTCATTGTTAGCATCCAGGTTCTCAACTTCATTTATCTTATCGTACTCTCTTGACATGACTGAAACCATAATCATTATCACGTTGAGGGAGGCTTCTGAGTTCAAGTCAAAGTTATCTATCATATTCTCATCTTCAGATTTTATCTTAGCCCCCTCTTCGTTGAACACCTTTCACCCCACATGCACCTTGTTAGTTGTCTTGTCTTTATAACCTTTAACATTACCCACTAGCATGTTGGTGCTAGATTGAGCTTGATGTTTTACTAAGGCCTCCCTTTGCGCCTTCATTCTCCTTTGTTCCCTTTGCTGTTGTGACATGGACATGGGATTCTTACCCTTGTAATTTTCAGAGACATAAGCAGCCTTTTTTGATGACCTATACTCCTTCCTATAGTCCATCGAAGAACCTCTCTCCACATCGAAGTTGGTCCACTTTGATTTCCCTTTTCCTTTGGTGTCGACAAGTTTGACCCATTTATCTTTGGGTACTTCACCACTGGACTTGAAGGTGGTTGCCTTGCTCTAGGAACCTGGGGCTTTGCAACAATGTGTGTTCCTTGAGCAGTTCGCCTTGGGTCGAAACCCCCTGGCTTTTGAGCATTTGAGTTGCTTTGGCTTCTCTCACTCCCTAAAGGTTGTGGGCAACCTTTTTATCAAAGATGGAACTGCACCTAGGGAACACCATCACTTCAGAGTTTTTCCTTTGGCACTTATGTAAGAATTCGATAATAGTCTCTTCCTCCTTAGGATATGCCACCTTGTTGTATTCTTCTTGATGACCTAAGTCATCAGCAATTATGGCCTGTTCATTCTTGATCTTGACCATGTTAACATTGACCTCATCCTTCAAATATATCTTGGAAAAGTCAATGTCAAGGCCTTCAGTAGCCTTGTCTATCCTAATGAAACCATTAATATTCTCCTTAGTTACCAGCTGGAGATTCGACCCTTCAGCATCCTCATGGGATTTGACAATTGTCCCCACACCAAGCTTTTTGATATCAGGTAAGGTCTTAAAGAAGTACTCAGCAGCCATGTAAACATAGTGTTCCATCTGAAAACCATCAATCTCTTCAGTGAACCCATAAAACATAACATCTTCAATGAATTCTTCAGTCATTTTACTTTTCACAACATTTCGAACCAAAGCTTCACGAGTGTCGACGCTGTCCATGCTTCTGTTAGAACCCTCAGTTACTTTGAGCATGTTAACCTCACAAAGTTCAGTGAAGTTGACTTCTGCAACTTGAAGAGGATCTGAGTCGATATTCATTTGGTTCTTGGGCTTCTCACCAAACTTGAGCCTCCCTTCCTGAATTGCACTCTGCACCAAATCCCTGAAAAGAAAACATAGGGAAGTTTTATGACCCAAAATGTTATGGTATTTACAAAAACCTCTATTTTTTCTTTGTTCTAAAGGTGGTATTTTAGCACCTGGAGGCACTAATATTTGACCATCCTTAACTAACAAATCAAATATCTTGTCACATTTAGTGATATCGAGAGTATATGCTTTCTTTGTAAACCTATCATTCTTTTTAATTTCAATATGATTCTTTCCATTCGAGGGAACTAAGAATTTTCAGGAATAAGGGGGACCCTACTTCAGTTCAACAAGGTCTATTTCACTTTCGTCGAACTCTATAGGTTCGACATATATTTCTTCAACCCCCTCATGAAATCCAACATAGGCTATTCTTTTGTTTTTATTCGCCCTAGCCTTTTTGTCTCTCAGATGTTCTACTTGTCAAGCTCTATTAGCCAATTGGGCCATATCTCTCAAGTACTGAGTGTGCAGTTTCTTCCTAATAGAGTAATCTAGGCCACCAGTGACCATTTCGACAAGCTCGCTCTCAACCTTAAGTAGTTGAAACCTATTCAAATAATCATCTATTGGCTCATTAAACTTTCGTTTAACACTAGCCAACTCCTTCAAACTAATTTTAGTCTGACTCATATAAAATTGCTCATGGAATAAACGTTCCAATTGAGTCCAATTACAAATAGAACTAAGTGGTAATGTAGTAAACCATGTAAAAGAATTTTTAGTAAGAGAACTAGGGAAGTATTTAATCCTTAGACTCTCATCATTTGCAATCTCCCCAACTTCGATCAGGTATCATGCCACATGTTCGACGGTGGATTTAGTTGTATCGCCTGAGAACTTGGAGAACTTTGGGACCTTATTCCTAGGAGTTAATTCAGACTGAAGTATGTAGTCTAATATGGGCGAAGTAAACTTTGGCCTGGCGAAACCTGTAGTCATTCCATTTCGAGCTATTATCCTTTCGACAATGGTTGCAAGGTTATCTCTGCTGCCATATTATTATGTCGAATCTACTGAACCACATTATCTGCATTTTGGTTCCTATCACCATTATTACCCTTGGTTCTTCTTCTTCAAGAACAGGGATTTAATTCCTTGGAGGTTTGACCCTGGGTGGTTTGACTACCACTTGATGTTCTGGGTTCGCTTGTTGGACATTCTCCCTGAATTCGACACCATGATTTTCTATCATATATTGTCTAGTTAGGTGTCGAAGAGGGGCAGGTATCCCATAAATTCTGCTATTCGAGCCATTTGGGATGCCAATTGCTGATTAGTTTGAGTGGTACTTTGAATCAAAGGTTGAAAGACTTCCCCCATAGTTTGAGACAAAGTTTGTATCATTTGCATATGGCTTTCATCCATTTCCTGTCTCAAATAGTTTGCAGATTCATACGTTAAGCCAGGGTCCTGAGAGGAATACCCCAATCCCATGGTTTGACTATTTTGACACATGTTCACTCTAGATCTTGATTCCTGCAAGGGCGAAGAAAGCACATATTTTGAAAAATACTGCCGACGTGTTACATAAGGTTTGCATCACCGTTGTTGGCATGCCATAGCCTGGATTCCTAGGCAAATGCTGTGAAAACCCCGGGGGAGGTAAAGAACTAAACACTTTTGTTTTTGGTGGTGGAGTTTGAGGATTTTCCCCAATATATTCCAACACTAGCTGAGTATAAGGTCTATATATCATTCATCCTGTTCCGGCCATCGAAGAGACTGGTTCCGAAACCATGGCTGGTATTGTTGATCCTCCCGTCGAAGGATTTTGGGGAGACACCACATCACTCCTAGGAATATCTTGTGGATTGATGTTGGTGTTTGGTGCAGTCAAACTACTTGGTTGAGGATTCGACCCAGTCGTATGAGGATTTGGATTACTTGTATTCCCTTGACTAAATGCCATTTTCCTCGTATTTCTTTTCTTTGGTATGTATTCGTCTATAGTGGCTACCCTTCCGCTTCTCAAATGCATGCAACAATAGATTACACCATACTTTGATCAATCAGACACTTAAAGAAAAAGACGTTATAAACTTCTAAAAGTTGGTTATTTTAAAGAAAGTTACAAACTTCCAAAAGTTGGTTACTTATAGCTCGGTCCCATTGGGCGTGCCAATTTGTTTACCCTAAAAATTGTAAGCAACCATTGGTCCTCTAAAAACAACAAATTATTCTCAATTACTCACAGGATCGACCATATTGATCCTATGATATGTGCTATAGTAGGTTTCAATTGGTTTTTTTAGGAATGATGTCATAAACTCTTCGACAGACTTTATGAATTTTTTTTTGGTAAGAAGAGAAACTAAAACAAAGAAGACTCAAAACAATTGAAGTCGAAAGTAAAGTGCAGTAAACATGTAAATGGAAAGGAAGTGTAAAGAAAGCAAGTAAAAAGACAATAAAAAGCTGAATAATAAACTTGCTCGAAAGTAAAGAAAATGCATGATAAAAGGACTTTAAAGTAAAAGCTTGAACATAAATTGCATTGATATGAAATAAGGTGGTGATCTCATCAAGTACATTCTCGCTTTCACTCGTTTCTCTGCACATAGGTACTTTGAGTGTTTATAGAGTAACTTGTACAATATGATTCACACTAATTCTATTACTAGAACTACTTTATTTATACTAATCGAAAGTAACCGCTATTGGCAGTTTACCCCTAAAAATATGCCACTTGGCACTTTGCATGTTCCTGAACTTCCAATGTGCGCCACTTGTCTTTATTCAAATTGAAAGAAATATAACTTTCCCTCCAATATTAATCTCAACTGCTGCACGTCGACGAACTCCCAGTCGAACCACATTCCATATACTTAGAAAATATTCTAAGTCCACATCCTTGCATTCCCCGCGTCTTTGACTCAGGTTTCTTCAACTTGATTTGGTCGAAGCCTTTTATTCCTCCCAAAAGTCATGATACTAAAGTCAATGATTTCTGAAATTAACTAGGTGTCAAAATTAGGAACTAACAATAAATTGAAGAATGAGTATCACATGTCGGTACCAAAATGTATAATATGTAAATTAATTTCCATTTGTTAAAAATCCATTAGTAATATATGTAATGTAATTTTTTTTAATAAAGGAGGATAAATTAGAGTAAGTGATAGGAGTTTACTTTCTAAGTTATATTGTTAAAGAAGAGGATCATAATCTTACTACAATGCACGTCTTCCATCATAAACTATTTATTGGAATATTCCATGAAACATGTCTTCCACAAGTTCTTCAAAAAAGAGTTTAATTATGAGCATGAATAATATTAAATATGACTTCTATTGTGAATAGGATACCTTAGAAAATAAAGTATAATAGGTTTCTCAAGAAATCTACCAGGGTTAGGGTTTAGGGTTACCAAAGAAAGACAACAAATATTGGTTATAAACTGCTACTCTTTCCTTTCTCTTAAAACAAGATTACAAGTATACAAGAATAACAAAAATAAACTCTCTCACTTTTGAATTAGGGTTTTATCTTCCTATTTTCCCTTATACAAAATATGAGAGACTAGTATGCTATTTATAATAAAACTAAGACACTAACCTAATGGGATTTTTAACAATTACCCATTACAATCTAACTTAGGGTACAAACTAACTTAAACAATTGGATCCATAACACAAGGCCCAATTAAACAGCATATGAGCGGACTTTGACGGCATGTTAAACATAGAATTTGTTTCAATATTTCATAAATCTCCACCTTGGAACAAAATCTATAACAACAAGAAACAAACTAGCTTTCTTCATACAACTTTATCAACTGCATACAATGGAAAAACTTGCAACTGGGCAACATCTTGGTGGTCATATCTGCAACATTATAATCTGTCGAAACCTTCAGCACTTGGAATTCTCCACACTTGATTATCCCTCTGATGAAATGCAACCTTACATCAATGTGCTTGGTTCACTCATGATAGGCTGAGTTCTTCGACATGTGTATTGCACTTTGACTATCACATTTAACAGTGATACTTCGACCTTGTAGTTTCAACTCCTTTGCAAAACCTTCAAGCCACAATGCTTCCTTTACAGCTTCAGTTAGAGCGATATATTCTGCTTCAGTGGTTGATAAGGCAACAACCTTCTGAAGTGTTACTTTCTAACTAATTGTTGTGCCAAACATAGTGAAAACATATTCCGAAATAGATTTTCTGGAATCCATACAACCTGCATAATCAGAGTCGACATATCCTTCTATTGCTGCTTTAATATCTCCATCCAAGGCTCCACCATAAATTAGGACTCTGCTCAGAGACCCATTTATGTACCTTAGAATCAACTTCAATGCTTTCCAGTAAGCCTTTCTAGGATTCGACATGTACCTGCTTACAAGACTTACTGCATATGATATGTCGGGTCTAGTACAGACCATAACATACATCAAAGAACCAACTATATTAGCATATGGATTGCTATTCATATAAGCTCTTTTGATATCAGTACTGGGACACTGATCTATACTCAGCTTGAATTGAGGGTTTGTTGGAGTCACAATAGGCTTTGAATTCGACATACCAAACTTATCAAGAATCTTCTTCAAGTATGCCTCTTAAGATAAGCATAACCGCGATTGCTTTCTATCTCTCCGGATGTCAATCCCAAGAATCCTGGACGCAGCTCCCAGATCCTTCATATCGAACTCCTTATTGAGTTAAGCCTTCATCCTTATTACATCTTCAACATTGTTTCTTGCTATTATAATATCATCCACATAAAGCAACAAAATAACAAATGAATTACCAGGTCGAAATCTGAAGTAAACACAATGGTCGAACTGACTTCTGATGAAACTTATGCATGGCATGAACTTGTCGAATCTCCTATTCCACTGTCGAGGAGATTGTTACAGCCCATATAAAGATCTCTTCAGTTTTCACACATACTCTTCTTTCCCCTCTTTGACATACCCTTCAGGTTGCCTCATCAGGATTGTTTCATCAAGATCACCATACAAGAACGCAATATTCACATCCATCTGCTCTAGTTCAAGGTCGAACTGTGCCACCATGGCAAGCAACATTCGAATATACTTGTGCTTCACAATAGGAGAGAACACATCATTGTAGTCGGCACCTTCTTTCTGAGTGAACCCCCTTGCAATCAACCTTGCCTTGTATCTCTTCGACGCCACTCCTTCGATACCTTCCTTAACTTTGAAAATACATTTACAGCTGACTAACCTGGCTCCAGCAGGTTTCTTGATCAGTTCCCAAGTGTTGTTATCATGAAGAGACATCATCTCATCATCCATGGCCTTCATCCATTCAGTCTTATTTCGACTCCTCATAACTTCCTTATAGTCTCTAGGTTCTTCGTCCAGAACCTCACTTGCAGAGATTAAGGCATAAGCTATAATATCTGCATACCCAAGTCTTTGAGGTGGCTTGATGACTCTTTTAGACCTGTCTCTTGCCAACAGGTAGTCATTATCAGTATCCTCATCTTCGACAACAACTTCAACTTCTTCTTCGACTTCATCTGGGTCATGCAATTCAGCATCACTATGCTCCACCTCAACATGAATTTCTCCCTGTTCCAGCTCTTCGACAACATCATCAGTTTTCTTGAAAGTCATCTCAGCTTCATTGAAAACTCCATCTCGACTGGTGATACACCTCCTATGACCTGGCTCTAGGCACCATAGCCTATAATCTTTGACTCCTTCAGAATATCCCATGAACATGCATTTCAAAGCTCTAGGTTCGACCTTGTCTTGCCTAATGTGAGCATAGGCTACACAGCCAAATACTCTCAGTTTGTCGAGATCTGGTAGATGTCCCGACCAAACTTCTTCAGGTTCCTTCATATCTAACGCAGTCGAAGGACATTTGTTTATCAGATATGTTGTTGTGGAAATAACCTCAGCCTAAAACACCTTCTTCAATCCAGCACTAACCAACATGCATCTAACCCTTTCGAGGATTGTTTAATTGAATCTCTCAGCTAGACCATTTTGCTGAGGTGTACCTGCTACAGTCTCATGCCTTGCAATCCCAGACTCGACACACTAACTGTCGAAAGCTCCATTACAAAATTCAAGGCCATTATCAGTTCTCAACCTCTTGACCTTTCTGCCAGTTTGAGTTTCGACCATAACCTTCCAACTCTTGAAATTCTCAAAAGTTTCATCCTTCGTCTTCTGAATGAATACCCATAACTTTCTGGAATAGTCATCAACTATGGATAGAAAATATCTTGCACCTGAATGTGAAGGATTCCTTGCAGGCCCCCAAAGATCAGAATGGATCTAATCAAGGGATCCATGTGTTCTTTGTTTAACTTTGTTAAACTTCACCCTACAGGATTTACCAAATACATAAGGTTCACAAAACCCTAATTTTTTGACTTTGTCACCACCTAGAAGGTTTTGTTTCTCCAGTTCGACCAGGCCTCTCTCGCTGACATGGTCCAATCTCATGTGCCATAATTTTGTCTTCAACAACAGTTTCGTGGATGCAACATTTGTCGAACCACTTACAACTTCAGCCTCAAGGGTATACAAGCCTTGTTTCTTCACGCCTATCAAGACTTTCTTCGACCCATTCATGACTCTTAGGATACTTTTCTCTCCTTGAAAGATATATCCCTTCTTGTCGAATTCACCAAGAGAAATCAAATTTCTCTTCAAGTAAAGTACAAAACTAACTTCAGTCAATAATCTTATTGACTCATCATGGAGCTTGAATCTCACAGATCTAATACCTGCAATTTTGCAAGCTTTGTTGTTTCCCAGCAGCACTGATCCACCATCTTGATCACATAATTCCTCGAACAACTCTTTATTTGGAGTCATGTTCCAAGTGCAACCTGAATCCATAATCCATTCTTTACTTGAGTCGCCGCTCGAAACCACAAGAACATCAGATGAGCCGAAATCATCTTGAACAATGGCAGCATTGCCATTATCATTACCTTCATGATCTTTCAGTCCTTCAAGACACACCTTTCGAATGTGACCCTCCTTCTTACAATGATAACATCGAACACCTGATGCTTCACCACTATAAGACTTTTGCTGACTTTTGCCCTTCTTCTTGTCGAACTTACCATCCTTTCGCAAGAATTTTGCCTTAACGACCAAACCTTCACCAACCATCAAAGGTTTATGCTCCTTTCGTTTGTTCAAGTCCTTAGAGTGCAAGGAAGATTGAACATCTTCAAAGGTCAGGGACTCTCTTCCATACAAGAGGGTTTCTTTGAAGTGAGCATGTGTTATGGGCAAAGCGCATAACAACAACAACGCTTGATCTTCATCATTGATCTTCACATCAATATTTTCAAGATCAAGAATCAGCTTGTTGAACATATCCAACTGCTCAGCCAACACTTTGTCTTCACTCATCTTGAATGAATACAAGGCTTGCTTCAGGTAGAGTCAATTCACCAACGATTTGGTCATGCACAAACCTTCAAGTTTCAACCATAACCCTGACGCCGTCGTCTCCTTTGATACCTGTCGAAGAACCTTATCACCAAGGCTCAACAATATTGCGTTGTGTGCTTTCTCAATCACGACCTTCTTTTTAGCTGTCGTCAACGCATCATTCATGGTCGTCTCTCCCTTCAACGCTTTCAAACAACCCTGCTGAACAAGTAGGGCTTTCATCTTCAAGCGCCACAGACCGAAATCGTTCATTCCAGTGAACTTTTCAAGAAACCCACAAGGGTTAGGGTTTAGGGTTACCAAAGAAAGACAACAAAGATTGATTATAAACTGTTATTCTTTCCTTTCTGTTAAAACAAGATTACAAATATACAAGAATAACAAAAATAACCTCTCTCACTTTTGAATTAGGGTTTTATCTTCCTATTTTCCCTTATACAAAATATGAGAGACTAGTATGCTATTTATAATAAAACTTACACACTAACCTAATGTTTTTTTTTTAACAATTACCCATTACAAGCTAACTTAGGGTACAAGCTAACTTAAACAATTGTATCCATAACACAAGACACAATTAAACAACATGTGAGCGGACTTCGACGACATGTTAAATCTAGAATTTGTTAGTAATATATATAATGTAATTTTTTTTAATAAAGGAGGATAAATTAGAGAAAGTGATAGGAGTTTACTTTCTAAGTTATATAGTTAAAGAAGAGGATCATAATCTTACTATAGT
Organism: Lathyrus aphaca; assembly: GCA_963966055.1. NCBI lineage: Eukaryota > Viridiplantae > Streptophyta > Magnoliopsida > Fabales > Fabaceae > Lathyrus > Lathyrus aphaca. The sequence goes on along the minus strand of OZ014522.1, from coordinate 447,647,734 downwards.
GCATGTCTTCCATCATAAACTATTTATTAGAATATTCCATGAAACATGTCTTCCACAAGTTCTTCAAAAAAGAGCTTAATTATGAGCATGACTAATATTGAATATGACTTCAAATAAAATTATGATAAAGGTAAAATATTTTAAAACATAGTTTTAATTCATTACCAATTATCACCTTGTATTCCTTTCTTATTTATATTTTCCAAAATTAAAATGAGTTGAGTTTGATTCCATCAGCAAACAAATTTAAACCCGTTAATCACATGTTACCATTTTAAACCTTTGTAGCTTAGGTTCATTCATCACAGTGCTCTTCTGCAAAAGCTACCTAACCATGTGTTCACACTTCCGTTCAAAATGCAGAGCACTAACCACCACCGTGTTCTTCCTTTTACCACTCATCTCTTCTCTTCTCTTCACCTCTTCCACCGCCTGTTCTAACGGCAATTGTCAGGTTTTTCTTTTTTCCTTTCAGTATAAGAGATCTGTGAAAAATTGTTGTTTCTTTCATATTTTACTGAATTTAGCAGGTTCTGGAAGCTTGTTCTGCTGCTACGGATTGTGGGTCGGGGCTTTTTTGCGGTAATTGTCCTACTTTGGGATTGAACCAACCCATATGTACCAGAGGGCAGCCTATAGTTCCAACATCCACTGTATGTTCATTCCTTTCACTTGTTCAAACTTTTCTTACTTTTGTAGCTTAAAAAGCATGTGGGTTTTAAAAAAAATTAAGCTTTTGTGATATACTAATATATAGACACGGACACCGGATACGACACTATCATGTGTTGGTGTTGGATGTGGTGTTGCATATTATATAGCTGGTGATTGTGATTCTACTTTACCTTTGGGGCATGGTGCAGGTGAATGGATTGCCCTTCAACAAGTATTCATGGATAGTGACTCACAATGCTTTCAGCATTGTTGATTCGCCTCCTTTGCCGGGTGTTCAGAGACTAACATTTTACAATCAAGAAGATAGTGTAACTAATCAATTGAGGGTATGTGTAAATTCGTAATCGGTGTTGTGATTCTATTCTAAATTTCTAATTCTGTTTGATAATGTTTTGTGTATGTGTGTGTTTATTTTGGGAGTTTAGTTATTTGATGAACTGTGTTTGTTTGTTTTTGATGATTTAGAATGGAGTGCGAGGACTAATGTTGGATATGTACGACTTTCAAAATGATATCTGGCTCTGTCATTCATTTCATGGGCAATGCTTCAACTTCACTGCCTTTGTAACATAAGTCTAACTCTCTTTGTTATACCGATTTTACAATCTAAGATTGCTTTTTTTGTGGTTGCTATGAGGTTGCGTGGTTGTAACCACTGAAATGTTGTTGCTTTCAGCAACCTGCAATCAATACTTTGAAAGAAGTGGAAGCATTCTTGACGCAAAATCCAACCGAGATTGTTACCATCATAATCGAAGACTATGTGCATACTCCGAAGGGGTTGACTAATCTGTTCACAAGTGCTGGATTGGATAAGTATTGGTTTCCCGTGTCCAAGATGCCAAAAAAAGCAGATGACTGGCCTACTGTAACCGAGATGGTTCAAGCGAATCATCGACTTATTGTTTTCACTTCTGATGCTTCGAAGGAAGCTCAAGAAGGAATAGCTTATCAATGGAAGCACATTGTTGAAAATGAATGTAAGCACAATACCATTTATGCGTGTATATAATATATATAACTCCTTTATACACGATATTAATGAAAGTTTCACGATTCACTTGTTTTCAGCCGGAGACCCTGGAGTTCAAAAGGGTTCTTGCCCACATAGGAAAGAATCAAAGGCATTAAACTCTAAAGGTGCATCACTTTTCTTGATGAATTACTTTCCAACATATCCGGTTCAAGCTGACTCGTGCAAAGAGCATTCCGCTCCACTTGCTGAGATGGTGAACACATGTTATAAGGCTGCAGGGAATGTGGTTCCTAACTTCATAGCTGTTAACTTTTACATGGTATATCTCATTTTTCCGTGTTGTTAATGGAAACTTAATCATAACACACATGTTGCATACACTTTAACATTTTGATTGGAAATTATCGCAGAGGAGTGACGGCGGTGGTGTTTTCGATATTGTGGATAAAATGAATGGCCACTCATTGTGTGGATGTAGCACAGTTGCTGCTTGCCAGGTTTGTGTGCATTTCTTGCCTTTACGCCCTTAGTGTGTGTTTGGTTCTGCAGTGAAAAGAATTGATTTTGAATGAATTGTTTCTGAAATAATGCAGGCAGGTGCAACCTATGGGTCTTGCAAGAATATTTCTGTACCAAGTACAAGTCCAGGGAGCAGCACTGGCGGCAGTGGAAGCTTTACTGGATCTGTTCAGTTCTCTAAATCTGCTTCACCCGTCCGTTATCCAAATTCTTTACTTGTTTTCTGGTTTTACTTTCTGCTTATTGTAGTCTTGTTTAAACTCTGATCACTAGACATTATCATATACCTTATGCAAGCTAGTCTGTCAAGAAAAGCTTCTAATGTCTTTGCTTGTACACTAATATATTACTTCAATCTGTGAAATTCATGAAACTAGTACTAGGTTAGGAAATTAGACGAGCTTTCGCTTGCGCTTAGGCTATATTCAAGAATATTTTATGTAGATTGTAATCGAGAGAGATCAAGAGTTTGTCTGGAGCTATAGGAAGTTCAGGTATGTTATATTCTTTGGTTGTAGAAGTCAAATTATAGATATTGCAAATTTGGATGCTTAAATGTTTGTTCTTTTCTCTCCGTGCAGATAGGTGCATAGATTTTGGTTTTTAATTTTCAATAATGTTATTTTTCCAGATTTGGTTCTGACATCGTCTTGGTGTGAATCTATGAACCAAGCTTTGATTTGGTGAATCTTGGTCTTGCAGTGAAAATGGTTGATGTACAATGTCTTTGATTGTTGTAAACCCCGGGTGCTGGATACTCGATTTAAAGCATAACAAGATATGTTGAATGCTTCAGCCCAAAAGTATTTTTCAATGTTTGATTCATGTTTCAATGTTCTGGCCATTTCTTAAAGAGTTCTATTTTTCCTTTCTATCACACTATTTTTTTAAGGTTTTCTAGGACATGAAAAATTATGAGATATACCAGTTTCATCAAAAAGGTTCTTAAATGAGAAGTTCTCAAATTCACCTCCATGGTCACTCTTACCGTTATGATGTTTGAACTGTTTTCATTTTGAACTTTTTTACAAAAGGTTTTAAATGCTTTAAAGAGTCATCTTCATGTTTTAAAAATAGTACCAATGTGTATAGAGATAAAAATCATCAAATATAACAAATCCATATTTTTTTTCCACATAAACTTAAGGTTATAATAGGACCAAATAAGTCAATACATGAAAACTACTTTTGACTTGTTTTCCTTTAATGCAAGCTTTGTAAATAGAATCTTTATCAAAATTTATTTTTGGAAGATGACAAGTTCCAATTTTGATAAGGTTGAAATGTTTTTCATACTTACATGACCAAACCTTCTATGTCATAACCATTTATCTTTTTCTATGGTTAGGAAGCATGATTTAGATGAAAGGTCATATGCAAAGATGTCTTTTTTCTATGGTTAGGAAGCATGATTTAGATGAAAGGTCATATGCAAAGATTTTTGTCTTTTTCCAATGAAAAGGATTTTGTTAGATGATGGATTTTTGACTACGCAAGAATTTTGATTGAAATTAACTTCATAACCATTGTCACAAAGTTGATTAATGCTTAGTAAGTAGTGTTTCAATCCTTCAACATATTAAACATTATTGATAATGTCAATACCATTTTTACCTATGGATCCTATACCTTTCATTTACCTTATCATTGTTTTCAAAGTTTGTAGATTCTCTTTCTTTATCTTTCAGTAATATGAAAATTTCCCTATCTCAGATCATATGTCTTAAGCATCAACTGTCTAAGTATCAAGGATTTTTCTTGAGAGTTAGAGGATTTTTCTTGAGAGTTAGAAGACATTCCTATGGTTGTTTATTTCAACATATATGTAACACGCTTTCGCTTTCTAGTTTATTATCACTAGAAATGGTATGTAGTGATAAGAATCTCACTTACTATCACACCCTACATTATCATAAACCTTCAATTATGGTTAAATGTTGATTCCAACCGTTTTGAAATATATTATTTGTAGTCAATGACAGATCTAGAAATAGTAATGAGTAGGGGCAAAATAATATATTGAAGCAATACATAATTCTTAAGAAAAAATAGATGTGTTGATTTTAATGATAATGTCAATGTTATTTATTAAAATTCTTTTATTTATCGTAATTAATAAAATAGTTGAATTAAATTAAAATTAATAAATAGGGGTATAGTAGTGAAAAAATAATAATAAAAGCTGCATTTATATTGTAAAAAGACAATTATTTTTAAAAAGAGAAAAAAATGATATATTTTTTATGAGACATGAGAGTACACATATTTTAAATATTACATACGATCTATGATTCTGATCTTACCAAATCAGAATGGACCCTCTGAGCTAGCACAACAATGATCGTTGGAGAGGAGAAATGAAATGTATATGCAAGGTACTCCGATGCCAAAATGAGTATATGGACGGAGAGAGAGCAAGTACAGAGAAAAGATAGAAGAATTGGAATACCTAACCCTCTAATGAAAGAGAATATTTATAATGTGTCCCAAGCGTTGAACCAAAGTCCTCTTCGTGGGCTGAATCAGCTAGGTCCACGATGGGGACTGTCAGAGTCTGCGAGGAAGCAGTAAAGACCTAGCGCGTGATCACTGTCCTTAGTCCAATTATCCCGTAAATCTAAATAGTGAGATTATCAAAGAGACTTTACTTTTTAATATATTGAATAATAAATGTATATGGATTATATAAGAATCAAATATATTAATTATTCAATGTATATAAAAAATAAATTAACTTTTATAAATTGGACACCGAGATTGAGATTGTATATATTATAAACTTTTGCATATAAATATTTAAATATTTATTAAAATAAAGATATAATTGTCTTGTGAATTCATTTTAGTCGGTAACAATTCCATTAGAGTACTACACCAAAAAAAAAAAACAATATATAATAGTTATTGAATAAAGTATTAGAAACAACAAATTAATGTTTGAGCTACTAACGCATTCCGTAAAAACAATTATTTATAATTTTCAATATTATTAAAAATTTAACTGTAAAAGAAATTATTTATAATTTTTAATATTATTAAAAATTTAATTGGAATACATTTACAGTGTAAAACATTTTTATCGTATCAGTGAATGGTAACTGTCAGATCCAAATTTATATTTAATTTTTATTTTATTTATATTTAAAGTAATAATTATGAATGTTTGTGATAGATTGATTATATAAATTTTTTTACACTGAAAATGCATAACAATTAATCTCAAATATTAAATATATATTTACGTGTATGTGATCAAATAATATTTTAACAACTTATCTTTTACATTATTTTTCATTTAGTTATTTATAACTAAAATTATTTAATTAATTTTATACGGATAGTATTTAAATTTTAAGAAGAACAAAAGTAAAATAGTTAATTGTTTAATAGAAAAATAAATAAATTAGTAGGAGCAAGTGCCCCCAATTTGCATAGCCTAGATCCGTCCCTGTTTGTAGTAGTACCTCGTCCCTATCTTTCAAACTTATAAGAAAAATATGAATAATTTAAGTATTGGTTGTATATTTCTAATAAAAAATTAGGTATATCAGAGAAGACCCTTAGCATGTACGAGTCATATCTCAAATTTATTGATGTAGACTAATAATTTTCAGGGAAGAATCGACTTCTTTAATATATATATAATTTTTTATTGAATATTAGAAGATTGCATGTATGTGTATGATGATTAAGCATGCACGATTATGTTAAGTAACATACATGACCATGCTAGGCTAGGTAGTTAGATGAATAATTAATTTTTGAGTTAGTTACAAGATTCAGAGAAACCGTAACTAAATTTTTTAGTCTTCTCCGGCTTCAGAGAAGCCATGACTCGTCTTGTATTCATGTTATCATCTTCAAGTTTCAAACTTCAAAATTTTCTATGCTTCGTTGCATTGTCCTATTCAAGCTACAAATTAAGTTTAAAAGAAACACCAATGGCCGATCTTAAACAAACTTTAACAAAATATCCATATGGCTTGCAAATTTCACAAGTTTTAATGAACCAACTCACATTTTTAGGTACCATGAGCACCTTTGCGCTAAAATATTCCAATAAGATTTAAGAAAAAAAATTATTGCTTTGGAATGAACAAGTTAAGGGAGTAATAATCTCACACAAGATCCACAAAGTTGTTGTTAATCCACAAATTCCACCTATGTTAAAAAAATGAGCATGATATTGTTGCCAATATCATTAGGATAACTATGAAACTTGGACTATGCAAGATCATGCCTTATTCACCAAGTTGTTCTTAATTTTTGCTCAAAGCTTCGAGACTCAAGAATCCTCTGCTCCACAACAACTTCTCACATAACACATCAAACACATTGGAGATTCCTCAGGATCTTGAGTCACAAGCCTGATTTGCAAACTCAAGTGCCTCTTACTATGTTACATCTAGCATTATGAATTTACAACATGTTCATTCTTGTGTCAGACCAGACAAAGTTATAATTGGTAATGAACATGGTCCAAAGGTCAAAACAGTTGGTCACTCTAAAGTTTTCTCTAATCTTGTTTCAAATCATGTGTTGAACCTAACTGACATACTACATGTGCCATCCATCACTAGAAATTAAATATATGTTTCAAAGCTTGCTAGGGATAACCATGTTTGTTTTGAGTTTCATTCTAACAAGTGTTTCATTAAATCCCAGGCATCTACGATGGCGCTACTTGAAGGATTCCTATATGAAAGTAGATTATATTGCTTCAGCAGCCTTGCTTGGAACCTTCAAGGAATTACTTAAGTCACAAGTCATTATGCCCAACTATTAATCATTCTTTATCTTCTCATGTTAATAATAAAATTCAATCTATACATACATTTGTAAGTTCAAATGTCTTGTTTGTATGGCATGCTAGATTTTGGAAAGCCAACCTTAGAGCTCTAAGGAACATCTCTAAATCCTTTATTATCTTTATCTTCCTAGCGAGATGCTCATCCAACTTGGCTTTCCATCTTCCAAGAAAAGATGCAGAGAGGAAGCTCGTCAGACAATCATTTTACTTTCCTAGCGAGATAAGGCGATTTTAGATGCTGAGCTGGAAAAGACTTCAGAGTGAAGAAAGTTGCCTCGCCAGGCGAGGCTATAACTATCCAAGTGAGAGCAACAGAGCAAGACCGTTATATATAGTTCATAAAAATTTCATTTGGGGGAGTTGACATTTTTTAGAGAAAAAATAGTTTAGTAAGAGAGAAAAAGATAGAGATAAGAGTAGACTTGAAGAATACAACTTGGCTTTCCCAACAAGTTGTATTCTTCAAGTCTACTCTTATCTCTATCTTTTTCTCTCTTACTAAACTATTTTTTCTCTAAAAAATGTCAACTCCCCTAAATGAAATGTTTATGAACTATATATAACGGTCTTGCTCTGTTGCTCTCACTTGGATAGTTATAGCCTCGCCTGGCGAGGCAACTTTCTTCACTCTGAAGTCTTTTCTAGCTCAGCATCTAAAATCGCCTTATCTTGCTAGGAAAGTAAAATGATTGTCTAATGAGCTTCCTCTCTGCATCTTTTCTTGGAGACAATGGAGCATTTTGCTTCTAGAAAGTTAATGACTTGTCTCGTCTGGCTCTCGTTGTTTGCTTTGTGTTTCAATCTTGGTTAAGTGTGGAAATTTTTGCATAATAACAAAGAGATCAAAAGGCACAACACATATATGTATCAAACTTAATTCTATGCAATACTTGGGGAAATCAATGGTAGAAAATGTTAGTTTGAGCCCATAAGTGCAAAGTTTTCATGTGGATAAATACTATGTTTTGGTAGTTATCACAAGGCATCATGCACATGTTAACATGTCCTTTTACTTCCCATCAAAATGGAACAGTTGAGAGGAAGCATGCAAATAGTTGAAATGGAACTCACTTTACTTGATCATGCCTCATTGCCTCTCACATTTTAAGATCATAGCTTTACCATTGTAGTTTACTTTCTTAATAGGCTACCTACAAATGGCCTCCCTGATTATGTATCTCCTTTTTAGTAGTTCACCATAAGCAATCAAACTATCAATTACTCAAAATATTTAGTTGTGCATGCTTTCCACACTTGTGGCATTATAATAAGCATAAACTAGAATTTAGGATCACTAGGTGTGTCTATCTAGGGATCTCTCTTACACACAAGGGCCATAAATGTATCAATATGGAGGGAAGAATATTCATTTCCAAAGATGTAGTGTTTAATTAAAATTAATTTCCATTAAAAATGGATTCCAAATTGTGTATCATTATGGTTCCACCTCATAAATTTATCAAGCTCAATTTCCTACAATTCTCTTCTAAACCACATCAACACCTAACACATGTACTCATACTTCAAATCTTCATAATTCACTCAATGTTCAGATACCACTTACAAATGACATAAACCAAACACTAACTTTTATACCTAATATATAACTAAATACTTTAACATCACCACCTCACTCAACAAGTGGCCATTCCCATGTATCAGAAACTAAATCACCATCATTCAATTCCCCTACACCACATGAAAATGAAGTCATCAGTTCATCATCCACCATATTTCCAACTGAATTAGCTCATAAGTTACCTTTATCTAAGTCCACTGAGTTAAACTAACAATATTTCATCATGTCATACTCAACAAGCTCCTTGTTTCCTCCTTTCATAGTCAAACCACTCAAACACCTCTTGTGCAAAATGATCAACCAATGCTCACTCGTGCCTAAAAAGGAAAATATAAACCTAAGATTTTCCTAGCTCACATTGAAGAAAACATAGTTAACCAAGAGTTTCTTAATTTCATTTGTTTGAGGCCATGAAGGTTGAATATGGAGATTAAAAATGCGTTCCTTAATGGAGATTTTCAAGAGGAGGTATACATGTAACAACCTCATGGCTTCGTTGAATCAAATATAAACCTCGTCTACAAGATCAGGAAAACAATCTAGGGACCCAAGAAAGTTCCACGTGCATGGTATGAAAAACTACATCAGGAATTTATTCACTTTGTTTTTGTGTCTAGGAAATGTCACCACTTTCTTTTTGTTTATAATCATCAAAATCTTAATCTTTATGCACTAGTATATGTGGACATCATTCTCATAATTGGATCCTCCTCGAAACTAATTCATGAACTCATCAACAAACTCCCCTCTAAGTTTTCCCTCAAGAAGCTAAGTTTCTCAATATTTTATGTTCATCATCAAGCTAATGGTACACTACTTCTTACACAGACCAAATACATCAAAGAATTACTCTCTAAGATAAATATGAGTGAAGTAAAGTGTGTGGCTACTCCTATGTCCAGTCAGTGTAAATTCAGCAAACATGACACTTGATTGCGACTTTCTGAGTCTAACGGTTACTAACTGCAAGTGCACAGTCTATTGCGTAGTAATAAAAGATATCGATCCCACAGACTCGATAATCAACCTAGCGCTATCGGGTGTTACTATGTTTAGCTAAAGCGAGTGATATTTTTAGTTTTAGAAGGTGAGGAAATAATTAAGTTAAATTAATAATAAGCATATTGGTACATAATTGATTCGCCTTTGCGAATTCAATAAAGGGTCGGCTTATTAAGGTTTGTTAAGTGATCTCTCCGTAGAAACTGTCGGTTTAAAAGTCGTTAACTCACACTCTTGTGGTATTACCTATTACTATACTCCTAAGTTCAATTGAGCACTCTCGCTGTGTCAATTCAAGTTAGAAATACTTTTTGGAAACCTAAAGGTTCTAATTGGTTTTAAAGTGCTTCGGCTGTATTTAAAACAATGCCCGGTTTCAGCTATCCGATTATGATCTCACACTCCCGTGGTCTTAATCCTAATATTTTATACTTTCTTACTCTCGTAAAGAAAGTTGTTTATATTAAGAAATAGAAACCGAAAAGTAACTTAATTTAAGATATTATCCTAGTTCTATCGAATTTGTTCCGGTTAGACAATTACATACCGATTAACAGTTTAGTCGGATATAAGAATTGCATAGTAATAATAAATGGCATAATAATTAAACAATAAAGCATTAAAAATAGAAACCTGGTTACAATGTTCTTGATCAACCGAACTTGAAGAAACTTAAAAGCTATAGCAAATATGCAGTGGCTAAAAAGAATTAAAATAGTGATAGCTTCCTAATGATGGAAACTATCACTTAGGTTTGGTAATGGAAAAATAAAAGTGATGCTAGAAAATAAATTTGAACTTCGAACGACATTGTAGCAGAAATTTGGGGTATGAACGAAGCTCCCTTTGCACTTTGCAGTAGATTCTATTTATAGCCTCTAAGGTTTGGTTTGTTGAGAACTTGACGGAATGGATTTTGCTTGGGCTTTTACTGATGAACTTGGACTGAGGTTGATTAGGGTATATATAATCTCTTTGTTGAATGAGAAGAAAACTTAAAACATCTCTTTCTGTTTTGACTTCTGATACGTAAATATGTTTCTGGAATTTTAGTTGTGACGATCAACTTAAACATGTGACGAGAAACTTGGGTTGGTGAAGGTCGTCTTAGACTTGGGACGGTCATCTTGGATTGGTGACGGTTGTCACTCATCCATGACGGTCGTCCCACATTAAAAATGCAGAATCCTTATTTTCTTCTGTTTTGCTTCATTTCTTGTCCAATAAGTCTCATTTTCATATTTTGCTTCCAAAAGTCAAGTTTAATCGAATACCTGCAAAACAAACACAAAACTCGTGTAAAATCGTTTGAAATGTATAAATTAACAAGTTAAACGATTGGAAACTGTATTAAATAATCGATACAAATTTGAGTCATCAAAATCCCCCAGACTTGTATCTTTGTTTGTCCTTAAGCAAACAATCAAATAGGTTTTGAAAAATATCCTTTATATGCAGACATGAAACACATTGCCCATCCATACATGGTTGTGCAACTTTATGCTAAATGAACTAATAGTAACGCAAACACTAAAGATACACTAGTGACACTAAAACAAAAAATGTTCATAAACCCCTATACAAACCAATCTGAATCATGCTATTATATCTCAACCTAATGATATTGTTTTCGTTTCACCCAGTTTCATTCTGATGCAATCACATTAAGCCCTTTACCTTTACACACGCATAGTGGAGTAACCTGTTAGTGGTTTTGATCCTTTTTCATACGGGGTATGGTACACAAGTGCGATAACCCTTTAACATACTGAGAGCAAGTTGTGGGGGATCGAATAGTAATCCGTCTTACCGAGTTCAGAACCAGATTCCTCTGAACCAACTAACATCAGTCTTTTCGCTTTGCCTCTTGTGAAACTTGATTGTTTTACCAATGACTTGCATATTCTTAAGATTTTTCTTTTTTTCTTCTTTTTTGGCATATTTTGTGATCAATCACTTATTTGCATCGGCTCTCCACGTAGCTTGTACTTCAGTCGATGCTGACTGCTAATATAAATTACTCGGGGATAATTTAGAACTAAAGCTTTAGATTTCGGTATAAAAGGTATCCAAACCGATATCACATATCTAAGGGTCTAAGGTGTCAAGACTGTATCAATTTTGTTAAGTATTTTCTTAGTATCCTTATAAAGCCTATCAACCTATATTCTCGTAGGGTATGTTAAATGAAAGCATTCTAAAGGAATACAATTTTTGGTATAACTAAAAATACCGGAGAGAATTTAAAAACTAAATACTTCGATTAATTTAATAATGTTTCATACAATGAAAAGGGAAATCTAATACCATTCTCCCACACTATCTCGGACATTGTCCTCAATGTTGCAAGATATAGGTACACTACTAAATAAAACAAAAACAATAAAAACTAAAAACTAGACTACTGCTACTGTGGTGGCCTCTGTCCTCTTCCTCTGACTCTGCCTCTCACGACTCTCTGTCCATATATTGTTATATGATTCGGTATACCCACAGGATGGATATAGTCATGTAGCGCCTAAACCTAACTTGTTAAGCCACCTAATGCTTCTGTATTAGCATCGGTTCTTTATCCTTGTGTTGTTTGTGCAAGCTCCATCCTTCCCATCCTTTCTTTCATCTTCGTGTAATGCCTCTGATGTAGCTCGTTGCTCTGAACGATTTCCGCCATAATGTCATCCATAGACACGGGTTATTGATTCCTATGCCGATGTCTAGTGGAGGTGCTAATGTTGGCGAAATCAGTGGCTTGCGTATGAGCAACTTCCTCCTGGTCCATAGCCTGATGTATCTCATCAATCCATGCATCTTATTGCTCTTCTGGTGCATTCGTGCCTTGTGAAGGGGCGTCGAGTTCATAGTGCCAATTGGCTCTGACCTTCACATTTATGCGGGAGTGGCATGGTAGGATGATGCTTCGAATAACCCGGTTTTTCACAACCAAGTTATACCTGTTATCCCTCATTTTCCTGATGAGGTGGCTGTTCTTACAGTACTCTATATCGAGGTATATGGCTGGAGTTGCTAGAAGTTGACTAAGACACTTGTAACACCCTTCTAACCCAACATAATGTACGCGGTAAGTCAACTTAAAACAAATCAGAGTTCATCGTAAAAAGGTGTCACATTCGTCATTAAACATCTTAGTAACAACCCTGCTCCGTAATCACGGATTTTCAAAACCTTTTTAAAAATTATAATTTCTTTAGTAACATCCACAAATAAATTTCAAACTTTTCACAACAGAATCATAAATTCAAATGTATTCTTTATTTCATCAAAACATCAATATCTTGCATCATTGTCAACAATTGTCACCAAATAATATATATATATATATATATATATATATATATATATATATATATATATATATATATATATATATATATATATAAATCATAAAATGATTCTAACTAAACAACATAGTAATCATTTAAACGTATTCCCACCCGATGTTACATATCTCAGAGCAGGACAACCCTAACTACTACTAAAATGATAAATAACAATACTCTAAGGCTACCTCCTCCAGCACCACAATCTGCTCCTGGCTATCTGCAAGTTACCCACAAAAGAGGCAACATTTCCAAGCAGGCAGGGTGAGAAATCATAATTTATTATATTAATATAAGGACATGGAAAATAAATAGAACAAGTACGACAACATCATAGCATGTCAACAAAATATTTACAACACCATCACCATTTCATCATTTATATGCAATGTCAACTATAATGAAATGAAAAAAATGCATATGGTACCGATTTTCTCCATGCGATGGACACTGGCCATCAACCCTCCATAAGGGAGCACAACATAATCACCAAATCACTTCAATCTGCACAATGGGATTGAAGTTACCAATAGGTCGAAGCCCCATCATAAAATGATATGAAATGCAATAATGCTAATTCTCCTCAATCAATAAAAAATCAACATGTTGATCATTCATTTCATATTCAACAATAATCATCATAATCATGTCTTTCATCACAACAACACATCGACAATACTTCATTTATAGACAATACAACAAAATAACTTCTTTCATCAACAAGACAACAAAATAACTTCTTTCATCAATAAGTCAACAAGACAACTTATTTCATCAACAAGACAACAAAACAACTTATTTCATCAACAACATCAAATCATCAATTTATAATCAAATCACGTTTATAAGCATAAAATAAACTCAACCCTTTCAAAAAATTCGACACTGAAAATTTCTCACATCACTCATTTTATTTCATCAATAATAAATATGAAAATCATGTTTTATCGTCTATACATCAACAACCAGCTCGACTACAAAAATCAGCACGAAAAAGCATAAAAAATAATAAAAAATCACCAAAACAAACAACTGACACGGCCGCCCGTGTCCTGTGACACGGCCCGTGTCAGACACCTGCGTCCCAAAAATCCCAAACAATCAAAAACCACAAATACAATGCTCTGACACGGCCGCCCGTGTCCTGTGACACTGTCTGTGTCAGGAGCTCTGTAGTCCAAAAATTTGTTTTTTTTTCAATTACTTTCCTACTGCGATTCCTTTTTCAAAAACCCCAAAAACCAGATTTTTCTAAAACCAAAATGCTTCAAAATAGACCAATAAACACATATTCAACAAGTACCAACCCAATTCATTCTATTTCATAAATTCATACCTTCCTAACTCAAGTTATATCATCAAACACCTCAATTTACCCAAAATACACAAACCTAATCTATTCATAATCCAGACCCTATAAAACTATAATAAGATATGAAAACTTCCTATACCTTAAAGAATTCCACAGCTTAGCCTTCGTTCTCCAAGACTTTTCTGACAATTCCTCCAGACCCTAGAGCTTCCTCTTCTCTTCTCTTCCTCATAGCTCTTCTTCACAAAGCACGGAAAAATAAGAATTTGACCGGTCTTCTCATTCTTTAGACCAAATATCTCATTCTAGAGATTTCCAAAACTATCCTTACTATATTTATTTTATTACCACCCTGTCCTTTTTCCTCAATATTTTAATTAATAATAATAATAATAGTATAATAATAATACACTAATTATTTATATTATCTAAAAATACTCTTGTACTCCCAAATGACCAACATAACCTCCATACTCCCACTTCTATTATTTTAAATAATAAACCATAATTCGAATAATACTACATGATTATTCTTATTATTAATATTATTACAATAATTTCACCACAAAACATCATGTCACATAACCAATTATTGTCAAAATCATCATATATCCTCAAATAAGCAACAATTACTCATAATCGAATTTGGGGTGTTACAACGCTCACCTAGACCGAGCTTAATAGAGATGTCGGTGATCATCCCGCCAAAACAAAAAGGGCTTTCCCTCTTTTGTAGGTACTCTCGATGTTGTGGAAGATGAAGGCCACAGGGTTCACAGGGATGTTGAAGAAGGCGCATATGATTAAGAACAACTCTCTCTGATTCACTTTGTGGTTATTGTACCTTCCAAAAACTATGTTGGAAAGGACCCTCTGGAAGTAGAGAATGGATGAGTTATAGATATGAGTGGAATATAACTCATCCCACGTCGAGTTTCGATCTCTTGATAACTCTTCACAAAGCTAGAAAGCTTCGGCTTGCCAGTTTGCATCTCTTGGAAGGGTTAGGTGCACACCGTCGCCCTGCTGGAATCCGAATCATTCGCTGAATTGTTCCTGGGTAACAAAATACTCCTTTCCGAAAAGGCGGAACGTAGTATTCCCTACCAAGTACTTTGTCGCATCGTTGGGAGTGTTGTACTCGTCGGAACTCAAGAATTCCAGAGTGAGTGTAGCGTATGTGGGACTGTTGCTCTTGCACAACACCGTGAGACCGGTTTTTGCAAGCATGTAGTTGACACTGTCGAGGAGCCCCAGTTGGGTTAGAAAATCCTCATCAATATAACGAGTAACTTCTATCGTTCTATCACGGTATTCGGCGAAACATGCGCATTGGAGATGGCATGCAACACCTTCTCCTAGAGGAATGTTGATGGGTGTTTGGGCTGCCATGGTTTTGGAAAGGTTTGAAAATGAGAGAGATGAAGTGAAAAAATAGAAAGGCTAAATTTTTTTGGTGAACAAAATGGATTGGTATGAAATGTAACTATTACTGCAATTATATAGAAACAAAAACAGAAAGTGGGTGCTAAAAAATTGCTATGAGAAGGAGTAGTTGAGAAGTTGTGAGAAAATGGAGTGAAGAAGATGCTATTTATAGGGTGAAGAAGGAATCATAATGTTGGAAGAGTGGGTGAGTGGGGTTGCAACGGTCTCATGACCGTTGCAAACAACCGTTACTGGGTTCAGGAATTTGTGACGGTCGTCTGGGAGTGGTGACGCTCGTCAAATGTGTGAGACGTTCGTCCCAGCTTGGTGACGATCGTCACCCTTGAAAAATCCAAAACTACAAAATGGGCTTCTCTGATTCTTTACGTAATTCACTATATTTATTTTTCTCATACAACTTAGTTGGTAGAGCAGGTAGCAAAAATTATTTTATAGCAGGTAGCATAATACTCATATCAGTAGCATATTAACTAATAGCAGTGCAATATAATTGGTATTTAAATGACAATGCATTATAATTGTATCAGATCAATTTATTTTGATAGTAAGCATTAGTGCATTATAAGAAACAGAAGGATATGAACATTCAATTTAAACAAAATACTCATAACACACTGATCAATTATTACTGAGGCACAAACAAAATAAGAACATAACCAAAATTCTTTATTAAAACTTAGGAAATTGCAATAGTCATAAATCAAAATAAGCTGGAAAATTTAAAATAACTAGAAATCAAATTGGACTAAAATAAAAATGTTGAATTGAAACAAAATGCAAGAAATTTTTTGATGAGTGCTGATATTGAAAATTAGCCACAATTGTTGCAGATGGACTCTAACGTTTCTCTCAAATGGTCGAATTGATATACGACCATATATCTCAATGTGATGATGTCTATACGCAAGTCACGGATGTTATACTGCATGATTTTCATTTCAGTTCAGAGATTTTCTAAGGTAAGCTCAGGATTGGCTAGAGCAGGTGGAGGTGTCTCAGCAGGTATAAGTTTCACTTCTTCTTTAATTATATCCTCAGGGCAGTCTGAATCATAGTAATTTGAAGGGGTCTTAGGATCTATCTCAACTTCAGATCAAGCATCTCTAGGTTCATAAATTGGCTCCTCTAAATCATATAGCCAATCACGCTTATTATGCACACTTGTGTGTTCATGGTCAGGTAAAGTCAATTGTGGCATAAATACGCCATTGATCAGAAGCTTAAAATGTTCAGGTCCTCGGTCATACAACATAGCTCTCTTAAAACAGAAAGTGATGTTAATAGGCCTAAATTCTCCAAGTGGGGTAATCTGAGAAAGACGGGTCCTAAATCCCATTGCATCAGCGATCTTGGTAACTAGGCCACCTATCAGGATTGGGTGGTGCTCATTCTGAATAATCCTACAGAAATTTGCAAACATGAGATTCACTCTATTAACCCTCCTAGATGTAAAAGCACAAAACATGATGAATAATTCATCTCTCGAGACATTGTTATCCCTTTCAGTCTTTCCGAACAATGTGTAGGATATGATTATATGGAAATACCTAATAGCTGGGTTGTGGATCTCAGTGGACATCATAAGGTATAGATCATGATCAGGTTGTCCTGTGATGCTACTCCAAAAACGGTCTAGATCATCCCGTGCAAGCAAGTTTTCCCGTGGTTCCGAGAAAATAGTAGGGTCATCTGGGAAACCTAGAAGGTTAGCCATATCATGGATGTTAAACTCACATGGGTATCCAAAGAGTCTAAATGCTATCTTTCTTCTTGTAAAGCCTTTTCCATAGTTGGGATCTTAAAAAAATGAACTTAGAAATTCTAAGGTTAACTCATAATAGGTCTTATATTTCCTAAGTGCAAACTCTTCCCAACCTAGCTGGTTAAACATATATTCAATGCTAGCACCTATGCTTAAAGCTTTCATGGTAGGTCCATGGGAAAATTTGGTCAAAGCCATAGGTCTTCTGGCTAAAGCTTCATAACGACACCTCTGGGTGCCATCTCTAAAGTCCATAATCATATTGGTAGTCATTGCCAGAGTTAGTGAGAATGAAAATAGAGAAGGAGTAGAAAACTTTGAAAATCCTGGAATCACACAATAAAACAAAAACAAACATAACAATCAGTGAATTAAATACATTTTGGAAAATAGAATTTTGAAAAAAAAATGAAATTACAAATAGAAAAATTTATGGATTGCCTCCCATAAAGCGCTTCGTTTAATGTCGGGGCTCGACACAACTTAAAGGAGATTAATCTAAGGTTTCCGATGGCACTTCTGCCAGTTTCAAACCTATCAAAAATTATTTGTCTACTATAAAGTTATAATGATTAAGGCGTTGCCCATTTAATATAAATGGTGCATTAGACTTACCCTTAATATCAATAGCGCCACTAATTAAAACTTTTGTTATTTCAAAGGGACCGAACCATCTGGATCATAATTTTCCAGGAAACAACCTAAGTCTAGAGTTGTATAAAAGAACGATGTCTCCCACACTAATTTTTTTTCTAGAAATTCGCTTGTCATGCCATTTTTTCGTTCTTTCTTTATATATACGGGCATTCTCGTAAGCGTCTAGTCTTAGTTCTTCCAATTCATGTAAGTCTAAAATATGTTTCTCACCTGTGTCAGTATAGTTAAAGTTAAGATTTTTAATCGCCCAATAGGCTTTATGCTCTAATTCGACTGGCAAGTGGCATGATTTTCCATAGACTAGTTTGAAAGGTGTGGTTCCGATGGGTGTCTTAAAAGTTATTATGTAGGCCCATAAAGCTTTAGGTAGCTTGGTAGACCAATCTTTCCTCGATGTAGCGACCGTTTTCTCTAAAATTTGTTTTATTTCTCTATTCGAGACCTCTACTTGTCCGCTAGTTTGTGGATGATAAGGTGTTGCTACTCGGTATCTTACTCCATATTTTAATAAGAGCTTATCAAATATTTTAGATATGAAATGGGAACCTCTGTCACTTATGACGAGTCTCGGTACACCGAATCTCGGAAAGATAATATTTTTGAAAAGCTTCATGACTACTCGTGTGTTATTTGTTGGTGAAGCTATAACTTCGATCTATTTCGAAACATAATCGACAACGACGAGTATAAATTTATTTCCAAAATAAAATGCACGAAGTCAATTCCCCAAACATCGAAAACTTCCACTTCAAGAATGCCTTTTTGGGGCATCTCATCGCGCCTCGAGATGTTACCTTGTCCCTAACTATAGTACTTAAAATTGGATTAATCCTTCTCTAGGGTTCTCTAGAGGTCTTACAGTCTTCCTCTAGCATAATATGGTGCATGCATATTGAAGGACTTATTCCTTTTAGATCAGATATGTTATAGCCTAACACAATTGGGTATTTCCTTAAGACGTCTAAAAGTTTTTCGGTCTCGAGTTGTCCTAAGTCCGCATTCACTATAACTGGTCTTCTAAGTTCTGAATTGAGGAATTCGTATCTAAGTTTGTTAGGTAATGCCTTAAGTTCAATATCGGGTTACTTCGGGCATGGCATATGGTCAGATGTAAGAGCTAAGCATTCAATTTGGCTTTCGTCCTGGTAAGGTTCTTCCAAATTATCATCTTCGAAGATCTTAGGAGATAGGATTTTCATTATGTCAGAGTAGGTAGTCTCTTCTTTTTCCATTTCCCGTATGCACTCATCAATGACCTCTTTAAGGTAACATGTATCGTCTATGGCTGGAGCTTGGAGGAACTGGGTTAGAATGAATTCGACTTTCTCTTCTCCTACTTCGAACTTTAGCCTGCCTTTCTTCACATTTTGAATAATTGCGCTACACTCAACAATAAGTGTAACTGTTTCATTCTCTTTGATTTTCTTTTTGTTAGATAAGATCTCTTTTAGAAATTATCATATGAGGGAATATGAGTAATATCTTCTATGAAGGGTATGGTGATGTTTAACTGTTTCTGAAGCTCTACGAATTTCTTGAATTGTCTCATAGTTTTAGAATTTGTTAACCGTTGGGGGTACTAAATCAGTGGTTTATATGGCGGCGGAGGTACATAAGGTTTTTCTTTTTCCTCGTCCTCTTGTTCCTTGGCTTCCTTTTCATGTGGTTTATCGTTTTTCGCAGTTGATTTCTCAGGCTGTTAATACATGGTTGGGTTATCGATTCTAGGATCGACAGGTCCGTCCAATTCTTTTCCGCTTCCTAGTATAACTGCATTTGCATGGCCTTTAGGATTTGGTTGTGGTTGTCCAGAAAACGTTCCAGCTGGGGCAGCAGTGGATGCTTGTTGTTGGGCTACTAGAAAGATTTGAGTTTCTAACATCTTATTATGAGTAGCTAATGCATCTACTTTGGTCACCAATTGTTTGATCTTCTCACTGGCATGGATGTCCTGGTTCAGGAAATCCTTGTTTGTTTGAGTTTGTGTGGCGATGAAGTTTTCCATCATCAGTTCAAGGTTTGATTTCCTAGGAGCGTTTGGATTGGGTGCGTCAACGTTTTGGTATCCCGGTGGTACAACTGGTGCTTGGTTAGGCGCATACAAGGTATTGTTGTTCTTGTAAGAGAAATTTGGATGATTCTTCCATCCTGGGTTGTAGGTATTAGAATAAGGATTTCCTTGAGCATAGTTCACCTGATCTATGGTTAATCCGACAAGAAGTTGACATTCAGGTGATGTGTGTCTTGGGATTCCACAAATTTGGCAATTTGGAGTCACTGTAACCACGATGGCTGGTGGTGTTATGGTCAAATTATCGATTTTCTGAGCTATGACATCCATCTTGGCATTTATGAGATCAAAACTGTTCCCTTCGTACATTCCTCCTTTAGTTTGGTTCTTCTCTACTGGTATTCTTTCTCCTCCCCATTGGCAATGATTTTGAGCCATGTTCTCAATGAGGTTATAGGCTTCTTCGTATGATTTATCCATAACAACGCCGCCAGCGGCAGCGTCTATCGTCATCCTAGTGTTGTATAGAAGTCCATTATAGAAGGTTATGATGGTTACCCAATTTTCAAACCCATAATGTGGACATAATCTTAACAGATCCTTGTATCTTTCCCACGCTTCATAAAGTGACTCGACATCTTTTTGTCGAAATCCGTTAATTTAAGCTCTCAACATAGTTGTCTTGCTTGGCGGGAAATATCGAGATAAGAAGACTTTCTTCAGTTTTGCCCATGTTGTGACAGAGTTGGCTGGTAGCGATTGTAACCATGCCCAAGCTTTATCTCTTAAAGAGAACGAAAAGAGTCTCAGTCTTGTTGCGTCTTGGGTTACACCATTCGCTTTCACTGTATCTGCATATTGTACGAGCTTTGTTAGATGTTCGTTAGGGTCGTCTGTAGGATTCTCGGAAAACTGATTCTGTTGTACAAATTGCACTCTCTATGAGTGGTACAAGTTTTCTTTACACTTTTGCTTTTAAGGCCTAATTGTTAGTTCTTTCTTCTCTTTAGGTTTTTCCCTTTTCTATTTGATTCCATTTTGTAATCCTTGGGTTTGAGCTACTCTTTGTCTCTTTCTAGTGGATTATTGACTTATAAAAAAACAAAACAAAATTTTTAGTCATAACCACTTCAAATGTTTATATTGTATATAAGGGTGATCATGTTTATAGTGTATATACGGATGATCACTCCTACGATGTAAGGTAACAAAAATTAGAGGTGTGCATGGTCAATTATTTTTAGAAACCAAACCATAATCATTTTCAATGATTTGGATTTATAACCAAAACCACAATTTAATCAAAACTGGTTATAAAACCAGTTATAAATTTAGGTCTTATAACCGGATATTTTGCACATCTATAAATTTAGGTCTTATAACCGGATATTTTGCACATCTGTGACAAAAATAAATATACAAAACAAAAAAAGCTTGCAAAGTGTTGACGAGGTTCTCTCTTTCTTCATGAGCTATATGTATCATTCTTGCAAAGTGTTGATGGGGTTCTCTCTTTCTTCACGAGCTATATGTATCATTCTGACATTAAGAGAAGTTTTGTTGACGCCATCATTATTTATTTAGTGTTTGAATTAAATATACCACGACGGATTCAACAAAAATACTTTAATTTAGAAAAATACAACCATGCTTTTTCTCATTGAAACAATAAACAATAAACATTACAAAAGTAACAAGTACAATAGATATTAGGCGAAAGACTCATTTGGACACATCAACCAAACTGTTCCACATGACAAGAACGTATCAAAGATGAATAATACAATAATAAACCATAACATTCTTATTAAAAAGTTTGAAAACTCCAAATTCTGCAACCAAACAAATCACCACGAAAGAGAATAATCAGCTGATGCGGCGGCACAGGGTAATCCCATCACCTACAGGGAGCTGACAAATCTCGATCCTTGAATCTTGAGCTAGATATTTGTTGAGCTCAATCACATAACCACGTAAAAGTTTAATATAATCCAACATAGGTGCATCAGGTGGAGCTGCTACTGATCCACTCCATAAGGTGTTGTCGTACCCGATTAATCCCCCAATTTTCACAAGCTCAATTACTCTCTTGTGATAGTTTAAGTAATTATCCTTATCAGCATCCACAAAAACAAAATCAAATGCTCCCTTATTATGTTCCTGCAAAATTAATTAATAAACATTAAACACCAAGTTTGTGAAACGTGCAAGGATTAAGTCAAGTTGGACGTATAAAAATATAATGAAATATTAAAGTTGGTGAAAAAGTTATGCAAACGCACGTCTTGAACAAGTTCATCTAGAAAAGGTAGGGCAGGTCCTTCTCTAAAATCAATCTTCTCAATAACTCCAGATTTTTCAATTATAGGCCGTCCTAGCTCATAGTATTCACGATTCACGTCCAAAGCCAATACCTATTTAAATTAATCAATCATAATTTACACATTATTTCATGCATGATGAAGTTTAAAAGGATATATATTAAGTTTAATTGCAATTTTTACCGTTCCATCAGAGGGAAGAGCAAGAGCTGTGGAGAGAAGAGAATAACCAGTGAATACACCAATTTCTATTGTGTTTTTTGCATTAATGAGTTTAATCAGCATGCTTATAAGTTGTCCTTCATCAGCAGGTGTAGCCATAAGGTTCCTGTTTTAACACATCCAATATATTATCAATAATGTTAATTATATATAGTTAGATGCATAATATAAAACTAAAGTATTTCAATAATTTCATTATTTGTTACATACATGTAGTACTATTTTTCATAATCTTAATCATTAAATAAATTACTATCATTTTTTTTATAATTCAAAATTATCCGTGTCTCTCGTTCAAGATTTGCTTCTTTGAGTGTGGGGCGTAAAATTAAACGGCGGATGGTCCAAAGAATCTTAAACAAGACTCTAATACAATCTTAAAAATGTGTGATTGTACTTAATTAAATCCTACAAAACCGATCTGTAATAGATTGTCGCTATTTATAAATGTATAATAGGTTATATATTAGAAATTTTTACCCATATACCCCACTTTTTTGAAAAAAAATCCCCAAATACCATAGTTTTTAAACTATTTCCCAAAGTACCCCAGTTTTTGAAAATTTGAGAGGAATCACTAATCCAATTGACGACTATGCCTTAAAATTTGGGAAGCCTCACCATTTGAATTGGCGACAAAGTACAACAAAATACTACATGATTGTCAATTTGATTGACGACTCCTCTCAAATTTTCAAAAACTAGGGTACTTTGAAAAATAGTTTAAAAACTAGGATATTTAGAGATTTTTTTCCAAAAAGTGGGGTAGATGGATAAAAATTTCTATATATTATCCAACTTGAAATTCTTTAAATAATTTTAAAATAGGAGCATTATTTGGTTACATGAAAAAACTTGAACACTGATATAAGTATAATATATTTTAGACAAAAATTAATAACTAAAGTATATATTACATGGTTGTTCACCTTTTAAATAACATACCTTATGATACACACAAAAATTGTTATTTTTTTCTTTTATATTTTGGAGAGACAAACAACTATGTTCTTACCAAGGATGTTTTTCTGTCATCTCACGAAGCTCCTTCAAACATGGGTGCTCTCTAGGAAATACACTGGTTTCAAGTATATACTGAACAACACAAAAAAAAAAAACGTTTATTATATAACAATTAATTCAGTTGATAGTTGTTTAGAGACATCATGACACGCGTACGAAACATGATATACTTTCAAAATAAATAATTGAAGAGAGTGGATATACCTGATAAAGTGCATCACTTTGAAGGAGACTCTTGTGAGCGAGTTCATTGTGTCCAATGGGTTTGATTTCATGTTTCTCTTCAATGTTGGTAGCCATCTCTTGTGTGTATTTATCTTAATTAATGTTTTTTTTTTGGAGTATATAAGAAAAGCTGTCTCACTGATGAAGAATAAAAGCTCCAAAATGGTGTCTAATTTATAGACAAGGTGGTAGTGGTGTCTCGTAGACAATGTCCTTTCATTTTGATTTGATTAGTAATAATAATCTAATTTAATATTTTTTTTATTACAGCTAGAAGGGGTTGGTATGAAGTAACAGATATATAGATTCCTTTCCACTAACTCTCCAATTATATTATTTATGAACATGTGTTTGGTGAAGTCAACGATTTCTGGAAATTCAAAGTGCTTTTTATTAGAGTATTATTTCATCAAAATCGAACCGTGTAAATTTGAATTTTATACTTTTAGTTATAACATAAAAGTTTGTTATGAAGGCTTTTGTTTGATGTTAATTTGGAAGGTTTGTGTTATTTTTAAACGTCAATCTATAACCAAGTCAACAATGGTTAAATATAAAGTTTTATTTTCTTCATCTTTTTTATAAATAGACAATTAAATATATCATTCAATGATATTCATCAAAATGTTGTAAATTAGAGTAACGTGGGACGCATTAGGTTGTCTAGAGAATAAAGAGATCAATCATGATATTATATGTAGAGCTATTAATATTGGCTACCCGATCTTAAACCGGTCATGATGAAACTCAAATTTTTTAGGTTTGAATAAAAAAACTTAATTATATGGGTTATTCGGTCCTAAACCAGTCATGACGGAACTCGGGTTTTTTTAGGTTTGAACCAAAAAAACTCAATTATAATATGTGAAATTCTTAATCTACCCCATGATAATTACGGCCACCTGACACATTTCTATTTATGCTCACTGCTTCCGGAAATATATATCCTGATGCACAACTTTTTTTTTTTACGTTGAATGCTTCCGGATATGCATCTATGGAAGAAGTTCTGTAGATGCATATCTGAAACCTTATCGGAATATGTTTTGTTTTAAAAATCCAATTATGTTAGTCGCATATCAAATTAAGAGTTGAAGGTGAATATAAAATAACATACATTCGTAAATAAAATAATACTTCCTCCGATCTCATATATAAACAAATTTACAAAAAAAATTAAGGTCTTAAGTATAAGCAAAAGTGACCTATATTTATTATATTAAATGTTATTATTCCAAATATATCCCTACTTTTTTTCTTTCACATTTCTATGTTCTTAACTATTTCCAAAGCAAAAAGTAGGGGTAAAATTAGAAAGAGTATAAGACTTAAATGCATTCAAACATTTTTCTTAAAGGACGAGTTTTTTTTTTTATAAATTTGCTTATATATGAGACTGGATGGAGTATGATATATATATATATATATATATATATATATATATATATATATATATATATATATATATATATATATATATATATATATATAATTTTTTATTTATAAATTTGCTTATATATGAGACTGGATGGAGTATGATATATATATATATATATATATATATATATATATATATATATATATATATATATATATATATATATATATATATATATATATATATATATATATATATATATATATATATATATATATATATATATATAAGAAGTCATATGTCATAAACATCAACGAAAAATACTATATCAATCTCATTAAAATATAGTACATCAAAATAAACACCACAGTCACTACTGTGTGTGTCGGAAAATATCTGCATCATCTCCTCTGTCGATTGTCATACCCTAAATTTTGACCCTAAAATATGTACTTCATCAGAAGAAATCCACTGACCCAAGGACTGTGCCAGACTGGTTTGAATAATGTCTCCACAATGGATCAGGATTTCTGAGTCTCAGAGGATTCAGACAAAGGACCAATCATTAATACATAAGATTTTCAGCCTTTCAATCACTATCAAAGGGTTAAGGAATCTCAAATGATGAGAAATCTTTCAAAGATTGTACAAAATCTCAGTTATCTCCGCTCCGAGCCATCACGATCACCAATTAGGGTTTCAGTCATCTGAGACCTCTAGATGAAAATTTTCATGGGAAAAGGAGGCAAGTCCTCCACATATCATCAATAATGTTGGCATGACCATGACAAACCATTTACAAGTACAAAATGTACAGAGATCAATGACTGTAAGATTACAGTTTTATAGTGCCCAAATTAGGGTTTTTAAGTAATCGAGGAACCAAAAGTCAAAATTTTAATTTGGACAAGAGATTATACCATAGAGAATGATTTAAATACCTCATATACATCATAGAAGTCCATTCATAAGGTAAAAATACCTCAGAGGATGTCCAATCAAAAAAATCAGAAATCCAGGAGTATTTAGGGTAATTTCCATCTAGACCAAAAAGTCAAAGTTTGACTTTTTCACCCGAAATGACCCGCATAACCTATATTTCAAGAATATATGGTCCATGAGTGCATTTGATCACAAAAAAATCAGAAATTTGAAGATAACTTGTAAGAGAGGCAACCTTTGAAACTTAGAAATTTTTTCTAAGTTATGGAAAAAGTGTTCAAGTACCCTACTTCAAAGCATCATAACTTGTGATCCAAGCATCATATTTTGGTGAACCAAAGCTCAAATGAAAGATCTCATCACAAACTAAAAATGATTCAACTAGAAGAAACTCCAATTCATTATGGATTTTAAGTTGAAGATGGATCAAAATCAAGAAAAATACTAATTTTCAACACTTAGAAAAAATCTGCCTAAGTGTAAAATCAGTAAAAACATCAAAACTTGGAGGGATTTTTCATCGAGTTCCAAGATGATTCAGATATTTTTCAAAACACCAATGTTGTTGCAAATGTTGCAAACAATTCAAAGAACCAATTGACATGAAAAGATCTTACTTGTACATGAAGAAATCATGGATCAAAGTGAGCATCTCAAGCTGTTTTGCAAAAACAGATTTTTCACAAACTTGTGAAATCTGATTTTTTGAATCAAAGTACAATGTCAAGTGGATTTTAGCATCTAAAAAATGATTACAAGCCTGATCAAACTTGCAAATTCATGATTGCACCATGGAATTCACAAAAATGACATTCATAGAATTCAACCTTATGCATTTTGATCCAAGGGCCATAAAGCTCCAAAATGACATATTCTTGGATCTCTTGTTCAACAAGAAATATGTGGACACAATCCACGCATCAAACTTCTGAGGAATGTGAATTTTTCTGCTACATACCTGAGCTATTTGAAAATTTCATCATTTCACATGTAAGAGATATTTTCATAAACCATGAATCACCATTGTGATCTCATCACTTCAAATCTTGGAGGCTAAGTTTGTTCAACATCTTTGCCTATAAATAGAGACCTCATTCCATCACAAAAATTACACCAAAGCCTCTGATCACTAAGATTTCTCTTCTTTGCTCTAAAAGACTCAAAATTAAATATTTTGAGCAATCACTTCGGGTTTTTGAGTTTGAGCAAGTACAAGCTCAAACCAATTGCTCACACACATCACATATGATGTTTATGAGGTGTTCAAACACTTAGATCACCTCTGAACATTCCCAACCCATAATCACTAATCAAAACGTCAAATAGTCCTTGTTTCTGTAACTTGAAGATCAGAAGTTGATCCCGCCATTTGCAATCAAGTCCAAGTGTTCAAACACACTTCATTTGCAAAATCCCCATTTATGGGCAACCTGAAGAACACGCGCGTGTTCATGCCATGTTCTTGGCTCCCTTTTTCAAATTTTCAAATTTTCAAATATTTGAATTTTGTGATTTTATTTAATTCAATCCAAAATTAATTTCTCTCTGATTATTTTGAGTTTTTGAAATGATTCCTTTTTCATTAATTCTTAAAAATGTTTAAATATTTTATTCCATGAAAAATCTCAAAAAATATATTTTTTAATATATTTTTTATTTTCATAAAGAATTAAATTTATTTGTTTGTAAACATTTTAAAATCCATTTCTTTCACCTGATTTTTCAAACATAAATGATAAGTTTTCAAAGATTGATCCAAGGTTTCAACTTGTTTTTCATTAGTGTTTGAAATTTATCAAATATTTTAATATTTTATTTCAAATAAATATAAAAAATATTCAAAAATTAGGGTTTTGACTTCCATACCCTCAAATTGACTTTTGCCACACTCTTGAGCCTCTATTACAGTTTAAGACCCATCCCTTTTTGAAAAATGAACCATTAGGGTTCATCTGATCCATTTTTAAAAACTCCGCGCGATCGCCTTTTCCACCGTATTAAGTTTTCATCTGCGAATCTTTTTTTTTGTGTGAATTCTTTACACATAACCATTTGTTTTTCTAAAATGAATTGTCAAAATGTGTCATGAGGAACCCTTTGCGTTTAAGACTCATTCTTTATGTTTTAAACTTTTTCGGTCTGTTTTAAAACTCCACCAGGCTTGCGTATAAGTCCTGAACCCACCAACTGTTTCTTAATCAATTTTCAATATCTTATACAAAGATTATGAGCATTTGGTTACAAATCTCATCTATTTTTCTTTTTTTCATCTTTATGACTAAATATCTAATACACCAACAACTAGATTGAGCTTCACTCCAATGAATTTCTTTATAGGTTCTCGTTCCCCAGCATAGTCGCTAGCTGTCGCTCCCAGGATTTTCATCCTAGTACAAACGCGAAAGTGGCGCAGAAAAGGTTGAGTTGCCAACTAGAAATTTTTATCCAGAATGAATGAGAAAGGTAATGCTGCACAAACCTAAGAGAAAAGTAAAGGACAAGGTCTTGCGAACCAAAGATCTGGGTTCGGGAGTCGGTTACGACCTGGGATGGTATTAGCACCCTAGATCGTCCGCCGTACCCGATAAGATCCACGCTTGTTAGTTTGTTTCAAAATGTGAGAAATAAGATGCTGCTGAACAAAGGAACTGGAACTGGAATGAGAAAGGGAACTGGAGAAGAGATCGAAAAGAAAGGGGGGAAATGTAGGGAAAATAAAGAATGTGCTCGAACGGGCCATACCCCACTGCCTACGTACCTCATCGGGAACATGATGATCAAAGTCGACGTAGTTCGCCTAACTAAGGCGGGAACTAGCTTGTTTGTGTTTTTTAAGCTGAATTGCTTATGCCTATGCTTAGGTGTTGCAGACTCGTCTGGTATGAGTGGGTAACCGTCTTGCAAATGAGGCAAGTCGAAGCGAGTTCGTGTTGAGAGTGAGTGAGATGAGAGAAGAAATCCCGAAGGAAAAGACGAGTGTTGTTTGTTTACGGTATTTTAAAGATTTTTTGTTTTGTTTATTGTTTGAGAAACATTCCCATGCTAAGACTTGTTCATCATGGTAGATGCCTTACACCTTGCCCCGAAATGAGACGCGTATAAGTAACCCACGACAAAGTCTCATGGCGTACGAGAAGCTCAACCTTTATTAGGTGTTTTTTTACTTTTCTTTGAGATGAGAAAGAAAGCAAAGCGAACCAAAGGTAAAAGTCTAAAGGGGACTAATAATCCTAAGTGTTGTCATGTATGGATGAACTGTGAGAAAAAAAAGAAAAGAAAAGGAACCTAGAAATCAACTTACTTCCTAAGGAAGCTAAGTCGTTTCTAAAAGGGATTAGCACGAAGTTGTACCAACTAAACATAAAATGCTAAAGCAAACACACTGAGAAAGCGTAAAGAATTTAAAAGGAGGAATTGTGTGAACTTATCTCCACCTCCCTACAAAACAAAGGTTAGTAGGATAAACATGCTAAAAGGAATGAGGTAAACAAGTACCAAACAAATCCTAATGCATCTAGGACCTAATCTAGACTCAATCCTAAGTCTAAGGGACCTAAAAACTATGCCAAGCAAAAATCCAGTAGCTACTACAACTCCTATAGCACAAACAACTACTAAATGCAATGCAAAATACAAACAACCTATTACAGCTACCAAACAACATGCAAAATAGGTGTAAAAGATAAAAAACAACATGAATGCAACATGTTTTTACAACTCATGTTTCAAAATGTAGCTATGAAAACCAGACAGATTTCAATTATTTTTAATGGTGAATACATGAGTTTTGATGCACATCATGTAATGCAAAAATTATGCAAGTTAATGTAATAACATGCAATGGATTATCAAAAATGGAATGCAACATCAACATGCAATTAAATGATGCAAACTAAATGATTTTTTTTTGGAGTTTTTTACAATATGCAATTTTTCAATATGCACATGATTGAATCAAAATGTGAATAAACTTCAAATACAATGCAAAAAAAATAGAAGTGTGCACATTTATTATTATGCTATGAGTGATGCTAATTCATGCAAATTATAGTCACAAAATGCTATGAATTAATATGCAACATTTATGTCAAAAATCAGAACCTAACGAAAAGCATGTCGAAAGCTATCGAAACTATGCACACATGCTCTAAATCAGCTCCTAAAAACTTCCTAAAATCATGTCCTAAGGATCCATGATGATTGAAGGGGGAATGGATACCAAAAATACATGAAAAAGCAAGAATTTTTCATTTTGGTTCAGTGGTAATCGGTTACTACCTATGCGGTAACCCGTTACCAGTTCAAAAACTGGAATTTTCTGCCAAAATTACACAGGTAACCAGTTACTACCTATGCGGTAACCCGTTACCAGTGCAAAACAAATCAGTTTTCTGCAAAATTTTACACAGGTAACCCGTTACTACCTATGCGGTAACCCATTACTCTGGGACCAAAATAAAAAATTCTGCATTTTCTTGGAAAATTCAACAACAACTTATTCAAATAAGCTTTATCCTAATGCCTATCAATTAAGCACAAAAATTACACCTAAATGCAACTATTTTACACCAATAAAAGCCACAAACATATCAAGATTCTAACACCTAATGATTAAACAATTAAAGCATAAAAAAGTAAGAACAATCGAAGAATGCGCGAGGCGAGATGAAGAGAAATAAGTTAAAACGAGAAGTGATTACAGATTCACCAACCTACAAAGTGGAGGCTTGCTTTGGCAATTGTTGCAATGTCGAATCGATGCGCAATATGAGAGAAAACCGAAGATTCGAAGCTTCGATCCGTGAATGCGCAAAAAAATGCGGTTGATGAGAAATCTTCGAAAATCACTTCCGTATGGTGAAATAAACACCGAAACCGATGCAACTTCTTCGATAATCCGTGAAATTGATGAAAATGGTGGAGGTTAAGCTTATAATTCTTCAAGTTTCAATGCAAAACTTGAAGAACCTTGATGATGATGAAGTTTTGGTGCGAGTTTGGGAAATGGAGAAAAATGAGAGAATTGAGAGAAATTGTGAAGAAATCGTGAAAATGAAGTGTTGTTGTGAGGTTTTGAGTGAACATGATTTATATATGTGTTAGGTTTAGAGTGAGGCTTGGGTTAGGAGCTAGGCTTGGGGAATTAGGCTTGGGAATTAGGTTTGGGGTTAGCTTAGGAGTTAGTTAAAGTTAGTTGGAGCCTCTAGAATATTCCTTGGAATATTCCATAGGAATATGGTAGAAAATTCTAGAAAGTGGTGGAAATTCAAAGCAAATGGAAAATGGAGTGTAATGTGTGGAAAGTGGAAAAGTGGTGGGAAATCCTTCCAAGCCAAAAAATTGTTTTTTTCTTTCAAATTTACACATGGTAACCGGTTACTACCTAGGTGGTAACCGGTTACTTGACCAAAATTTTGAATTTTTACTTTTTGGTGGGCAATCTTGGATATCCGACCTCGGTCGTTCGTTGAGATTATTTTTCTTCTGAGATCCGATAAGTGCCAAATAACCCTTGATCACATGCCCCCCTCGCCTCGACCGGTGATGTATGCATTGTATTTATTATTTTCCCCTTTGTTATGCAATGTATGAAATGATATGCTCAATGACTTGAAAATGAAGCATAAGCTACTGGGAATCGGTGATAAATAAGGGCAAATTTTGGGGTGTTACATAAGCTGATGGTGTGAAATTTGTCAATCCTCCTCCCAACCCCAGAGGGTGGGATATTAATAGCCAGGACCATGGGTCGGATCAAAATTGACCCTTTCAAGGACACCTCACCGACCACGTATTGAGACAATTGGCTTGTGATGGACGTGGTCTTGTGTCGGGCGACTTGTGGCTCGCTTTATTGCACCCGCCCATTCCGTCTTCTGGCCCTTTCATAACACCTTTGGGCTTATTTAGTTATGGGCAAATCCCCTTTAAAGCCCAATTGTCATTTTCCCAGTTCAGGTTTAATGCTTGGTGTTCTCTGTCTTATCAACATTATGCCTATCAGAGAATGACAACTTGGAACTCAATCATTCATTTAATGTTTCATTGTACTGAAGTGATCCCTCTGAACCAACATTTTAAAATTTTTAATGGAGGTTGAAGATAAAAAATCAGTTGAACCATATGTGGCTTAATCGGTTCGACCCCTAATTAATCTACTCCTACTGCTACATCTTCTACACACACTCACTTATGCTTGTTTTTGTTCTCTTGTCGATGCATGCATTTATAATTATCGGTCTCGTAATATCAGGTGATTTACATTAATTTGTCATTTTGAATTAATAAGTTTTGTACTCTAAACTGAATTATTTTGGGTTATGTGCAGTGGTTCTTATGATATGTGTTACCCAAGTTGCAAAGTCTACTTTGGATAAAGCCTTGGTCGAAAACAAAGATATTGATGGGTTTACATCATCCTCGCTAGAATTACCAATTGTTGCTGAACAATCATCAGATATTAACCAACCAATCATAATTAAGATAGATTCTAATGAAGAAAATCATGAAAAGTAAATTCATTTTTTGTGTAAATTAATTCTTTGTTCCTCTCCTCATAATTGATTTTTCCCCATTGATGTTCAAGAGATAGCTACCATGTCTTCATATTTGTTTGTGATTTGTACAGTTACAATATTAGAAATATAGTCTATGACATTATTGACTAAATCTACCATCAAGATGACATTATTGACTATGACAAAAAAGTTCATGTTGTTATGAATGATTAAATGCAATAGGTTTAAATCAAATTAAATATAATATAATTATAAAAATAAAATAATCATATTCTATTTAATGAAAATAGGGTGTAAATTTGTCAATATTCATGATAAAATCGGGTGCAATATATCATATTTTTACACCTTATTTAAAGGAAATATGGTGTAAACTTGTCAATATCTAGAGTAAACATTGTTTATTTTACACCCGATTTTTCTCAAATGGGGAGTAAATATGTTTAATTTTAATGCAATTATTTAAAAATTTACACCCGTTTTCTAAAATAGGGTGTAATATTACATTTATACACCCATTTTAAACAAAAAAAAGTGTAATATACCATCTATAAATGTATATATGTAAATATTTCACCCGATTTCTATAAAATAGAGTGTAATATACCATCTATAAATGTATTTATGTAAATATTTACACTCGATTTCAACAAAAAAAGGTGTGATATAACATCTATTTACATCCGTTTTAAAATGGGTGTAAATTCGTTAGATATTTATCTCCCGTTGAATTCACATCCTCTAATAACAGATATTAAATGTTAAAAAAACGGATATAAATTATTTTTTCTGCACTAGTGATGATGTCGTTTCATTGAAAGTTTGAGACGAGTAGATGATAAAATATATTTTATCTTAGAACACATTTACCCAACTTTTCCACTTGACAAGAACGAAAAAAAAACAATACTCTATAATACAATAAAGCCGAAAACTTCATGTTGTAAATATTAGACTGTAAATAGTAATTAGTAGTATTAGTAATGAGGCCCATTAAATCCATTAGGTTTTCTATTCTCTCTTATTTAAAGCATGTAGTTGCAAGATTGTAAGAGTAACTTTTGTTCTATCAATAAAATACTTTTTAACATGGTTTCAGAGCTCCTGTTTTTTGGGGGTCTCGCTTCCGCATAAACCCTAGCCGCCGTTTGTAATAGAGTTTTTTTTTCTTTTCTTTCATTGCCGGTCATCCTTGCAGTTTGTTTTTTTGGTGTTTGGATCATTGATGTTCTGTTTGTTCCTCTCGATTGTCCCTTCAATGGCCGAGATTATTAACGAACAGCCACCTCCGCCTACACATTCACCTCCCACAAATCCACCAGTCCCATTTAATGCTAAGGATTTTGTCGTTCAAAAAGGTTACTGGCTTACCGGAAAAAATTGTTTTCAATGGTCTCAATTCATCAGACACACTCTAAAATGTTGTGACATGCTAGATCATATTGAAGGCAACCTCCTCTGGTTACTGCTCCTAATTTCCCTTCCTGGGATAAAGATGATTCTGCTATTATTACTTGGCTTTGGAACTCCATATCTCCTGAAATAAGTAGAAATTTCATGTATCTCTCAAGTGCAAAAGCAGTTTGGGATTATCTTCGTCGAAGTTATTCCATGAAACAAGATATGTCTGCTTGTTATGATTTAAAGAGGAAAATCTTGAACACTAAGCAGGGAAGTCTTTCGGTCAATGATTACTTTGGAGTTCTCAATGGTTTTTGGATTGAGTTGGATCAATATCAGAATTTGAAGATGGAGTGCAGCAAGGATACTGCCACCTTGAATACTGTTGTTGAGCGGGATAGGATCTTTGATTTCTTAGCAGGCCTTAATGCTGAATTTGACCCTATTCGGGTGCAGATTTTGGGTAAGGAAAAATTTCCTGATCTTAATGAAGTTTTTTACACTTTTCGTAGTGAGGAGACCCGTCGTCAAGCTATGCTTCATGAACAGCCTCCGGATGTGTCAGCACTAATAGCAAGCAAAACAACAAGACAAGGACCACCATCATCATCATCTAAGAATGGTCGTGACAAATTCTATTGTGAGCATTGCAACCGATCAGGGCATACAAAGGATAGGTGATTCAAACTACATGGGAGGGAATATGTTCTTAGCCGAGGAGGTAGTTCTCGCAACATGCACCAGCATCAGGCACATGTTGCCACACATGCCCATGATACTGAAAGATTTGAAAAAAGGGGAACTGATCTTTCCTCCTTCAGTCAGAAAGATGTGGAACGGTTGAAGTCTATGCTTGACTCCATGAGTAAGCCTTCTGGTTCTGGGTCTCTAGCAGTTACTGGTAAGAGTTTGTGTTCCCGATCTTTTACTGTTTGTGGTAATATCCCTAAGAATGCGTGGATCCTTGACTCTGGTGCTACTAATCATATGACATTTGATTCCACATTATTATGCTCTTTGTAACACGGTGGGAGAACTGACTTTTATTTATGTTGCGGATAGCAAGAGTCGCCACCGACTTTTATTTTATCCAAAAGGAAAGGGTATAAAAGAACAGGAAAGACCTTAAGAGATATTTTCGGGTCCGGGGGGTAGGTTATGTAAAGGGAAGGTGTTAGCACCCTTTACATCCATGGTTATCCATGGGCTCTTAGTTACTTAGCTCACTTTTGAATTGTTTTTGAAAGTGTAGTGTGTGAATAGAAAAATTTTCAGAATAGTTAATAATGATCCATGTACGGATGCGTAAAAACTTGTTTTTGAAAATTTGTTTGAAATTTGTTAAGTGTTTGAAAATTTGAATGGAATGAGCAAGTAACTAGGAGGTACCTACCCTAAAGTTTTAAGTCTTTCTTGTTCTTTATCCTTTAATTTGGTAAGACTATCCCTACTATTAAGGAGTAGGTAGTCATTACCTTGGATGTAAGGGACATGATAGGGACATCTGTTTTGTGAAGGCAACTGTGGGGTGTATTAAGCATACTGGAGGGACTATCATCATTATTCGAAGGGACTTGATTCGTAAAGGCAACCATGAGGGACTTGATGATTTTTCTTTTTAAGGGACTTGCTTTTTATACCCCACTTGACCTTATTAATAAGCAACATAGAGGGATAGCCTTAGAAAGTGAGATGGCGATTAAATCGACTTACGTGTGTGAGTGTTCAATATTATTTATCTTATGATTAAAGTGATCTAAATTTATTTTAAGTAGCATACATGTTTTGCACTCCCTAAATTACTAACCATAGCAATAAATTAAATAATTAAATATTTACAATATTACATCCAGGAGCAATTACATAATTATAAGCAAAATAAAATAAATAGCAAAAATAATTAGCAAGATATAAATAAATAAGCAAAAATAAAATAGGGGTTAGTAATAATAATAATTAAAAAATAAGGTTAGTAGAAATATTAAGAATAAATAAAGTTAGTGAAAATAATTAAATTTAGTGAAATAATAATAATTTAGAAAAATAAACAATGTTAGAGAAATAAGAATATAAGATAATAATAAACAAAAATAATAAATAATAATATGGTTAGCAATAATAATTAAATAAATAAAATTAAATAGAAAAATATTATAATGACATGATTAAAATAATAAACACAAAAATAGAATTTTAATATATAAGCATTTAGTTAGAAACATAAATAATTAAACAATTACTATAATATAAAATTTTTAAACATAATATAATTTTAATTTTAATTATTACAAATTTAATCATTTTAAACATATATTAACATTTATTTATTAAAACAATAATTATTTACATATTATAAGGAGAAAATAAATTTTAAATATTATATTCACAAAATTAATCATATTTATAAAATTTATAATAATCATATTAAATAAATAAATAAATATACATAGTAATTACATTAAGAATTAGAAAATAAAATTATTTAGAAAAATAGAATTAGGTTTTATTTTAGAAAATATTTTTAGGGTTTGATATATAATATACAAAAATTATTTTAATATATATACATATTACAATTTAATCATATGAATAATAATAAAACTTCAATTGAGAGAAGAAAGAAAAGAAAAATCAAGAGTTTAGAATTTTTGAGAATACAATGTTGTTTTAGATAATTTATTTTTTTATTAAGATTAAGAAACAATTAACTAATTATTCAAAGAAATCAAAAAATAAAAAAAAAGTGGTAAAACTGAAAACTTACCTTG
This sequence comes from Lathyrus aphaca, assembly GCA_963966055.1. Lineage (NCBI taxonomy): Eukaryota > Viridiplantae > Streptophyta > Magnoliopsida > Fabales > Fabaceae > Lathyrus > Lathyrus aphaca. Next base: position 447,610,846 of record OZ014522.1, on the reverse strand, counting down.
GCTGGGTTTGAACCCAGGTCACTCTGCCTATAAGCATCAAAACCTTCCACCAGACCAACCATGCGTTGGTGATAATGAAACAGCTTCAATTCGTTTTATTCATCCTCTGCGAAATAATCAAGAAAAATAAAAGAAAGCAGGAAAAAGGCCTGGGGTGAGAATTGAACCCAGGACCTTTACATTCACAAACGCACGCATCACCACCCGGCTGGAAGAGCCCAACTGATAACTGGATGGCTATAATTGATTATATATTATACCTGCGAAATAATCAAAATAAACAAACAAAATGTTATAAACGGGGAATCGAACCCCATACCAAGTCCATGTATGCGCACACCTCCAACCACTGGGCCAAACAACCTGTTATGAAATAAAACCAAAACTAATTCATAAAATATTATATTCAATTTTTGAATTCTGGAGAACGCGCCAAAACCAGTCGTCTCCTTCCTCAGGCTCTTCGAAATTTGCTGCGAATTCAGATGCAAATTTTCCTGCGAGTTCTTCAATGTTCTCAACCTACGAAAACGAAACTCAAGCAAAACAGTATCAATTCAAGAAATTGATTGGTGTTTCATAATCCTGGTGGTTCATAGAACATTCCTATGTGTCCAGAATTTATTTATATTTGTTGAATCATCAAACCCTAAAATTGAGCTCTAAACCCTAATAATGGCCGCGGGTGATATAGGTCATGAAGCTTCAATCCAATTGTCCAGAATCGTTCCTTGGAACCTCACAAACACAGAAACTCAAACAAAATTCGTTAACAATGCACAAATAAACAGAATCGAAAAATTGAAATTCAAGACAAAGTTTGATTCGGGTAGAGCAATATGGTGCACATGGGATGCATATGAGTGATGCTTTAGCTTCAGTGATGATCAAAGAACACGTCTATGTCTTTATTTTACCTTGAAACCTCTTGGATTGAAGAATCCGAATTGGTGTTTTGGCTTGAATTTTTGAGCTATGAAACTTACCTTTTGATGCTGGAAATTCGTCCATCAGGGCTAGGGTTGTGTTTAGTATATATATGTGAATCATTCTAGGTCAAAATATTGATTAGTTGTGTGGAAGATTTGATACTTGAAGATTGAAAAAGATGGTGTCATGAAATTCAAATATTGGCTCATGAAAGCTTGCTATTTTTGGATAAATCACATGATTTCTTTCTCTTTCAACTTCAATCAACAATTAAGACTTTCTAGAAGCATTATCCAAATAAAATCTCTTATTTTCATATTTTATTTATATTTAAAATGATTTTTAATGATTTAAATCAAATTAAATAGAAATAAAAATAATAAAAATCAGATTTTCCATGGTTTGGGTCGTGCATAGTACCAGTGTATGGATTGGATCACAATTTAGCAAGCCCATTTGGAAAGAATTGGTCCTAGACCCCCATTTTCAATATAAACCATCACAAAATTTCCCAACTTTGCAAGGGCATATTTCCCTCAATTTTAAGGGTATGAGGGTGTTCTTGGACATTTTGGAAAGATTGAAGAGTCCTCTAAACAACCCCATTGGTTTCAGGTCCATATCATTTACCAATCTCAAGTTATGCCCTTTTGAAGTTGTTGACTTTTTGTTGACTTTTGAAACGACCTATAATGTCTTAGCTCATATCTTCCAAATGAAGCATTTTTGGGCTTAACATGCAAGATAAAAGTTGTAGAGAATTAAATTTTCTTCAAAATGAGCTTTGGATGGAGACTTGGTGATGAAGTATGTGAAAGTTATGGCTGGTCAAAGTTCAGTTGACTTTTACTGAGGAAACCCTAATTTAGAAACTCCTGATTATTGATGATCTGGAATCTCCTGGATGAATCATGGTCAAAACTTGATCAAATGATGAATTTTACTTCATATAATTGATGTTGGCAAAAAATCATGAAGTTTGACTTTGGTTTGACCATAGTTGACCTCAGTTTGACTTTTTAACTGCATTGACTGATTTTGACTTATCTGATCATCTGACTGAGCAAACTTTTGAGAAAAGTCTTGAAACTTGTCATGGGGGTTCTTATATACATATAAGATGTTATGAAGCTCACTTGAGGTATTGTAAGTCCATTTAGCCTGATTAAAGTCAAAACCCTAGTTTTGGATGCACTGCTTAGGAGGTGCATTGTCTGAGGGAATTGTCAACTCTTTTGACCAATTGTGAACTTTGTGAACCTTGTGAACCATCATAAAATGTCTTGTGAAACTCATGGGAGGTATTGTAAAGCTTGTGAACCTTGTGAACCTCATGAAGTGACTTTGTAGACCCCATGAACCTCAGGAGAGCTTTGTAATCATTGTGAATCTTGTGAACCTTGTGAACCTTCAAGAAGTGACTTGTAGACTTCATGAACCTCATGAAAGGTTATATAAACATGGAGAAACTTGTGAACCTTGTGAACCTTCAAGAAGTAACTTGTAGACTTCATGAACCTCAAGAAAGGTTATATAAGTGTTGAGAAGCTTGTGAACCTTGTGAACCTTCATGAAGTGACTTGTAGACCTCATGAACCTCATGAAAGGTATTGAAAGCTTTGAGAAACTTGTGAACCTTGTGAACCTTCTTAGAACACAAAGTCTTGTATTGTGAGGGCAAATTTTGGGGTGCAACATCTGCCCCTGTTCAATTTTCTGAAACCTGAGGGGTTAGATTGGTATATTTGCCAGTCATGACCTGGAAGGTTGAAGGGGATTGAACACAAAAGCCCAAAAATTTGCACTCACCAGTGCATAGAGTAATATTGACGGTTGGTTGTATCTGCTTGAGTGGGCTTAAAGATGCCACTAGGGGAAAATTCTTCAGGTATATTTCTTGGAAGATAAAGCAGTCCAAAATATGGAGGTATAATGAAAGCTGTCAGGAGTCTGGAGCAGTCCTGAGGTATTGATGATATGCTTTCAGGAGACTGGAGTAATCCTGGTGTAACAGCATGTCTTCAGGGAGGATAAAGCAATATTGATATATGAGAAGCTATCAGGAGGCTGGAGCAGTCCTGAGGTAACAATATAATTTCAAGAGGATAGAGCAATCTTGAGAGATTGATTATATGCTTTCAGGAGACTGGAGTAATCCTGATGTAACAACATGTCTTCAGGAGGATAGAGCAATCAATAACTCTAAAGCAGTCTTGAAGTAATAATATGATTTCAGGAGGATAGAGCAATCAATAATGATAACTCTAAAGCAGTCTTGAAGTAATAATATGATTTCAGGAGGATAGAGCAATCAATAATGATAACTCTAAAGCAGTCTTGAAGTAATAATATGATTTCAGGAGGATAGAGAAATCAATAATGATAACTCTAAAGCAGTCTTGAAGCAATGAGAAGTTGTCAGGAGGGTAAAGCAATCCTGAGGTAATAAAAAACTGTCAGGAGACTGGAGTAATCCTGAGGAAATAATATGATATGCTTTCAGGAGACTGGAGTGATCCTGATGTAACAGCATGTCTTTAGGAGGATAGAGCAATCCTGATGATCATAAGTTTGTTTGTTGGATAATTTACCTGAAACCAAGGTAACATTCTGTATAATAATATTAGTTTATGCTTTATGTATGCATGTATAATATGATGCACTTAGGTAATGTATTATGCACTCATGTATATGTATGTTATGGTATGATGGAAATGGTGTATGTATGATATGATACTGCCGGAAGCGCCTGGATGTCTTCGTATAACAACTGCTGGCCAGGGAAAATAAATCCCGATTCGTTGTTGAAGAATGTATTATACATAACCTTAGTCTGCTGGGGATAACAGGGTATAGATAACCTCCCGTATGCTGGGGATAATAAGGTATATATCACCTCCCGTATGCTGGGGATAGTAAGGTAGATATAACATCCCGTCTTCGTTCGTCGTGCCCTTATTGGAAAGTAAATTCCCGAATATCCGTATGAGGATAAAAGTGATGGATATAAATTCCAGGGGAGATTAGACTTCATGAAGATGGATTCGTCCTACTGAGGGCTGGTAACTGTCTTGTAAAGGTGAACCGGCGAAGCTTCGTTGAAATCCTTCCCTCGTTCGTCCTTAGTAAATACTATTACTGCATTTTCATGCATTTCTGGTAAACATCAATCATATTAAGCATACATGCATTTCTGGTAAACATCAATCATATTCAAAAGCACACATACATTCAAACACAACCAATGGACGTTTCGCTTATGTAAATAGGGTAAAAGTAAATCTGGATTCAAAAGATGGAATTTATTTATATCAAAAAGTGACCCATACACGGGTAAGTTTGTACAAGGAGACATAAACCCTAGTAAGAGGATTTTGTCATAAAGTTCTTACAAAACAGAGAAAATCAGCTATGTGGGAAACAATCCTATTGAGTTTCAATTCTACTATTGCCATTATCTTCAAGTATCTCATCTTCTGCTGTTGAGACGGAAATGATTGGATTGAGCTTTATCTGTTCGAGCTTGAATAAATAGTACAACTGGTTGCAGTTTCATGGGTGATCCCAACGAGACATATTCATAAGCTTTAATCCCTAACTTTTGCCTGGATTGCCCTTTCAGGTTTTCAATCCACCGGGATACCCTTTTTTGCCCAAGCCGCCTTTTCAGGTTTTCGACTTGCCGGGTGTACATATTTTTATATATATCCCTAATTTTTGCCCAAACCCTTTTGGTTTGCCGGGATGCCCTTACTTTTGCCTAGGCCAGTCAACCTAGCGGGTCTCTTTTTATGCGTAGTATTTTTTAACTATGTCTGCGTTCACAGGCTGTGGAAAGTCTTCACCATCCATTGTAGTGAGTATCATGGCACCTCCTGAAAACACTGTCTTGACTACAAATGGTCCTTCGTATGTTGGAGTCCACTTGCCCCCAGGATCACCCTGTGGTAATATGATACGCTTGATTACCAAGTCACCAGCCTGATATACCTTTGGCTTAACCTTCTTGTTAAAAGCTTTGATCATTCGTTTCTGGTACATCTGGCCATGACAAACTGCTGCTAGCCTCTTCTCATCAATCAAATTTATTTGGTCAAGTCGAGTCTGAATCCACTCATCTTCATTCAAGCCTGCGTCCTTCATAATTCTTAAGGAGGGAATCTGAACTTCAATGGGCAGAACTGCTTCCATACCATAGACCAAGGAGAATGGGGTTGCCCCTGTTGAAGTACGTATTGTAGTACGATAACCATGAAGAGCAAATGGTAACATATCATGCCAATCTTTGTAAGTAACAGTCATCTTTTGTACAATCTTCTTAATGTTCTTATTAGCAGCTTCAACTGCCCCATTCATCTTTGGACGATACGGAGAAGAGTTGTGATGCTTGATCTTGAACTACGTGCAGAGATCAGTAATCATAGTGTTGTTCAGATTAGAGCCATTGTCAGTGATAATCCTTTCAAGGATGCCATACCTACATATGAGATTATTCTTAATGAATCGAGCCACAACATTCTTGGTAACAGATGCAAATGAAGCTGCCTCTACCCACTTCGTGAAATAATCAATAGCAACCAGGATGAAACGATGCCCATTAGAAGCAGTAGGCTTGATCTCACCAATCATATCAATGCCCCACATGGCAAAAGGCCAAGGAGCCGTCAACACATTCAAAGGTGATGGAGGTACATGGACTTTATCAGCATAGATTTGACATTTGTGACATGTTCTGGAGTGTTGATAGCAATCAGCTTCCATGGTAGACCAATAGTAACCTGCTCTCAATATCTTCTTTGCCATAGTATGACCACTAGAATGAGTGCCAAAGATCCCGTCATGCATGTATTCCATAATCTCAGTTGCTTCCTTCTTATCCACACAACGAAGCAATGTTGAATCATGATTGCGCTTGTACAAAATGCCATTACTCAAAAAGAACTTTGCAGAAAACCTTCTTAGAAACTTCCTATCTTTGAAAGATGCCCCTTCAGGGAACTCCTGAGCTTCAAGATATCTTTTCACTTCATAGAACCAAGGCTTCTCCTCTACCCCTTCAGTGTCAATCTTATTGCAGTATGCAGGCTTTTCAAATCTATCAATAGTAATCTTGGGAGCTTCATCATCCCAGCTGATCTCAAACATAGATGCCATGGTAGCTAATGCATCTGCCAACTGATTCTCTCTTCGTGGAATATGTCCAAAGGTAATCTCTTTGAAATGTGGGATCAAAGACAACACATGCTCTCTGTACGGAATGAGGTTATCATGCTTGGTATCCCAATCTCCTTTAATCTGACTTACTACCAGGGCTGAATCTCCATACACATCAAGGAACTGAATCTTCATATCAATAGCAGCCTTAATACCCAGGATACATGCCTCATATTCAGCCATGTTATTAGTACAATGGAAACAAAGTCTAGCAGTAATTGGGGTATGACAACCTTCAGGGGAACTAATCACAACACCAACACCATTACCAAGTGCATTAGAGGCACCATCAAAAACCATAGTCCATCGGGATCCTTGTTCAGGTCCGTCATATTGTCCAGGTTCTTTGGTAATAATCATAATGTCTTCATCAGGGAACTCAAAATTCATTGACTGGTAATCATCCACTGCTTGATGAGCCAAATGATCAGCAACAACACTTCCCTTGATGGCCTTCTGAGTAGTATACTGTATGTCATATTCTGTTAAGATCATTTGCCATCTTGCAATTCTTCCGGAGAGAGCAGGTTTCTCAAATATGTACTTGATTGGATCCATCTTTGAAATCAACAAGGTAGTATGGGTCAACATATACTGTCTTAGTCGGCGAGCAGCCCATGCCAAAGCGCAGCAAGTTTTCTCGAGCAGTGAGTATCTTGTTTCACAGTCGGTAAACTTTTTGCTAAGGTAGTATATTGCCTGCTCTTTTCGACCAGACTCGTCATGTTGCCCCAACACACACCCCATTGAATTGTCTAACACTGTTAAGTACATAATCAAGGGTCTTCCATCAACTGGTGGCATCAAAATTGGTGGTTCTAGCAGATACTTCTTGATTTCATCAAAGGCAGTCTGGCACTCATCATTCCATTCCATCACTTGATCTTTCTTTAACAACATGAATATTGGCTCACAGATGGTAGTTAATTGGGAGATAAATATTGCAATGTAGTTCAATCGTCCCAAGAAACCTCTAACCTCCTTCTCAGTACGGGGAGCTGGCATCTCTCGTATAGCTTTCACTTTTGCAGGATCCACTTCAATACCTTTTCCACTGACAATAAAACCCAGGAGCTTTCCAGATCTAACTCCAAAAGTACACTTGTTCGGGTTCAACCTCAACTTGTATTTTTTCAACCTCTCAAACAATTTATGCAAATGATCAAGATGTTGTTCTTCATTCTGAGATCTGGCTATCATATCATCCACATATACCTCTATCTCATGATGAATCATATCATGAAACAAAGCCACCATAGCACGCTGATATGTTGCCCCTGCATTTTTCAAACCAAATGGCATTACTTTATAGCAAAAGGTGCCCCACTGTGTCACAAATGTTGTCTTCTCCATATCTTCAGGTGCCATCTTGATCTGATTGTAACCAGAGAAACCATCCATAAAAGAGAATACCTTATGCTGAGCAGTGTTGTCTACCAGAATATCAATATGAGGGAGTGGAAAGTCATCTTTGGGGCTAGCCTTGTTTAAATCTCTGTAGTCCACACACATACGTACCTTACCATCTTTCTTAGGAACTGGTACCACATTTGCAACCCACTGAGGATAAGAAGTCACTGCTAAGAACCCTGCATTGAACTGTTTCATTACCTCTGCCTTGATCTTTTCTGACATTACAGGACGCATACGACGAACCTTCTGCTTCTTTGGACGACAATCTTCTTTCACTGGTAAACGGTGAACCACAATGTCTGTATCCAACCCTGGCATATCTTCATAAGACCAAGCAAAGATCTCCACATAGTCACATAACATCTGAATCAACCTGCTCTTGACACTGTCCTCTAAATCAGCCCCTATCTTGACCTCTTTTCTGTTTTCTTCAGTTCCCAGATTCACAACTTCGACTGGCTCTTCATGTGGCTGTATAGCTTTCTCTTCTTGTTGTAACAGCCTAGCAAGCTCTACAGGTATTTCACAATCGTCCTCATTTCCGTCTTCAATTTGATAGATCGGATTCTCGAAATTATAATTGGCAATAGTAGAACTGTTATCAACAGGATCCAGAGTAGATGAGGATCTGCATTTTAGTGATGTGGGTGTGTGTAAGAACACATAGCTGATAAAACAAAAATAAAAGAAAAGAAAGACAAGGAACACAATATTTACGAAAACGAAACGTCCACTGATTTTATTGAATGAAGTATGCAAATGAAATGACAACCCGTAACAAGCACACCATTGTGCCCCGGGTAAGGCACATGGCTTGAAAGTTTTATTGTTCAAAAAATTACAAAATTAAAACATAACACAGTAATAGTATTTACTCCTGACTAAAGGAGATAGGGATAACATCTTCAGCTTTCCAATTATTGAGTCCAGCACCCACAGTAGGAAAAATCCATGCATCCAAGTTGTAGTCTTCATCTTGATCTCCCACAGCATTAATCTGGTCCTTCACAACCCCTTGATTAGTGATACGGGCAGCACGAGCACGACGAACAGCCTTCTGGGACTCTGCAGTGAAACCCAAACCAAACTTGTCAGACTTGTATGGAATATCAGGAAGCTGACCCCAAATAGTACAACCACCTTCATCCACCACAGCTCTAGCATCATTGAGGGAGGCCATTGCCATTGTTGGAGGTTTTCTGGTGACCACAGGAACTTTCTTCACAACAGGAGGAGCTACATAATCATTAACAACCCAAGGAACCACTTCAAACGTCTGACACGGAGTTTCAATGTATTCACCTTCCATTTCCAGATACTTGAAAGTGTTTACATGGCTGACAAAGTATTCTTCTTCTCCATAGACAGTAACAACCTTTCCATCCACCGGATATCTCAACTTTTGGTGCAATGTAGAGGTTACAGCACCTGCCCCATGGATCCAGGGACGACCAAGCAGACAAGAGTACGAAGGGCGAATATCCATCACAAAAAATGTAGCAGTAAACACCTGGGAACCAACTTTGATTGGAAGATCAATTTCCCCATGTACTACTCTTCTAGAACCATCAAAAGCCTTCACCACAATGTTACTGGGCTTCAACACAGCATCTTCAGGACTCAGCTTGTTCAGGACTTCCTTAGGCAACACATTCAAAGAGGATCCATTATCTATCAGCACATGTGACAGGGTAGTGCCCCTGCATTCAATTGAGATATGCAAGGCCCTGTTATGATCCCTCTTGGCAGGGGTCAAATCAGCATCAGAAAACCCCAACCCATTGTCATAGGTCAGGTGGGCAACACAGTTCTCAAATTGGTCAACAGAAATTGCACTGGGTACATGAGCAGTCTTCAGAAACTTGATCAAGGACTTGGCATGAGCCTCAGAACATAACAACAATGACAGCATAGAAATCTTTGAGGGAGTATGCCCCAACTGATCCACAATGTCATAATCACTCTTGCGAATGATTTTCAATACTTCTTCCATCTGCTTAGAGAGATCATCAGCAGCTGGCACATCAGTAGATACAGGCTCAATAACAGGACCCTTGCCCCTAGCATCAGTGGTGGAAGTAGCAGCAGGAGTAACTGTATTCTTAGAAGCAACTGGAGGAGAGAAGAACCTTCCACTACGAGTGATCTTGCTAGATCCAGCGATATTGTCAACATCAACAGGCACATCAGCTACAGGCTCTTGCTTAACACCATGGATGTAAACATCAGATCCATAATGCCAAGGCACAGCTTTGTCAGATGTATATGGGATAGGACCAGGAGTAGTAATGACCACAGGAGCTACCCTGGCTTCAGCAACAACTTTCACAGGACCTTCAGCAGTAATCTTGACGGGATCCTGATGAGTGATTTTAATGGGACCCTTTGAAGTGATCCTTATTGGTACTTTGTCAACCATGTCAACCTCTTCAATCTTCCTACCCTGAGTCAGATGATCCACCATACTTTCCACAGACGAAGGAGTCCTCTCAAACACTATAGTATACTTATCCATGAGACGTTGGATTCCATCTCTCAATATGAAGCAACTATCCGGCTTGTAGGTGCAATACAAACAATCTTCACGACAACCTGGAAAGATCCCAGCTTGTACTAACCTCTTTTTGATAACAGACAGTGGTGTGGTCAACTCCATAACTGAATAGACATGTAGATCTTCATCAATAACATTGACAGCCTTCTCGTGATTTGGCATTGGAGCAGTAATCACATTGGGAGTACCCGGAGGATCAAACTCAATTTCTCCTGCATCAATCATATCTTGAATTTTATTCTTCAAGACCCAGCAGTTATTAGTATCATGTCCCTGACAGTTTGAATGGTATGCACACCGTGCATTGGGGTTGTACCTGGGAGAGGTAACATTAGGATTCTGAGGAGCTTCTTTCAAAGTAATGAGTTCAGCCTTCAACAAATGTTGCAACGCCTGTGCCATTGACATGTTGATCTTCGTGAACTGCCTTCTAGCCCTCTGTTGGTTGCCCTGTGGCTGCTCTGTTGTTGCAGGAGTTGGATTTGAAATATGCACTGCACTAACAGACTGATGCCTTCTGTTACGATCAGGTTGACCATAAACAGCATTGGATTCTTTCTTCCCAGTGGGAGGCTTCTTTGCAGCACCTGATGAGGAAGTACCCACTTGGATCTTACCATTCTTTATACCATTCTCTACTCGCTCTCCTGTCATGATCAATTCAGTGAAGCCAGATGACGAGCTTCCAATGAGATGACTGTAGAACGGACCATTCAGCGTACACATGAACATATCAACCAATTCCCTGTCAGTCAAAGGGGGTTGAACTCTTCCAGCTAAATCTCTCCACTTCTGAGCATACTCTTTAAAACTTTCTTTGGCACCCATAGACATGCTCTGAAGCTGCATGCGAGTGGGGGCTAAGTTAGCATTGTATTGATACTGCTTATAGAAAGCTTCAGCAAGATCATTCCAGTCTCTGATGTTGACACTCTCCAACTGATAATACCACTCCAGCTGAGCTCCAGATAAGCTTTCTTGAAAGAAATGGATCCACAACTTTTTATCAGCAGTGTGAGGTTGAATTCTTCTGACATAAGACTTCAGGTGCAGCTTGGGACAAGAGACCCCATCATAAACAACAAAGGTAGGAACCTTGAAACCAATGGGTATGACTACCCCAGATATCAAACTCAAATCCTCAAAATCCAGCCCAGATGATTTCTGCAATTCCATAGCATCCATCCTATCCACCAGCATCTTGAACTTGTCTTCATTAGGCTCATGGTAGTAATTAGCCTCAGAATCAGAGTCCCCCATTGTATGGTGGAGACTGCCTACCTCTTGCTCAGATTCTCCAGATTCATAGTCTTCAGCTGGTTCTTTGGTCTTGGCAAGACCTTTGAACCTTCTTCCCATGTTGATCAAACCAGCAGACCTCCTAGTCTTCTTAGTCTTTTTGGCCAGCAGTGTCTTCAATTCATCTTGCCCCTTGGACAAGTTCAGGATCAGCTCTTGGAACTGTGCATTTTGTGCCTGGAGATCCTTAACTGATTGTTCAAGAGCCATTGCTGAAATAAACAGCGAGAAGATGAGAAACCTGTGCGCAATTATAAACCTGTGATGCAATGATATGATATGTGAATGCATATGCAATGTTTTCAAGGACCGCAGGATTTAAATTTGCTTAGACAAACACGAAAGTAAACTTTTATTAGTAATAACTTTGTTTTTCCTTTTAGGCTTACAAAAAATGAAATGAAATAAGTACAAAAGATGGGGTTTTAAGTCTCCCATGGACGTTTCCTCTTTGTATTGAGGTATGAGTTGAGGTTTCGTTCCTCGTGAAGTTGCTTTGTTAGCTCTAGGATTCTTGCTTGGCTTGCTTTGTAATGAGCCTCGAAAGTATCCCTTTGCTCCTTCAGTTGGATCCATGATCTCTGCAAGTCTTCCATATCAGTAGGCATGTCTGGGTGAAGGATGGTATAAGCTGTGTCTCCTTCAGCAACAGGTTCCATGGTAACTGGTAGGACGGCAGGATATGGCATCATGAGTGTCTGAGCACGAGATCGTACCCATCTGAGATAAGCCTCCATAGGAATAGTGTACTTAGGCTTCAGTGTCTTGCTGTCAATCCTGTTTACCTTTCCCCAAGCTCGTATGAATCTCTGACGGTAACCCTGAAGATCATTGTCGTAGTCAAACACAATGCCCTGAATCAACATGTCATGTGGACCATCACTTCGAGCGTAACCAAATTGTCGTAAAGCTAGAGAGGGGTTGTAGGTGATGCCTCCTCTTATGCCTAGAAGTGGCACATTAGGGAACTCCCCACAACGGTCAATGATGGTGACATTCTCCATAGATCTGGAGCACCAATGGATATCTGAGTGAGAAAGTGACATGATCCTTTTGGACCATCTGAACCCCTGCTCATTCTTCATTACTGAGCGAGGAAGGTGAGAAATAAACCACCTAGAAAGCAAAGGTATGCAGCACATCAAAGTTCCTCTTGCCCTTGTAGTTCGAGTATGAAGAGAATGCAGGATGTCTCCAAGCAATGTAGGCACTGGATTGTGACTCAGGAAAATGTTGATGGCATGAACATCTATGAACTGATCTGGATTGGGGAACAATACTAAGCCATATATCAGCAAGGCTAAGACCTCCTCAAAAGCATCATAGCTCATGGCCTTCAAGAACATTTGAGCCTTATCCATTAGCACCTTGGCAAGAATACCCTTGACTCCGCTTCTCGTCTCTAGAACAATGTCAGACTTCTTCAGATGTAGAGCTGCAGCAATAACCTCTGGTTTAGGCTCTTTCTCCAAGCCTGTGAAGGGTCTTTGATCAAGAACAGGTATACCCAGAAGTTTAGAGAACTCCTCCATTGTAGGAACCAGCTGATAGTCAGGGAATGTAAAGCAATGGTGCTTAGGGTCAAAGAACTGGAATAGAACACTCATCATGTCTTCATTGAATCCTGAGGTGACTAGATCCAATAGGTGACCATGTCTCTTGATGAACTGGGAGTGATCAGACACTTGAGAAACCAACTCTTTAAGCTTAGAAGGTATCCCTACAAAGTTGATCCTGATGGTGTTCCTACGAGCAGAAGTCATGACCTGCAACAAAGAACAAAGATAAATCCTTTGGTCCTTGAAATGGTTAGTGAAAATGCTATGCTTATGATGCATGATGATGTCATGATGTTATGCTCAATCACAAACATGTGGCACACACAAACAAGTCACACCATAGCCCTAGGTTTAAAGGCTTGCATGAGGTTCAATGGTAAGTACCCTCCCCTGAAGTTAGATGGTTCATCCTGTACTACAAAAGTAACCAGGTTCTAAGGGATCTCAATATCACTGATCCTTCACAAGGGTGGTTGATCAGAAGGCAACTTACTTGCCAACCAAAACCCTCCAAGTTTAAGATCTCAATGAGTGTAGTATCGAGTGTCAACTAACTTCAGTCTGCACCAAAGCCGGTTACCTCACTACTTTCTAAAGGCCAAGATGAGTTAACTAGGGTTCTAAAAGTTAGTTAGTGAATTGACAACATATGGCAGCCTCATATTATCCTCAACTTGACTTAAGGAACATAAGCACCAACCAAGAAGTCGCACTAACTATGGCCACCAGATCAACCGTATCGATATACGTCGTACAGTTTCCTTGGTCTATTGCCATTTACCTAAGGTACACTAGATCCGGGTTAGGACCTTTCACACATAAGAGCACCCCAACAAGATAATATAAAGCAAACAAGGCAAACAATCTAAAGTGATCTTAATTCCTAAGGGTACCCCTCTTAAATTAAATCCCCAGCAGAGTCGCCAGTTCTGTAACACGGTGGGAGAACTGTCTTTTAGTTATGTTGCGGATAGCAAGAGTCGCCACCGACTTTTATTTTATCCAAAAGGAAAGGGTATAAAAGAACAGGAAAGACCTTAAGAGATATTTTCGGGTCCGGGGGGTAGGTTATGTAAAGGGAAGGTGTTAGCACCCTTTACATCCATGGTTATCCATGGGCTCTTAGTTACTTAGCTCACTTTTGAATTGTTTTTGAAAGTGTAGTGTGTGAATAGAAAAATTTTCAGAATAGTTAATAATGATCCATGTACGGATGCGTAAAAACTTGTTTTTGAAAATTTGTTTGAAATTTGTTAAGTGTTTGAAAATTTGAATGGAATGAGCAAGTAACTAGGAGGTACCTACCCTAAAGTTTTAAGTCTTTCTTGTTCTTTATCCTTTAATTTGGTAAGACTATCCCTACTATTAAGGAGTAGGTAGTCATTACCTTGGATGTAAGGGACATGATAGGGACATCTGTTTTGTGAAGGCAACTGTGGGGTGTATTAAGCATACTGGAGGGACTATCATCATTATTCGAAGGGACTTGATTCGTAAAGGCAACCATGAGGGACTTGATGATTTTTCTTTTTAAGGGACTTGCTTTTTATACCCCACTTGACCTTATTAATAAGCAACATAGAGGGATAGCCTTAGAAAGTGAGATGGCGATTAAATCGACTTACGTGTGTGAGTGTTCAATATTATTTATCTTATGATTAAAGTGATCTAAATTTATTTTAAGTAGCATACATGTTTTGCACTCCCTAAATTACTAACCATAGCAATAAATTAAATAATTAAATATTTACAATATTACATCCAGGAGCAATTACATAATTATAAGCAAAATAAAATAAATAACAAAAATAATTAGCAAGATATAAATAAATAAGCAAAAATAAAATAGGGGTTAGTAATAATAATAATTAAAAAATAAGGTTAGTAGAAATATTAAGAATAAATAAAGTTAGTGAAAATAATTAAATTTAGTGAAATAATAATAATTTAGAAAAATAAACAATGTTAGAGAAATAAGAATATAAGATAATAATAAACAAAAATAATAAATAATAGACATGATAGAAAAATATTATAATGACATGATTAAAATAATAAACATAAAAATAAAATTTTAATATATAAGCATTTAGTTAGAAACATAAATAATTAAACAATTACTATAATATAAAATTTTTAAACATAATATAATTATAATTTTAATTATTACAAATTTAATCATTTTAAACATATATTAACATTTATTTATTAAAACAATAATTATTTACATATTATAAGGAGAAAATAAATTTTAAATATTATATTCACAAAATTAATCATATTTATAAAATTTATAATAATCATATTAAATAAATAAATAAATATACATAGTAATTACATTAAGAATTAGAAAATAAAATTATTTAGAAAAATAGAATTAGGTTTTATTTTAGAAAATATTTTTAGGGTTTGATATATAATATACAAAAATTATTTTAATATATATACATATTACAATTTAATCATATGAATAATAATAAAACTTCAATTGAGAGAAGAAAGAAAAGAAAAATCAAGAGTTTAGAATTTTTGAGAATACAATGTTGTTTTAGATAATTTATTTTTTTATTAAGATTAAGAAACAATTAACTAATTATTCAAAGAAATCAAAAAATAGAAAAAAAGTGGTAAAACTGAAAACTTACCTTGGCTGGGTTTGAACCCAGGTCACTCTGCCTATAAGCATCAAAACCTTCCACCAGACCAACCATGCGTTGGTGATAATGAAACAGCTTCAATTTGTTTTATTCATCCTCTGCGAAATAATCAAGAAAAATAAAAGAAAGCAGGAAAAAGGCCTGGGGTGAGAATTGAACCCAGGACCTTTACATTCACAAACGCACGCATCATCACCCGGCTGGAAGAGCCCAACTGATAACTGGATGGCTATAATTGATTATATATTATACCTGCGAAATAATCAAAATAAACAAACAAAATGTTATAAACGGGGAATCGAACCCCATACCAAGTCCATGTATGCGCACACCTCCAACCACTGGGCCAAGCAACCTGTTATGAAATAAAACCAAAACTAATTCATAAAATATTATATTCAATTTTTGAATTCTGGAGAACCCGCCAAAACCAGTCGTCTCCTTCCTCAGGCTCTTCGAAATTTGCTGCGAATTCAGATGCAAATTTTCCTGCGAGTTCTTCAATGTTCTCAACCTACGAAAACGAAACTCAAGCAAAACAGTATCAATTCAAGAAATTGATTGGTGTTTCATAATCCTGGTGGTTCATAGAACATTCCTATGTGTCCAGAATTTATTTATATTTGTTGAATCATCAAACCCTAAAATTGAGCTCTAAACCCTAATAATGGCCGCGGGTGATATAGGTCATGAAGCTTCAATCCAATTGTCCAGAATCGTTCCTTGGAACCTCACAAACACAGAAACTCAAACAAAATTCGTTAACAATGCACAAATAAACAGAATCAAAAAATTGAAATTCAAGACAAAGTTTGATTCGGGTAGAGCAATATGGTGCACATGGGATGCATATGAGTGATGCTTTAGCTTCAGTGATGATCAAAGAACACGTCTATGTCTTTATTTTACCTTGAAACCTCTTGGATTGAAGAATCCGAATTGGTGTTTTGGCTTGAATTTTTGAGCTATGAAACTTACCTTTTGATGCTGGAAATTCGTCCATCAGGGCTAGGGTTGTGTTTAGTATATATATGTGAATCATTCTAGGTCAAAATATTGATTAGTTGTGTGGAAGATTTGATACTTGAAGATTGAAAAAGATGGTGTCATGAAATTCAAATATTGGCTCATGAAAGCTTGCTATTTTTGGATAAATCACATGATTTCTTTCTCTTTCAACTTCAATCAACAATTAAGACTTTCTAGAAGCATTATCCAAATAAAATCTCTTATTTTCATATTTTATTTATATTTAAAATGATTTTTAATGATTTAAATCAAATTAAATAAAAATAAAAATAATAAAAATCAGATTTTCCATGGTTTGGGTCGTGCATAGTACCAGTGTATGGATTGGATCACAATTTAGCAAGCCCATTTGGAAAGAATTGGTCCTAGACCCCCATTTTCAATATAAACCATCACAAAATTTCCCAACTTTGCAAGGGCATATTTCCCTAAATTTTAAGGGTATGAGGGTGTTCTTGGACATTTTGGAAATCTTGAAGAGTCCTCTAAACAACACCATTGGTTTCAGGTCCATATCATTTACCAATCTCAAGTTATGCCCTTTTGAAGTTGTTGACTTTTTGTTGACTTTTGAAACGACCTATAATGTCTTAGCTCATATCTTCCAAATGAAGCATTTTTGGGCTTAACTTGCAAGATAAAAGTTGTAGAGAATTAAATTTTCTTCAAAATGAGCTTTGGATGGAGACTTGGTGATGAAGTATGTGAAAGTTATGGCTGGTCAAAGTTCAGTTGACTTTTACTAAGGAAACCCTAATTTAGAAACTCCTGATTATTGATGATCTGGAATCTCCTGGATGAATCATGGTCAACCCTTGATCAAATGATGAATTTTACTTCATATACTTGATGTTGGCAAAAAATCATGAAGTTTGACTTTGGTTTGACCATAGTTGACCTCAGTTTGACTTTTTAACTGCATTGACTGATTTTGACTTATCTGATCATCTGACTGAGCAAACTTTTGAGAAAAGTCTTGAAACTTGTCATGGGGGTTCTTATATACATATAAGATGTTATGAAGCTCACTTGAGGTATTGGAAGTCCATTTAGCCTGATTAAAGTCAAAACCCTAGTTTTGGATGCACTGCTTAGGAGGTGCATTGTCTGAGGGAATTGTCAACTCTTTTGACCAATTGTGAACTTTGTGAACCTTGTGAACCATCATAAAATGTCTTGTGAAACTCATGGGAGGTATTGTAAAGCTTGTGAACCTTGTGAACCTCATGAAGTGACTTTGTAGACCCATGAACCTCAGGAGAGCTTTGTAATCATTGTGAATCTTGTGAACCTTGTGAACCTTCAAGAAGTGACTTGTAGACTTCATGAACCTCATGAAAGGTTATATAAACATGGAGAAACTTGTGAACCTTGTGAACCTTCAAGAAGTAACTTGTAGACTTCATGAACCTCAAGAAAGGTTATATAAGTGTTGAGAAGCTTGTGAACCTTGTGAACCTTCATGAAGTGACTTGTAGACCTCATGAACCTCATGAAAGGTATTGAAAGCTTTGAGAAACTTGTGAACCTTGTGAACCTTATTAGAACACAAAGTCTTGTATTGTGAGGGCAAATTTTGGGGTGCAACACTCTTATACCACACCTTCGAGCATTCCTTATATCATTGTTGCTGATGGCTCTCATGCTTGTGTTGTTGGCACTAGAAATATTGACTTGCAACCTCCATTTTAGTTGAAAACTGTGCTTCATATTCCCACACTTTCCCACAATTTAATTTCCATCCATAAGCTTACCCGTGATCTAAATTGTAAAGTAATATTTTTTACGTCCCATTGTGTTTTTCAGGACCTTACCACGGGGAAGACGATTGGAATTGCTAAGGAAAAGGAAGGGTTATACTACTTCTCTGATGACCATCCAAAGGTGTTGTCCTCCTGTCTCCAGTCTCAGTCTTCCTCTTCAGCCTCACAAATTTGGCTTCAGCACAAGCGTCTCGGTCACCCTCCATTTTATATAATTAAGTCTATGTTTCCGTCATTGTTCTTAAACCATTCTCTTGAGTCTTTTAAGTGTGATGTTTGTCAGTTGGCAAAACACAATCGTGTAACTTTTCCTTCCAGTTTTAATAAAAGTGCTGAACCTTTTGATGTGATTCATTCTGATGTTTGGGGACCTGCCCCTACCTCTAATATTTTTGGTGCAAAATGGTTTGTTTCATTTATTGATGATTGTACTCGGGTAACTTGGATTTTCTTGATGAATACTAAATCCGAAGTACCACAAATATTTATCCAATTTTATAATATGGTACAAACACAATTTGGGAAATGTATAAAAAGAATTTGTTCTGACAATGGTAAAGAATATGTCAATCATACCTTCTCCAACTTCACTAGTAAACATGGCATTCTTCATGAATTCACATGTGTTGACACCCCACAACAAAACGGTGTCGCAGAAAGAAAAAATCGTCATTTACTTGAAGTTGCTCGATCTCTCCTTTTTCAAATGTCTGTTCCCACCTCTTATTGGGGGGAGGCAGTACTTACTGCTGCCTATCTGATTAATCGGGTCCCATCTCGAGTGTTAGGTAATATTAGTCCTGCTCAATTTATGCTCTCACGTTTTCCATCTGTTCCTATCTTACATAATCTTGAGTCTCGCGTGTTTGGTTGTGTTGCTTTTGTTCATGTTCACAAACAATATCGCACCAAGTTGGATCCCCGTGCTGTCAGATGTATCTTTCTGGGTTATGCACCCAATAAAAGAGGGTACAAATGTTATCATCCTCCGAGTCGGAAATTCTTTGTCTCCAAAGATGTCACCTTTCATGAAAATGTGTCATACTTCACTCATTCTCAGTCTCAGGGGGAGAACATGACTGACTTAGAGTCTGAGTCCGAGTTTCTGATCCTTGGTCCTAGCCTCCCTAGAGCACCTGTCAGTGTTCCCGTCAGTGTTCCCTCTCTTGAACCCGAGTTGTCACCTAGTTTGAGTTTGAGTCCTAGTTCAACACCTGAATCTGAGTCAGTAATTGTTCCTGGTCCTTCAATGCCTTATGTTCCACAGGAATCAGCAACTTCAGCACCAACTCTAGTATATCAGAGAAGAAGTAAATCTGAACTTCTCCAGAAACAAGTTCAATCGTCTGAACCGGAGGTAAGTACTGAAAATGATTTGTCAAATGATGATTGTTCTATTTCTGATACTTGTGACACTAATCCAGTTGATTTACCCATTGCTTTGAGGAAGGATAAAAGATCTTGTCCCTCCGTATATCGACACCCTATCTCTCAATATGTCTCCACTAAACATCTTTCCACACAATATCAAAGTTTTATTGCAGCTGTTGATTCTGTGAAAATCCCATTATCAGTTGAAGAAGCATTGCAAAATAGAAATTGGGTCCAAGCTATGGATGAGGAAATGAGAGTGTAAACACCCCAAATTTTCCCTCACCCATTCACACCATGGCTTGTGATCATTTAATATGCATAAACTCAATCATAGCATCTCATGTCACATTTTTGATTCATTGCATTGGTTCAAAGTCATCTGCATCTAGGGTTTGTGATCTGAGCAATCCAAGAGCTTCTTGAGCCACTCCAAAGGTCATCAATCACTTCTAAGGGGTCCATGTGTGTTCAAGTATCATGTTATATCTTCTCAAAGTCAAGAATGTAAAAGAATCACAAGAACTGAGAATGGTATGGAAGCAGAGCCAGGTTTGACTGCACAGATGACCTAGAATTAGGGTTTTGGTTTCAAAGGCCATAACTCCATTTTTTGGGTCATTATTGTTTCTATTGGTCTCTATATGGTATAGGGAGTATGCATATCAATTTTCATGAAGAAATTCCATGGGGAAGTCATCTGATCAAGAGTTGACTTTTCAAGCAAGTCAGTGCAAAATCAGGGCATCTGAGGCCCTCAATGACCCAACCAAAGGGCATTCTTCATCATTTTGATTGTATATGATCTTTATTTGATCATGGGAGATGTTGGAAGCTTACAAAATTCAAGAATTTCAAGTTTTTGCAAAGTTGACTTTTTGGGCAAGTTTGACTTTTAATGAAATTGCCATTTTAGGCAACTTTTTCAACCCTTACTTTTTGATTCAAAAAAGCTTCAAATGGAAAAACTTTGGTCATGAAAGTTGTAGAATAGATCTTTCCCTTTTCAAAAAGTACAAGAACATGACCTAATTCATTTTGGATCAAAAGTTATGGCTTGTCAAAGTTGGCAAAAATCACTAAATTTCAAGTTATGCACCAAAGAGGCAAAGTTGCAAATTCACTCCTCAAGGAAAATTGGGCTGTCAAATGCATTTCTAAACTTCACCATATGATCGTACAACACATAAAAATCAGAATGGTCCAAGAGATCATGCACTTTTGTGGCCTATGGGGCAAGACTTTTTCATGAAAAACCAAAGGCAAGGCAAGTTGCAAAACTCATCATAGCTTCTCATCCACTTGCTTGCTAGCTTGCTGATCAATCCTAGGCTTTTCCTCACACCATGCTGCGCAGAACACACTTGTGTACTTGGCTAGAAAGTAGCCCATACTTCTCTTACACCAACTTTGACATTTTGGCAAAAGCACCCATACCAATCTATAAAGCACATGTCACTTCTTCTGACCAAAGGCATTTGTTTATACAAAGAAAATGCAAGCCAAACACAACAAGAAGCAAGCCTGAAGCCTCCCATAGCACGGCATTCTCACTTTCACCCTCTTGAGCAAAAGCATTCGAAACTCATCACACAGGTCACAAACACACAAACAAACTTCATAAACCAACTCAATACATCTTCCTGGTCACAAAGCACCCTTCAAAACAGCCTGAAACTCAAAGAATCAAAAACACGATTTCCTCACTTCACTGAACAGAACTTGCTCAATCTCACAAACCATCCCTTTTAAACTCCAACCAAGCATTGCAAGCTTCTCAGGAGGTTCATTAGAGGCATTTTGGATCAAGGGGCCAGCCAGAAAGTGTCAGAAATCAAAGCTCCATTTCAGGTGAGCTCAAGAACATTTTTTCCAGAAACATGTTTTTAAGTTCTTAAATGATTCTCTATGTTCCACTGATCATGCTGATATGTTTTGTTTCGAAAATGATTGAGTATTGAGTATGTATGTTGTTCCTGAAACTTTTTGACCTAAACCCCTTTTGATTCGATTCAGCCTGGATACGAAAAATAAATGCATTTTGTTTGTTGATTCGTGTTGTATGATGTTTGGGGATGAATTCTGGGCAGAAAGATTTTGTTTTAGATGCCTAGGGAGTGAGATTGAGATTCTCAGGGGAGAGTGTGGCCGGAGAAGATGACCGGAGGTCATTTCCGGCCACCTGAGAGTGATTAGTGCATTAATGAGGATTAGGGCTAAGTTTGAATTCTGAGCGTAGGATTGGTTGACCTTGGTTGACTGGCGCGTGTTTGGAGGGTCCAGATCTTCCATTAAACCCTAATCCAGTCATTTATGTAATTAATCAGGATTAATTAAATTCAAATTTTAGAATGAATCTCAGCCATTCAAACGCGCGCCAGTCAATTCCCGCGTGTCAAGTTTAAACCCTGGCCATTGGATTAGCATACTTTTCATTTAATTCAGTTTTTATTTCATTTTATTTCATTTCTTTTCCCCAATTTATTTAAAATAGCAAAACAATTTTAAAAATTCTGAAAATTTTTGTACAAACTTTTATTAATTTTCAGAAACCAAAAACATTTTTATTTTTATTTTTTTGCATTTAAAAATATTTTTAAATCATTTAAAAGTTTTTTTTAATTAATTAATGAGAATTAATTAATTAAAAATACTTTTAGGTATTTAAAAATCACCAAAAAATTCATGAAACATTTAAAACCATTTAGAAACATTGTCCAACCCTCAAACCAAATTTCTTTTTTGATCTTGATGCATTTTGATAATTTTCCATGGAATTAATTCAATTTCAAGGCATTATTTTGATCCAAACTTCAAAAAATCATTTCTGCCTAACCATTGAGAGTTGGACTTTGATTATTTTTGCATTGCATTTTGTTTAGCATGTAGTTTGTGAGATTAAATTGGCATGATTTGATCTTTCATTTTCAATTTGTTTGGCATTTTTCTTGTTAAGGTACCCTAAAACCCTAGAAAACTTAGGAAATTCATAACTTCCATTAGGTTAAGAGTTGAAACCTCTCCTTTGGGCAGTGAGTTTGTATAGGATTAAGGTTCCTTTGAATGCATTTTCAATTTTTTATCTTGATGTTTGCTTCTGATTTTGGTTTTTGTTTGATGCATTGATCATAAACCCTAATTTGGGCTTCCTTTTGCATCCATCTTACATTTGCATTCATACCATGACTTGCCATTGCATTTTATGCATCCATTTGATTCATTGGACATCTTAAGACATATTAAAAGCATGTTTGATCATTGCATCATGTATTTGCCATGTTGTATGCCATTTGCATTCCATAACTTTTCATGTATGTTCATGGTTCTAAACTTGTTTCATTTGCATCCACATGTTTGTATGATCATTCTCATGTCTTGACTCATGTTTGCATCATCTCATAGCATCATTATCATCTCATATATGCTTCTGGTTTTGGTTTGCATCATGCCATTTCATCCCATTTTGCATTGCATTGCATTCCTTTCACTAACTTTTCAGGTGGTAAGCAACTTTGAGAAGTGAATTTGCCTTCATTTCTCACAAATTTCTTTTCATTTCTTTCATGCATCCTTGCTGCATTTTACTTTGTGTTTGAGATTGAGCTTGCTCATTCTTCTTCTTCTCACTTTCTTTCTTCAAGTGACTTGCCTTCTTAAATGAATCAAGTTACTTTGCTTCTCCTGATCCTTTCATCTGCTTCCTGGTGGTTCCATTGAAGATTTCTCTTGTTAACCTCACAAACCTTAGGAACAACCAAGCATGACAATGATTAGGGTTTTGATTAGTCTCCCCTCTTAGTTTTAACTTTGTGTCTCATTGAGTCTTCTCTTCTCACCTCATAATCAGGGACTAAACCCTAAAGGTTTTAAGGCTTTGTGATTAAGCTTATGCCTGCATCCTTCTATTAGGATGGAGTGTATAACTTTAATTCTAAGTATTAAACCCTTAATGTGTTTAACTCCTCTAATCAATCCACTTAATAATTGTCAAGACATCAAGCTTGTAACTTGGGCCTTGCATTAGGGTTCTAATTCTTCCTTAATTGGTTAAGAAGGACTAACCCAAGTGTTAATGGACAAGTCCCCCTCAAGTTGTCTTACAAACCATAAAAATCACTTCATCATCTCACTATTAACTAAAATCCACTTAATAAAGGCTTTGTTTTGTCATGAGTTTAATCCCTAATCATGGATTAAGTTGAGGAGCTTTCCTCAGCTTAAACATTCTCATTTATTATCCTTCTATTAGGATGGTGTAATGAGTCTGTTTAATCCCTGATTATGGCTTAACCTCATTACTTAACACTAAACAAAAACACCAAAAACATCTAAATAACCACAAGTAGGTTAATGATCTTAATCCTGCATCAAAGGTGATTAAGTGTGAGAAGCTGACTTCACACTTAAGGTATTCTCATTACCCCTAATCAGAGGGAAGATGTGATGAGTTTACTAAATCCACTGGTTTAGGCTTAAGCTCATTAACTTATGACAAACTTTCAAAAGCAATAAAAGATTGAAAACACAAAAAACAAACAATAATCGTCTCCTTCGGGATTCTTTTCTCATCTCATTCACTCATAAACGAGAACTCGCTGCTTCCGTCTAATGCAAGACAGTTTGCATCTGTGCCAGACAGATCATACACTTGAGCATAGGCAAGCAAGCAGTTCACCAGTCAATTCATCTTTCAGTCTCTTTGGGTCGAACTACGGTGTTCTGACTTCCTCATTGCACGAGAGGATACGTAGGCATAACTTAACAGTTATCGAACAAAAGTCTCTATATATTCCCCCTCTTTCAGCATCATTCTCTTAGCCTCATTATCATGAGCATTTTACTCCTGTCCTTACACTGACACATCATTTATACACTCTACGCTCCCTTTACACTGACACCTGTACATTTTCTTCCAGCCCTTTTATACACAAATTGCACTGACACTACCCCTTTTAAACACAAATCTTTTAAGCGTGGATCCCGTCGAGTACGGAGGACAATCTGGGTGCTAATACCTTCCCAGGTTGTAACCAACTCCCTTTCTCAGTCTCTCTGGTTCGCGACCGTCTTATCCATATCTTTCTAGGTCTATGCAGCATTGCCTTTCCTCCGGGATAAAAATGCCTAGCTGGCGACTCTTTTCTTTCCCTGTGAGTTCACTCCTGTGTGTTTTCACATCCTCCTTTCGCCGACCGTTCGCGTCTGTACCCCATTTGACCCGGCTTCATTTGGTGGGAGCGACAGCTTGGCGACTCTGCTGGGGACTAGTATACTGCAACCAGGGTTTCTGGTTCTTTTTGTGGGTTCCTCCTAGCGCTTGATTGATTTGTGTTTACTGGGGTATTATATGCTAATTGTGTTTGTATATTTTATTGCTTTATGTACAGTTGTTTTACTGCTTTCTTTATAGCTTTACATATATCATACTGTCATTCTGTGCTTGCTGGATCTGTTTGGTTGCTTTGGTGGGTGGGTGTTCTATTGAGAGTTGAGGTCCTATACCTGGGACCTGAGTGACACCTAGGCTAGAGTGGTTCATGTTCTTTCCCATTCCATTTCGGTCTGGTGCGGGAATATGAAACACAGTTCAGATATGGGTTTCTTCTTGAGAACTCTGTGCTGCAGATTTCCTGTAGTGCTAGGGCTATCTGGGAAGCCTGCTAAGTCTGGATGACCTTTAGTATTGACCTTCAGAAACTGAGGTGAATTAGAGGAGGATCTTTTATGGTTATTGTAAACACTGTACCTCCGGGTTAGAAGTGTTTACACTTCTCATAACTGATCCAAGTCTGAGGATCCTTGTTTTAGAACACTACCTGTGAGGGGGTTGGGCTGTTTACAGGTTTGCAGGTACCCTTGACCTCAGCATACCCTGTTACTTTGTTTTGATTAAGAGTACTTCATTTTGGAACAGTTCTTGTGATTTTTAACCCTGGACATGTGACTCTTTATTTGAGTCCCCCACCTAGGTTACTGGACTTATGAACCTCCATCTGGATTTCTTGAACATACCTGGACTTATATCAGAGCACTTGATCAGATCCAGCTCAGTCACAAACCCTTGCATATCATTTGCATACATCATCATTGCATCATTTTAACATTTGCTTATTTGTTTTTCAGGGTATCCATACTTTATTTTTGGCTTGGTTTTGACCCCATCATTAGCATAGACCTATCTTCATCAGTATCTACTTCAGCTATCAGCTACCTGCTTCAGTCACCTGCACCACCAGTCTCAGCCTGTCAGTGGCCCATCTTCAGTGTTATTCTCAGCATCTGTTTCAGCTTTTCTTCAGTAACATGGCACCCAAGAAAAGCAACATCTCATATCATTTCTTTCAGCCTGAGCTAGCTGACATCAGGAAGATTCAGACCCTGATTACTCCAGACCATATACCACTATTCAGAGAACACTATGGAAGCATACTTGATGTGGTTATGGATTTGGACCCTTCACAGAGGAGCTTGATTCATACTTGCCTGCAGTTCTATGATCCCCCTCTGAGGTGTTTCACTTTTCAGGATTTTCAGTTGGGACCTTTATTAGAGGATTATTCATCTTTGGTTGGTGTACCTATCAGGGGTGGAGTCCCCTTCAACCCTGAGATGGCTTTTCCCAGTAATGAAGAGATAGCAAAGGCATTACATCTGGAACCAGTTCTGATTGGGCAGAATATGACTACCAAGGCTGGAATCTCTGGTCTACACTTGGATTTCTTGACTTCACAGGCCATCCTGAAGGCCTCCTTGGGAGAGTGGAAGGCAGTCTGTGCTTTATTGGCCCTTAGCATATATGGGGTCATTTTATTTGCAGATGAGCCTAAGTTTGTTAGCAAGAATGCAATCCATCTTTTCATCCTGAGGAACCCAGTGCCCACCTTACTGGGAGATTTCTACTACTCTGTTCACCAAAGGAATGAAAAGCAAAAAGGAAGATTGGTGAGGTGCTGTGCTCCCCTGTTCCATACCTGGCTGCTCAAGCATTTGCCTAAGACTGATGCATTTCTGAATCCTCATCAGCCAAAGAATTGGGCTAGAAGACTCATTGCTTTGACCTCAGCTGATATCAGGTGGTGCACTCAGAGCACCAAGGGCAGGGACATCATTACCAGTTGTGGGCAGTTTCCCAATGTACCCCTGATAGGAGTAAAGGGTTGCATCAATTACAACCCTCTGCTATTCAAAAGACAACTGGGCTATGCATTGGTTCACACTCCTAAGGCACAAGACTTGGCTGAGACTCTTTACTGTGAGATTAAGCCTAATCTGGCTATTGTCAGGCAAGCATCCTGGGCTTGGGATAATGTCCAGACTAAAGGAGTAACCATTCTTGGGAGATGCAACAATGTGGCCTCAACACAGTACTATGAGTGGTCTCATGCCAGGGCACAAATTTCTGGGATGCCCTTCACCATTGAGGATGCACCAGGGCCATCCACAGCACCTCCTGCCACTGTCAGCTTAGAGGAGTTTGAGAATTTGAAAGAGAGAAATGAGAAGTTGACTCAAGCTCTACAGAAGACCCTCTGGGAGAGGAGTGATGGTCGGCTGGACATCGAAAGGTTAGAAAAGCTAAAGGTGGAGCATCTGGCTAGGATTGAAAAGTCAGAGGACTACATTAAGAAGTCCAGGGCTGGAGAACAGATCTTGAAGAATGCCTGCAAAGAGGCTCAGTTCCAGAAGGCCAGGACTGATTTGTATCTAAAAGAGAGTCAATCTAGGTGGGTCAGGATCACCGAAGCTCGTACTCTGGAAGATAAGAGGACTCAGGACAAGATTGAGCAGTTGGAGGCTAGTGCAAAGGAGCAGCAGGAAGCCCTGCTAGCAGCCCAGAGAGAGATCTCAGAGTTAAAGATTAGAGCCGGTGTGAAGAGGTCAAAGGACCAGAGTCAACACAAGAAGCTAACTACAGCTGTTACTACCAGGAATCTCCTTATCAGGAATCTCACAGAGCGTCCAGCTGATCCTGTGACTGAAGCACTTCTAAAGGAAGTTCAGGGGGATGAGTTTGGTCTTGGTGTCTGACTTTTGTTTGTTGTTGCTTTCATTTTTATTGTACTTTTCCTTTTTTGTGTTGTATTCTGACCCCTCAGAGGGCATGTATTGTAAAAAAGAAACAAATTATGTATCATTTACCTTTTTTGTAATATATGTGTTGGATTGTTTTATCTGAATTCTTCAAGCAACATCACAAGCATCTCCCTCAAGGGTCTGGAAAGGTCAAAACCAAGTGCCAAGCCGGATACCTTGGAAACAAATAAGCATACTGCATTACATGCTAACCTTTGTTTGTTTTGTAGGTTTGTTTTGTTTTTGT
The DNA here is from genome assembly GCA_963966055.1 of Lathyrus aphaca. NCBI lineage: Eukaryota > Viridiplantae > Streptophyta > Magnoliopsida > Fabales > Fabaceae > Lathyrus > Lathyrus aphaca. The sequence goes on along the minus strand of OZ014522.1, from coordinate 447,582,737 downwards.
TACTAACTCTGTTGTGACTTCAGGAACTATTGCTCGACGTCGGGTGTTCCCACTCAATCGTCCACACAGATATCCAACCCGTAACAACCTTCTGGGTATACAGATGGACCAGGTACAACAAGACCTTACAGAGGTCAGGAACCAAATGGCCAATGAGAGATTGGAAATGAGGAATCAGATGACACAATTTATGGAGGTGATGAATGGATTGGCACAGAGCCAAGAGAGATTAAGAGCCTTGGTAGAGAGCAGACTCAGGAAGATCCCCATCTAGGGACTGGTGGGACAAGCAACAATGAGAGGGTGCAGCCTCATATCAACCCACCTGTATTTGGACCCCACCTTCATCCAGAGATCAACATCCCTGCTAATGTACAAGGGAATGCTACCACAGGCAGAGTGCTGCAAGAAGACCCCCAGGAAGATCAGTTCACAGTGATGGGAGCTGGGGATGAGGCCTATGACAGAAGGCTGGATGAAATTGCTGAAAAATTAAGGTCCTTGGAGTCTCAAAACTCTTTGGGTTTTGATGTAATGGACATGGGCTTAGTGGACGGGGTCAGGATTCCCCACAAATTTAAACCACCGTGCTTTGAGAAGTACAACGGGACTTCCTGCCCACGGACCCACTTGCAATCCTTTCTGGGGAGGTTGAAGGCATACACCATGGATGAAAAGCTATGGATGTTTTATTTTGAGGATAGCTTAACGGGAGCTTCAAGGGAATGGTACTCTCATCTGACTAGAGCAACCATCAGGTGTTGGAAGGACTTGGCTGAGGCCTTTATTAGACAATACCAGTATAATTTGGATATGGCACCCAACAGGACCCTCCTGATGGGAATGTCGCAGTCGTCTAGAGAAAGCTTCCGGGAGTACGCCCAGAGGTGGAGACAGCTTGCTGCTGCTGTCCAGCCACCCATGTCAGAGAGGGAGATGGCTGATATGTTTATGAACACCCTCCAAGGGACATACATTGATAGGCTAGCTGCCTTTTCTTCTACCAGCTTTGCGGATGTCGTTATAGCTGGAGAAAGAATTGAGAGCCTATTAAAGATGGGCAAAATTTCTGACAACGGTGCCAGCTCATCCAGCAATACAAGGAAGCCTTTTGTGGGCCCAAGAAGAACTGGTGAGACCAATGCTATCCATGCCAGCAGAGGCAGACCCCAATATGTTCATAGGTCTGTGGCAGCAGTCACCATTCCCGCTCCAATTCATCCACAACCAGCTTATCAACCACAGCAACAAAATTATCATCAACAAACTCAGTATCCTCCTCAGAGAAACTACAACAACACCAGCAACAACAATCAGCAAAGACCGTTCCAACAGAGACCATCTCAGGCCAATAGGGTGATCGATCCGATCCCTATGCCTTATGCCACATTATTGCCACAACTCCTAAAACTCAACCTGGTTGAGCTAAGGACGCTGGCACCTCCAGATCCTGCCAGTTTACCCAAAAATTATGACGCCAGCGCCAGATGTGCTTTTCACTCAAATGCACCTGGCCATAGTACAGAGAAGTGCAGAGCTTTGCACATGAAGGTACAAGACCTGGTGGACTCTAAAGCTCTAAACTTTGCACCACCACCAAATGTTAACAAGAACCCTATGCCAAACCATGGTGGTCCCAGAATCAATGCTATCGAAGAAGACAAGCCGTCTTACTTGATAACCAGTGTGGGTCAGATTCGGACACCTTTGGTGGAGATTAAAGCTCAACTCCTTGAATGTCAAATGTTCCCAGGATGCGAGCTAGGTTGTGCTTATTGCAACATTTCAGTGAATGGATGTGATAACTTGAGAGATGGCATAGATGGTCTCATCCAGAGTGGCCTGCTTCAAATCACAACATCAATACCTACCAATCCAGCAATCTCCTTAGCAACAGTTTCCGAATCTTCTACAACTGCAACAACAATTGTTCCAAACAACTCTTCAGTTTCATCAACAAATGCTTCATCTGTTACTTCAACGGACCAAATATCAGCAAACATCCCTTCTACAACTTCAGCACCCCTTCATTCAGAATCTCCTACAACAACAACACCCATCCGTTCAACCATGTCTCCTACAACTTCAACAGCAAATGTCTCAACAGTTACGATTTATTATGATCCTGAAAATGATTCTGCCTACAACTCACAAAACGCCACTCCTATCAGAGCACCAGTCACAATATACTATGATCCACATACTATCATGGTCCCTTCTGCAGCTGCAATCAGTCCAGTCACTATCACAGTGCCTGGGCCAGTACCTTATGAAAGTAATAATGTCATCCCTTGGCATTACGGCTCTGATCTATACTGCGAAGGACAGAAAATCACTCTCGAATCATCAACTTCTTCACCACAAATAGACAATGTGGGAGGAGGCGGAGGCTTCACTCGAAGCGGACGTCTCTTTGCCCCGCAAATTCAAAGACCCAGTGCTGAAGCAGAAGCTGCTGCCAAGGCAAAAGAGAAGAGCATGGTGCAAGAAGAGCAAATTGTTAAGGAAGCTCTGAAAACACCTTTTGATCAAGAAGTTGATGAATTCATGAGAATCATCAAGAAAAGTGATTACAAGATAGTGGACCAGCTTCACCAGACGCCTTCTAAGATCTCCATTCTATCATTGTTAATGTGCTCCGAGGCTCATCGGAACGCACTACTAAAAGTCTTGCACGCAGCTTATGTGCCAGAAGAGATTACAGTCAATCAGTTGGAAGCTGTGGTTGGAAATGTTAACGCTAGTCACGGACTAGGATTTACCAACACTGATTTGACTACGGAAGGCCGCAATCATAACAAGGCTTTGCACATTACCATGGAGTGTAAAGGTGCAGTTCTCTCCCATGTACTGGTAGACACGGGGTCATCCCTCAATGTCTTACCTAAAAAAGCCCTTGTGAAGCTAGAGTATGAAGGATTGGCATTGCGTCCCAGTAACTTGGTAGTGAGAGCCTTTGACGGTTCTAAGAGATCAGTTCTGGGGGAAATTGAGTTGCCTATAACGATTGGCCCACAGACTTTCAAAACGACCTTCTTCGTGATGGACATTCAGCCGGCCTACAGCTGTTTGTTGGGTAGACCTTGGATTCATGCCGATGGCGCAGTTACGTCTATCCTTCACCAGAAGTTAAAATTCGAGTGGGAGGGCCAAGTCGTTACTATTTGTGGAGAGGAAGATATTTTTGTTAGCCATCTGGCTACATACAAATACATTGAGATGGATGGGGAGATCCATGAAACGATGAGTCAAGGGTTTGAGGCCTTGAACATAAATGAAACATCTACTGTACCTGGAACCTCAATGACATCTTATCAACAAGCCCGGAAGGTTGTTGAAGAAGGGACTGCCCAAGGCTGGGGCAAGTTGCTGCCTGTAGAGAAGAAGGAGGATAGATTTGGGTTGGGTTACAAACCAAGTCAACAAGATCAAGCAGAGGCTGCTAAGGAGCCCAACTTTGTTAGTGGGGGGATGCTCACCCCCAATGCTGTCAACAATTTGGAAGAGGAGGATGAAAGCGACCGCAACCTAGAGAGTTGGATCCGTCCAAAGATCCCGGGGAGCAGTATCTCAAACTGGTCTTCCCAGGAAATTATAAGAGTTACTCCTGCAGAGTAATTATTATTTCCTGTATTTTTTAAGCATGCATCAAGTCTTGCATCTTGCCCAAGATGACAAGACTCATTTTGTAATCGGGCCATCTGTAATTTTTGTGCAACAAGATTAATCAATGAAATATCAGACATCTTTTGCAAATGAGTCTTTTTTCTTTTCCGCTCACTGTTTTTCCATTTTTTCTTTTTGTACAAAAAATAAATGGCAGTGTTTTCAAAATGTTAACTTTATTTCACTTTTCTAAACAAGATTAAAATCAATCACTAAAATGAACAAATCTGAACCCTTGCAGAGAGTGCCTTTCAGACCGCACCGACAACAGCACGGCTATGACTTCGTATGACTTTGACAATCCAATCAATCAAGCTGATGAAGGGGTTGAAGAAGAGTATGAGCTTCCTGAAGAGCTAGCCAGGTTGTTAAGACAAGAGGAGAAGTTTATCACTCCTCATCAGGAGGAGGTTGAAACGATTTATCTTGGTACAGATGAAGACGTGAAAGAAGTTAAAATCGGGGCCTGCTTACAAGACTCAGTGAAGAGACAACTGATTGACCTGCTTCAAGAATATGTGGATGTGTTTGCTTGGTCTTATCAAGATATGCCAGGGTTGGACACCGACATTGTTGTGCACAAGCTGCCCTTAAGAGAAGAATGCCCACCGGTTAAACAGAAACTATGCCGTACTCGCCCAGACATGGAAATGAAAATCAAAGAAGAGGTACAGAAGCAGTGGGACGCCGGGTTCCTTGCTGTAACTAGCTATCCGCCGTGGGTTGCGAATATAGTACCTGTGCCTAAGAAAGACGACAAAGTAAGAATGTGTGTTGACTACCGGGATCTGAACAGAGCCAGCCCGAAAGATGACTTCCCATTACCTCACATCGATGTATTGGTGGATAACACGGCTCAGTTCTCGGTATTCTCCTTTATGGACGGATTTTCAGGATACAATCAGATTAAAATGTCACCTGAAGACATGGAGAAGACAACTTTTATCACACCCTAGGGCACGTTCTGTTACAAGGTGATGCCATTCGGACTGAAGAATGCTGGTGCAACGTATCAACGGGCTATGGTAACATTATTCCATGACATGATCCATAAAGAAATCGAATGTTATGTGGATGACATGATTGCCAAGTCCCTCACTGAAGAAGACCACCTGGTAAATCTGCTAAAGCTATTCGAGCGTCTGAGGAAGTACCAACTGAAGTTAAACCCCAACAAATGCACATTCGGGGTGCGATCTGGTAAGTTGCTGGGATTTATTGTAAGCGAGAAAGGGATTGAAGTTGACCCTGATAAAGTCAAAGCTATTCAAGAAATGCCTGCACCGAAGTGTTGCACCCCAAAATTTGCCCTCACAATACAAGACTTTGTGTTCTAAGAAGGTTCACAAGGTTCACAAGTTTCTCAACATTTACAAGGCCTTTCATGAGGTTCAAGAAGTCTACAAATTATTTCTTGAAGGTTCATAAGGTTCACAAGTTCTCCAACATTTATAAGACCTTTCATGAGGTTCATGAAGTCTACAAGTTACTTCTTGAAGGTTCACAAGGTTCACAAGATTCACAATGATTACAAAGCTTTCCTGAGGTTCATGAGGTCTACAAAGCCACTTCATGAGGTTCACAAGGTTCACAAGCTTCACAATACTTCCCATGAGTATCACAAGACACTTTATGAAGATTCACAAGGTTCACAATTGGTCAAAGGAGTTGACAATTCCCTCAGACAATGCACCTCCTGAGCAGTGCATCCAAAACTAGGGTTTTGACTTTAATCAGGCTAAACGGACTTCCAATACCTCAAGTGAGTTTCATAACATCTTATATGTGTGTAAGAACCCCCATGACAAGTTTCAAGACTTTTCTCAAAAGTTTGCTCAGTCAGATGATCAGATAAGTCAAAATCAGTCAATGCAGTTAAAAAGTCAAACTGAGGTCAACTGTGGTCAAACCAAAGTCAAACTTCATGATTTTTTGACAACATCAAGTATATGAAGTAAAATTCATCATTTGATCAAGGGTTGATCATGATTCATCAAGGAGATTCCAGATCATAAATAATCAGGAGTTTCTAAATTAGGGTTTCCTCAGTAAAAGTCAACTGAACTTTGACCAGCCATAACTTTCACATACTTCATCACCAAGTCTCCATCCAAAGCTCATTTTGAAGGAAATTGAATTCTCTACAACTTTTATGTTGAAAGTTAAGCCCAAAAATGCTTCATTTGAAAGATATGAGCTAAGACATTATAGGTCATTTCAAAAGTCAACAAAAAGTCAACAACTTCAAAAGGGCATAACTTGAGATTGGTAAATGATATGGACCTGAAACCAATGGGGTTGTTTAGAGGACTCTTCAAGCTTTCCAAAAAGTCCAAGAACACCCTCATACCTTTAAAATTGAGGGAGATGTGTCCTTGCAAAGTTGGGCAATTTTGTGATGGTTTATATTGAAAAGGGGGGCCTAAAAACAATTTTCTCCAAATGGGCTGGCCAAATTATGACCCAACCCATACAATAACATCTTGCACGAAATTTCCATAATATTTTCATAATTTTTATTTTATTTAATTAATTTATTATGATTTTTTATTCTTAAAATCATTTTAAATTTAAATAAAATATTAAATGTGAAGATTTAATTGATTTATTGATTCTAGAAAGTCATAAAATCAGTATGGAATAAGTTGATACAAGAGTTATGTGGAATGGCTTGAAATAGAAAGCATGGGTACAAGAATATTGAAATTTTAAAGCTTATTATGATGAATCTTTTTGAATCAATTCTTGCACATGATCAATCAAAGTTTTTGACCTAATTGAGTCTCCTATATATACTAAACTCATTGCCATTGCCCAAGGACGAAAAATCAGAGCCTCTCACATTGTTTCAAAGTTTCAAAAATCACACACAATTTTGATTTTCGGATTTTGAATTGCAAGAGGATATAAGGTATTTTAAGAACACCAAGAGATTTCCTGAACCTCATGGAGTCAAAACTGATCTTCTATTGCATCAAAACTAGACTGTATCATGCTAACCGAATCCTCATTTTCTTGAAATTTTGAGATTTTCGATTTCTTTGATTCATCTAATTTAAATAATTTTTATGCACTAATTCTTGTTTGTGAATGTCTCTGGAATGTTTTTGCATACTTGAATTGAATTTTTATTACAGAATCGAAGAGATGCCATGGCTAGGGTTTGAAGTTCAAAGTTGGGATCTTGAGTTTTAGGACACTTAAATAAAACCTAAACACATGGCCGTGATCTATAACCTTTGTGTAATTAATCTGGGTTTTCAATTTGATTGGATGTTGCGATTTGAATGGTGTTCAAAAAACATAGGAATTCTGGTTTTGAATGTGTGCAGGTAAATTCGCAGGAAAATTCAAAAAGAAATTCGCAGGAAATTTGAACGAAGAAGATGAAGTTTGGCGCGCTGCTGGAGAATTCAAAAATTGATTATAATATTTTATTAACTTGTTTCCATTCTTAATCACACAAACGCTTGTGTCCTAGTGGTTGAAGGCGTACGCGTATGTCGCTCCCGAAGACGCGAACGGTCGGCGAAGGGAACAGTGAGGACACACAGCCGTGAACTCACTGGAGATGAATAGAGTCGCCAGCTAGGCATTTTTATCCTGGAGGAAAGGTAATGCTGCATAGACCTAGAAAGATACGGATAAGACGGTCGCGAACCAGAGAGACTGAGAAAGGGGGTTGGTTACAACCTGGGAAGGTATTAGCACCCAGATTGTCCGTCGTACTCGACGGGATCCACGCTTAAAAGATTTGTGTTTTAAAAGGGTAGTGTCAGTGCAATCTGTGTATAAAGAGCTGGAAAAAGATGTACAAGTGTCAGTGTAAAAGAAGTGAAGTGTGATATATACAGTGTCAGTGTAAGAACTGGAATATAATGCTCAAGATCATGAGGCTAAAGAATGAAGCTGGAAGGAGGGGGGAATAGACAGAGACTTTTGTTCGATAACTGTTAAGTTATGCCTACGTATCCTCTCGTGCAATGAGGAAGTCAGAACACCGTAGTTCGACCCAAAGAGACTGAAAGATGAATTGACTTGTGAACTGCTTGCTTGTCTATGCTCAAGTGTATGACCTGTCTGGCTCAGGTGCTGACTGTCTTGCATTAGACGGAAGAAGCAAGTTCTCGATTGTGAGTGAGTGTGATGAGAAAAGAATCCCGAAGGATACGATTATTGTTTGTTTTTGAGTTTTCAGTCTTTTATTTCTTTTTTTGGATTTTTGTCATAGGATAATGAGCTTAAGTCTAAACCAATGGGTTAGTAAACTCATCACATCTTCCCTCTGATTAGGGGTAATGAGAATACCTTAAGTGTGAAGTCAGATTCTCACACTTAATCACCTTTGATGTAGGATTAAGATCATTAACCTACTTGTGATTATTTAGATGTTTTTGGTGTTTTTGTTTAGTGTTGAGTAATGAGGTTAAGCCATAATCAAGGATTAAACAGACCCATTACACCATCCTAAAAGAAGGATGATAGATGAGAGTGTTTAAGTTGAGAAAAACTCCTCAACTTAATCCATGATTAGGGATTAAACCCATGACAAAACAAGCCTTTGATTAAGTGAATTTTATTTAATGATATGATGATGAAGTTTTTTTTATGATTTGTAAGACAACTTGAGGGGGACTTGTCCATTAACACTAGGGTTAGTCCTTCTTAACCACTTAAGGAAGAATTAGAACCCTAATGCAAGGCCCAAGTTACAAGTGATGTCTTGATGATTATTAGATGAATTGATTAAGAGATTTAAACACCTTAAGGGTTCAAAACTTAGGATTAAAGTTATACACTCCATCCTAAGAGAAGGATGCAGGCATAAGCTTAATCACAAAGTCTTAAAGCCTTTAGGGTTTAGTCCCTGATTATGAGGTGAGGAGAGAAGACTCAAAGAGAGACACAAAGGTAAAACTATGGGGGGACTAATCAAAACCCTAATTCATTATCATGCTTGGTTGATCCTAAGGTTTGTGAGGTTTTCAAGAACAATCTTCAGAAGAACCACCAGGAAGCAGATGAACAGGATCAAGAGAAAGCAAAGTGACTTGCTTCATTCAAGAAGTCAAGTCACTTGAAGAAAGAAAGTGGGAAGGAGAAGAATGAGCAAGCTCAAACTCAAACACATATAACAATGCAGCAATGGATGCAAGGGAGATGAAAAGAAGAGGTATGAGAAGTGAAGGCAAATCCACTTCTCAAGTTACTTACCACCTGAAATGTTAGAAAGAAAATGCAATGCAATGCAAGATGAGATGAAATGATATGATGCTAAGCAAAACCAGAAGCATGTTGAGGATGATTATGATGTTATGAGGTGCTGCAAACATGAGGCAAGACAATGGGGATGTTCATACAAGATTATGAATGCAAATGATGCAAGCTAAGGAGCATGAACAAGCATGAAAAGTTATGAATCATACAAGACAAATGACATGGAAAATATGTAATGCAATGATCAAAGATGCTTTATACATGTCTTAAGATGTCAAATGAATCATAAGAATGCACAAAATGCAAAGACAAGTCATGTTATGCAAGAGAATGCAAGAAGGATGCAAAAGAAAGCCCAAATTAGGGTTCATGGATCAAACATCAAACACAAACCAAAAACAGAAGCAAACCTCATGATAAAAAATGGAAAATGGCACCCAAAGAAACCCTAGGCCTATGATGAACCACTGCCCAAAGGGGAGCTCTCAACTCTCAACCAAACTCAAGATATGAATTTTCTAAGTTATTAGGGTTTTTTAGGGTTCTTAACAAAACAAATGCCAAACAATTTGAAAATGCAAGAACAATTCATGGCCTTTTTATCCTTGAAAATACATGCTAAACCAAAGACAATGCAAGAAGAATCAATGTCTCAACCTTCACCAATAGGCAGAAATGAATTTTTGAATCCATGATCAAAATAATGCATAAAAAATGATTTAATTCAATGAAAAATTCTTAAAATGCATCAAGATCAAAAAAGAAATTTGGTTTGAAGGTTGGACAATGTTCCTAAATGTCTTAGAACATTTCATGAATTTTTTTGTAATTTTTAAATACCTAAAAGTATTTTTAATTAATTAATTCCCATTAATCAATTAAAAATAATCTTTTAAATATTTAAAAATACTTTTTTAAATGATAAAAATAAAATAAAAATGTTTTTGTGTCATAAAAATTATTAAAACTTTAAGGAAAAAGTTTCATAATTTTTATGAATTTTTTACTATTTTTAATAAATAATGCAAAACAAATGAAAAGAAAATGAAAATAAATGAATTTAAACTGAATTAAATAAAAGTCAACACATCCTAGGGCCTGGATTCAAAGTTACACGCGCGGGAAGAGACCTGGCGCCACATCCTACGGTTCAAATTCAAAATCAGCTAATTAAATGCTTATGCCCTAATTACGCCGTTAAACACTCTCAGATGACCGGAACAGTGTTCCGGTCATCTTCTCCGTTCACTCAAAACCTCAAACTCACTCTACACGTTACGAAAATGAAATCTAAATGAACAGAAATGCTTCCCACTCACTCACGAATCATAACCCTCAAACAAAACAAATTTATTTTTCCATGAAAGGCTGAATCGAAGCAAACAAGAACTAGGGCAAAAAAGTTTCAGGAAGCAATTACATTCTCATTTCATTACCATTTTCAAAACCAAAAACACATTCATGATCAGGAAGACATATAGAACAGATTAGGAACTTAAAAAATGATTTCTGGAAAAATATTTCTTGAGCTACCTGAGATTCGAAGCTTTCAACCCAGCTACTTTCTGACCTCCTCTCTTGGTGAAATCCACTCTACTTGGCCTCCTGATGATCCTTGAATGCTTAGGAAGAGTTTATGTTGGCTGGATGAAGAGTTTGAGTAACTTCTGCTCAAGCTCAGTTGAACATGGCAATGGTGATTCAGGTTGTTTCTGGCAAGGGTGAAGGGTTGTTTGTGGTCCAGATGATGAGTAGAGAAGGTTTATGGAGTTTGTTTGGGTGTTTGTGAGCTGTGGAGAGAGTTTCGAATGAAACTGCAAGTTGGAGTGAAAATGGTGAAGTGGTGTTATGGCTTCTTTCAGGCTGGGTTCTTGGTTGCTTTTGACTCAATGAGACATGGTGAGATGATTGGTGAAAATGGTTTGGATGTTTGAAGTCTGGACAGAGAGATTCGAAGAAGTTTGCAAAAGGGAGTGTGTTTGAGTATGTTGTGAATGTGTGAGCTTCAGCCTGTCTTCCTCTTATGTTTAGCCAGCATTTGATCCACATAAACTAATCTCATTGGTCAGATGATGTGACCTGCCCTTTATTGATTGGTATGGCCACTTTTGCAAATTGTCAACCTTTGTGTAAGAGAGGCATGGGTTGTGTTCTAGGCTAGTACAAGTGTGTGGGCTGGCGCAGCATGGTGAGGGGAAAGGCTAGCTTGGTTCAGCACCCAAGGCAACAAGTGGTAGGAGGTGAAATGATGATTTTGCAAGTTGTTGCTCCTTTGCTCACATGTGAGAAATCTTGTTGTATGAACCATAAAACATGAGCAATACCTAGTCCAATCTGAACTTTATGACTTGTAGAAAGTTTGTGTAATGGTTTGAAATGAATTTGAGGCTGCAAAAGTCATTGATCCATGATTTTGCAAAATTCTCACTTAGGGCATGCCTTGAAAATCAATGATTTTATCCAACTTTGCATTGCCATAACTTTTGATCCAAGAAGAGTTTGATCATGTTCTTGTACTTTTTGAAAAGGGAAAGATGAGATCTACAACTTTCATGACCAAAGTTTTTCCATTTGAAGCATTTTTGGATCCAAAATCATGGCTTGAAAAATGACATAAAATGATGCATTCTTGAAAAGTCAACTATGCCCAAAAAGTCAACATTTGCAAAAACCCTAAATTCTTGATTTTTATGAACTTCAACCTTCTTCCATGATCAAATAAAGATCATATACACTCAAAATGATGAAGATCACCCATTGGTTGGGTCATTGGGGGCCTCAGATGCCCTGATTTTGCACTGACTTGTCTGAAAAGTCAACCCTTGATCAGATGACTTCCCCATGGAATTTCTTCATGAAAATTGATATGCATACTCCCTATACCATATAGAGATCAATGGAAACAAGAATAACCAAAAAATTTGGGGTTATGGCCTTTGAAACCAAAACCCTAATTTTCAGTCAACTGTGCAGTTCATCCTGGCTCTGCATCCACTCAAACCCTAGTTCTTGTGATTCCTCTGCATTTTTGACTTTGAGGAGATGGAATATGACATAAGAACACACATGGACCCCTTTGAGTTGATTAGTGGCCTTTAGAATGGCTCAAGATGCCCTGAGGTTGCTCAGATCACAAACCCTAGGTGCAGATGCCTTAGAAACTATCCAGTGAATAAAAAATGAGATGTGAGATGACATGATTGTGTTTATGCATATGAGATGATTTACAAGTCATGGTGTGAATGGGTGAGGGCAAATTTGGGGTGTTTACAGCTGCCCCTATTCAAACATGAGTTAGCTGTGCAGGATGTAAGCGTCGGCTTAACAGGCCAAACAAGATAACTTGTGGTTGAATACCAAAGACAGTCCAAAATTTGCACTCACAGAATGAAGAAGGAAAGGGATATATATTGTAAAGTGTGGGCGACGGAGGACGACCGTCGAGCAGAGGACGACTGCTGGGTAAAGAGCGATGACGGGGACGGCCGACATGCTGGGATAAATGTATAAAGCAATGACGGGGACAGCCGACATGCTGGGGATAAAAGGTAAAGCTAAGACGGGGACGGCCGACTAGCTGGGGAAAATAAAATATCATGATGGGGACGGCCATCAAGATAAAGCTGTAAAATTCTGAGGATTAATGAAACATGACGGGGACGACCATCAAGTTCATAAAGGTAAAGTAACCAACGATGGGGACGGCCATCGGGCTAAAAAAGAAAAGGGACCACGACGGGGACGGCCATCGGGTTAAAGAATGAATGAAATAAACAGATGATGGGGTACGGCCATCAAAGGTGAAGGACGATCACCTAGCAGGGGACGGCTGCTCTGTGGGGAAAGAAAGAAAAATGATGAGGACGGCCATCAAAGGTGGAGGACGACCACCTGGCAGGGTACGGCTGCCGAAAATATCAACGATGGGGACGGCCATCGGATAGAAAAGGTCAACGATGGGGACGGCCATCGGACGAGCAAGATGGAGGACGACCATCAAGAAGTGGAGGACGACCACTCAGCAGGGGACGGCTGCTCTCGGGGTTTATCATAACACAGGACGAGTGTTAGATAACCAAAATCAACAATGGGGACGGCCATTGGATAAAGTGATGAAGGACGATCATCAAAAGGTGGAGGACGACCACCTGGCAGGGGACGGCTGCTAAAATCAACGATGGGGACGGCCATCGGATGAGCATGATGGAGGACGACCATCAAGAAGTGGAGGACGACCACTCAGCAGGGTACGGCTGCTCTCAAAGGTATCATAACACAGGACGAGTGTTAGATAAAAAGAAAATTTGTTGGCAATCTACTGGGGAGATAGTAAACACGGACGAGCGTTTACATCCAAGAAACAAAAGGTATAAGTGTTTGGTATTGCATATAGATTAAAGATGCGAACGAGCATCCTTAAGACTATGATACGGACGAGTATCATGTAGAAGCAAACTGACACATGTTCAGAGATGATGATACGGACGAGTATCAACTGGTTAACAAGGAACACGGACGAGTGTTGCATCTGAAAGGACTCTTCTGGGGAGAAGTAGATACGGACGAGTATCTATATTCAAGAAGACATAAGTGTTTGACACAGTGTATGGATTAAAGATGCGGACGAGCATCCTTAAGACTATGATACGGACGAGTACCATGTAGAAACAAACACTGGACGCAATGTTCTGAGATGATGGTACGGACGAGTACCTACTGGTTAACAAAGAGCAAGGACTACTGTCGGATCTGTGGGGATATGAGTGATGATGTATACAAGATACGGACGAGTATCTGTATAAGCGTACCGTGAGTGGTGAGTATTGTATTGATGCGTGTTTTAACTGCTGGGGAGAGTGACACGGACGAGTGTCAAGAAAAAAAGTGTAATATGAACAAGTATCTGCTATACAAAGTCTAGGCGACTGCGCTGGAGATATGACACGGACGGGTGTCAAGAAAGTGTATATAAGTATATGTGAGTGCAAAGAGGATGTCTTTGGCTTTCTGCTGGGATATGACACGGACGGGTGTCAGGAAGTATCTGTAATACAGGTGATCTTGTTTGTAAAAAGTGTTCAGGCGACTTTACTGGGGAAAGATGGCACGGACGGGTGCCAAAAGGTGTATATACCGGTGTTTGTGATTGCGGGGCAACTGCTTTTGCTGGGACTCTGGTGGGGACTCTTGGGGAAAGTAATCTGTATTCTGATGAATGGTTACTAATCACAAGCGTTCAATTCACAACATGACTTATGATTATGCTATGCATTTGTTTTTTTGCCGTAATGCTCCGTATTAGACGGAATGCTACGCTCTGGGGGATAGTATGGTGCAAATGCCATGATTACGCAAAGGGGCACAGATCCGGGATTCGGATCCCGTTGCTGTGGAAATCTCTGGTCGATCTGCTTGAAATGGACATCCCAGCTGGGTATGAGATCACTGGTAGATCCAATGATGTATCTGCTCGGGGATATAGGTCGCTGATTGACATATCCTTATAAATGAGAGACCCAGCTGGGGTTTGTAGAAGCTTTCTTCACTCTGTTGTGATCTCTTCGTGCGTTGCTCTTCTGAATAGAGGCTAAAGATTCTGTGGGGAGATGATTCCCTGATTTCTGCATTCTGCCGAGGAAGAATGGCAACTCGGCTGGGGAATTGAGAGGCAACTCAGCTGGGGATAGAGCATTTCGGATGCTGAGATTGAGTGTATGCTGATTTGACAGCTCCGCTGGGGAAATGGGCACCTTCTAGTGCCATGTGGAAGATAGACCAAGTTGATAATGATTCGCCTATTTGCTGAGACGTAACCTGCATGCCCCCAGGTCGCGTTCTGGATACCTGCAATCCTGCAAAGATAATGGAACGTACAAAAGGTCCCGAGGTATCCCTTACCGGGTTCCGTCATAGGAGTTAAGTACTTTTGAGAATAATCACATTCCCTGTAAGCATGTGTTTTTATTTTTAGAGAAAGGCATCTGTACTTATGCAATTGTATTTTAGAGATATCAGACGACTCTTTGCAAAACATAAATGTAAAAGACGAAACATGACTGAAAATCTGATTTTATTAATTCATGTGCCCTGAATTGGCAAAGATACAGTCAGAGAAACATATCTCCTGAAATGAGGAGATTGTTACAAATTGAGAAATAAAGTGCTGGCGATGTTGACGACGCTTTGAGGAGCTTCCTCTCCTGCTATGACTCGTATGACAATGACGTTCTTCTCGTCTTGCTTTCTGGAGAGAGTTGATTCTGATTGAAGTCTGATCCTTCGTAGCTTACCAAATTGTAGGTGATACAGACGAATTCAGAGTGCAGTTGTTCGCTTATTCCCTTATTTTGCATGGATCGCCCTTTCGGGTTTTCAATCCATCGGGATACCCATTTTTTGCCTGAGCTGTCCAATGCGGCTTTTCAACTCAGCGGGTGTACATTTTTTCATTTTCCCTTACTTTTGCCCGAGTCTTTTATTCTGTTTTTGACTCGCCGGGATGCCCTATTTTTGCCTGGCCTTACATTCTGTTTTTATGTCCAGCGGGTCATCTTATGCGAAGTATTTTTTAACCGCATCCGAATTCACAGGGGATGGGAAATCTTCACCATCCATGGTGCTGAGCATCAGTGCTCCACCAGAGAAAACTTTCTTTACAACGAATGGTCCTTCATAATTCGGAGTCCATTTGCCCCTGTGGTCTGTATGAGGAGGGAGGATTCTTTTCAGCACAAGATCCCCTACTTGGTACTCTCGGTGCCTGACTTTCTGATCGAAGGCTTTCTTCATTCTCTTCTGATATAGCTGCCCATGGCAGATTGCAGCCAATCTTTTTTCTTCGATCAGACTTAGTCGTTCGTATCGGGACCGAACCCATTCTGCTTCGTTTAGTTTAACATCCATTAATACCCGTAAAGAGGGTAATTCAACTTCAACAGGTAGGACCGCTTCCATACCATATACAAGCTGATACGGTGTTGCCCCAGTGGATGTTCTGATTGATGTGCGGTACCCATGCAAGGCAAATGGTAGCATTTCGTGCCAGTCTTTGTAAGTGACTACCATCTTTTGCACAATCTTCTTGATATTCTTATTTTCCGCCTCAACAGCGCCGTTCATCTTTGGCCTGTAAGGAGAAGAATTGTGATGTTGGATCTTGAAGTCCCGGCACAGCTCTGCCATCATTTTGTTGTTGAGATTGGAACCATTATCAGTAATGATTCGCTCGGGCACTCCATATCGACAGATGATATCTCTCTTCAGAAATCTGGCTACCACTTGTCTTGTAACATTTGCATATGAGGCTGCTTCAACCCACTTGGTGAAATAGTCGATGGCGACCAGGATGAATCTGTGGCCGTTCGAAGCAGTTGGCTCAATCTTGCCAATCATATCAATGCCCCACATAGCAAAGGGCCATGGTGAAGACATGATGTTCAAAGGATTAGGAGGCACATGCACCTTATCTGCGTAGATCTGGCATTTATGGCATTTCCTGGCGTAGGTACAACAGTCTGCATCCATTGTGATCCAGTAATAGCCTGATCTTAACAACCTTTTAGCCATGGCATGCCCTCCAGCATGGGTACCAAAAGATCCTTCGTGCACTTCATGCATCAACAAATCTGCTTCCGTCTTGTCAACACATCTGAGGAGTACCATGTCAAAGTTCCTCTTGTATAAAGACCCATCAGCATTCAGAAAGAAACTACCAGCAAGCCTTCTCAAAGTCTTCTTGTCATTGGAAGACGCCCCAGGTGGGTATGTCTGATCCTCCAAGAAGCACTTAATGTCGTGGAACCAAGGCTTATCATCTTTCACAACATCCGCTGCAAATACATATGCCGGTCTATCAAGTCTTGACACTGGAATTTGAGGTACAAAGTTGGCCGTTTGAACTTTGATCATGGATGAAATGGTAGCAAGAGCATCTGCAAACTGATTCTCGTCGCGAGGGATATACTCAAGCTTGACTGTTGTAAAGAAAGTCAATAACCTTCTTGTATAATCCCTGTAAGGTATCAGATGATCCTGGTGGGTGTACCATTTCCCGTTGGTTTGATTGACTACCAAAGCTGAATCTCCGAATACGATCAATGTCTTGATCCTGAGGTCAATGGCTTCCTCAAGACCCATAATGCAAGCTTCGTATTCAGCTTCGTTGTTAGTGCAGTTGAAAGTGAGTTTTGCCGAGAAAGGCATGTGAACTCCTTTGGGTGTAATGAGTACTGCACCAACACCACGGCCATTCATGTTAACAGCCCCATCAAACATCATAGTCCATTCTTCTTCTGGGTCAGGCCCTTCAGTGTGAATAGGCTCTTCGTGATCTTTTGCTTTAATGAACATGATGTCTTCATCAGGGAAGTCAAATCTCATAGGCTGGTAGTCATCAATGGGTTGCTCAGCAAGATATTCAGATAGTACACTGCCTTTGATGGCTTTCTGAGATGTGTACTGTATGTCGTATTCTGTGAGAATCATCTGCCATCTTGCAACCCGTCCGGTAAGAGCTGGCTTCTCGAAAATGTACTTAACTGGATCCATTTTTGAGATTAATAAAGTAGTGTGGGTCAACATATACTGTCTCAATCGGCGAGCAGCCCACGCTAAAGCACAGCAAGTTTTCTCGAGCAGTGAATAACGCTGTTCACAGTCGGTAAACTTTTTGCTTAGGTAGTATATTGCATACTCTTTTCGACCAGACTCGTCATGCTGGCCCAGCACACACCCCATCGACTCTTCTAATACTGTCAAGTACATTATCAGAGGTCTTCCTTCAACTGGAGGCATAAGGATTGGAGGTTCTTGCAGATATTCTTTGATCTTGTCAAAAGCCTTCTGGCAATCTTCGTTCCACCTGACCGTTTGTTCCTTTCTTAATAGCTTGAACAAGGGTTCACAGGTTGCTGTGAGGTGAGATATGAACCGTGAGATGTAGTTCAATCGACCTAAGAACCCTCGAACTTCCTTCTCAGTTTTCGGTGCAGGCATTTCTTGAATAGCTTTGACTTTATCAGGGTCAACCTCAATCCCTTTCTCGCTTACAATAAAGCCCAGCAGCTTACCGGATCGCACCCCGAATGTGCATTTGTTGGGGTTCAACTTTAGTTGGTACTTCCTCAGGCGCTTGAACAACTTCAGCAGATTCACCAGGTGATCTTCCTCTGTAAGGGACTTGGCGATCATGTCATCCACATAACATTCTATTTCTTTATGGATCATATCGTGGAATAATGTCACCATAGCCCGTTGGTATGTTGCACCAGCATTCTTCAGTCCGAATGGCATCACTTTGTAACAGAACGTGCCCCAAGGTGTAATGAATGTTGTCTTCTCCATGTCTTCAGGTGACATCTTGATCTGATTATATCCTGAAAATCCATCCATGAAGGAGAATACCGAGAACTGAGCCGTGTTATCAACCAATACGTCAATGTGAGGTAATGGGAAATCATCCTTCGGGCTGGCTCTATTCAGATCCCGGTAATCAACACACATTCTAACTTTTCCGTCTTTCTTAGGCACAGGTACTATATTGGCAACCCACGGCGGATAGCTAGTTACAGCAAGGAACCCGGCGTCCCATTGCTTTTGTACCTCTTCCTTGATTTTCATAGCCATGTCTGGGCGAGTTCGGCGCAGCTTCTGTTTGACCGGTGGGCACTCTTCTCTCAAAGGCAGCTTGTGCACAACAATGTCGGTATCCAACCCTGGCATGTCTTGATACGACCAAGCAAACACATCAACATACTCTTGAAGCAGATCTATCAACTGTCTCTTCACTGAGTCTTGCAGGCAGGCCCCGATTTTAACTTCTTTCACATTTTCTTCCGTACCAAGATTGATCACTTCAATCTCCTCCTGGTGAGGAGCAATAACCTTTTCCTCCTGTCTCAGCAGCCTGGCTAGCTCTTCAGGAAGCTCATACTCTTCATCAACCCCTTCATCAGCTTGATTGATTGGATTGTCAAAGACATACGAAGTCATAGCCGTGCTGTTGTCAGTGCTGTCAGGAAGGCACTCTCTGCAAGGGTTAAGTTGGTTCATTTTAGTGATTGATTTTAATCTTGCTTTAGAAAAAAGTGAAATGAAGTTATCATTTTGAAAACACCGCCATTTATTTTTGTACAAAAAGAAAAATGGAAAAACAGTGAGCAGAAAAGAAAAAGACTCGTTTGCAAAAAGACGTCTGATATTTCATTAATTTAATCTTGTTTGCACAAAAGTACAGATGGCCCTGGTTACAAAATGAGTCTTGTCATCTTGGGCAAGATGCAAGACTTGGATGCATGCTATAAAAATACAGGAAATAATAATTACTCTGCATGAGTAACTCTTATAATTTCCTGGGAAGACCAGTTCGAGACACTGCTCCCCGGGATCTTCGGACGAATCCAATTCTCCAGATTGCGCTCCCCTTCCAGCTCGTCTTCCAGACAGTTGATAGCATCAGGGGTGAGCATCCCCCCACTGACAAAACCGGGCTCTGCAGCAGCCTTTGCTTGATGTTGAGTTGGTCTGTAACCCAACCCAAATTTGTCCTTCTTCTCCTCCACAGCTAAGACCTTGCCCCAGCCTAGGGCAGTTCCTTCTTCAACAACCTTCCGGGCTTGTTGGTAAGACGACATTGGGGTACCAGATACAGCAGATGCTTCATTCACATTCAACGCTTCAAACCCCTGGCTCATTGTTTCATGGATCTCTCCATCCATTTCAATGTACTTGTAGGTTGCCAGGTGGCTGACAAAAATGTCCTCCTCTCCACAGATTGTGACAACTTGGCCTTCCCACTCAAATTTTAACTTTTGGTGAAGGGTAGACGTTATTGCGCCGGCGGCGTGAATCCAGGGTCTACCCAACAAACAGCTGTAGGCGGGCTGAATGTCCATCACATAAAAGATAGTTTTAAAGGTCTGTGGGCCAATTGTCACAGGCAGCTCAATCTCTCCCAGAACCGATCTCTTAGAACCATCAAAGGCTCTTACTACCAGGTTGCTGGGTCTCAATGCCAATCCATCATATTCAAGCTTCACCAGAGCCTTCTTTGGTAAGACATTCAGGGAAGAACCTGTGTCCACCAGCACATGAGAAAGGACAGCTCCTTTGCATTCCAGGGTTATGTGCAAGGCTTTGTTGTGATTGCGGCCATCCGCTGTCAAGTCAGAATTGGTAAACCCTAGCCCATTGCTAGCAGTAACATTTCCAACCACGGTTTCCAATTGGTTGACAGTAATCTCCTCAGGCACGTAAGCTGCGTGCAGGACTTTAAGTAGTGCATTCCGATGGGCTTCGGAGCACATAAGCAGTGAGAGGATAGAGATTTTGGATGGCGTCTGGTGAAGTTGATCCACAATTTTGTAATCACTCTTTTTGATGATTCGCATAAACTCATCAACTTCCTGATCAAATGGAGTTTTCAAGGCTTCTTTGGCAGCTGGATCTTCCTGCGCCGGGCCTTTTCCTTTTGCCTTGGCAGCAGCTTCTGCTTCGGCAGTAGGTTTTTGAACTTGTGAAGCAAAGAGACGTCCGCTTCGAGTGAAGCCTCCGCCTCCCCCCACATTATCTACTTGTGGTGCAGGTGTTGATGTTTCCAGAGTGATTCTTTTTCCTTCGCAGTATACGTCAGAGCCATAGTGCCAAGGGATGGCCCTATTGCTTTCATATGGTACTGGTCCAGGCACCGTGACAGTGACTGGACTGATTGCTGCTGCTGAAGGGACTATAATTGTGTGTGGATCATAGAAGATTGTAACTGGCGCTCTGGTGGGAGCAGCACCTTCTGAATGGTAGGCGGAATTATTTTCAGGATCATAGAATATGGTGACGGTAGAGACATCTTCATGATTGATTGCTGGTGTTGTAGGAGGTTCTGTTGGAAGGACTGTTGTTGTTGCTGATGGAGAGTCGAAATGGAATGAAGCTGAAGTTGTAGCAGGAGAAACTGTTGTAAACTGATCGTTTGGAAGGACAGGTGAAGTACTTGTTGATGGTGCTGATGAATTGTTGGGAACAATAGTTGCTGCAGTTGTAGGAGGGTCTGAAACCGTTGTTGATGAAGTTGCCGGATTTGTCGGAAATGATGTAGTGATCTGTAGCAGGCCACTCTGAATAAGGCTGTCAATGCCATTCCTCAAGTCCTCACACCCATTCCATGAAATATTGCAATAGGGACACCCTAGTTCACACCCCGGAAATATATTGTTTTCACGGAGTTGAGCTTTGATTTCCACCAATGGTGTCCTGATCTGATCCACACTAGTTATTAAATAAGACGGTTGGTCTTCTTCAATAGCATTAATTCGGGGACCACCATGGTTTGGCATAGGGTTTTTATTGACATTGGGCGGAGGTGCAAAATTCAGAGCCTTGGAATCTACCAAGTCTTGTACCTTCATATGCAGAGCCCTGCATTTTTCTGTACTGTGACCAGGTGCGTTCGAATGGAAAGCACACCTAGCATTAGAGTCATAGTTTCTTGGTAGACTGTTGGGATCCGGAGGTGCCAACGTTCTTAGCTCAACTAGGTTGAGTTTCAGAAGTTGTGGCAGCAAGGCAGCATACGGCATTGGGATCGGGTCGATCACTCTGTTAGCTTGAGATGGCCTCTGTTGGAATGGCCTTTGTTGACTGTTGTTGTTGGAGTTGTTGCTGTTGTAGTTTCTTGGAGGATATTGATTCTGCTGATACTGAGGTTGTTGTTGGAAATTTTGTTGAGGAGGTTGATAGACTGGCTGAGGATGAGCTGGAGCAGGAATGGTGACTGCTGCTATTGTCCTCTGAACATATTGGGGCCTACCCCTGTTGGTGTGAATGGCATTGGTCTCGCCAGTTCTTCTCGGGCCTGCAAAAGGCTTTCTTGTACTACTGGACGAGCTTGCACCGTTGTCTGTGATCTTTCCCATTTTTAACAGGCTTTCAATTCTCTCCCCAGCTATGACAACATCTGCGAAGCTGGTGGAAGAGAAAGCAGCCAACCTGTCAATATACGTTCCCTGAAGAGTGTTCATAAACATGTCTGCCATTTCCCTTTCAGACATCGGTGGTTGAACGGCAGCAGCCAATTGCCTCCATCTTTGAGCATATTCTCTGAAGCTCTCCCTAGATGACTGTGACATTCCCATTAGGAGGGTCCTGTTGGGTGCCATATCTAGATTATACTGATACTGTCTGATGAAGGCTTCTGCCAGGTCCTTCCAGCATCTTATAGTTGCCCTTGTCAGATGGGAATACCATTCCCTTGATGCTCCAGTCAAGCTATCTTCGAAGTAAAACATCCAAAGTTTCTCATCCATTGTATAGGCCTTCAGCCTTCCCAGAAATGATTGCAAATGAGTCCGGGGGCATGAAGTCCCATTATACTTTTCGAAACAGGGGGGCTTGAACTTGTGGGGGATCCTGACCCCTTCTACCAAACCCATGTCCATAACGTCGAACCCCAAAGAGTTTTGAGATTCCAGTGATCTCAACTTCTCAGCTATTTCTTCCAACCGTCTATCATAAGTTTCCTCTCCGGCACCCATCACTGTATACTGGTCCTCCTGAGGATCTTCTTGAAGTACTCTGGCTGCAGTGGCTGTCCCTTGAATGTTGACTGGGATGTTAGCCTCTGGATGGAGATGTGGGCCAAACACAGGGGGGTTAACATGTGGTTGCACCCTTTCATTATTACTGGTGCCTGCAGTTCCTACATGAGGCTCCTCTTGATTTTGCCTCTCCACCATGGCCCTCAGTCTCTCCTGGCTCTGAGCCATGTTGTTCATAACTTCCATGAACTGCGTCATCTGCGTTCTCATCTCTAACCTTTCGTTTGCCATCTGGTTTCTGACCTCCGTAAGGTCTTGTTGCATCTGATCCATCTGAATTCCCGGAAGGTTGTTTCTAGTTGGATACCTGTGTGGCCTGTTGAGAGGAAATACCCGGCGGCGAGCAATAATTCCTGAATATCACAACAGAGGTTAGCAACAACAAAACAAAAACCTACAAAACAAACAAAAGGGTTAGCATGCAATGCAGTTATGCTTATTTGCTATCAAGGTATCCGGTTTGGCCTTCAGTTTTGACCCTTCCAGACCCTTGAAGATGCTGCTGTTGAAGTTGCTTTTGATGTGAACCCAGATATATTACAAAAGTGGAATAATACAATTTGTTCATTTTTACAACACAAGCCCTCAAAGGGGTCAAAATACATCACAAAAAAGCAAAAGTACATGAAAAGGAACAACAACAAGCAAATGATCAAACTCCGAGGCCAAACTCATCCTCACGAACTTCCTTGAGAAGTGCTTCGGTCACAGGATCAGCCGGATGCTCCGTGAGACTTCTGATGAGAAGGTTCCTTGTTGCAACAGCTGCAGTCAATTTCTTGTTCTGACTTTGGTCCTTTGACCTCTTCAATCCTGCTTTGATCTTCAGCTCTGATATTTCCTCCTGGGCTGCTGCCAGGGCTTTTTCCATCTGCTCCATCTTGTCTCGAGCTCTCTTGTCTTCTAGAGTACGGGCCTCAGTGATCCGGACCCACCTGGCCTGACTCTCCTTCAGGTACAAGTCTGTCCTTGCTCTCTGGAACTGGGCTTCTTTACAAGCATTCTTCAGAATCTGCTCACCAGCCTTAGACTTGTTGATATAATCCCCAGACTTCTCAATCTTAGTCAAGTGTTCTACCCTCAGTTTCTCCAATCTCTCAATCTCCCTCACACCTTCACTCCTCTCCCGGAGGGTCTTCTGCAAGGCTTGGGTTAACTTCTCATTTCTTTCCTTCAAGCTCTCAAACTCCTCCAAACTGATAGTGGCAGGGGGTGGTGCTGAAGATGACTCAGGCATGTCTTCTATGGTGAAGGGCATCCCAGAGAATTGGGCCCTAGCATGGGACCACTCATAATATTGGACTGATGCCACATTATTGCACTTCCCCAGAATGGTGATTCCCTTGGTTTGAACATGATCCCAGGCCCAGGCAGCCTGCCTAACAACAGTCAAACTAATCTTGTTCTCACAGTAGAGGGTCTCCACCAAATCTTGTTCCCTAGGAGTGTGGACCAGTGCATAGCCCAATTGTCTCTTGAACAGCAGAGGGTTGTAGTTGATACTTCCCTTAACTCCTATCAAAGGCACATTGGGAAAGTGCCCACAGCTGGTGATCATATCTCTGCCCTTGGTGCTCTGAGTACACCATCTGATATCTGCTGAAGTTAGGACAGTGAGTCTCTTAGCCCAGTTGCTTTGCTGATGAGGATTGAGAAATGCATCTGTCCTGGGTAGATGCCTGAGAAGCCAAGCATGGAATAATGGAGCACAAATCCTCACTAGCCTTCCCCTCTGCTTCTCATTTCTCTGATGGACTGAGTAATAGAGATCACCCAGTAAAGTTGGCACTGGGTTCTTCAGGATGAACAAATGAATTGTATTTTTGCTAATGAATCGAGGCTCATCTGCAAACAACACAATTCCATATACACTTAAGGCCAACAGAGCACAAACAGCTTTCCACTCTCCCAGGGAGGCTTTCAAACTAGCTTGAGAAATCAGGAAGTCCAGATGAAAACCAGGGATTCCAGCTTTGGAGGTCATATGCTGTTCAATCAAAACAGGCTCTAGGTACAAAGCTTTGGCTACCTCTCCATTGCTGGGAAAGACCATTTCAGGGTTGAATGGGATTTCTCTTTTGATGGGCAAACCAGTCAATGATGAGTATTCTTCCAATAGGGGCCCCAACTGAAAGTCTTGAAAGGTGAAACATCTCAATGGGGGGTCATAGAACTGAATACAGGTATGGATCAAGCTTCTCTGAGATGGGTCCAGATCCATGACCAAGTCAAGTATATCCCCATAATGCTCTCTGAACAAAGGAATGTGATCTGGAGTGATCAGGGTTTGGATCCTCCTGATGTCTGATAAGTCTGGTTGGAAGAAATGATAGGTGATGTTACTTTTCTTTGGAGCCATGATGCTGAGGGCTGAGTAGGATAAGTGCTGATGAAGATGCTGAGGAGTGGGCCACTGGCTGGCTAGTGCAAGTAACTGAAGTATAGCTGACAAACTGAAGCAAGTGCTGGTGGAGATAGGTCAATATAACAGATGGGGTCAAAACCAAAACCAGATGAAAATGGATACCCTGAAACACAAATAAGCACATGTTAATATGATGCAATGAGTATGTATGCAAAATGAAATGCAAGGGTCTGTGACTGAGTTGGATCTGATTAACTGCCTTGGTATAGATCCATGTGTGTTCAAGAATTCCAGATGGAGGTCTATAAATCCAGTAACCAGGGTGGGGGACTCAAATAAAGAGCCACATGTCCAGGGTTTAGAATCACAAGAACTATCCAACATGGAGCATTCTTAACAAAGTCAAAGTAACAGGGTATTCTGAGGTCAAGGTACCTGCAAACCTGTAAACAGCCCAACCCCCTCACAGGTGGTGATCTAGAACAAGGATCCTCAGACTTGGATCAGTTATGAGAAGTGTAAACACTTCTAACCCGGAGGTACAGTGTTTACAATAACCATAAAAGTTCCTCCTCTAATTCACCTCAGTTTCTGAAGGTCAATACTAAAAGGTCATCCAGACTTAGCAGGCTTCCCAGATAGCCCTAGCATTGCAGGAAATCTGCAACACAGAGTTCTCAAGAAGAAACCCATATCTGAACCGTGTTTCATATTCCCGCACCAGACCGAAATGGAATGGGAAAGAATATGATTCACTCTAGCCTAGGTGTCACTCAGGTCCCAGGTATAGGACCTTAACTCTCAATGAAATACCCACCCACCAAAGAAAAACCAGATCCAGCCAGCACAGTATGACAGTATGAAAAATATAAAGCTATAAAGAAAGCAATAAATCAACTGTACATAAAGCAATAAACAAAATACAAATATACAAACACAAATAAGCACATAACACCCCAGTAAACACAAATCAATCAAGCGCTAGGAGGAACCCACAAAAAGAACCAGAAGCCCTGGTTGCAATATAAGCTTCCCCAGCAGAGTCGCCAAGCTGTCGCTCCCGAAGACGCGAACGGTCGGCGAAGGGAACAATGAGGACACACAGCCGTGAACTCACTGGAGATGAATAGAGTCGCCAGCTAGGCATTTTTATCCCGGAGGAAAGGTAATGCTGCATAGACCTAGAAAGATACGGATAAGACGGTCGCGAACCAGAGAGACTGAGAAAGGGGGTTGGTTACAACCTGGGAAGGTATTAGCACCCAGATTGTCCGTCGTACTCGACGGGATCCACGCTTAAAAGATTTGTGTTTTAAAAGGGTAGTGTCAGTGCAATCTGTGTATAAAGAGCTGGAAAAAGATGTACAAGTGTCAGTGTAAAAGAAGTGAAGTGTGATATATACAGTGTCAGTGTAAGAACTGGAATATAATGCTCAAGATCATGAGGCTAAAGAATGAAGCTGGAAGGAGGGGGGAATAGACAGAGACTTTTGTTCGATAACTGTTAAGTTATGCCTACGTATCCTCTCGTGCAATGAGGAAGTCAGAACACCGTAGTTCGACCCAAAGAGACTGAAAGATGAATTGACTTGTGAACTGCTTGCTTGTCTATGCTCAAGTGTATGACCTGTCTGGCTCAGGTGCTGACTGTCTTGCATTAGACGGAAGAAGCAAGTTCTCGATTGTGAGTGAGTGTGATGAGAAAAGAATCCCGAAGGAGACGATTATTGTTTGTTTTTGAGTTTTCAGTCTTTTATTTCTTTTTTTGGATTTTTGTCATAGGATAATGAGCTTAAGTCTAAACCAATGGGTTAGTAAACTCATCACATCTTCCCTCTGATTAGGGGTAATGAGAATACCTTAAGTGTGAAGTCAGATTCTCACACTTAATCACCTTTGATGTAGGATTAAGATCATTAACCTACTTGTGATTATTTAGATGTTTTTGGTGTTTTTGTTTAGTGTTGAGTAATGAGGTTAAGCCATAATCAAGGATTAAACAGACCCATTACACCATCCTAAAAGAAGGATGATAGATGAGAGTGTTTAAGTTGAGAAAAACTCCTCAACTTAATCCATGATTAGGGATTAAACCCATGACAAAACAAGCCTTTGATTAAGTGAATTTTATTTAATGATATGATGATGAAGTGTTTTTTATGATTTGTAAGACAACTTGAGGGGGACTTGTCCATTAACACTAGGGTTAGTCCTTCTTAACCACTTAAGGAAGAATTAGAACCCTAATGCAAGGCCCAAGTTACAAGTGATGTCTTGATGATTATTAGATGAATTGATTAAGAGATTTAAACACCTTAAGGGTTCAAGACTTAGGATTAAAGTTATACACTCCATCCTAAGAGAAGGATGCAGGCATAAGCTTAATCACAAAGTCTTAAAGCCTTTAGGGTTTAGTCCCTGATTATGAGGTGAGGAGAGAAGACTCAAAGAGAGACACAAAGGTAAAACTATGGGGGGACTAATCAAAACCCTAATTCATTATCATGCTTGGTTGATCCTAAGGTTTGTGAGGTTTTCAAGAACAATCTTCAGAAGAACCACCAGGAAGCAGATGAACAGGATCAAGAGAAAGCAAAGTGACTTGCTTCATTCAAGAAGTCAAGTCACTTGAAGAAAGAAAGTGGGAAGGAGAAGAATGAGCAAGCTCAAACTCAAACACATATAACAATGCAGCAATGGATGCAAGGGAGATGAAAAGAAGAGGTATGAGAAGTGAAGGCAAATCCACTTCTCAAGTTACTTACCACCTGAAATGTTAGAAAGAAAATGCAATGCAATGCAAGATGAGATGAAATGATATGATGCTAAGCAAAACCAGAAGCATGTTGAGGATGATTATGATGTTATGAGGTGCTGCAAACATGAGGCAAGACAATGGGGATGTTCATACAAGATTATGAATGCAAATGATGCAAGCTAAGGAGCATGAACAAGCATGAAAAGTTATGAATCATACAAGACAAATGACATGGCAAATATGTAATGCAATGATCAAAGATGCTTTATACATGTCTTAAGATGTCAAATGAATCATAAGAATGCACAAAATGCAAAGACAAGTCATGTTATGCAAGAGAATGCAAGAAGGATGCAAAAGAAAGCCCAAATTAGGGTTCATGGATCAAACATCAAACACAAACCAAAAACAGAAGCAAACCTCATGATAAAAAATGGAAAATGGCACCCAGAGAAACCCTAGGCCTATGATGAACCACTGCCCAAAGGGGAGCTCTCAACTCTCAACCAAACTCAAGATATGAATTTTCTAAGTTATTAGGGTTTTTTAGGGTTCTTAACAAAACAAATGCCAAACAATTTGAAAATGCAAGAACAATTCATGGCCTTTTTATCCTTGAAAATACATGCTAAACCAAAGACAATGCAAGAAGAATCAATGTCTCAACCTTCACCAATAGGCAGAAATGAATTTTTGAATCCATGATCAAAATAATGCATAAAAAATGATTTAATTCAATGAAAAATTCTTAAAATGCATCAAGATCAAAAAAGAAATTTGGTTTGAAGGTTGGACAATGTTCCTAAATGTCTTAGAACATTTCATGAATTTTTTTGTAATTTTTAAATACCTAAAAGTATTTTTAATTAATTAATTCCCATTAATCAATTAAAAATAATCTTTTAAATATTTAAAAATACTTTTTTAAATGATAAAAATAAAATAAAAATGTTTTTGTGTCATAAAAATTATTAAAACTTTAAGGAAAAAGTTTCATAATTTTTATGAATTTTTTACTATTTTTAATAAATAATGCAAAACAAATGAAAAGAAAATGAAAATAAATGAATTTAAACTGAATTAAATAAAAGTCAACACATCCTAGGGCCTGGATTCAAAGTTACACGCGCGGGAAGAGACCTGGCGCCACATCCTACGGTTCAAATTCAAAATCAGCTAATTAAATGCTTATGCCCTAATTACGCCGTTAAACACTCTCAGATGACCGGAACAGTGTTCCGGTCATCTTCTCCGTTCACTCAAAACCTCAAACTCACTCTACACGTTACGAAAATGAAATCTAAATGAACAGAAATGCTTCCCACTCACTCACGAATCATAACCCTCAAACAAAACAAATTTATTTTTCCATGAAAGGCTGAATCGAAGCAAACAAGAACTAGGGCAAAAAAGTTTCAGGAAGCAATTACATTCTCATTTCATTACCATTTTCAAAACCAAAAACACATTCATGATCAGGAAGACATATAGAACAGATTAGGAACTTAAAAAATGATTTCTGGAAAAATATTTCTTGAGCTACCTGAGATTCGAAGCTTTCAACCCAGCTACTTTCTGACCTCCTCTCTTGGTGAAATCCACTCTACTTGGCCTCCTGATGATCCTTGAATGCTTAGGAAGAGTTTATGTTGGCTGGATGAAGAGTTTGAGTAACTTCTGCTCAAGCTCAGTTGAACATGGCAATGGTGATTCAGGTTGTTTCTGGCAAGGGTGAAGGGTTGTTTGTGGTCCAGATGATGAGTAGAGAAGGTTTATGGAGTTTGTTTGGGTGTTTGTGAGCTGTGGAGAGAGTTTCGAATGAAACTGCAAGTTGGAGTGAAAATGGTGAAGTGGTGTTATGGCTTCTTTCAGGCTGGGTTCTTGGTTGCTTTTGACTCAATGAGACATGGTGAGATGATTGGTGAAAATGGTTTGGATGTTTGAAGTCTGGACAGAGAGATTCGAAGAAGTTTGCAAAAGGGAGTGTGTTTGAGTATGTTGTGAATGTGTGAGCTTCAGCCTGTCTTCCTCTTATGTTTAGCCAGCATTTGATCCACATAAACTAATCTCATTGGTCAGATGATGTGACCTGCCCTTTATTGATTGGTATGGCCACTTTTGCAAATTGTCAACCTTTGTGTAAGAGAGGCATGGGTTGTGTTCTAGGCTAGTACAAGTGTGTGGGCTGGCGCAGCATGGTGAGGGGAAAGGCTAGCTTGGTTCAGCACCCAAGGCAACAAGTGGTAGGAGGTGAAATGATGATTTTGCAAGTTGTTGCTCCTTTGCTCACATGTGAGAAATCTTGTTGTATGAACCATAAAACATGAGCAATACCTAGTCCAATCTGAACTTTATGACTTGTAGAAAGTTTGTGTAATGGTTTGAAATGAATTTGAGGCTGCAAAAGTCATTGATCCATGATTTTGCAAAATTCTCACTTAGGGCATGCCTTGAAAATCAATGATTTTATCCAACTTTGCATTGCCATAACTTTTGATCCAAGAAGAGTTTGATCATGTTCTTGTACTTTTTGAAAAGGGAAAGATGAGATCTACAACTTTCATGACCAAAGTTTTTCCATTTGAAGCATTTTTGGATCCAAAATCATGGCTTGAAAAATGACATAAAATGATGCATTCTTGAAAAGTCAACTATGCCCAAAAAGTCAACATTTGCAAAAACCCTAAATTCTTGATTTCTATGAACTTCAACCTTCTTCCATGATCAAATAAAGATCATATACACTCAAAATGATGAAGATCACCCATTGGTTGGGTCATTGGGGGCCTCAGATGCCCTGATTTTGCACTGACTTGTCTGAAAAGTCAACCCTTGATCAGATGACTTCCCCATGGAATTTCTTCATGAAAATTGATATGCATACTCCCTATACCATATAGAGATCAATGGAAACAAGAATAACCAAAAAATTTGGGGTTATGGCCTTTGAAACCAAAACCCTAATTTTCAGTCAACTGTGCAGTTCATCCTGGCTCTGCATCCACTCAAACCCTAGTTCTTGTGATTCCTCTGCATTTTTGACTTTGAGGAGATGGAATATGACATAAGAACACACATGGACCCCTTTGAGTTGATTAGTGGCCTTTAGAATGGCTCAAGATGCCCTGAGGTTGCTCAGATCACAAACCCTAGGTGCAGATGCCTTAGAAACTATCCAGTGAATCAAAAATGAGATGTGAGATGACATGATTGTGTTTATGCATATGAGATGATTTACAAGTCATGGTGTGAATGGGTGAGGGCAAATTTGGGGTGTTTACAGCGTATATTGGCCAGGTCTGGGGTTCGATTCCCCGTTTGTGACATTTTGCTCATTTATTTTGTCTATTTTCCAGGTTTAATATATTATCAATTATAGCCAGCATGTTAACAGAATTGGCTCTTCCAGCCGGGTGGTAACATGCGTGTGTGTATGGCTATAAGGTCCTGGGTTCAACACCACCCCAGGCCTTTTGTTTTGTCTTATTTTTTCTGATTTTTCAGGTTGAATACATAAAACAAATTCTTCTCACTCTCCTTGTACCTGCGCGCATGTAGCCTGGTTGGTTTTGCATCCTGTGGATTGAGGTAAGGGACCTGGGTTCAAATCCCAGGTCCTTACTTTTTTAGTCAATTTCATCAATTTGTCATATTTTTCTATTATTTTCAATTTATTCATTATATTCATGTTATTTTTTATTCAAATTATTAAAAAACCTAAAAATATCTTTTCACAAACCCTAAAAAATATAAACCCTAATTTTGTAAAACCTAATTCTATTTTTTTAATAATTTTATTTTCTAATTACTAATATAATTATTATGTATATATATTTATTATAATTCTTATAAATTTTTGTAAATATGATTATCCTTTATGAACATGACCTTAAATATTTTTTTATATAATTGTTGATATGTATTTAGAAATAAATAAATTGGTAATGATTAAAATTTATAAATTCTATTATGTTAAAAATTTTGTTATAGTAATTATTCATATTTCTAAATAAGTGATTATATATTAAAAATTCAATTTTTTTTGTTTATTATTCTAATTATGTCATTATTTATTTTAATTATTATTACTAACAATATTATTATTTATTATCCTTGTTTATTGTTATTTTTATATTTCTTATTGTTATTTCTCTAATCTTTATTTATTTTACTAATTATTATTATTTTATTTTCACTAACCTTATATTTTTATATTTATCACTAACCCCTATTTATTATTTATTTTATTTATAATTAATTATTTTTGCTATTTATTTATTTAGTTTTGCTTATTCTTATAATTATGTTGTAATTGTTTCTTGGATATAAATTTTATAATTATTTAATTATTTTTGCTATGGTTAGTAATTAGGGAGTGCAAAACATGTATGTTACTTAAAATAAATTTAGATAACTTTAATAATAAGATAATTAAAATAAACACTCACACACACGTAAGTCGATTTTTAATCGCCGTCTCACATTTCTAAGGTTATCCCTCAAGTCGCCTACTAATAAGGTCAAGTGGGGTGTATAAAGCAAGTCCCTTTAAATAGAAAAAATCATCAAGTCCCTCATGGTTGCCTTTACGAATCGAGTCCCTTCGAAAAATGATGATAGTCCCTCATATGTGCTAAATACACCCCACAGTTGCCTTCATAAAACAGAATGTCCCTCTCATGTCCCTAACATCCAAGGTAATGACTACCTAATCCTTAATAGTAGGGATAGTCTTACCAAGGAAAGGATAAAGAATAAGAAAGACTTTAAACTTTAGGGTAGGTTCCTCTTATGTACTTGCTCACTTCAAAAACTTTTCACACTTAACAATCTCAAACAAATTTTCAAAAACAAGTTTTTACACATCCATACATGGATTATTATTAACTCTACTGAAAATTTTTCCTATTCACACACTACACTTTCAAAAACAATTCAAAAGTGAGCTAAGTACCTAAGAGCCCATGGATAACCATGGATGTAAAGGGTGCTAACACCTTCCCTTTACATAACCTACCCCCCGGACCCAAAATATTCTCTTAAGGTCTTTCCTGTTCTTTTATAACCTTTCCTTTGGATAAAATAAAAGTCGGTGGCGACTCTTGCTATCCGCAACATTACTTAAAGTCAGTTCTCCCACCGTGTTACACGAAGTCAGAAAAAGAGGTTCGAGGGTTCTTAGGTCGTTTGAACTACATTTCAAGGTTCATATCTCACCTTACAGCAACCTGTAAACCTCTGTTCAAGCTGTTGAGAAAAGAACAAACGGTCAGGTGGAACAAAGACTGTCAGAAGGCTTTTGACAAGATCAAGGAATACTTACAAGAACCTCCAATCCTTATGCCTCCAGTTGAAGGAAGACCTCTGATCATGTACTTGACAGTATTAGAAGAGTCAATGGGGTGTATGTTGGGCCAGCATGACGAGTCTGGTCGAAAAGAGTATGCAATATACTACCTAAGCAAAAAGTTTACCGACTGTGAACGACGTTATTCACTGCTCGAGAAAACTTGCTGTGCTTTAGCGTGGGCTGCTCGCCGACTGAGACAGTATATGTTGACCCACACTACTTTATTGATCTCCAAAATGGACCCAGTTAAGTACATATTTGAGAAGCCAGCACTTACCGGACGGGTTGCAAGATGGCAAATGATCCTCACGGAATATGACATCCAGTACACATCTCAGAAAGCCATCAAGGGCAGTGTATTGTCTGATTATCTTGCTGAGCAACCCATTGATGATTACCAGCCTATGAAATTTGACTTCCCTGATGAAGACATCATGTTCATAAAAGCAAAAGATCATGAAGAGCCTATTCACACTGAAGGGCCTGACCCGGAAGAAGAATGGACTATGATGTTTGATGGGGCTGTTAATATGAATGGTCGTGGTGTTGGTGCAGTACTCATTACACCTAAGGGAGTTCACATGCCTTTCTCGGCAAAACTCACCTTTAACTTCACTAACAACGAAGCTGAATACGAAGCTTGCATTATGGGTCTTGAGGAAGCCATTGACCTCAGGATCAAGACATTGACCGTATTCGGAGATTCAGCTCTGGTAATCAATCAAACCAACGGCAAATGGTACACCCACCAGGATCATCTGATACCTTACAGGGATTATACAAGGAGGTTATTGACTTTCTTTACAACGGTCAAGCTTGAGTATATCCCTCGGGACGAGAATCAGTTTGCAGATGCTCTGGCTACCATTTCATCCATGATCAAAGTTCAAGCTGCCAACTTTGTACCTCAGATTTCAGTGTCCAGACTTGACAGACCAGCATATGTGTTCGCAGCAGATGTTGTCAAAGATGATAAGCCTTGGTTCCATGACATTAAGTGCTTCTTGGAGGATCAAACATACCCACCTGGGGCATCTTCCAATGATAAGAAGACATTGAGAAGGCTTGCTGGTAGTTTCTTCCTGAACACTGATGGTTCCCTGTACAAAAGAAACTTTGATATGGTACTCCTCAGATGCGTTGATAAGACAGAAGCGTACTTGTTAATGCATGAAGTGCACGAAGGATCCTTTGGTACCCATGCGGGAGGACATGCAATGGCTAAAAAGTTGCTAAGATCAGGTTATTACTGGATCACAATGGATGCAGACTATTGTGCCTATGCCAGAAAATGCCATAAATGCCAGATTTATGCAGATAAGGTGCATGTGCCTCCCAACCCTTTGAATGTGATGTCTTCACCTTGGCCCTTTGCCATGTGGGGCATCGATATGATTGGCAAAATTGAACCGACTGCTTCGAATGGCCACATATTCATCCTGGTTGCCATTGACTATTTCACCAAGTGGGTCGAAGCAGCATCCTATGCAAATGTTACCAGGCAAGTGGTAGCCAGATTTCTAAAGAGAGATATCATCTGTCGATACGGAGTTCCCGAGCGAATCATTACTGATAATGGTTCCAACTTGAACAATAAAATGATGGCAGAACTATGCCGGGACTTCAAGATCCAACACCACAATTCTTCTCCTTACAGGCCAACGATGAATGGCGCTGTTGAGGCAGCGAATAAGAATATCAAGAAGATTGTGCAGAAGATGGTAGTCACTTACAAAGACTGGCATGAAATGCTACTGTTTGCTTTGCATGGGTACCGCACATCAATCAGGACATCCACTGGGGCAACACCGTATCAGCTGGTGTATGGTATGGAAGCAGTCCTACCTGTTGAAGTTGAATTACCCTCCCTACGGGTACTGATGGATGTTAAGCTGAACAAAGCAGAATGGGTCCGGTCCCGATATGAACAACTGAGTCTGATTGAAGAGAAAAGATTGGCTGCAATTTGTCATGGGCAGTTGTATCAGAAAAGAATGAAGAGAGCCTTCGATCAGAAAGTCAGGCACCGAGAGTACCAAGTAGGAGATCTTGTGCTGAAAAGAATCCTCCCTCCTCATGCAGACCACAGGGGCAAGTGGACTCCAAACTATGAAGGACCATTCGTAGTAAATAAAGTTTTCTCTGGTGGAGCACTGATGCTCAGCACCATGGATGGTGAAGACTTCCCGTCTCCTGTGAATTCAGATGCAGTTAAAAAATACTTCGCATAAAATGACCCGCTGGACATAAAAACAGAATGTAAGTCCAGGCAAAAATAGGGCATCCCGGCGAGTCAAAAACAGAATAAAAGACTCAGGCAAAAGTAAGGGAAAATAAACAAAAAATGTACACCCGCTGAGTTGAAAAGCCGCATTAGACAACTCAGGCAAAAATGGGTATCCCGATGGATCGAAAACCCGAAAGGGCGATCCATGCAAAATAAGGTAATAAGCGAACAACTGCATTCTAAATTTGTCTGTATCACCTATAACTTGGTAAGCTTCGAAAGGATCAAGTCTCTTTCAGAATCAGCCTTCTTCAGAAAGCAAGACGAGAAGAACGTCAAAAGTCATACGAGTCATAGCGGAAGGGAAGCCCCTTGAAGCGTCGACAACATTGCCAGTATTTTGTTTCTCAATTTGTAACAATCTCTTCATTTCAGGGGATTTGTTTCTTAGCTGTATCTCGCCGATTCAGGGCACATGAATTAATAAAATCATATTTTCAGTCATGTTTTTGTCTTGTACATTTTTATTTGCAAAAATGTCTGATGTCTTAAGAAAAACTGATTGCATAAATACAGATGCTTATCTTCAAAAATAAAAGTCACATGCTTGCAGGAAATATACTTACTCTCAGAAGTGTCTAACTCCTATGACGGAATCCAACAAAAGATACCTCGGGATTACTTGTGCGTTTCCCTATCTTTGCAGGATTGCAGGTATTCAAAACGCAACTTGGGGCATGAAAGCTTCACCCCAGCAAGCTGACAAATCAACACTTAGTCTTAGTACCCAAAGTGCTTTCTCCCCAATTGAGTTGCCACTTGTTACTTCTCCCAGCCGAGGTGCCAATCATTCTTCCTCCTCAGCTAAGTACAATAGCCAGGAAACCATCTCCCCACAGAGTTTCAGCCTCTATCCAGAAGAGCAACGCATGAAGGAATCACAACAGAGTGAAAAAAAAGCTTCTACAAACCCCAGCTGGGTCCCTCATTATCAGGATGGGTCTATCAGTGACCTATTCCCCTAAGCAGATATCATCTCATCAGATCTACCAATGATCTCATCCCCAGCTGGGATGTCCATTTCAAACAGATCGGCCAGAGATCTTCAGAGCAACGGGATCCGAATCCCGGTTTGGTATCTTTGCATAATCATAGCATTCACATCATATCCTCCCATAAAGCGTAGCATTCCGTCTAATACGGAGCATTACGGCAAAAAATCAAACATGTAGCATAATCATGAGCCATGTTCTGAATCAAACACTTGTGAATATTGACAATCCGTCAACAATATACAGAATACTCCCCCCCAAAATCCCCAGCGGAGATCCCCCAGCAAACACAGTTGCCTTGCATTCCCAAACACCAGTATATACTCCTTGTGGCACCCGCCCGTGTCACATCCCCAGCATAAAGCCAAAGACATCCCCTTTGCACTCATAGATATATATATATATATACATTTCCTTGACATCCGTCCTTGTCATTCTCCCCAGTGCAGCAACATAAACACTTTGTATATCAGATACTTGTTTATACCATACTCTTCACCTTTTGACACTCGTCCGTGTCACTTTCCCCAGCAGATAAACACTCATCTATACACTTATACAGATACTCGTCCGTATCTTGTATACACCATTTATATCCCCGCAGATTCAGCACTAGTCCATGTTCTCTGTTAACCAGTTGGTACTCGTCTGTATCATCATCTCAGAACATGTGTCAGGCATTTGTTTCTACATGATACTCGTCCGTATCATAGTCTTAAGGATGCTTGTCCACATCTTTAATCCATACACTGTGTCAAACACTTTTGTCTTCTTAAATTTAGACACTCATCTGTGTCTATCATTCCCCAGAAGAGTCCCCTCAGATTCAACACTCGTCCGTGTTCCTTGTTAACCAGTTGATACTCGTCCGTATCATCATCTCTGAACATGCGTCAAGTATTTGTTTCTACCCGATACTCGTCCGTATCGTAGTTTTAGGGATGCTCGTCCGCATCTTTAATCTATACACAACGTCAAAACACTTATACCTTTTGTTTCTTGGATGTAAACACTCGTCCGTGTTTCTACTCCCCAGTAAATCACCTGCAAAGCAATTTCTTTTTATCTGACATTCGTCCTGTGTCATGATAAACCCTGAGAGCAGCCGTACCCTGCTAGGTGGTCGTCCTCCACCTCTTGATGGTCGTCCTCCATCATGCTCATCCGATGGCCGTCCCCATCGTTGATTTTCTATCCGGCATTCGTCCTATGTCGTGATATTTAGCAGCCGTCCCCTGCTAGGTGGTCGTCCTCCACCTTTTGATGATCGTCCTTCATCATTTTATCCAATGGCCGTCCCCATTGTTGATTTTGGTTATCTGGCATTCGTCCTATGTCATGATAAACCTTGAGAGAAGCCGTCCCCTGCTAGGTGGTCGTCCTCCACCTCTTGATGATCGTCCTTCATCATGCTCGTCTGATGGCCGTCCCCATCGTTGACCTTTTATCCGGCATTCGTCCTATGTCGCGATATTTTCGGCAGCCGTACCCTGCCAGGTGGTCGTCCTCCACCTTAAATGACCGTCCCTCATCTTATACCCAACAGAGCAGCCGTCCCCTGCTAGGTGATCTTCCTTCACCTTTGATGACCGTACCTCATCATCTGTTTATTTCATTTATTCTTTAACCCGATGGCCATCCCCGTCGTGGTCCCTTTTCCTTTTTCTGATGATCGTCCTTCATCAGTTTAGCCCGATGGCCGTCCCAATCGTTGGTTACTTTTCTTTTGAACTTGATGGCCGTCCCCGTCATGTTTCACTAATCCCCAGAGAATCTTACAACTTTATCTTGATGGCCGTCCCCATCATAATTCTTTTCATCCCCAGCATGTCGGCCGTTCCCGTCATTGCTTTATTTTCCGCACTTTTCCCAGCATGTCGGCCGTCCCCGTCATTGCTCTTTACCCAGCAGTCGTCCTCTGCTCGACGGTCGTCCTCCGTCGCCCACACTTTACAATATACTTTTTTCCTTTTACAATCTATATCCCTTTTCTTCTTCATTCTGTGAGTGCAAATTTTGGACTGTCTTTGGTATTTAACCACAAGTTATCTTGTTTGCCTGCTAAGCCGTTGCTTACATCCTGCACAGCTAACTCATGTTTGAATAGGGGCAGCTGTAAACACCCCAAATTTGCCCTCACCCATTCACACCATGGCTTGTGATCATTTCATATGCATAAACTCAATCATAGCATCTCATGTCACATTTTTGATTCATTGCATTGGTTCAAACTCATCTGCATCTAGGGTTTGTGATCTGAGCAATCCAAGAGCTTCTTGAGCCACTCCAAAGGTCATCAATCACTTATAAGGGGTCCATGTGTGTTCAAGTATCATGTTATATCTTCTTAAAGTCAAGAATGTCAAAGAATCACAAGAACTGAGAATGGTATGGAAGCAGAGCCAGGTTTGACTGCACAGATGACCTAGAATTAGGGTTTTGGTTTCAAAGGCCATAACTCCATTTTGTTTGGTCATTCTTGTTTCTATTGGTCTCTATATGGTATAGGGAGTATTCATATCAATTTTCATGAAGAAATTCCATGGGGAAGTCATCTGATCAAGAGTTGACTTTTCAAGCAAGTCAGTGCAAAATCAGGGCATCTGAGGCCCTCAATGACCCAACCAAAGGGCATTCTTCATCATTTTGATTGTATATGATCTTTATTTGATCATGGGAGATGTTGGAAGCTTACAAAATTCAAGAATTTCAAGTTTTTGCAAAGTTGACTTTTTGGGCAAGTTTGACTTTTAACGAAATTGCCATTTTAGGCAACTTTTTCAACCCTTACTTTTTGATTCAAAAAAGCTTCAAATGGAAAAACTTTGGTCATGAAAGTTGTAGAATAGATATTTCCCTTTTCAAAAAGTACAAGAACATGACCTAATTCATTTTGGATCAAAAGTTATGGCTTGTCAAAGTTGGCAAAAATCACTAAATTTCAAGTTATGCACCAAAGAGGCAAAGTTGCAAATTCACTCCTCAAGGCAAATTGGGCTGTCAAATGCATTTCTAAACTTCACCATATGATCATACAACACATAAAAATCAGAATGGGCCAAGAGATCATGCACTTTTGTGGCCTATGGGGCAAGACTTTTTCATGAAAAACCAAAGGCAAGGCAAGTTGCAAAACTCATCATAGCTTCTCATCCACTTGCTTGCTAGCTTGCTGATCAATCCTAGGCTTTTCCTCACACCATGATGCGCAGCACACCCTCCTTGTACTTGGCTAGAAAGTAGCCCATACTTCTCTTACACCAACTTTGACATTTTGGCAAAAGCACCCATACCAATCAATAAAGCACATGTCACTTCTTCTGACCAATGGCATTTGTTTATACAAAGAAAATGCAAGCCAAACACAACAAGAAGCAAGCCTGAAGCCTCCCATAGCACAACATTCTCACTTTCACCCTCTTGAGCAAAAGCATTCGAAACTCATCACACAGGTCACAAACACACAAACAAACTTCATAAACCAACTCAATACATCTTCCTGGTCACAAAGCACCCTTCAAAACAGCCTGAAACTCAAAGAATCAAAAACACGATTTCCTCACTTCACTGAACAGAACTTGCTCAATCTCACAAACCAGCCCTTTTAAACTCCAACCAAGCATTGCAAGCTTCTCAGGAGGTTCATTAGAGGCATTTTGGATCAAGGGGCCAGCCAGAAAGTGTCAGAAATCAAAGCTCCATTTCAGGTGAGCTCAAGAACATTTTTTCCAGAAACATGTTTTTAAGTTCTTAAATGATTCTCTATGTTCCACTGATCATGCTGATATGTTTTGTTTCGAAAATGATTGAGTATTGAGTATGTATGTTGTTCCTGAAACTTTTTGACCTAAACCCCTTTTGATTCGATTCAGCCTGGATACGAAAAATAAATGCATTTTGTTTGTTGATTCGTGTTGTATGATGTTTGGGGATGAATTCTGGGCAGAAAGATTTTGTTTTAGATGCCTAGGGAGTGAGATTGAGATTCTCAGGGGAGAGTATGGCCGGAGAAGATGACCGGAGGTCATTTCCGGCCACCTGAGAGTGATTAGTGCATTAATGAGGATTAGGGCTAAGTTTGAATTCTGAGCGTAGGATTGGTTGACCTTGGTTGACTGGCGCGTGTTTGGAGGGTCCAGATCTTCCATTAAACCCTAATCCAGTCATTTATGTAATTAATCAGGATTAATTAAATTCAAATTTTAGAATGAATCTCAACCATTCAAACGCGCGCCAGTCAATTCCCGCGTGTCAAGTTTAAACCCTGGCCATTGGATTAGCATACTTTTCATTTAATTCAGTTTTTATTTCATTTTATTTCATTTCTTTTCCCCAATTTATTTAAAATAGCAAAACAATTTTAAAAATTCTGAAAATTTTTGTACAAACTTTTATTAATTTTCAGAAACCAAAAACATTTTTATTTTTATTTTTTTGCATTTAAAAATATTTTTAAATCATTTAAAAGTTTATTTTTAATTAATTAATGAGAATTAATTAATTAAAAATAGTTTTAGGTATTTAAAAATCACCAAAAAATTCATGAAACATTTAAAACCATTTAGAAACATTGTCCAACCCTCAAAACAAATTTCTTTTTTGATCTTGATGCATTTTGATAATTTTCCATGGAATTAATTCAATTTCAAGGCATTATTTTGATCCAAACTTCAAAAAATCATTTCTGCCTAACCATTGAGAGTTGGACTTTGATTCTTTTTGCATTGCATTTTTTTTAGCATGTAGTTTGTGAGATTAAATTGGCATGATTTGATCTTTCATTTTCAATTTGTTTGGCATTTTTCTTGTTAAGGTACCCTAAAACCCTAGAAAACTTAGGAAATTCATAACTTCCATTAGGTTAAGAGTTGAAACCTCTCCTTTGGGCAGTGAGTTTGTATAGGATTAGGGTTCCTTTGAATGCATTTTCAATTTTTTATCTTGATGTTTGCTTCTGATTTTGGTTTTTGTTTGATGCATTGATCATAAACCCTAATTTGGGCTTCCTTTTGCATCCATCTTACATTTGCATTCATACCATGACTTGCCATTGCATTTTATGCATCCATTTGATTCATTGGACATCTTAAGACATATTAAAAGCATGTTTGATCATTGCATCATGTATTTGCCATGTTGTATGCCATTTGCATTCCATAACTTTTCATGTATGTTCATGGTTCTAAACTTGTTTCATTTGCATCCACATGTTTGTATGATCATTCTCATGTCTTGACTCATGTTTGCATCATCTCATAGCATCATTATCATCTCATATATGCTTCTGGTTTTGGTTTGCATCATGCCATTTCATCCCATTTTGCATTGCATTGCATTCCTTTCACTAACTTTTCAGGTGGTAAGCAACTTTGAGAAGTGAATTTGCCTTCACTTCTCACAAATTTCTTTTCATTTCTTTCATGCATCCTTGCTGCATTTTACTTTGTGTTTGAGATTGAGCTTGCTCATTCTTCTTCTTCTCACTTCCTTTCTTCAAGTGACTTGCCTTCTTAAATGAAGCAAGTTACTTTGCTTCTCCTGATCCTTTCATCTGCTTCCTGGTGGTTCCATTGAAGATTTCTCTTGTTAACCTCACAAACCTTAGGAACAACCAAGCATGACAATGATTAGGGTTTTGATTAGTCTCCCCTCTTAGTTTTACCTTTGTGTCTCATTGAGTCTTCTCTTCTCACCTCATAATCAGGGACTAAACCCTAAAGGTTTTAAGGCTTTGTGATTAAGCTTATGCCTGCATCCTTCTACTAGGATGGAGTGTATAACTTTAATCCTAAGTATTAAACCCTTAATGTGTTTAACTCCTCTAATCAATCCACTTAATAACTGTCAAGACATCAAGCTTGTAACTTGGGCCTTGCATTAGGGTTCTAATTCTTCCTTAATTGGTTAAGAAGGACTAACCCAAGTGTTAATGGACAAGTCCCCCTCAAGTTGTCTTACAAACCATAAAAATCACTTCATCATCTCACTATTAACTAAAATCCACTTAATAAAGGCTTTGTTTTGTCATGAGTTTAATCCCTAATCATGGATTAAGTTGAGGAGCTTTCCTCAGCTTAAACATTCTCATTTATTATCCTTCTATTAGGATGGTGTAATGAGTCTGTTTAATCCCTGATTATGGCTTAACCTCATTACTTAACACTAAACAAAAACACCAAAAACATCTAAATAACCACAAGTAGGTTAATGATCTTAATCCTGCATCAAAGGTGATTAAGTGTGAGAAGCTGACTTCACACTTAAGGTATTCTCATTATCCCTAATCAGAGGGAAGATGTGATGAGTTTACTAAATCCACTGGTTTAGGCTTAAGCTCATTAACTTATGACAAACTTTCAAAAGCAATAAAAGATTGAAAACACAAAAAACAAACAATAATCGTCTCCTTCGGGATTCTTTTCTCATCTCATTCACTCATAAACGAGAACTCGCTGCTTTCGTCTAATGCAAGACAGTTTGCATCTGTGCCAGACAGATCATACACTTGAGCATAGGCAAGCAAGCAGTTCACCAGTCAA
This sequence comes from Lathyrus aphaca, assembly GCA_963966055.1. NCBI lineage: Eukaryota > Viridiplantae > Streptophyta > Magnoliopsida > Fabales > Fabaceae > Lathyrus > Lathyrus aphaca. The sequence continues at coordinate 447,539,977 of OZ014522.1, read as the reverse complement.
TTCATCTTTCAGTCTCTTTGGGTCGAACTACGGTGTTCTGACTTCCTCATTGCACGAGAGGATACGTAGGCATAACTTAACAGTTATCGAACAAAAGTCTCTGTATATTCCCCCTCTTTCAGCATCATTCTCTTAGCCTCATTATCATGAGCATTTCACTCCTGTCCTTACACTGACACATCATTTATACACTCTACGCTCCCTTTACACTGACACCTGTACATTTTCTTCCAGCCCTTTTATACACAAATTGCACTGACACTACCCCTTTTAAACACAAATCTTTTAAGCGTGGATCCCGTCGAGTACGGAGGACAATCTGGGTGCTAATACCTTCCCAGGTTGTAACCAACCCCCTTTCTCAGTCTCTCTGGTTCGCGACCGTCTTATCCATATCTTTCTAGGTCTATGCAGCATTGCCTTTCCTCCGGGATAAAAATGCCTAGCTGGCGACTTTTTTCTTTCCCTGTGAGTTCACTCCTGTGTGTTCTCACATCCTCCTTTCGTCGACCGTTCGCGTCTGTACCCCATTTGACCCGGCTTCATTTGGTGGGAGCGACCGAGAGCACTTGAAAAAAATGGTACTTGGGAGATTATTGAAAGGCAAAGAGACAAAAAGCCGGTTGGATGCAGATGGATCTATACTGTAAAGTATAAATCTGATGGCACACTTGATCGGTACAAGGCAAGACTAGTGGCAAAAGGTTATACTCAGACATATGGTATTGATTATGAGGAGACATTTGCCCCAGTGGCAAAAATGAATACTGTTCGAATTTTACTATCTCTTGCTGCATCATGTGGATGGGAATTGCAACAGTTTGATGTTAAAAATGCATTCTTGCATGGAGACTTAGAGGAAGAAGTGTATATGGAGATTCCACCGGGTGTTGGCATAACAAATGAAGCTAACAAGGTGTGTAAATTGAAGAAAGCCTTATATGGACTAAAGCAGTCCCCTCGGGCATGGTTTGGAAGATTCACAAAGGCAATGGTGTGTTTGGGCTATAAGCAAAGTCAAGGAGACCACACTTTATTTTTTAAACATTCACAGGAAGGAAAATTGACTGTACTACTTGTTTATGTTGATGATATTATTGTTACAGGAGATGATTTGACTGAGAGACATTTGCTCAAAGAGAAATTATCGGCAGAGTTTGAGATGAAAGACCTTGGACAACTCAAGTATTTCTTGGGAATTGAGGTAGCCTACTCAAAGCAAGGCATCTTTATCTCTCAAAGGAAGTATGTACTTGATCTTTTGCAGGAAACTGGCAAACTTGGATGTAAACCTGCAAGTGTTCCCATTGAACAAAATCACAGGATAAGCTTTGAGGAGGAAAGTGACAAAGTTGACAAGGGTCAATATCAGAGATTAGTGGGAAAATTAATTTACTTGGCACACACTAGACCAGATTTAGCATATGCAGTCAGTGTGGTGAGCCAATTCATGCATGATCCGAGGGTGAGACATTTGCAGGCTGTAGACCGCGTTCTACATTATCTTAAAGCAACTCCAGGGAGATGACTTTTGTTTAAAAGAGGTGAGAATTTAACTATGAAGACTTACACTGATGCAGATTATGTCGGCTCAGTGAGTGACAGAAGATCTACGTCAGGCTATTGTACTTTTCTGTGTGGTAACCTTGTTGCTTGGAAGAGTAAGAAGCAAGGTGTAGTTGCTCGATCAAGCGCCGAGGTAGAATTTAGAGCTATGACACTAGGAATTTGTGAACTATTGTGGATGAAACAAGTTCTAGAAGACTTGAAGATACAGTGTGAAGGCCCTATGGAATTGTTTTGTGACAATAAATCGGCTATTAGTATTGCTCATAATCCTGTTCAGCATGATAGGACTAAACACATTGAGATTGACCGATATTTTATCAAAGAGAAGTTGGATAGTGGACTGATAACTACATCTTACATTCCTTCCGGGCATCAGCTCGCAGATGTGTTAACAAAAGGCTTACCAACAGAAAGATTCAGGCAACTTACTTGCAAGCTGGGAATGATAGATATCCATTCACCAGCTTGAGGGGGAGTGTTGTAAATATTAGACTGTAAATAGTAATTAGTAGTATTAGTAATGAGGCCCATTAAATCCATTAGGTTTTCTATTCTCTCTTATTTAAAGCATGTAGTTGCAAGATTGTAAGAGTAACTTTTGTTCTATCAATAAAATACTTTTTAACACTTCATAATATTTTATCTACTTTTTAACAGGTAACTTTTATAATTATTATTACCATATTTACAACACACTCCTTAAATTAAAAGAGTTAAATATGTTTTTAGTCTCTATAAATATTTTAATTTTGGTGTTTAGTTCCTTAAAAAAAACGTCGAGTTTTAGTCTCTATAAAAATACTTTTGCATGCAGATTTAGTCATTCTATATGCAAAAATATTTTTATATAAATTAAAACTCGATATTTTTTAATAAATACTAAAAATTAAAATTAAGATATTATAAGGATCAAATACATATTTTACCTTTATTAAAAAAACTGAAAATTCAATAATAAAACTCTGAATTCTCTAACCAAACAAACCATCACCAAGGAGAATAATCAGCTGATGCGGCGACACAGGGTAATCCCATCACCTACAGGGAGCTGACAAATCTCGATCCTTGAATCTTGAGCTAGATATTTGTTGAGCTCAATCACATAACCACGAAATCGCTTAATATAATCCTTCATAGGTGCATCAGGTGGAGCCACCACTGATCCACTCCATAAGGTATTGTCGTACCCGATTAATCCCCCAATTTTCACAAGATCGAGTACTCTCTTATGATAGTTTAAGTAATTATCCTTATCAGCATCCACAAAAACAAAATCAAATATCCCCTTGTTATTTTCCTGCAAAATTAACTACTATCGTAAAACATGCAAGGATGATGGAATAATTAGAGTTGTTGAAAAAATTATGCAAACGCACGTTTTGAAGAAGTTCATCAAGAAGAGGGAGTGCATGTCCTTCTCTAAAGTCAATCTTATTAGCAACTCCAGATTTTTCAATTATTGGTAATCCCAGATCATAGTATTCACGACTCACGTCCAAAGCCAATACCTAATCAAATTAATCAATCATGATTTACACATTATTTTTCGCATGATGAATTTTAGAAGAACATATTAATTTAATTTTAATTACATATTTTTTACCTTTCCATCAGAGGGAAGAGCAAGAGCAGTGGAGAGAAGAGAATAACCAGTGAATACACCAATTTCCAATGTGTTTTTTGCATTGATGAGCTTAATTAGCATGCTTAAAAATTGTCCTTCATCAGCAGGTGTAGCCATTTGGTTTCTGTTTTACCATTTCACAAATATATTATTAATATTAGTTATAGTTAAATCAAGATTCTCCAAAATAACATATCTTTTGAAAGACGTCAAAAATTGTTTGTTTTCTTCATATTTTGGAGAAACAAACAACTTCGTTCTTACCGAGGATGTTTTTCTGTTATCTCACGAAGCTCCTTCAAACATGGGTGCTCTCTCGGATAAACACTGGTTTCAAGTATATACTGCACAACACGAGTAAAAATCCTAAACAATATATTCACATAAATAAAAACAAATCCTGAAAAACAAATAATTGAAATTTAAATTATATGTCAAATGAAAACATGAAATTAATATAGATAATTGTGGAGAATGAATACCTGATAAAGTGCATCACTTTGAAGGAGACTCTTGTGAGCGAGTTCATTGTGTCCAATGGGTTTGGTTTCTTGTTTCTCTTCATTATTCAAAGCCATCTCTTTGTGGAGTGTATAAGAAAAGTTCTCTCAATGATGAAGAATAAAAGCTCCAAAGTGGTGTCTAATTTAGAGATGATTGTAGTGGTACTGGTGTCTCCTAAACAACATCCTCTCATTTTGATATGATTAGAATATAATCTAATTTAATATATTTTTAAACATTTACTAATACATCTAGAAAGGTAGGGTAAGAAGTAACATATAGATATATTCCTTTCCACCAACTCTAATAATATTATTAGCTTTTGTTATTTATGAACAAAGATTTGGTGAAGTCTGAATATATATGTCAAATTGCCAATTCAAGTGTTCTCTATGAGTTCCTTAAAATGGAATGAATAAAATTAGGGGTGGCAAACCGGCGGTCGCTCTGTTTAGACCCACATCACAAAAGCATGTAAAAAATAGGATGGGAGGAACGGAATGAATATAATTGTGGGTACGGCTCTAAAACTATAACCGTTAGGTTAGATGGGGAGAAATTGCAGATATGGTACCTTTTAAACATTAAAATACATAAAATTATGTTAATATCAATGTTTGCAAGAGTTCAAAAAAAATATGGAATGAGACGAATCAGACACAATAGAGAGTGATGACCTAAACTCTTAATCCGTTCTATACTAAAATACGGGCAAAACGGACATATCCAACCGTCCGATTCCGTTTTATCACTAGTAGTTAAAATCATATATTTTTAGAGGTATAAATATAAAGGGAAAGTTTCTCGACTCATTGTAAGCAAGATGAATATTTTAAATTTAAGTAATTAGGAAATGACATTTTATTTTATTTATTTATATATTTCTATAATATTTTAAATTTGAATGTTTTTGGATGCACTTTTGTTAGAGTTAAGTTATTTTAGTTGGAATAGTTGGTTATTGATAAGCATTAGTTAGTTAGTTTATAAGTTAATTAAAATTTGTTAGTTGATTGTGATCGCTATATAACATGTATGTATTTATTGTAATAGATATCTTACGATTGAATCAATACAAAACATTTGAATTATCTCTTATTTTATTTTTGTTTTTTAGGCTCAATCATTCTTCTCAACATGGATATTCAAAATCTGTTAGAATGTTTGTTATTGAGTTTCTCCTATCTGACCCTCCATTATTTATATGCACACTCCCGATGTGTAGCCCTGAAGCGTGAGGGGTGTGTCATGGATGCATTAAGTTAAATTTTTTATTCTAATATGTTATCTGAACATAAAGATTCACACATAAAATCCAATAATGATGGACAAGATAGGTGTATTGGAAGAAAACCAAGTGACATGTTGCTTAAAATTTATATGATAAAAAAGATTTATATAGAGTGACATCTCTCACCTTACAAGTCAATATTGTATGAATAAGTTAAGTCAAACTTTTATTCTAAATCATTTCAGAGTCAGGTTGTTGTTGGGTGAGAATATGGAATAGAAAAATAGTCTAAAGGGGGTGAAAAAACCCTTTAAAAAGAGGTTCAACTGATTTTCCAGAAATAAAATATCAGAGGATTTTAAAATTGTGCATGGAAATGTTAAAAAGAAAATGGAGATTTATACTTGTAACACCCCAAAATTTGCCCTCTTATTTATCACCGATTCCGAGTAGCTTATGCTTTGTTTCCGTGTCATCCTGCATATCAGTCCATACATTATATCAGTCCATACATTGCATAATAATAATAATAATAATAATAATAATAATAATAATAATAATAATAATAATAGAGAGCATACATCATTGGCCGAGGCGCGGGGCATGTGATCAAGGTTTTTTTTTGGAAAACATCGTGTCTCAGAAGAAAAATAATCTCAGAAAATATGACCAAGACCAGATATCCAAGGTTTCCCACCAAAAAGAGGAAAATTCAAATTTTAGTTGAAGTAACCGGTTACCTCATAGGTAGTAACCAGTTACCTGTTGAAATTTGAAGGAAAAATGCCAGTTTTTGCACTGGTAACCGATTACCTCATAGGTAGTAACCGGTTACTTCAAACAGAATTTCAAAAAAATCAGTTGGTTGCTTCCCTCCCTTTTCCATTTCAACTTTGCCTTGTGTTTCCACCAAACTCTAGAACATTCCACACTCTTCCATAGGAATATTCCCATAATATGCCAAGGAATATTCCAAGAATAAGCCATGGAATATTCTAGGAATATTCCCAACCAACCCATAGCTTAGGATCCAAGCCTCGTGTCCAAGCCTTGCGCCAAACCTAGACCTAACTCCAAAGCTAACTCATGTATAAACCTTGCTCCTCAAGCCAAAAAGAGGTTAGAGACACAATTTTTACCATTCTCACAATCTCAATTCTCTTGATTCTCTAAATTTCTCCATTTTCCAAACTCACACCAAAGCTTCATCATCAAGATTCTTCAAATTTTGCATTGACTCTTGAAGAATCGAAAGCTAAGCCTCCATCATCTTCACCGATACAACGAATTATCGAAGAAGTTGCAACGGTTGCGGTGTTTATTTCACCATTCGGAAGCGTTTTGGATAATTCTCACCAATCACATTTATTTTGCGCATTCGCGGATCAAAGCTTTGGATCTCCGGTTTTCTCTACTTTCGCGTCTTGCTCAACATCGCAACAATTGCCAAAGCAAACCTCTAATTCGTAGGTTGGTGAATCCGTAATCACTTCTCATTTTAACTTATTTCTCTTCATCTCACCTAGCGCATTCTTCGTTTTTTCTTGCTTTTCATTGGTTTGATCATTATGAGCTAGAATTGTGGCATGATCGTAGCGTTAATAGGTGTTAGAATGTTGCATTTGGGCGTAATTTTCGTGCTAGGTTGATAGGCCTCAGATTATAGCTTATTGGAATAAGTTGCTACTGGTTTTTGCATGAAAATGCATAAATTTTTTATTCTGGTTGCAGAGTAACCGGTTACCTCATAGGTAGTAACCAGTTACCTGTGTTAAAAATGCAGAAAATCCCAGTTTTTTTGAACTGGTAACCGGTTACTACATAGGTAGTAACCGGTTACCACTGAACCAAAATGAAAAATTATTGCATTTTCTTGCATTTTTGATTTCCATTTCCCCTCCAATCATCATGGATCTTTAAGATATGATTTTAGAGAGTTTTTAGGAGCTGGTTAGGAACAGGTGTGTGTAGTTTCGATAACTTTTGACATGCATTCCGTTAGGTTCCGATTTTTGGCATAAATGTTGCATATATGTCCATAACATGTTGTGATTGTTATTTGCATGATTTAACATCATCCATAACATGTTAATAAGTGTTTATACTTCTGTTATGCATCACATTTGTGATCCACTCATGTTTAGGTTGATTGTGCGTGAAATTAGAAACGTTGCATATTGTTTAAAACCGCACAATTCACATAATTCGCATCCATTGATTGTGTGTTTATATGTTGCATTCCATTGTCGATATCCATTTCATGTTATTGCATTAACTTGCATGATCTTTGCATTTCATTGTGTGCATTAAAACTCATTTTTTGCATTCTAAAAACAATTGAAAATTTGCCATGTTTTCATCGCTGCATTTTGAAACAGATGCTGTAAAAACATGCTGCATTATTCTATTTTGGTATTTTTACACCTATTTTCATGCTGTTTGGTAACTGTAATAGGTTGTTTGCATTGCTAGTTGCATTTAGTAGCTGTTTTTGCAATAGGAAGTTGTAGTAGCTACTGACTTTAGGCTTCACTTAGCTTGTAAGTGTCCTTAGACTTAGGATTGAGTATAGTTTAAGCCATAGTTATGATATGACATGTTTGGTACTTGATTACCTCTTTCCTTTTATCACTTTGGATTTATTTTACTAACCTTTGTTTTGTAGGGGGTTATGGTAAGTCATGTGTGTGAGAGGGTATCCTACATACACCTTCTTCTTTATCCTTTTACATTTCAACTTGTGTTTGCGATAAGTATTTTTGCTTCTTCGATATTTCACTTCATTCATTCCCTTTGAGTTGAACTCATCTTCAATTCATTGAAGTGAGTTGTAACTTGCCTCCTCTTTCTTTATAGGAATTGAAAACCACACTAACCATAGGACATCCATTGAATAAACAACTTAGGGTGAGTCTTAGTTTTCCCTAGTTTTTGTCCTTTCTCGACTTGAGTCCCCCTTCTCATCTCAAAATAACAATAAAATACCTAATAAAGGTCGAGCTTTCTCGTGCGCCAGGAGACTTTACCATGGGGTATTTGTACGCATTCCATCTCAGGATGAGGTCTATGATATCTATCATGATGAACAAGTCTTAGCATGAGGATGTCTCACAAACAACAAAATAAAAACACTTCTTCTAAAAGACAGTAAACAAACAACACTCGACTTTCCTGCGGGAATTCTCTTCTCACCTCATCTGCTCTAAACGCGGACTCGCTTCGACTTGCCTCTCGCAGGACGGTAAATGCACTCGCCCTAGACGAGCCTACAACACCCGAGCATTGGCATAGGCAGTCCACTCTCTAAAAAACACAAACAAGTTTTCGCCTTAGTTAGACGAACTACGTCGACTCTGATTCTCATTTCCCATGAGATACGTAGGCAGTGGGGTAGGGCCCATTCGAGCACATTTTTTATTTTCCCTACATTTTTCCCGTGCCTTTTCGTTCTCTTTTTAAATTTCCATCTCTCATTCCAGTTCCAATAGTGGTTTTTATCCAGCCGCAGTTTTATTCCTTACCCTTTGAAACAGACAAACAAGCGTGAATCTTGTCGGGTACAATAGATGATATGGGGTGCTAATACCTTCCCAGTTCGTAACCGACTCCTGAACCCAGTTCTTTGGTTCGCAGGACCCTGTCCTTTCCCTTTTTCCTTAGGTTTGTGCAACATTACCTTTCCCATTCATTCGGGATAAAAATGTCTGGCTGGCGACTCTATCTTTTCTGTGCCACTTTCGCGTTTGTACTATGATGAAAATCCTGGGAGCGACAATACTTTTATTGAATTTCATTCACATCGATAAATATACAATTCACAAAACTCACAAATTGCTCAACAATGAATAATTAAACGATTGTATATTACATGAGATATGTCCTATACGATATTTCAATAATGATCGAATTCTAACATCACTAGTTTTCCATTATTTAATCACCCCTGAAGATCAATTAGGAATCAATTCTAACATAACCTAACCTTATGTAATAAATCGCTACCAACTGAATAAACGATAAACTACGTTGAGAATTAAAAACTTAAGCATGTTGTTGTACCCCAAAATTTTCCCTCCCACAATCAAAGAAATGTGTCTCAAGAGTTCTCTCAATAGTCACAAGGTTCACAAGGTTCACAATTGGTCAAAAGGATTGAAGGTTTCATCAGACAAAGCCTCATCCTGAATAATGGATCTAAAACTAGGGTTTTGAATTTCTCCAAGATAAATGGACTTCCAAGGCCTCAAGTGAGTTTTAAAACATCCCACATGCCCTAAAGAATCCTCATGTCAAGTTTCAGAGCTTTCCCAACAAGTTTGACTAGTCAGGGGTTTAGATATCCAAATATCAGTTAACTTGGCAAAAAGGTCAATTGAGGTCAACTGTGGTCAACTTAAAGTCAAACTTCAAGATTTTTTGTCAACATAAATATTATGAGGTGAAATTCATCATTTTATCAAGGTTTGATCATGATTCATCAAGAAAATCTCAAATCATTAAGAATCAAGAAGATTCTAAATTAGGGTTTTCATAGTAAAAGTCAACCGAACTTTGATCAACCATAACTTTTACATGCTTCATAAAAAATTTCCCATCCAAAGCTCATTTTGAAGGAAATTTAATTCCCTACGACTCTGTGTCTCACAAGCCAAGCCTAAAAATGCTTCATTTGGAAGGTATGAGCTAAAACATTATAGGTCCTTTTGAAAGTCAACAAAAAGTCAACATTTTCCAAAGCTCATAATTTGAAAATCGTAAAAGATATGGACATGGGATGAAAAATTTTGGTTAGGAGACACTCTAAGATTTCTAAAAAGTCCAAGATCACCTTCATAGCATTAAAATTGAGGAAGTTGTGCTTTGTCAAAGTTGGTTGATTTTTAAGGGGTGTATGAAGCAAAAAAGACCATAACTTCATTCTTTTCCAAATGGGCCCATGAAATTGCAACCCAAACTCAAAGATAAAGTCATGCACGACTCAATGACCATTTATCATGATTTTTATAATTTATTTTATATTATTTTGGATTTTATTTATTAAAATTCAATTTTAATATAAATAAAATATAAAAAATCAAATAATGGATCAAATCTTTGTTCTAGAAGCATTTACACAACATTTAAAGTGATTGGATGCTATCCAAATTCGTGCAAGACAAAGATAGCAAGAGGATATTTGATTTTTTTGACATTTATGAATGATTGTTTCTTCAACTCCAAGTAACCAATATCCATGATCTAAAGGCACAAATTTAACCTAATTATATTCACTACATATATACAAACACAAAACAACACAAGGGGATGAAAAATTGATACCTAGAGCGACTGCTCAAAACTTCAAAAATCACACAAAAAAATCCAAATCGGTTTTGCAAGTTCAGGTAGTTTCAAAAGTTTTGAAAGCTTGCAATAGCTTCCTGGAGGTTCACTGATCATGTAGCAATCATCACCATCATTCATAGTGCCATGAAAAGCATAAACCGATTGTGTTTTTTGTTCCTTTTTCTTGAATTTCGGTTTCGATTATTGGTGATTTTAAACTTTAATTTGACCATACAATATTGATTATGATGATGTATATAGTGTTTCTGGACAGGTTAATCAGGTTTATCATGCAGGAATATCAATCCACCATGTTTAGGGTTTGTGAGTTCAAATTCAGGAATTCCAGATGAAGGCGATTTCGTATGAAATTGATGATATATTTGGACTTAGGAACCTAACATTAATTGATCTGAACCATTAAAACCAATTTATCCATCGTATTTTCAATGTTTGATTGCGCAGGGTTTGTAGTGACGAATAAAATCTGTCACTATAAGTTTTAGTGATGGATGGCTGTAGCTAAAGGCTAAACGGACGGTTCAGCGGAGAAGATGACCCATGTGCGCGAATATGAAATTTGAATTTCGTTTTCTCTTATAATATGTTAATGTTGTTAGGTTGACACACGCGCGTGTCTGACTCAGTGGTAAGGGAGTATATGCTTTGAGGTATAGGGATGGGGTTCGAATCTGGCCTCCCCCCATTTATTTTTGAGCGCTTGTTTTTCTTCTTATCTTTTTTCTTTTTTTCTTTTTTAATTATTATATGATTATTATTTTATAATTAATTAACTAATTAATTGATAATTAACTATTAACCAAATTAACTTAATAAAATTCTTAACAATTTTATTTTCTGAAAATTAATAACAAAACTCACTAATTTTTTTTATGTAAAATATTCTTTTTTTTAATTAAAAACAAATATTAATTAATTTGTAGATTAATTAGTAATTAGATCCTAAATCATTCTATTTTTCTTACAATTTTTCTTTAATTCACTAATTATTCTTTCTATTAATATGTAAGTTTTTTTTATGTAAATTAATCAATAATAATTAGTAATTAGGTTAATATCTTTTTAAATAAATTCTAATTTGCTAACAAACCCTAGTTTTCAAAATTAACCCTAATTTTTCTTCTAACCCTGATTTCAAATATAAAAAAAACCTAATTATTTTATTTTGACTTTATTTAATTATTTAGAATCAGCTTCTTTGTTTATTTTATTTATTTACTTTTGCCTTATTTAATTACTTAGAAAAATTGTATAGGTTGTTATTTTATGTAATTTATTTTCTGCCCGATTATTATGTAACTGCCCCGAAGCCGTGTAATAGCGTAGGATTTATTTTCTAGTATTTTATTTATTTTATTTATTTACATGGTTAGTAATAATAGGGTGTGTAAAACCTAATTGAATTAATTGGACTTAGATAATTAAAAAATAAGATAAATATTTGAATATAACCACTCACACACGTAAGTCGATCGTCCTACGATCGCCATTTACACCTCCTAAGGTTATCCCCTTGGTTGCCTTCTTAAATATGGTCAAGTCCCTCGAAAATGAGGGTGTCTTAAGCAAAGTACCTACAGAATAAAATCATCACAGTCCCTTCAGATTAAAAGATCAAATCCCTACGAGGTTGCCTACGATATAGTGATTTTGTCCCTTCGGTAAATATGATGATAGTCCATTCGAATTGTTAAAGACACCCCTTAAGTTGCTTTCATTGACCATACGATGACCCTACGCCCGTCCCTCAAATAAATCCAAGGTAATGACTACCTACTCCTTAATAGTAGGTGTCGCTCCCGAAAAGACTTTACGTCCCCCGGTGCAGACGCGAACGATCGGCGATGTTGGAGGTTGAGGTTGAATAGAGTCGCCAGCTAGGCATTTTTATCCCGAAGGAAAGTTAATGGTGCATAAACCTGGAAGGTTATGGATAAGACGGTTGCGAACCAAAGAAACTGAGAAAGGGGGTTGGTTACGACCTGGGAAGGTATTAGCACCCAGATCGTCCGTCGTACTCGACGGGATCCATGCTTACTTGATTCTGTTTAAAAGGGGTAGTGTATGTGCTGACTGTGTATAAAATCTAGGGAGAAAATGTATAGAGTGTCAGTGCAAAAAGAGAGGGTGAAATGCTCAAAGACTGAGGCTTTTAGAAAAGAAACCTGAAAGAGGGGGATGACAAAGAGACTTTTGTTCGATAACTGTTAAATTATGCCTACGTATCCTCTCGTGCAATGAGGAAGTCAGAAACCGTAGTTCGACTCAAAGAGACTGGGATGATTTGTTGTGAACTGCTTACTTGTCTATGCTCAAGTGTATGACTCGTCTGACTCGAGTGCTAACTGTCTTGCATTAGACGGAAGAAGCGAGTTCTCGTTTGTGAATGAGTGTGATGAGAAAAGAATCCCGGAGGAGACGATTATTGTTTGTTTTTGTGTTTTCAGTTTTTTATTGTTTTTGGTGTTTTGCATAGGATAATGAGCTTAAGCCTAAATCAAGGGTTTGTAAACTCATTATATCCTCCCTGATTAGGGATAATGAGCCTACTTAAGTGTGAGATAAGCATCTCAACTTAATTACCATGATGATATAGGATTAAGATCATTAACCTATTTGTGGTTATTAAGATGTTTTTGGGTTTTTGTTTAGTGTTAAGTAATGAGTTTAATCTCTAATCAAAGATTAGTAAACTCATTACACCATCCTAAGAGAAGGATGATAGATGAGAACAATTAAGCTGAGGAAGATAACTCAACTTAATCCATGGTTAGGGACTAAATTCATTATATAACAAGCCTTTATTAAGTGGATTTTAATTAAAGGATGAGATTAAGAAATGAGTTTTAAGTTTGTAAGACAACTTGAGGGGGACTTGTCCATTAAACACTAGGGTTAGTCCCTCTTAACCAAAAGGAAGAGATAGAACCCTAATGTAAGGCCCAAGTTACAAGCTTAAGTCTTAATAGTTATTAGGTGTTTTGATTAAGAGGTGTAAACAAATTAAAGGTTTAACACTAAGGATTAAAGTTATACAGTCCCTCCTAAGATAAGGATGCATGCATAACCCTAATTCAAAGTCCTAAAGCTTTAAGTGTTTAGCCTCTGATTATGAGATGAGAAGAGAGACTCAAGGAGACTCAAAGGTAAAAAACTAGGGGAAACTATATACAACCCTAAATATTATCATGCTTGGATATCATAGGGTTTGTGAGGCTTAAGAGAAGATCTTCAGGAAGCCACCATGGAAGAAGAAGCAGATGAAAAGAGAAGGAGGAAGAAGAATAAGTTACTTACTTCCTGAAGAAGATAAGTAACCTAAGTGAAAGAAAGTAAGAAGGAGAGATCATAAGTGAAGCAAGTTCACTTCAAAGACAAATAAGATATGCAAATGAGGAGAAGAGAAGAGGTGGGATGTGAAGGCAAATCTACATCCCAAACAACTTACCATAAGCCCCTGAAATGTTAGCAATGATGCATAAGATGCAAAGAAAAAGGAAATGAGATGAATAAAGATGCAAAGAACAAAACCAGAAGTGTATATGCAAGGAAAATGTATTATGAGAGGATGCAAAGACATACATAATGCATATGAATGATCATACAAGGATGAGATGCAATGGAACCATGTTTAGAAGCATGAAAACACATGGATGTTCATGAAATGTAATGAATGCAAAGCATAGAAAATGAATGAAGAAATGATCAAGCAATGTTCAAGCATGTCTTATGATGTCTAAGATGTCATACAAGTGAATGAAATGTCATGGAAAGTTCATATGATTGAGATATGCAAAGATGAATGCAAATGAACATGGCAAATTAGGGTTTTATGAATGTATGAGATGCATATGACCAAAACACAAGCATACATCATGATAAAAATTTGAAATTGAACTCAAACAAACCCTAAACATACACAAGATCACTACCCAAAGGAGAAGGTCAGAAGCTAATCCTAGGCAAAGTTATGAAATTTCTAAGTTAACTAAGGTTTTTGGATACTTCTAAGGGAAAAATGCAAATCAAATTGAAAATGCAATGCAAAAATATGAGATAAATAACCTAGAAACTAGATGCAATATGTGTAACAATGAAAAAAGAAACAAGTTCAAACTTATCATGGTTAGGCATAAATGAATTTTTCAAGTTAGGGTTAAAAAATGTGAATGTTATGAACCCTAATTCAAAGATAATTGGGAAAATGGGATCAAACCTAAAAAGAAATTTGTATGGTGAGTTTGAAAATGTTTCTAAATGTATGAGAATGATTTATGAATTTTTTGGTGATATTTAGAAACCTAAATGTATTTTTAATTAATTAAAATCAATTAATTAATTAAATAAAACATTTAAATGTTTTAAAAATACTTTTTAATGCAAAAATAAAAATAAAAAATGTTTTTGAGTTGAGAAAAATATTTGAAACAAAAATGCAGAAAATGAGATTTTTTGGAAGTCTTTTGCTATTTTAAAATAAATATGGAAAGAAAATGCAAGAAAATGAAATAAAAATCAAATAAATGAGAAGTAATATAATCTGAAGGTTGAGATTCAAATCCTAGTTGACTGCGCGCGCTATTCTGAGGATGGGATTGAATCTGGAAAATTATTCAATTAAACCTAATTAATCTAATTAATTAATAATTAGGGTTTTAATGAATTGATTCTGGCCATCCAAAAACGCGCTAAACAAGATCCAAGGGCCCAAATTTAAACTGAGCTGATTAACCCTAATCCTAACCCTAAACACTTTCAGGTGACCGGAGCAAGCTTCGGTAATCTTCAACACCAAATCCCCAAGTCTCTCTACAAGACCCACTTCATTCGCTTGGCGAATGATCTTCGCTTCGCGGGAACAACAAAAACCACCATCTCGCTCTTTCCTTTCTTCGGTGCTACCTTTTTCTTTCCAAGGGATAGAGTTGGGATTTCTAATAACCTTTTTTTTTAGGATGCCCGGGAACCACTCCTAGGTCAATTAAGGATCAAATGTTGGAACCTCATGGGTAAGGATAAGGTAATGGAATTGATAGATAAATTCATAGACCCCCAAGCCCCTAAAATCTCCAGCATCAACCCCCAAGCAACTTTAAACAAGAATTAAGCCACAAAATTCATTTATATTGCATCAATCAAGGGAATCAAACAAAATATTTTTCACGGGCAAAGTTTCAGAAGATCAATACATGCTTAATAATCAACCATTTTCAAAACCAAACACATCATGATGATCAGAGGAGCATATAGATTGATATTGTAACTTAAAAAACAACTTCTGGAAAATTTGTTCTTGATGATTACCTGAGTTGAAGCTTTTCAGTTTGGAGCTTTCTAACCCCCTCCTTTGTGAAAAACCACTCCACTTGATCCCTTGATGCTTCTGGAGATCTTAGAACAAGCTTTGAATGGCTAGTTTGTGGTGTTTGGTTCTGGTGTGGTAGAAATCGTGTTTCTGTTTGGGAGTGTTTCAGGTCATTTTGATGGTTGGTTTTTGATCCTTATGATGTGTGGAGATGATTGGAGGAAGAAGATTTGAGGTTTGATGCTTGTGTGATGAGATTCAAAGAGATGAATGTTTTGGGATTTTTTTTGTGAAACTGACTATGGTGAGGTTTCAGGCTTGTGTCTCTTATGTTTTGTGTTGCTTGAGGTTTGTATAAACCAATAGGAGTGATCAAAAGAGTTGTTGTGGCACAAGCTGATTGGTATGGGAAGTTTTGCAAAAAGTCAAGATTGTGTACTATGAGGTATGGGCACGGGTCAGAGGCTGCTTGAAGGGGTGTCTGGCTTCAGCTGAGTTCATGGATGACCCTAGGATTCGATTTGAGGATCTGGATGGCATGATACAAGAGTTATCACATGTTTTGCAAATTTCCCTCTTTGAAATTTCTTGGATCACAAGTCATGAAAACCTTAGGTCCAATGCCCAATTCTGATCAAGGCAAGTTTGGTGATGTTGTTATGATGCTTAGAGGTCAATTAGAGGTCATTAGAATGCTTGAAACTTGATTTTGCAAAAATCCCTCTTTGGCATGAACTTGAAAATTATAGAATTTTTCCTAACTTTGAAAGATCATATCTTGAGTTCTAGGATGAATCAAGAGGATTTCTTGTACTTTTTGAAAAGGGGAAGATCCAATATACAACTTTCATGTTTAAGGATTTTTCATTTGAAGCATTTTTGATCAAGAAAGAGGAGGTTTAAGATCTTTCCCAAAATGGAAAGTTTCCATTACAAGTCATGTCCAAAAATGGAAAGTTTGCAAATGGCTTGAAATTCTTCAATCTTGTGAACTTCTAACCACTTCTAAGATCAAATAGAGATCATAGAACCTCAATTTGATGAAAATGATCCTTTGGTTCCATTGTTGGGGGCCTCAGATGCCCTGATTCTGACTTTTCTTGCACAACAAGTTACTAGTTGATCAGATGACTTCCACAATGAATTTCTTCATCAAATTTGGTACACATGCTCCTCATAACATATTGAGACCATTAGAAACAAGAATGACCAAAAAATTTTAGTGTAAGGCCTCTGAAACCAAAACCCTAATTTTAGGTCATCTGTGCAGGAAATCTTCAGTCTGCCTTTATGCCTTTGCCATGCTTTGTGATCTCTTGGCTTTTATGAACTTTGGGGAGCATATTATGATCATGGGACACACATGGACCCTCTTGGAAAGCTTTAAAACCTTTGAGATGGCTCAGATCACTTCTTGGATTGCTCAGATCACAAACCCTAGATGTAGTTATGCAGATGAAATAAACTATGCAGTGTAAGATGGTATGCTTATGCAATGCTATATGAAAGATCATAAGCCATGGTGTGAGAAAAAGTGAGGGAAAATTTGGGGTGTTTAAAGCTGCCCCTATTCAAGCATGAGTTAGCTGTGCAGGATGTAAACGACTGGCTTAACAGACAAACAAGATAACTTGTGGTTGAATACCAAAGACAGTCCGAAATTTGCACTCGTTGGGGATAAGAAGAAAAGGGATATAAATTGTGACATTCAGTATAATATGAGTATCAAATGAAAGCGATGGAGGATGACCATCGAGCAGAGGACGACTGCTGGGGATGAAAAATGGTAAGTAAAGCAATGACGGGGACGACCATCAAGCTGGGAAATAAAGAGACCACGACGGGGACGACCATCAGGTAAAGAAATAAAACTCTCTGGGGATTTGAGAAATGAGGAAAGCACTGACGGGGACGACCATCAGGTTAAAGGGTAAGTAAACCGCAACGGGGACGACCATCGGGTGAAAGAATAAATGAAATAATAATGAGGGACGATCATCAAAAGGTGAAGGATGATCACCTAGCAGGGGATGACTGCTGAAGATATCACGACATAGGACGAATGCCGGATAGAAAAGACCAATGATGGGAACGGCCATCGGATAAGCATGATGAAGGACGATCATCAAAAGGTGAAGGACGA
This sequence comes from Lathyrus aphaca, assembly GCA_963966055.1. Lineage (NCBI taxonomy): Eukaryota > Viridiplantae > Streptophyta > Magnoliopsida > Fabales > Fabaceae > Lathyrus > Lathyrus aphaca. Next base: position 447,522,255 of record OZ014522.1, on the reverse strand, counting down.
TCACCTAGCAGGGTACGACTGCTCTTGGGGATTATCTTGACATAGGACGAATGTCGGATACCAAAAATCAACGATGGGGACGGCCATTGGATAAATGATGAGGGACGGTCATCAAAAGGTGAAGGAAGATCACCTAGCAGGGGACGGCTGCTAAAACGATATCGTGACATAGGACGAATGCCAGATACAAGGTTCCATCAATGGGGATTCCACTGGGGAAAGGATGTGGGACGATTATCCAAAGGTGAAGGACGATCACCTGGCAGGGGACGGCTTCCGAAAATATCACGACATTGGACGAATTCCGGATAGATAGAGATTGTTTTGTTGGTGACTTCCTGGGAATGGTAAACACGGACAAATGCTTATGCTCTAAAATAAAAGGTATAAGTGTTTGACAGTGTGTATAGACTAAAGATGCGGACGAGCATCCTTAGGGCCACGATACGGATGAGTATCGATAGAAGCAAATGCTGACACATGTTTAAGGATGATGATACAGACGAGTATCAATCGGTTAAGCAAGGAACACGGACGAGTGTTTTGATCTTCCGGGGAGGTGATATATGCAAGATACGGACGAGTATCAAAGGAATGTGTATAAGTATGTAAAAGTATTTGACCTGTTGGGAAATATGTGCAAGACACAGACGAGTGTCAAAAAGATTGAGCAAGGGACACATACGAGTGTTTTGACTTGCTGGGGAAGTAAGACATGGGTGAGTATCAAGAAGAATATGTATCAGTATGAACAAGTATTTGTATTGCGAGTGCAAAACGTATTCTGAATTTGTCTGCGGGTGATAAGTTTTGTATATTGCTAGTGAGGTGATGATGGTATTTGCAGTGATTGGCTCGAAACTGGCTTATGTTCATGCAGATGTTTAATTTTTGCCATAATGCTCCGTATTAGATGGAATACTACGCTTGGTTTGGGGAAAATGATGTGAATGCTATGATTATGCAAAATGAGAGAACCGATCCGAGATCCGGATCCTGCGGTGAAAGAGATCTCTAGGCGATCTGTCTGGAGGGAGAACTCCGTCGGGGGAAGAGATCATTGACTGATCTGTGGGGAGAGAGGATCACCGAACGATCTTCTTAGGAAACTTTGTGGTGCTCTGGGGGAAGAAATCCGTGTGGATCCCGGCTGAGGAAGCTTTTTGTTGAAGAGACTCATGCTGGGGATAAGGAGGCTTCGGTAACTCCGTTGGGGAACAATGTTTCAGGCATTGCTCTACTGGGGAGAAACTGGTAACTCCGCGGGAAAGCGATTATGCTGACTCTGCTGAGGATGAGAAAATCCTGGCAACTCTGATGGGGAATAGAAAGTTCATGGCTACTTTGTTGGGGAAAAGTCGTCAGGCATTGCTCGGGAGATCCTGCTTGGGGAGGAGAGAACTTATGGGAAGTAATCTATTGTAACTCCTTCGTCCAAGCGACACGCTAGGGATTTAATGAGTTTCTTGAAGGATCCTCTGAGGGGATGACAACTTCTTGGGGGATACTTCCGTCAAGTAATCCTGCTGATGCGGTGATTGCTGATTTGGTTGGGGATATAATGCTTGATATGCCCCATGCTGTGAAAGATTGTCTTCCTTGATTACCTGCAACCTGTTACGCAAAGGAAAAGTACAAGTGTCCCGAGGTATCCTCAACCGGATTCCGTCATGGGAGTTAGATTTACTCAAGAGTGCATATTTCCTGCAAGCATATATTGAAAATGGCTTATATGTTTTCATGCAAGTGTTGTATTATGAACTTTGGACATTTTGCAAACGAAACAAAAATGTACAAAACAAAGTGTGACTGGATATTCTGATTTTTTTGATGTGTGTGCCCTGAATAGGCAAGTACAGTGAAGAAGCAAATCCCTGAAAGGAGGAGATTGTTGTAAATTGAGAAAATAAAGGTGTTGGCAATGTTGAAGTTGACGCTCTAGTGAGCTTCCTTTGCTATGACCTGCATGACTCTGGCGTTCTTCTTATCTTGCTTTCTGAAGAAAGTTGATTCTGACCGACGCTTTATCCTTTCGAAGCTTGCCATGTTGTGAGCGACACAGACGAATTCAGAATGCAGCTGTTCGCTTTTTCCCTGATTTTGCGTGGATCGCCCTTTCGGGTTTTCAATCCACCGGGATACCTATTTTTGCCTGAGCTATCCGATGTGGCTTTTCAACTCAGCGGGTGTACATTTTTTTTTAAATTTTTTCCCGAGTCTTTTATTCTGTTTTTGACTTGCCGGGATGCCCTATTTTTGCCTGGACTTACATTCTGTTTTTATGTCCAGCGGGTCTTTTATGCGAAGTATTTTTTAACTGCATCTGAATTCACAGGAGATAAGAAATCCTCGCCATCCATAGTAGTGAGCATCAGTGCCCCACCAGAGAAAACCTTCTTTACTATGAATGGGCCTTCGTAGTTTGGCGTCCATTTGCCCTTGTGGTCTATATGAGGAGGAAGAAGTCTTTTTAGCACAAGCTCTCCCACTTGGTATTCTCGAGGTCTGAATTTTTGAGCGAAGGCTTTCTTCATTCATTTCTGATACAATTGCCCATGATAGATGGCTGTTAATCTCTTTTCTTCAATCAGACTCAATTGATTATATCGAGATCAGACCCATTCTGCTTCATCCAGTTTCACATCCATCATTACCCGTAAGGAGGGCAGTTCAACTTCAACAGGTAGGACAACTTCCATACCATACACAAGCTGATAAGGGGTTTCCCTAGTAGATGTTCTGATAGAGGTTCGGTACCCATGCAAGGCAAATGGTAGCATTTCATGCCAGTCTTTGTAGATGACTACCATATTTTGCACTATCTTCTTGATATTCTTGTTAGCCGCCTCAACAACGCCATTCATCTTTGGCATGTAAGGAGAAGAGTTGTGATGTTGAATTTTGAAGTCCTGGCAAAATTCTGCCACCATCTTGTTGTTCAAATTGGAACCATTATCAGTAATTATTCGCTCGGGAACTCCATATCGACAGATGATATCCCTTTTCAGAAATCTAGCTACCACTTGTCTGGTGACATTTGCATACGAAGCTGCTTCAACCCATTTGGTGAAGTAATCAATGGTTACTAGGATGAATATGTGACCATTTGAAGCAGTCGGTTCAATCTTTCCAATCATATCAATGCCCCACATGGAGAAGGGCCAAGGTGAAGACATTACATTCAAAGGATTCAGAGGCACATGCACTTTATCTGCATAGACCTGGCATTTGTGGCATTTTCTGGCATAATCACAACAGTCTGCATCCATTATGATCCAGTAATAACCCGATCTTAATAACTTCTTCGCCATTGCATGTCCTCCGACATGGGTGCCGAAAGAACCTTCATGTACTTCGTGCATCAGTAGGTCAGCTTCTTTCTTGTCAATACATCTAAGCAAGACCATGTCGAAGTTTCGCTTGTACAAAGAACCATCAGTATTGAGGAAGAAACTGCCGGCTAGCCTTCTTAATGCCTTCTTACCATTAGACGACGCCCCAGGTGGGTATGTCTGAGTTTCCAAGAAGCATTTGATGTCATGGTACCAAGGCTTGTCATCAGTGACAGTGTCTACAGAGAATACATATGTCGGTCTGTCCAGTCTGGATACCAAAATCCGAGGTACATAATTAGCAGCTTGTACTTTGATCATGGATGAAATGGTAGCCAAAGCATTTGCAAACTGATTCTCATCTCGAGGGATGTATTCAAGCTTAACTGTTGTAAAGAAGGTCAACAATCTCCTCGTATAGTCACGAGAGGGAATCAGATGCTCCTGATGAGTGTACCACTTGTCGTTGGTCTAGTTGATTACCAAAGCTGAATCTCCGAATACATTCAAGGTTTTGATTCTAAGGTCAATGGCTTCCTCAAGACCCATGATACAAGCTTCGTATTCTGCTTCATTGTTAGTGCAGGCAAAGATGAGCTTTGTTGAGAAAGGTATATGGACTCCTTTAGGTGTAATAAGCACCGCACCAACTCCACGACCGTTGCAATTAACTGCCCCGTCAAACATCATAGTCCATGCTTCTTCTGGGTCAGGCCCTTCAGTGTGAATAGGCTCTTCACAATCTTTTGCTTTCAAGAACATGATGTCTTTATCAGGGAAGTCAAATCTCATAGGCTGGTAATCATCAATGGGTTGCCCATCCAGATAGTCAGACAATACACTGCCTTTGATGGCCTTTTGAGAGGTGTACTGAATGTCATATTCTGTTAGAATAATTTGCCATCTTGCAACCCTTCTAGTAAGTGCTGGCTTCTCAAATATGTACTTGACTGGATCCATCTTTGAGATCAATAAGGTAGTATGAGTCAACATATACCGTCTTAGTCGGCGAGCAGCCCACGCTAAAGCACAACAAGTTTTCTCGAGCAGTGAATAACGTTGTTCACAGTCGGTAAACTTTTTGCTTAGGTAGTATATTGCATACTCTTTTTGACCAGATGCGTCATGCTGGCCCAACACACACCCCATTGACTCTTCTAATACTGTCAGATACATGATTAGAGGTCTTCCTTCAACTGGAGGCATGAAAGTTGGAGGTTCTTGCAGATATTCTTTAATCTTGTCAAAAGCTCTCTGACAGTCGTCGTTCCACCTGGCTGTTTGTTCCTTTCTTAACAGCTTGAACAAGGGTTTGCAGGTTGCAGTGAGATGAGATATGAACCTTGATATGTAGTTCAATCTACCTAAGAACCCTCAAACTTCTTTCTTAGTCTTAGGTGCAGGCATTTCCTGAATAGCTTTGACTTTGTCGGGATCAACCACAATTCCCTTTTCACTTACAATAAAACCTAGTAGCTTACCGGAACATACCCCGAACGTGCATTTGTTGGGGTTTAACTTCAATTGATACTTCCTCAGACGCTTGAAAAGTTTCAGTAAATTTACCAAATGATCTTCCTCTGTAAGGGACTTGGCAATCATATCATCCACATAGCACTCGATTTCATTATGGATCATATCGTGAAATAATGTTACCATAGCCCGTTGATATGTTGCACCGGCGTTCTTCAGACCAAACGACATTACCTTGTAGCAGAACGTGCCCCAGGGTGTGATAAAGGTTGTCTTCTCCATGTCTTCAGGTGACATCTTAATCTGATTGTATCCAAAAAATCCATCCATAAACGAAAATACCAAGAACTGAGTCGTGTTATCCACCAATACATCAATGTGAGGTAATGGTAAGTCATCCTTCGGGTTGGCTCTGTTCAGATCCCGGTAATCCACACACATACGCACCTTGCCATCCTTCTTAGGTACAAGTATAATGTTAGCAACCTACGACAAGTAACTAGTTACAACAAGAAAATCGGCGCCCCACTGCTCTTGTACTTCCTCTTTTATTTTCATGGCCATGTCTGGGCGAGTACGACACAACTTCTATTTGACCGGTGGACAATCTTCTTTCAATGGCAGCCTGTGCATGACAATATCTATATCCAGACCTGGCATATCTTGATAGGACCAAGCAAAGACGTCTGTAAACACCCCAAATTTGCCCTCACTAATTTCACACCATGGCTTGTGATCTTTCATTTTTGCATAAACATAAGCATACCATCTCATATTGCATTTTTGTTTCACTGCATAATTCAAGTTCATCTGCATCTAGGGTTTGTGATTTGAGCAATCTAAGATTCCATCTGAGCCATCCCAAAGGACTCAAAGCTTTCCAAGAGGGTCCATGTGTGTTCTATAATCATTTTATGCTCCTCAAGATTCATGGAAGTCAAGAAATCACAAGAACTGGCAAGGCATGGAAGCAGAGCTAGAGTTTTCACTACATAGATGACCAAAATTAGGGTTTTGGTTTTAGAGGCCTTAACTCCAAATTTTTGGGCCATTCTTGTTTCTAATGTTCTTAATATGTCATAAGGATCATGTGTACCAAGTTTGATGAAGAAATTCATTGTGGAAGTCATCTGTTCACTGGGTAGCTTCTTGAGCAAGTTAAGTCAAAATCAGAGCATCTGAGGCCCCCAACAATGGAACCAAAGGGGTATTTTCATCAAATTGAAGTTATATGATCTTTATTTGATCTTAGAAGTGGTTGGAAGTTCACAAGATTGAAGAATTTTGAGCCATTTGCAAACTTGCCAAAAATGGAAATGACTTGTAATGGAAACTTTCCATTTTGGGAAAGTTTTTCAACCTCCTCTTTCTTGATAAAAAATGCTTCAAATGAAAAATTCTTGGTCATGATAGTTATAGGATAGGTCTTCCTATTTTCAAAAAGTACAAGAACTCATTCTAATTCATTATAGAACTCAAGTTATGATCCTTCAAAGTTGGCAAAAATCCTATAATTTTCAAAAGTGCACCAAAGAGGGATTTTTGCAAAACCACTTGCCAAGGCCTCCAATGACTTCAAATGTATATAAACACTTCATGACATGATAAAACAACTTCAAAGACTCAGAATTGGTCCAAGAATTGGATCATTTCATGCCTTGAATCACAAGAAACACCAAAGAGGAAAAATTTGTAAAACACATAGAAACCATAGCTGCAAGTGTTCCAGCTCATCAATTTCAATCCTATGGCCTTCCTTGATCCATGCTGAGGTCATACACCCCAAAAACTCAGGCCTGCACCATGCCCATACCTCAAGTACACATTCTTGACTTTTTTGCAAATCACCCCATACCAATCACACTATGCCACACCAACTCCTCTGACCAATCACACTTGCTTACACTAACCTTATGGATCACAAAGAACATAACACACAAGCCTGAAACTCTCAATAACTCAGATTACACAAAATCCCCTCAAAACTTCATCTCTTCAAATCTCCCAACTCAGCCATCAAAACTTCAAAATTCTTTCACCAATCATCTCCACATAACCCCGGGATCATTTCCCACCCCTCACATTAGCCTAAAACCATCTCAAACAAAAACACAATTTCAGTTTCCTCTGAACTGAAACCTCAAAAACAACCAAAATAAACTTGTTCCAAGCTTCTCAATAGCATCAAGGGACTCAAGGGAGTTGTTTTGCACTAAGGGAGGGGGTCAGAAAGCAGCTAACTGAAAAGCTTCAACTCAGGTAACCTCAAGAACATTTTTTCCAGAAATGCATTTTTAAGTTCTTAGATGAATCTTCATGATGTGCTGATGATCTTGATGTGTTTAGTTTCGAAAATGATTGAGTATTAAGCATGTATGAGTTCTCTGAAACTTTTTGACCTAAAACTGATTTGCTTCGATTCAGCCTAAATACGTGAAATAAATGTGTTTTGGTTGATGATTCTTGTTGTATGATGTTTGGGGTTTGATTCTGGGCAGAGAGAATGAGTTTTAGAGACCTAGGAAGAGAGTTGAGGTTTTGGTTCATCGGAGAAGATGACCGGAACACCGTTCCGGCCATCTGAAAGTTGTTAGGGTTAATCAGTGTAATTAGTGAAGTTTGAATGTGAGCCTTTGGATGTGAGTTCGCGCGCGTGTTTGAACGGCCAAGATTGCCTCATTTAGCCCTAATCAGGATTAATTAAAACTAAATAAAATTAATTAGTCAGGATTAATCCCAGCTGTCGCTCCCCGGATTTCCATCCTGGTACAAACGCGAAAGTGGCGCGGAAAAAGAATAGAGTCGCCAGCCAGACATTTTTATCCCGAAGAAAGGGAATGGTAATGCTGCACAAACCAGAAGAAAAGAAGAGGAAGGACACGGATCCTGCGAACCAAAGAGACTGAGTTCGGGAGTCGGTTACGACCTGGGAAGGTATTAGCACCCAGATCGTCCGCCGTACCCGACGGGATCCGCGCTTGCAAAAGAAACTGTTTCAAAGGGTGAGGGTATGAAAACTGCAGCAAAAGAAATGAAAATGAAAGGAAACTGGAACTGGAAAAGAACTGAAATAAGAAAGGAAAAGGAAAAATGTAGGGAAAATAAAGATTGTGCTCGAACGGGCCCTACCCCGCTGCCTACGTACCTCATCAGGATAATGAGGATCAGAGACGCCGTAGTTCCCCTAACTAGGGGTACTAAAAGGAAAATTGCTTGTGAATTAAAGCTTGAACTGCCTATGCCATTGCTCAGGTGTTGCAGACTCGGACAACGAGTGTGTAACCGTCTTGCAAGATAACAAGTAGGAGCAAGTTCGCGTACGGAGCGAAAGAGATGAGAAAAGAATTCCCGAAGGAAAGACGCTTATTGTTTGCTTGGTGTTTTTTAGAAGCTTTTATGAGTGAAGGTTTGCATAGGTAAGTGTACCTAAGTCTTACTCGATGGGATGTGTACATCTCACATCATCCCGAAATGGAATGCGCAAGAGGCACACCTATCTATGGAGGAAATCCCCAAAGCTAGTCCCACAAGTGAAGGCTTAAGCACACTGGCCTATTACCATTATTAAGTATTTTTGTGGTTTTTTGTTAAGAAGTGTTTTTTAAGCTTTTCTTTGTGAGGTACTCATGCTAGGACCTATACACCACGAGGGATAACTCACACCTCGCCCCGAAACGGAACGCGTGCAAGTATCTCATAGCAAAGTCCCATGTCACATGAAAGTACTCAACCTTTATTAAGTGAATTAGAATTGAGTTTGAAGATGAGAAGAGAGAGCACCAAAAGATCTCAAAGGAAAAATTCTAAAGGGGGACTAAAATAATCCTAAGTGTTAACATGCATGGATGTCCTAAGGGTTAGTGAGGTTTCTATCCTAAGGAAGGAGAAGAAAAGAAGAAGATGAAGATAGAAGAAGGGATGAGAAAGGCCTAAGCCCAACAACAAATGGTTAGTTCACATAAACATGAGAGGAGAAGATGAGAATTGGAGATGCGGAACTCAATTCCCGCATCTCACACTTACTATAGCCCCTGCAGGGTTAGCAAAATCCAGCAAATGCTTATTAATAAAATCAAAGCAATAACATGCTCAAAGTTCACAACAATCAAGATCACCTAATTAGATCATACATGGCACAAACAAACATTTACGTGTCGAAAACACGGAAGCATGCATGGATCTGTAAGAAAATCACTCAAACGAACATGTTCAATGATCATATAATGATCCATGGTATTTAGGACAAGTATGGAGATCAATCATGCCAAAAATAACTCAAAAGTAGCTTACTGCTTCAGTGTTAACCGGTTAACCAATCCGTTAACCGGTTAACCATGCCAGAACCTGCGTAAAACAGCAAAAACCAGGTGCGTTAACCGGTTAACCAATCCGTTAACCGGTTAACACTGCTAAAACAGCAGCAAAAACCTGCAGAAACCAACTCACAAACAACTTATTCCAAACAATCTCATACCAGTCCAGCAAGCATTTGAACATGAAAATAGTGCATTAATTCACATTAAATGGCATCAAGAAGCTCATGAACACTAATACACGGATCCGGTCACAAATCAATCAACCAATTCACTCAATACAAACAAATACACAAACACATGGCGAATCTAAAACACAAGCATGCGAATAAACTAAAAAAACAGAGCTAGATCTGAAATTAACCAACCTACAAAGCTGAGGTATGCTTTGGTAATTGTTGATTAAGTTAAAAATGAGAGATCTCGCGCAAAACCTTGAAGATCCGATGCTAAGCTCCACTCTCCATGCAAAATAAATGCAAGAACAAGCTCTTGATGCAGAATTTTGGATCCAAAAGCACTTCTAGATCCCAAACCAGATCTGAATCACCACTAAAACCAGCAAAAGATGTAATGAAGTTATGAATGTAGGTCTAGTTCCAAGATCTACACACCTCAAGGCAAGGTTGTGTGATCTTCAAAAAGGAACTCTAAGTGATTTGGAAACTTGGGAGAGAAAAGTGAGAGAATTGTGAGTGAGAAGAGTGAAAATTCAGAAAATGAGAGTCAAAAAAATGAGGGAAGTTATGCTTCATCTTTCTATGATATGATGCTAAGGAAATGATATGCTCATGATGTATATGATGCGATATGATGCTTAAAAAGAAGAGGGAAAATTTGGGGTGTTACAGCTGCCCCTATTCAATCATCAGTTAATCTGAAAAGGACGATAGTACGGGCTATCGACCATTCAAGATAAACTGTGGTTGAATACCAAGAAGACCAAAAATTTGCACTCTGACGAAGAATGCAACACTGGGAAATAAACCCAAACAGATGACGCTCTGAGGGATAAGAAGGGGAGAAAGAAGCAGACGAGCTTTTTCCAAGTTGAAACTGATATCTGGAATAAGAGAACCAAGACAGACGAGTCTTCAAACAATCCTGTGACGCCAGGAGATGGACATACGAGTCCTCAAACACTGCAAAACATAACATGAGACAGACGAGTCTCCCTCGGATTTACCTGTTACGCCAGGACCGGTAATGCACTTAGGTTTGTGGGATAGAAATGCAATCAAGGTAGACGAACCTTCTTCATATATTATCCGCGGATATATGGTACAAGACAGACGAGTCTTCTTCGAGCAAACCTGTGACGCCAGGTGCAGCAACAATAATTGGTGCTTGAGACAGACGAGCCTCCTTCGGATTTACCTGTTACGCCAGGACCGGTAACCATTTTGACATTAATTCCCACTGTCAGGATTTGAAACCTCTTCAATACAGACGAGTATTGGATGATCATCAAGACAACACAGACGAGTGTTATAGGTCAATGATACAGACGAGTATCAAACGATGATCTGAGAAACACAGACGAGTGCTTCAGGCAATGATACAGACGAGTATCAGCCACTGGTATAGACGAATACCAGAAATTCAAACACAGAAGAGCATTTGAAGTAGCCACAGAAATACCAGGATAAACAGCAGATCCACACAATACAGATATAAGGCACAACACAGACGAGTGCTGGAAATGATACAGACGAGTATCCAAGCAAAGCAGACGAGCTTCAAAACACAGAAGACTTCTGGGGAATAAAAGTAGACGAGCTTCAAACCAGTAATCAGCACAGACGAGTGCTGGACAGTTGCAGACGAGCAACAGCAGAGAATACATATCATGGCACAGACGAGTGCTGGACAGTTGCAGACGAGCAACAACAGAGAATACACATCAAGGCACAGAAAAGTGCAGCAAAGGATCCAATACCAAACACAGACGAGTGTTGGGGGGTTGCAGACGAGCAACAACAAATATCATATCAAAACACAGACGAGTGTTGAGGAGTTGCGGACGAGCAACAACAACTATCATAACCAAACACAGACGAGTGTTGGAAAAACTGCAGACGAGCAATATCAAGGTAATCATAAGCCAATGCTGGGGGAAAGCAGGCGAGCAATACCACGGAGCCAACACAGACGGGTGTTGAAAGATGCAGACGAGCAACAATAAAGCGGTAATACCAATGTTGGGGAGACCTCCGTTTAGGGATAACACAGACGAGTGTTGACAAACGCAGACGAACGGTAGACAAATGCCTGATTGGCAGCAAGAGATACAACTCTGCAGGGGAAGACAAGTCAAGAGGTTTGGACACTCGACTCTGACAGAGGTGATGAATACCTGACTGTATTTTCAAATAACCAAAAGTATAGCAACTTTGCCGGGGAATATTTCACTGACATAGGTGAAAAGTCAAATATGAACTCTGTGGGGAAAGATCATCTTCAGACTTGGCTGGGGAAGGTGCTTTGATTAAATAACCCTCGCTGGGACTCTTGCTGGGAAGAGAGCTCTGACAATTCTAACTTCGTGAGGAAGCAAGGCCTTCAGCTGCCTGTTGGGAAAACTTCACTGTCGAAAGATAACTTCGCTTGGGGATGAGAACAATTCAATTAGCCTTGAAGTTCTGTTGGGGATATCATCTGCTCTACCTCAGCTGGGGATGTCAACCTTCTGGCTTGGTTGAGAAACATATTTGGCAATGCTCTGCTGAGGAGAGACTTTGCTGGAGAATCAAATAAGTCAAAATATGCCCCAAATGTAGTACGATGACTGCATTGGGAAGATATGCCAACTGGACTTTGACTGAATGAGAATAACCAACTCCTCATGAGGAAATCTTGTCGGCTGAAGGAAGATCTCATGCTCGGGGAAGAAATAAACTTCCAATGCCTTACTGGTAAAATAAATACCAGACATTCCCTGAGAATTAAAACAGTGCTTCAAGTTTCTGAGCTCAACAGTTGTATACTGATTATCAAGAGTGAACAAGCATTCCTTTAACTCCTCAAATTGCCTCAGATTGTATCGTCTACAAAGAGATCGCCTCTAGAGGATTTTACAGAAGACACGGCATCCAAAATTTCCCCAGTGTCTTCAAACTCTCGCAGAAATTCAATCAGATCTTGAGATAACTGCCCCAGATTGCGCCTTGTAACGGCTCTTGCCCCACATCAGAGGGAAAACAGAAACCATGCGGTATGAATATACAATGCAAATGGTGCAAGATGCAGACATATGCTCAGAATGCTAGGGAAATGAAACAAGGATGGTTGGGCGTAAGGCCAGGTTGGGATATTTTTATCTTTTTGGTTTTTGGGTTGCCACAAAATTGGACTTTGAAGGTGAATTACCAAACGAGAATCGGTTTATTGAAGGTAGGCCAACAGACGAGAACTGATGGGCAAAGAAATAAGTCGTCAGACGAGAACTGACTCCTTGAGTTCATTGTCAAACGAGAATTGACTCTGAAAAATAACGACTACCAGACGAGAACTGGCGTTCAACAGGTTAAATGAAAAGGTGACCAGACGAGAACTGGTTAAAAGATTCTCCTACCAGACGAGAACTGGTATTTGAAGTTGGTTTTCCAGACGAGAACTGGACTTTGGGTTTGTCTGCCAGACGAGGACTAGACTTTGAAAAGTTTTGCCAGACGAGAACTGGACTTTGGATTGGTTTGTAAGCTGGGGTTACGGGGCCCTGGATGTGATACTGATGTTGCGGGATTATGACCAATGCAATTGTGATGCATATGCTCTATGCTCGAGCGACATGAGTAACGTATGCAAATGACTTATGCAATGCTCATGAAAAGCCAGAAAAACTCCCAAGGATGGGAAGAAAGGTCTTATGCAGAAAGGCTCCTGGTTGAGAAGGGTGACAAAGGCGACGGTGGGTAACACGATTTCCCGATACTCGTTTTGAACTCGGAGATCACTGATATAACTTGCTATGTATATCTAAAGTTGCCCCTGTATGGTGAGTCTCTAAACAGACTGCCCCTGATTATCCAATTCCTGGCATGGCAGACTCGGATGTCCTCTCGAGGAGAGTTGCACTTAGTGATATCTGAAAGTGTCTTGCCCCGGCATGAGCGTGGATGAGACTTGACTCATTCTGACTGAGTATTGGAAGAAAATATCCTTGGTCAACAGAAAAACCGGGTGGCCTACCCCTGCTTGGCAGATTCAGCTCTGATCAACTGACCCTTGAATGATTTCCCTTAATGAACTGGTGCTTGGGAACTTGCTTTACCCTGATTGATCCCTTGGTTGACAAAGCCATTGTATAACATTCCCCTGATTCATAGGCCTACACGATGCGCTTGATTCTGGTCATCATTGTTGAATGATCAAATTATCCTCTGATTGCTCTTTGTAGAAACTTCCCTGACATTGCAGACTGACTTGCAATTAAAATTGTTCATTCACAAATGGTAATTTTAATGCAGTTCACATGCAAGTTTTGAAAATTTATTTATTTGAATGCTGTGATAGTGTGTGACGAATGGACGATTAGTCCAAACATAGTGTTGAGTTAGCAAATCGTTAGGAGTCAGTTTACGCAACCTTGTCACAATATGCTTTCAGAATTGAACCCGATTCAATTAGGACTTTCAAGGGTTGTAACGTGGCCTGGTTCACGGTTTTTGAAAGGAAGATTTATGGCTCAAAGTTTATCTGTGCCCACCCATTCTCCTTGATGTTCTTCAGTCCTACGTTCAGCTAATTTTCCCTAAGCGCTCATCTCTCGCAAGGGCCTTGTGATGGTTGAGGAACCAATGACGTTGACGGTTTAAGCACCAATGAGGTTTCTTGGAGTAACAGTCACCCCTTCTGACTTTGTGTCTGTGGTCACACGACTTTGTTCTTATGGAACTTTTTCTTTCTGATTTCTATTCCCTAACTTTTGCCTGGACTGATTCTTTTTTTTGAATTTTTCGATTTTGAAGTCCAGCGGGATGCCCTAACTTTTGCCTAAGTCATTCGTTTTCACTTCTTTTTTTTCCCGACTTAGCGGGCTTTATTTCTTTTCTTTTTCTTTTGATTTTTGTTGAACAAATCGTGTGACACTGATCTGTCTTGCTGAAAGGGTAATGACTGTCTCATTCCTTTGTTATTGAAGGATAACCATTGTGGTTTTACGTCCCTTAAACTCTTAAGGTGTGATGAATAGAGGTAATGGATCCTCGGATGCACGCTCCTTTGGAAATTTGAACGCTCGGTCAAATTAACTGATGACTACCCTGCCCCGGGTTGATTGTGAAGGTTTTTTCCGTTTAGAAAAGAAACTCCTACTTCAAGGCTCAAAGGGGTTGACGAGGGTCTATCTCCCTTATATCTCCGGTGTTTGGGAATTGAAGCAATGCATGTACATCGTCAGCAGGTTCTACTCTGAAAGCATACCTTCAACAATTATGGGTATTCAGTTGTCATCATCCTCCCTCAAACCTGCTAAACAACAGTGAAATAAACGGGAGGTATGTGGATGCAAAAAATTTTGTTTTTTCAATGCAAGTAAAGAAAAATGAGCGAATGCGACATAATTGATTCAAAAAGTGCAAGATCACTACATTAACATTACCATTCAAAATAACAATGCTTAAAAGACAAGTAGCTGCTAACAGGAAAGAAACTACAAATGCAAAAGATAAAAGGATACAGTGATCATCAGCTCTGATGACATCTCTTGCTTGAGCCGCTGAAGTCAGGAGACGCTCCTTTGAAGTCCTCGATCCCAACCAGGCGAGAGGTGGACGTGCACACCCAAGCTTCCTTCTGGAAAGGATATGTAGCCCTTGTCGATCAACTGTTGGACCTTGGCTTGAAAAGCTTTGCAATCTTCAGTTGAATGCCCTATTTATCCACCATGATACTCGCACTGCTTATGAGGATTGTACTCTGGAGGATACGGCTCTGGCAACGGCTTGAGAGGCTTAGGAACCACCAAAGAGCTCTGAATTAGATGTGGTAAAAGTTCACTGTATGCCATGGGAACTGGATGAAGATGAGCATTCCTTCTTTCCAAATTGTTGCAAGGCCTAGGTTGGCTCTGAAGTTGATTCTGAGGTCTTCGACCATGAGCTTGCAGATGTGGACGATGAGGAGTCCAGGGTTTATGATACGGTGCTCTGAGCATTGCCGATTGTCCATATGAGTAACCAGACCTAGGAACGGATGATCTCTGAGAAGATGATGGTCTAGAATATGCAATATTGGCCATGACTGCACTGATGTCATACCCTTCTTCCCCTTGGGAGCTAACAACAGATTCACTTTCACTAGCTGGGATGTTCGAAAAGTCTTGAATCTTTCCACTTTTGAGCAAGCTCTCGATGCGTACTCCAACTATCATCAAATCAGAGAAACTTGACGTCCCAATGCTACTCATTCTTTCCAGGTATGGACCTTGTAACGTGCCCACGAACAGGTACATTAATTCTCTGTCTGAAAGTGGTGGTTTCACTTGGGACGCCAACTCTCTCCACCGTTGTGCATATTCTCTGAAAGATTCACCAGTTCTCTGAGATAAGCTCTGCAAGTGCATGCGACAGGGCGCCACGTCCACATTGTACTGGTATTGCTTTACGAAAGCTCTGGATAAATCATTCCAAGATCGGATACGACTGCTTTCCAAATCCATATACCAACTTAAGGATGCACCGCTTAAACTGTCCTGAAAACAGTGAATCATCAGCTTATCGTTGCGGGCATGAGAAGTCATTTTTCTGCAAAACATCACCAAATGACGCTTCGGGAAATTGACACCCGTGAAATTCTCAAACTTTGGTGCTTTGAAATCTGGAGATATGACAAGACCGGGCACCAAACACAGGTTTAGAGCATCAAAACCAAAGGCGTCAAGATCTGCTAAGGCTTTGAGTTGCTCGTCCAACACACGAAACCTTTCAGCAGGATCGAAAGCTTATGGATCCTTGGTTTTCACAAGAGGGATTACCCCTTGGAAATTCGGCATAGGGAAGGCAAAACTCTGATAGTCTGTAGAATCAGAAGAAGATGAAGGTCCACCTCGGACAATAGATGGTTCAGGTACACTTTGATTCAAGATCGGGGTCTGTGCAGGCTGAGCTTGAGTAAGATTGTTCACTTGCGGAAGATCCTCATCAGGAGAAAGACCATACAAAGGATTGGTCATCGAAGTGAAACCAGGTGGAAACTCAACATTCTGACGGTTGCTCTCTGACATAGCTACTGACGGCTTCCAATCTGACCCTTTTTACCTCTTGACACTGCTCAGTCTTGCTTCAAACAACTTTCGTCTTCCAACAGTTAACACCTGTTCAAACTGAGTACCGGGAAACTAGCTGGCTGGTCATGGAAAAAAAGGAAGGATGAGGTTTCAGGAAGAAGGAAAAGAAATGCATATGCAAATGCAAAATGCAATATGATGATGCAAAAGATGCAAAGACATGGGATCACAGCTGGAAACTGCCTGGAATCTGGAATACTGAACCAATAATCGAGTGTCTGTAACCACAAGATCTCTGCATAATATCCAAAATAGTAGCCGAGAACCAAAGGTCAAGAACTTCAGGATCATAGTGACCGGATCAAAACATAAAACTGCATTGGTAATAAGGGTATGTTGAGGTCATGGGTTCCTGCAAACCTGTAAACCCCTCCCATTCTCACAGGTGTGCTCCGGGTCAAACATCACGGACTCTCAAAGCCGAATAGCAATAATACTTTCACCATTTCCGAGAAATGGCTCATGACCAAATTAGGGAATCGGTTTGGCATTATATACTACGCAGGGAGGCCTCAGCTGAGTCCGGGAAAAACAAGCATTCCTTATAAGTCCCCAGCTTCAAGCGCTGAAATCGAGAAACAATAGTACATTCAGCCCGTAGGATACAATACTAATGTCATACGACCAGATGCTTTGACTGAGTTCCTATAAGAGAACCAGGCCATCCTATGCGAGTCCCCAGTGGACCCTCGGGTGCGAATGGGTTTACCACAAAATGTGGTCTGCCACTGTCACCACTGGAGAGGGTTGCTTCCACAAAGGTTCTCAATGATCGGTCCCCAGATGCACATAACTATCAGGGTCCTATCCCGAAGTGGAGGAAATCCCCACACAAGATATTTCCAAGACGGTCGCAATCTGGGCGTGAAACACACTGCCACTCATCATGTCACATGTGAGTACAATATGTCCACTCTAATCTTATGGTGCACTCAAGCCGGGTACTTGGCTTATCTCTCAGAAACAATATCACCCGAACCCACCAAACAGAAAACTAGTCCAGAAAGTCCAGTATGATATACATGATGCGGAAAATAAAGACTGAAAACTGTAAATGAAGCTGTAAATAAACAACAATAAAATACAACAAGCCACAGCAGACAAACATCACCCAATGAAACAGAAACACACAAGCACTAGGAGAGATTCACAGGGGAAACCAGAGATTCTGGGTTCGGTCCCCAGCAGAGTCGCCAGCTGTCGCTCCCCGGATTTCCATCCTGGTACAAACGCGAAAGTGGCGCGGAAAAAGAATAGAGTCGCCAGCCAGGCATTTTTATCCCGAAGAAAGGGAATGGTAATGCTGCACAAACCAGAAGAAAAGAAGAGGAAGGACACGGGTCCTGCGAACCAAAGAGACTGAGTTCGGGAGTCGGTTACGACCTGGGAAGGTATTAGCACCCAGATCGTCCTCCGTACCCACCGGGATCCGCGCTTGCAAAAGAAACTGTTTCAAAGGGTGAGGGTATGAAAACTGCAGCAAAAGAAATGAAAATGAAAGGAAACTGGAACTGGAAAAGAACTGAAATAAGAAAGGAAAAGGAAAAATGTAGGGAAAATAAAGATTGTGCTCGAACGGGCCCTACCCCGCTGCCTACGTACCTCATCAGGATAATGAGGATCAGAGACGCCGTAGTTCCCCTAACTAGGGGAACTAAAAGGAAAATTTCTTGTGAATTAAAGCTTGAACTGCCTATGCCATTGCTCAGGTGTTGCAGACTCGGACGACGAGTGTGTAACCGTCTAACAAGATGACAAGTAGGAGCAAGTTCGCGTACGGAGCGAAAGAGATGAGAAAAGAATTCCCGAAGGAAAGACGCTTATTGTTTGCTTGGTTTTTTTAGAAGCTTTTACTCGATGGGATGTGTACATCTCACATCATCCCGAAATGGAATGCGCAAGAGGCACACCTATCAATGGAGGAAATCCCCAAAGCTAGTCCCACAAGTGAAGGCTTAAGCACACTGGCCTATTACCATTATTAAGTATTTTTGTGGTTTTTTGTTAAAAAGTGTTTTTTAAGCTTTTCTTTGTGAGGTACTCATGCTAGGACCTGTACACCACGAGGGATAACTCACACCTCGCCCCGAAACGGAACGCGTGCAAGTATCTCATAGAAAAGTCCCATGTCACATGAAAGTACTCAACCTTTATTAAGTGAATTAGAATTGAGTTTGAAGATGAGAAGAGAGAGTACCAAAAGATCTCAAAGGAAAAATTATAAATGGGGACTAAAATAATCCTAAGTGTTAACATGCATGGATGTCCTAAGGGTTAGTGAGGTTTCTATCCTAATGAAGGAGAAGAAAAGAAGAAGATGAAGATAGAAGAAGGGATGAGAAAGGCCTAAGCCCAACAACAAATGGTTAGTTCACATAAACATGAGAGGAGAAGATGAGAATTGGAGATGCGGAACTCAATTCCCGCATCTCACACTTACTATAGCCCCTACAGGGTTAGCAAAATCCAGCAAATGCTTATTAATAAAATCAAAGCAATAACATGCTCAAAGTTCACAACAATCAAGATTACCTAATTAGATCATATATGGCACAAACAAACATTTACGTGTCGAAAACACGGAAGCATGCATGGATCTGTAAGAAAATCACTCAAACGAACATGTTCAATGATCATATAATGATCCATGGTATTTAGGACAAGTATGGAGATCAATCATGCCAAAAATAACTCAAAAGTAGCTTACTGCTTCAGTGTTAACCGGTTAACCAATCCGTTAACCGGTTACCTATTCAGAACCTGCGTAAAACAGCAAAAACCAGGTGCGTTAACCGGTTAACCAATCCGTTAACCGGTTAACACTGCTAAAACAGCAGCAAAAACCTGCAGAAACCAACTCACAAACAACTTATTCCAAACAATCTCATACCAGTCCAGCAAGCATTTGAACATGAAAATAGTGCATTAATTCACATTAAATGGCATCGTGAAGCTCATGAACACTAATACACGGATCCGGTCACAAATCAATCAACCAATTCACTCAATACACAAATACGCAAACACATGGCGGATCTAAAACACAAGCATGCGAATAAACTAAAAAAAGAGAGCTAGATCTGAAATTTACCAACCTACAAAGCCGAGGTATGCTTTGGTAATTGTTGATTAAGCTAAAATGAGAGATCTCGCGCAAAACCTTGAAGATTCGATGCTAAGCTCCACCCTCCATGCAAAATAAATGCAAGAACAAGCTCTTGATGCAGAATTTTGGATCCAAAAGCACTTCTAGATCCCAAACCAGATCTGAATCACCACTAAAACCAGCAAAAAATGTAATGAAGTTATGAATGTAGGTCTAGTTCCAAGATCTACACACCTCAAGGAAAGGTTGTGTGATCTTCAAAAAGGAACTCTAAGTGATTTGGAAACTTGGGAGAGAAAAGTGAGAGAATTGTGAGTGAGAAGAGTGAAAATTCAGAAAATGAGAGTCAAAAAAATGAGGGAAGTTATGCTTCATCTTTCTATGATATGATGCTAAGGAAATGATATGCTCATGATGTATATGATGCGATATGATGCTTAAAAAGAAGAGGGAAAATTTGGGGTGTTACACCAGCCATTGGATAACGCGCTGGTCAACCTTTTTCCCCCCAGTTTGCATCTGGACCCTCAGATGTGATTACTTCCCCTTTAATTTATTTTTATTTCATTTTCTTTGTATTTTTCTTTCATAATTTATTTTAAATAGTTAAAAAACTTCAAAAAATATTTTCCTTTTGCATTTTTGTTTCAAATATTTTTCTTAATCAGAAAATGATTTTTATTTTATTTTTTCTATTAAAAAAGTATTTTTAAATTATTTAAATGTTATTTTTAATTAATTAAAGTCTTTTAATTAATTAAAAATACATTTAGGCATTTAAAAATCACCAAAAAAATTCAGAGAGCATTCTTATACATTTAGAAGCATTTACAAACTCACCATACAAATTTCTTTTTGGTTTTGATCACACTTTGAGATTTTTCAATGAATTAGGGTTCTTAAAAATGTTCATTTTCTAACCTTAACTTCAAAAATTCATAACTTTTAAACCAAGTTGAGTTTGTGATTGGTTCTTTTTGCATTGTTCTATGCATGACTTCCAGCATCCAAAAACATTTTTGTTTTATTTTTATCTTGCATTTTCAAATTGTTTGGCATTTTACATTGAAGATCACCCAAAAAACCCTAGAAACTTAGGAAATTCATAACTCCACCTAGGTTTAGCTTCTGACCTCCCCCTTTGGATGGTAACCTAGTGTATGTTTAGGGTCCCTTTGAGTGCATTTTCAATTTCTTATAATTTCATTTGCTTCTGTCTTTGCAATTTTCATCTCATCCTTCCATATAACCCTAATTTTGCACCTTTACTTGCATCTTACATTGCATTGCATGAACATATGAACTTGCCATGCCATTCCAAGAATTTGTATGCCATCTTAGACATTTTAAGACATTGCTTGATCATTTATTCATACATTTGCTATGCTTTTCATCCATTTCATTTCATGAACATCCATGTGTTTACATGTTTCCCACATGCTTCATTTGCATTCATTCTCTTGTATGAACACACACATGCAACTTGTATGCCTTTGCATCATATCATAACATCATTTGAATCATGTACATGCTTCTGGTCTTGGTATTTTCACTTACATTTGCTTCATTTCATTTCATTCCTTTCATATTGCATCTTGTACTAACTTTTCAGGGTTAATGGTAAGTTGTTTGGGAGGTGGATTTGCCTTCACCTCCCACCTCTTCTCATCTCTTCATATTGCATCCTTGCTGCATTTTTACTTGTCTTTGAGTGAGCTTGCTCACTTGTGTTTCTCTTCCTTTCTTTCTCTTCTCATCTCATCTCTTTCCTATCTTGCTTCTCCTTGGTGGCTTCCTTGAAGATTTCTCTTAAGCCTTACAAACCATAGGAACATCCAAGCATGATAATAATTAGGGTTGTGATTAGTCCCCCTTTAGCTTTTACCTTTGAGTCTCCTTGAGTCTCTTTTTCTTATCTTAATAATCAGAAACTAAACTCTTAAAGTTTTAGGACTTTGGAATTAGGGTTATGCCTGTATCCTTCTGTTAGGATGGAGTGTATAACTTTAATCTTAAGTGTTAAACCTTTAATTTGTTTACACCTCTTAATCAAATCATCTTAATAATCACTAAGACTTCATCTTGTAACTTGAGCCTTACATTAGGGTTCTAATTCTTCCTTTATGGTTAAGAAGGACTAACCCTAGTGTTTAATGGACAAGTCCCCCTCAAGTTGTCTTACAAACCATAAAACTCCTTTCTTAATCTCATCCTTTAATTAAAATCCATTTAATAAAGGCTTTTTTTGTCATGAATTTAATCCCTAACCATGGATTAAGTTGAGGTATTTTCCTCAGCTTAAGTGTTCTCATCTATTATCCTTCTATTAGGATGGTGTAATGAGTCCACTAATCTGTGATTAGAGATTAAACTCATTACTTAACACTAAACAAAAACCCAAAAACATCTAATTAATCACAAGTAGGTTAATGATCTTAATCCTACACCATCATGGCAATTAAGTTGAGATGCTTATCTCATACTTAAATATTCTCATTATCCCTAATCAGGGAGGATATAATGAGTTTACAAGCCCTTGATATAGGCTTAAGCTCATCAACTTATGCAAAACACCAAAAATAATAAAAAAACTCAAAACACAAAAACAAACAATAATCGTCTCCTTCGGGATTCTTTTCTCATTATCCTCATTCAGAAACAAGAACTCGCTTCTTCCATCTAACGCAAGACAGTTAGCACTCGAGCCAGATGAGTCATACACTTGAGCATAGACAAGCAAGCAGTTCACAATCAATTTTCTTTCAGTCTCTTTGAGTCGAACTACGGTGTTCTGACTTCCTCATTGCACACGAGGATACGTAGGCATAACTTAACAGTTATCGAACAAAAGTCTCTTTGTCATCCCCCTCTTTCAGCATTCTTTGTAAGCCTCAGTCCCTGAGCATTCACCCTTTGCACTGACACTTGTATATTTCCTTTCCATCTTTTGCACACAGATAGCACATACACCTACCCCTTTAAACACAAACTTTTAAGCGTGGATCCCGTCGAGTACGACGGACAATCTGGGTGCTAATACCTTCCCAGGTTGTAACCAACCCCCTTTCTCAGTTTCTCTGGTTCGCAACCGTCTTATCCATCTTTTCCTAGGTTTATGCAGCATTACCTTTCCTTCGGGATAAAAATGCCTAGCTGGCGACTCTATTCATCTCACTTTCATTTTCTCCTTTAGCTGACCGTTCGCGTCTATTCCCTATCTGACCCGGTGTCTTTTCGGGGGAGCGACATCTTGGCGACTCTGATGGGGACCCTTATATTGCAACCAGGGCTTCTGGTTCTTTTTGTGGGTTCCTCCTAGCGCTTGTTTGATTTGTGTTTACGGGGGTGTTATGTGCTACTTGTGCTTTATTTATTTATTGCTTTCTGTACAGCTTTATTTATTGCTTTCGTTTACAGTTTTATGCATTTCATACTGTCATTATCATTTGTGATGGATCTATTGTTTCCTTGGTAGGAGGGATTGTTGAGTGATTAAGGTTCTATATCGGGGACCTGAGTGACACATAAGCTAGAGTGGCTTCATATTCTTTCCCATTCCATTTCGGTCTGGTGCGGGAATATGAAACACGGTTCAAACATGGGTTTCTTCTTGAGAACTCTGTGCTACGGATTTCCTGTAGTACTAGGGCTATCTGGGAAGCTTGCTAAGTCTGGATGACCTTTTATGACCTTCAGCATTTGAGGTGAATTATAGGAGGATCCTTTATGGTTATTGTAAACATTGTACCTCCGGGTTAGAAGTGTTTACACTTCTCATAACTGATCCAAGTCCGAGGATCCTTGTTCTAGAACAATACATGTGAGGGGGTTGGGATGTTTACAGGTTTGTAGGAACCCTTGGCCTCATCATACCCTTGTTACTTGAGTTGTTAAGGTTGTATTATTTTGGACAGTTCTTGTGAAACCCTGGACTTGTGACTCTTTATTTGAGTCCCCCACCTGGTTACTGGTTTTCTAAGCCTTCATCCGAACTTATGAACACACATGAACCCTATCAAGGTAGATAAAAGATCCAGCACTCGATCACAAACCCTTTGCATATCATTCTGCATACATCATTTTGCATCATCTAACATTTGCCTATTTGTTTTACAGGGTATCCACCTTCTTATCTTTGGTTTGGTTCTGACCTGTTCTGCTGCTCAGACTTCTCCAATTATCTGCACCAACATCTTCATCAGTTGCCTTCATCAGGGTTTCTTCTTCAACACCTTCACCAGCTATCTTCACCAGAGATTCACCAGCTGTCTACATCAGAGACTCTTCTTCAGCATCTTTTTCAGTGACCTTCATCAGCAGTTACCCACGGTCTCCTTCACCAGCATCCATTATCAGCATGGACACATCCAGGAAGAGCAACATCACATACCATTTCTTTGAGCCCACCTTGACAGGCATCAGACAGATCCAGTCTCTCATCACTCCTGATCATGTCCCATTATTCATGAAACATTATGGGGGAATTATGAACATGATCATGGACCTGGATGCATCCCAGAAGATCATGATTCACACCTGCCTGCAGTTTTATGATCCTCCTCTCAGATGTTTTACATTCCCTGATTTTCAGTTGGGACCTTTGCTAGAAGAGTTTTCCATGTTGTTAAGTGTCCCTATCAGGATAGGGATTCCTTTCAACCCTGAGATGGCTGCTCCCAAGAATGAAGATATAGCTAAGGCCTTGCACTTGGAGCCTACCCTCATTGATCAGAGCATGACCACCAAGGCTGGAATCCCAGGTCTTCACTTAGACTTCTTGATCTCCCAGGCCACCCTGCATGCTGCAGCAGGGAAATGGGACGATGTTTGTGCACTCCTAGCCCTCAGCATATATGGAGTTATCTTGTTTGCAGACGAGACAAAGTTTGTAAGTAAGAATTCTATTCACCTGTTCTTGTTGAGGAATCCAGTCCCTACCATGCTTGGAGACTTTTACTAGCCAGTGCACCAAAGGAATGAGAAGCAAAGGGGGAGATTGGTTAGATGCTATGCACCCCTCTTCTACTGTTGGTTGTTAAGGCACTTGCCAAAGTCAGACACTTTCTTGAATCCTCATCAGCCAAGGAACTGGGCTAAGAGATTGATTTCCCTTACATCAAAAGACATCAGATGGTGCATTCAGAGCACCAAGGGCAAAGATATCATTACTAGCTGTGGGCAGTATCCCAATGTACCCTTGATTGGATTAAAAGGTTGCATCAACTACAACCCTTTACTTTTCAAGAGGCAATTAGGGTATGCTTTGGTTCATCCCACAAGAGGGCAAGACTTGACAGAAACCCTCTATTGTGACATCCAACACAACTCTGCTATTGTCAGACAAGCTGCCTGGGCTTAGGACAATATTCAGACTAAGGGGACAACTATCCTAGGAAAGTGCAACAACATAGCCTCAACACAATATCTTGATTGGTCTCGTACAAGGGGGAAAATCACCCGGATGCCATTCACCTTAGAGGATGTACCTGGACCATCATCAATGGAGCCTGCAACCACTGTCATCTTGGAGGAGTTTGAGAAGTTAAAAGAAAGGAATACTCAACTCTCTGAAGCCTTGAAGAAGACCCTCTTGGAGAGGAATGACAGCCGTCTAGATAATGAGAGGTTAAAGAAGCTCCAGATTGAGCACTTGACCGAGATTGAGAAGACAGATGACTACATCAAGAAAGCTAGAGCAGGAGAGTTAGTGCTGAAGAATGCTTGCAAGGAGGCTAAGACTCAGAAGGCCAGAGCTGAGCATTACTTAGAGGAAAGCCAGGCTAGGTGGATCAGGATCACTGAGGTCCGTGCACAAGAAGATCAAAGGACCTAAGCTAGGATAGAATAGCTGAAGGCTAGTGAGAAGAAGCATCAGGAAGCTTTGTCAACTGCACAAAAGGAGATCTCTGAGTTGAAACTCCGGGCGGGGTTGAAGAGGTCAAAGGATCAGGATAAGCACAAGAAGTTGACCAGTGCCATTGCCACCAGGAACCTTCTTATCAGGACCATCACAGAGCACCCAGTTGGCCCAGTGACTGAGGCTCTCCTGAAGGAAGTCAGAGAAGATGATTATGGACTGGATGTTTGATTTCCTTGTATTTGTATTTCCTTTTGGCTGTACTTTTGATTTTGTTGTTGTATTTTGACCCACCATGGGGACTTTATTGTAATCAAACTATGTATTTTCATCCTTTGTAATATATGGTTTGTATTATTTTATGGGTGTTACCTCTCTGCAACATCATCATCATTCCCCGAGGTCTGGAAAGGTCAAAACCAAAGAACCAAACCGGATACCCTTGGAAGACAAATAGGCATCTTGCATTGCATACTAACATTTGCTTTGTTTTGTAGGTTTCTGTTTTATTGTTGTTTCTCACTTTGTTGTGGTTTTAGGAAACATTGCTAGCAGAAGAGTGTCCCTGTCAATAGAGTGCACCGGTATCCGACAAGAAACAACCTTCCGGGATTACGAATGGATCAGGTTCAATAAGACTTGATTGAAGTGAGGGCCCAGATGGCCAATGAAAGGACAGAGATGAGGGCCCAAATGAATCAATTTATGACAATGATGACTGGTTTGGCTCAGAGCCAGGAGAGACTGAGGGAGTTGGTTGAGCGAAAAACTCCCGAGGAATACCATCCAGGTACAGGGGGTACCAGTAACAACGATCACGTGCAGCCTCGTACTGATCCCCCGGAGTTTGGACCTCATCTGAACCCAGACATCAATGCTATAAGAAACACCCAAGGTAACACTGGAGGAAGGGCCTTGCAGGAAGACCCTCAGGAAGAACAGTTTACTGTGGTTGGGGCTGGAGACGAAGTTTATGATCGTCGGTTGGATGAAATTGCAGAGAAGGGTTTGTAATGTATGCAGAATGATGTATGCAGAATGATATACATGGGTTTGTGATCAAGTGTTGGATCTGTTATCTACCTTGATAAGGTCCATGTGTGTTTTTAAGTCCGGATGAAGGCTTAGAAAACCAGTAGCCAGGTGGGGGACTCAAATAAGGAGTCACAAGTCCATGGTTTCACAAGAACAGTCCAAAATGATGCAACCATAACAAAACCAGTAACAGGGTATGATGAGGCCAAGGGTTCCTGCAAACCTGTAAACATCCCAACCCCCTCACATGTGTTGTTCTAGAACAAGGATCCTCAGACTTGGATCAGTTATGAGAAGTGTAAACACTTCTAACCCGAAGGTACAATGTTTACAATAATCATAAAGGTTCCTCCTCTAATTCACCTCAGATGCTGAAGGTCATAAAAAGGTCATCCAGACTTAGCAGGCTTCCCAGATAGCCCCGGTACTACAGGAAATCCGTAGCACAAAGTTCTCAAGAAGAAACCCATGTCTAAACCGTGTTTCATATTTCCGCACCAGACCGAAATGGAACGGGAAAGAATATGAAGCCACTCTATCCTATGTGTCACTCAGGCTCCCGGTATGGAAACTTACTCACTCAAAATCCCTCCCACCAAAACAGACAGAAGATCCAGCACACATGATATGATGATAACAGTATGAAATGCATATAAACAGTAAATGAAAGCAATAAATTAAGCTGTACAGAAAGAAATAAATAAAGAAATAAACAACAAGCACAAGTAACACATAACACCCCCATAAACACAAATCAAACAAGCTCTAGGATAAATCCACAAAAAGAACCAGAAACCCTGGTTGCAAGATCCATTCCCCAGTAGAGTTGCCAAGTTGTCGCTCCCCCGAAAAGACACCAGAGTGCAGACGCGAACGGTCGGCGAAAAGAGAAAATGAAAGTGAAATGAATAGAGTCACCAGCTAGGCATTTTTATCTCGAAGGAAGGGTAATGCTGCATAAACCTAGAAAGATATGGATAAGACGGTTGCGAACCAGAGAAACTGAGAAAGGGGGTTGGTTACAACCTGGGAAGGTATTAGCACCCAGATTGTCCGTTGTACTCGACGGGATCCACGCTTAAAAGATTGTGTTTAAAGGGGTAGTGTACGTGCTATTTGTGTGCAAAAGCTGAGGAAAGAATATACAAGTGTCAGTGCAAAAGGGCGAATTGCTCAGGACTGAGGCTTTGAAAAGAATGCTGAAAAGGGAGGATGACAAAGAGACTTTTATTCGATAACTGTTAAGTTACGCCTACGTATCCTCTCGTGCAATGAGGAAGTCAGAACACCGTAGTTCGACTCAAAGAGACTGGATGATTTGACTGTGAACTGCTTGCTTGTCTATGCTCAAGTGTATGACTCGTCTGGCTCGAGTGCTAGCTGTCTTGCATTCGACGGAAGAAGCAGGTTCTCGTCTGTGAATGAGTGTGATGAGAAAAGAATCCCGAAGGAGACGATTATTGTTTGTTTTTGGTATTTTCAGTTTTGTTATTGTTTTTTTGGTGTTTTGCATAAGTTAATGAGCTTAAGCCTAAATCAAAGGCTTGCAAACTCATTATATCCTCCCTGATTAGGGATAATGAGCCTGCTTAAGTATGAGATAAGCATCTCAACTTAATTGCCATGATGATGTAGGATTAAGATCATTAACCTACTTGTGATTATTTAGATGTTTTTGGATTTTGTTTAGTGTTAAGTAATGAGTTTAATCTCTAATCACATATTAGTGAACTCATTACACCATCCTAATAGAAGGATAATAGATGAGAACACTTATGCTGAGGAAGATACCTCAACTTAATCCATAGTTAGGGATTAAATTCTTTATATAACAATCCTTTATTAAATGGATTTTAATTAAGGGATGAGATTAAGAAATGAGTTTTATGTTTTTAAGACAACTTGAGGGGGACTTGTCCATTAAACACTAGGGTTAGTCCTTCTTAACCATAAGGAAGAATTGTAACCCTAATGTAAGTTACAAGATAAAGTCTTAGTGATTATTAAGGTGATTTTATTAAGAGGTTTAAACAAATTAAAGGTTTAACACCTAGGATTAAAGTTATACACTCCATCCTAAGAGAAGGATGCAGGCATAACCCTAATTCCAAAGTCCTAAAGCTTTAAGAGTTTAGTCTCTAATTATTGAGATGAGAAGAGAGATTCAAAGGTAAAAACAAAGGGGGACTAATCATAACCCTAATCATTATCATGCTTGGATATCCTATGGTTTATGAGGCTTAGAGAAAGATCTTCAAGGACAACCACCAATGAAAGAAGCAAATGAAAGGAGGAGGAAGCAGGAGAATAAGTTACTTACTTCACTAAAGAAGATAAGTAACTTAAAGAAAGAAAGTGAGAGATATGGACACAAGTGAATAAAATTCACTTCAAAGACAAGTTAAAATGCATATGAAAATGATAAGAAGAAGTGAGAGGTGAAGGAAAATCCACCTCCCAAAATAACTTACCAAACGTTCTTGAAACGTTAGCATGGATGCATAAGACATAAAGCATGAAGAAATGAATTGAAATGAGATGAGATGAGATGAAAAGATCAAAGTCAGAAGTGTTTATGCAATGAAAATGGCATATGAGATGATGTATTATCATACAAAGTGCATATGAATGATCATACAAGGATGAGATGATATGAAAGCATACCTAGAAGTTTGAAAACACATGAAAGTTTATGAAATGAATGCTAAACATGGAAAATGAATGAAGAAATGATCAAGAAAGGTTCTAACATGTCCTAATGTCTAAGATGACATATGAATGCATGAAATTCCATGGAAAGTTCATGTGATGATGAATATGCAAGGTGAATGCAAATGAACATGAGATATTAGGGTTTTATGGACATATGAGATGCAAATGGATAAAACAAAAGCAAACAACAAGATAAAAATTTGAAATCAATCTCAAACAAACCCTAATCCCATACTAGGTCACACCCCAAAGGAGAAGGTCAGAAGCCTAACCTATCAAAAGTCATGATTTTCCTAAGTTTGCTAGGGTTTTTGGGTGATTTAAAAGGAAAAATGCAAATCAAATTGAAAATGCAAGATAAATTCATGAGAAAAATGACCTATAAACTACATGCAATATGTAACACAATGCAAAAAGAATAAAGTTCAAACTATTCTTGGTTAGGCATAAATGATTTTTCAAAGTTAGGGTTTAAAAATGTGATTTTAATGACCCTTAATTCAAAGAAAATTGGTAAACCATGATCAAACCTAAAAATAAATTTGTGTGAAGAGTTTGAAAATGTTTCTAAATGCATTGGAATGGTTCATGATATTTTTGGTGATTTTTAGAAACCTAAATGTATTTTTAATTAATTAAAATACTTTAATTAATTAAAAATAACATTTAAATATTTTAAAAATACTTTTTTAATGCAAAAAATAAAATAAAAATTATTTTTAGATTGAGAAAAATATTTAGAGTCAGATTGCAAAAGGAAATATTTTTGTGATGATTTTTGATATTTTAAAATAATTGTGCAAAAAAAAGTAAAATAAATGAAATAAAAATGAACAAAATGGGAAGTATGTTGATCCAGTGGATGAGATTCAAACTGGGGAAGGAGGGAATTGACCACGCGTGCATCTTAATGACTGAGATTCAAACTGGGTTAATTATCATTAATTAATCAAATAATCAGAATTAACTTAAGTGAAATAATCCTGACCGTACGCACGCTAACCTAATCAAGATCCAAGGGTGGGAAATCAATCTAGGCAACTAACCTTAATTAGGGTTTTAATGATTTTCAGGTGACCGGAGCTAGCTCCGGTCATCTTCTCCGACCAATCAAAATTCCAACTTCTTCCCTAGGTTAAATTAAAAGCTCTAAAGCTCCAGAAATGATCTACTACTCTCCCTTAACAAGAATCCATCATCAAACAACATTTATCATTCACAAAAATCATGTTTCGAAGCAAAACGGAAAAGTATTCAAAACTTTCAAAAGTTCAATACATGCTTGTTTCTCATCCATTTTCGAAAATAAACATATCAGGGTGTCGTACCCCGAAAAATACGACCTCACGCGATCCGAATGGACGGAGTCACGCGCCGGACAGACTGAAGAGTCGCCACCTAATTCTATTTATTCCCGAAGAGGGAAAGGGGAGATATAGATACAACCCGGGGAGAGAAGGATGAGGACAAAGGTCAACGGAACCATTTCCTGGGTTCGGGAGTCGGTTATGCAGGGGGAAGGTATTAGCACCCCCTACATCCATCGTACTCGATGGGAACCATCTAAGTTAACGCGCGAGAAAGGATGTCTATGCTTAAACGAATTGCTTGCTAGAGGGAAATGAGTTGAATTATAAGTTAGATTGAACCTAGGTGCTCGGCAAGGATTGAGATCCTCGTGCCTACGTACTCCCGTGTGCAATGGGAAAGTCAGAGCCTCGTAGTTCGGCCTACTAAGGGTAATGGTTGTTTGATTTTATTACCTTTCATTGATGAAAGGGTTTAGGAGTTGAAATGTACTAAAGACTATGGATAGTTTATCTCGCCCAACAAGACGAGTGTCCTGCGTCGAAATAATCGGAGCGACTAACGAAAGCTCGTTATCCCCCTTTCTACCGCTTAAGGCTCGTGGCGTACAAATCTTCTCGTATTATTAGAATGTTTTATTTCCTAAGACCGCTTGACGTTGGATCAAGGGTTTGGATCTAATCGAAACATTTTGGTTTTTTGATGTTCAAAGGGTGCATGCAAATGGAGGTTTATTTTGTGGTTTTGTTAGCGAAGCACGAAGCGCTCGGCTCGCAAGGATATGAGGATCCTAATAAACGAAATGAGATAACTGGAAAATAAAGTGCAAGTGTGCAAGTGAGATCGCTTGGCGTTGGACCAAGGATTCGAAATAAATAAAATGCGAGAAATAAAAGTGCGTACAAATTAATGGGAGAGGGGTACAAAATAAATACAGGGGATTGCGAGAAATAAAGGGTATCATTGTATTTTGCCCAAGAGGAAGCGTGTGTGCAGTGTTTTTTTTGAACTATTCGAAGGCGTTCGGCCTGTTTTATCGGGACGCAACTATTTGAAGGCGTTGGTCCTTTTTCGAGCGCAACTATTCGAAGGCGTTTGACCTTTTTGGGACGCGACGAAATTTGGTTCGTTACTGCCTTAAAATCGGTTCAAAATGGGAACCATTCTATAAGGAGTCGAATCGTAATTTGAAATGCGAAAATAAATTAAATAAGTTGAATTGCGAAATATTAAATACAATAATAAATTGAATAACTAAATAAATTAAATAATGAATAAAATGAGTTAAATTATATTACAAGTGTTTTTGTTCAAAATAATAGAATAAAATAAAAGAGGGCCTCATATTGACCGCTCATCACCGATTAAATGTAATCGGGCGAAAAACGGCCTTTTATAATATCATTGGCCCTCTAAAATTAAATTAAAAGTGAAGGACTAATAAAAAAAGAAATCAAGTAAACTAATTAATAAATATATAGTTTGTTAAATATGAACAAAAATAATGGAATCTTAATTACTTTTTAATAAGAAATAAATTATAATAGTTAAATTAAGTAGGATTCTTTCAATATAAAATAATAATAATAATAAAAAAAACAAAAATCAACTAGAAAAATGGGTGTGTGAAAGTAGTAACCCGGTAGGCCTAAAATTCAAAGTCTGACCTAATGACTTTCAAAATAGGTTAAAAGACCAGGTCAAATAAATAAATAAAATAATGAATAAATAAAAAGAAAAAAGAAAAATATGAAAAGGGGCTCCTTCTCTTTCTCACGCACATGGTTCACAGCACAACGGAAGACAAAAACAAAAGCAAAAAGCAGTCTTTATGAAGAAAAGGAAAAAGAAAAAAATGTTAGTGACGACTTCTCACCTAATTCGGATCTCTTTGTCTCTCTCGGTTATCAGTTCAGGTTTGATTCGGTTCTGTGATTTTCGGAAAAAATGGTGGGGCTTTATGGCCGGCGGCGCGGCGGTTTGGTTCTCACCCTCGTGCGTTCGCAGCTCTCTCGCTCTCAGTTCAGGTTTTGTTTCTCGGTATTTCACCGTCTCAATCACGGTTTTGGTTCTCTGTTTGGCTGAGTCAGTTTGGAGCGGCGGAAAAAATGTTGTGAGAGCGTAGGTTTGAAGGTGGTTTTGAGGTGTTCTGTTTTGTTTGTGCGATGGCTTACGGTTCCGTTTTGGTTTACAGTGAGCTATGTGTTTTGGTTGGCTCAGGTTGGGTTATTGAGTGGTTTATTGATGGAAGAAGGTGAAGTTTGTTAATGGAGGATAAAGGTTTATCAGTGGTGAGGTTGAAGGTTGGTTTGGCTTTGTGCGGTTGCCGGCGGATTGCAGGTCTGATTACAGGTTTGTTCAAAGGTTTTCTACGTGGTTTTGATGGTTGTAGCTTATTTATGGTTATGAAGTGATGGGGTTTTGTGTAGTTTGAAGATGGAAATGTGAATAAGAAATGAATGGTATTTGTGTAAAAGAGTATAGATTGATGTTTGAATTCGAGATGGGAGGTTTATCATGGAAGAGAGGTATTGAAGTTGTTTTGAAAATATGGTGGTGGTGGAGAAGTCATGGTTAGGCGGAAGAAAAAGATTTACATGGTGAAAGTTAGTTTAGAAGTGTGGTTGAAGAAAATGATATGAGAGGATTATGAGGCGGAGGAAAAAGTTTCAGTGAGGGGTGTTATGCTGTTATGCTTCCAAAAAAAATCTCTGAGTGAGAGAGTATTTCAATATGGGTATTAATGAGTGAGGAATATTGTGTGAGAGTGAGGAAGAGTTGTTTTCTGCGGGTGAAGAAGAAGGGTAATGATGGGTGGTGTTGAGTTCTGTGCTTTATGAAGAAGGAAAAATATTAGTAGTTGAGATTTTTGAGAGAAATAGAGAGAATCTTTTTGTGGTGGTTGCTGTGTAGTGGAATGCGTTTGAGTACGGATTGTTAGTGGTGAAAATTTTCAATTGGCATAACTGTACTGTAGTGGGTCAGTTGGTTGTAAAGTTTGTTATTGTGAGCTAGCGAAAATAATTACTGAAGTAGTGGGAGGTCACGTATGACAAATTGGTAGAATGAGAGTGATTTATGTGTAGTAAATAAATAGACTCATAAAAATGTTATTTAACAATGATAAAAATAAAAGTCATAACTATACTAATAATAATAACAATAGTAATAATGATAATAATAATAATAATAATAACAATAATAGATATAATAAAAATAATAATAGTAATAGAAATAAATGAAATAATACTAAATAATAAAATAGAAAATGAAAATAGTGATAAGAATAATAATAATAATAATAATAATAATAATAATAATAATAATAATAATAAAAAGAAAAATAATGATATTAGTTATAATAATAAAGCCATAAAATAAAAGTAGTAAAAAATTGTAAAGAAAAGGTGAACTTATGAATTGACGATTTATAAAAATGCAAGAATATTTTTGAAATAATAATAATAACAATAGTAATAATAAAATAATAAAGTAGAAAATAATAAGAGTAAGAGAATAACAAAAATACTAAAATAATGACAATAAAACAATAATAGTAAGAATAATAGTACCAATATTTTTGTATTTTTATGTAAATAGTATAAGAATGAAATAAAGTAGCAAAAAAAAAAAGACTTTTTAGAATAGAATAAAAATGGAATAAAAGATATGAGAGAATTTGAATTTTTTGGAATTTTTATGATTAAAAAAAAATACGATAGAAACAACTAAAAAAGAAGTGATCATCGAGCAATAAGATAATTAGGAGAGAAATAAGGAGAGAATGCAATTTTCGAATAAAGGGAAATGGAACATATTCTTTTGAATTTTTATAGTATCAGACAGAAAATAAACTGGTACGCATTTTGGAATTTCTAAAAAATGAAACAGTAAAATAAATGGTGCGGGTAGGACAAATTTGGGGTATGACAGATGCCCCTATCAAATTGGCTTAGACCGAATAAGATGAACTGGCTCGCGTTCAATCTTTCAAGGTATAAGATAATTAGATATTAACAGACTCCAAATTTGTCCGACGAAGAAAGAATTTGTGAAAATAGCAAATGAAATAAGCTGGAAATGATGGGTGACACAGCAAGACAAATTAACAAAATAAATCACTTATCACCAGAGGATGATAAGGCAATAAACAGAAAAATAAACTCACTTATCAACAGAGGATGATAAGGCAATAAACTGAAAACAAACTCACTTATCAACAGAGGAAGATAAGGCAATAAACAGAAAAATAAACTCACTTATCAACAGAGGATGATAAGGCAATAAACTGAAAACAAACTCACTTATCAACAGAGGAAGATAAGGCAATAAACAGAAAATAAAATCACTTATCAACAGAGGATGATAAGGCAATGGACAGAAAATAAAATCACTTATCAACAGAGGATGATAAGGCAATGGACAGAAAATAAAATCACTTATCAACAGAGGATGATAAGGCAAATGGACTGAAATTTAAACACGGCTATTGAATCCGCCAAGAGAATGCCTGGAATCTGATTGATATGATCCTCCGCTGGGGAAAGGACCGGAAACTTGTGTTGATCCTGGATCCTGAATTATGCGATTATGCTTGATTGTTTTGAAATAGTATTCCATAGCGATGGAGATACGATGCAAATGTTTATGCATTGAGATGTAAGTTCGATAATGTTGGGGATATGGAAAGCTGGTTTATTTAGGTATGCAAATGATGCACATGTTGTAAATGATTGAAATAAATGATGCTTATGCTGTTGATGATGCATAATGAGGCATATGAGTGATTGAAAAAAAGAAAGGTGCCAGCTTGGTGGACTTTTGGGTCTGGTAGTTGCCAATAATGATTGGACTTTGGGTGGGTGGAGGGCTTGATTCCCCGACACTCGATCTTCAACGATGCACGATCAGAAGATGGATCTGAAAGCTCCAAGTTTAGTTATCTGCTGATGAGCGAAGCGACTTAATTGACACATGAATACTGATTTGCTTTGAAGGGTTGCCAACGTCTAGCAAGGACTGCTTGTTCAGCTGGGGAGAAGAGAGAGGAAGACTCGCTCCTTGTTTGCTTGCCCCTGCTTGTAGGGTATTTGAAATAAATCCGGTGGGGAAGCTTTGACAATGGCCAGGACATGATTTGCCTCAGATATTTGGATTTGATAGGCGCCTGCCTCTAATTGAGCTGTTGGAAGATGATTGCCCTTGATTGGGCTGATGAAGAAATGTTGATTCAAATTCCTCTTTTGATTGCCCCTTGTTGGGATTGCACTGATGTCAAGCAATGATTTGCAATTAAATTATTCATACACAAATGGTAATGTTAATGTAAAGTTCATGTAAGTTTTGAAAAAGTCAATTTATTTGAATGCTGCGAAAGTGTGACGAATAGACCGTTAGCCCAAACGAGGTGCTGATTTCGAAAGTGCGTGAAAGATGCAGCAAGAATAATGTGCAAACGAAAATGAAGATTAGCAAATATATGGGAGTCATATTACGCAACCTTGTTGGTAGCATGCTTTCAGAATAAACCGTGCCTCAATTAGGTCTTTTGAGGGTTGTAACGTGGTCTGGTTAATG
Source organism: Lathyrus aphaca (assembly GCA_963966055.1). Classification (NCBI taxonomy): domain Eukaryota; kingdom Viridiplantae; phylum Streptophyta; class Magnoliopsida; order Fabales; family Fabaceae; genus Lathyrus; species Lathyrus aphaca. Next base: position 447,486,254 of record OZ014522.1, on the reverse strand, counting down.
GTTTGAGAAATAAAGGATATAAGGCTCAAAGTTTGATTTGTACCCATCCCTTCTTCGTGATGTTCTCCAGTCCTATGTTCAGTTAACTTTGCACATGCAATTGTTTTGACTTTGCAAGAGTGAAGATTAAGCTTTAAGGTTCGCTTGGGAATGGCAGTCATCTTTTTTGCTGGTGACCCTTTGATTCTTGATTTTTATGGTCACTGATATTTGTTTTGTTTTTGCTGAGGATTTGAGTTCCTCTTTTAATTTTTTCGACTAAGTCTCCCTTTGGGTGCTCAACTCAGTGTTTTTTTCTTTTTCTATTTTTGCTTGAATGTTGTGACTGCCAAGTCATTTGTTGATGGTCCTCCGACGGGATGTCTCATCTTGCGATTCGAAGGTGTAGTCAGGTTAACTAAACAACTACCCTGCCCCGGGTTAAATGTAAGGGTTGTATCCGAAAGAAACTCCTACTTCTAGGCTCGAAGTAGTTGACTAGGGATTAACTCCTTATATCTCCAGTATTTGGGGATTTGAAAGAATACCTGTACATCATTGACGAGGTTTTATCCGAAAGCATACCGCAACAGTTATGGGTATTTTGTTTTCATCATCCTCCCTTAAATATTTGCTAAAGTGAAATGAGGGAAATTTTTGTGATTTTGTGAAAAATGATAAATAATGAGCGAATGCGAATAAATTAATTCAAAACATGCATAAACATAACATTAACATAACCAAGTACAACCGATAATAATGTTCAGAGCAAATAGTACTTAAACAAACATTATAGAACAACAGGAGTGCGAAAATAATAAATGGCATTGGCTGCCTTGATTTGAGGAATGAACTTCTCTTGATTGAATACTTCAAGGTTTGAGACTACTCAGCTTGGTCTTCAACAAACTCTTCAGATGTCTTCACTTGTTGGCACCGTGTGACGGCATTGGATCATTCTGGACATTTGGATTTCTCGGAGTGAGAGTGAGGTCCTTAGAGTTGATCATATCCTGAATCAAGTGTTTGAAGGCATGACAATTCTCGATGGTGTGACCTGGAGCGCCTTTGTGATACTCACAGCGAGCATTGGCATCATAGTTCCGGGAATTAACAGTCTGAGGTGGCATATCTTTCAACACAAGAGTTCCTTTTGCCATTAGCCCCTTAAAGATTTCGGTATACGTCATAGGCAAGGGATCAATGTGCCTATCATATCCTCTTTGCTGATATGGGGGACGCTGTTGAGGAGCGCGTTGTTGTTGCTGACCAGGCCGTGGTTGATAAGCCTGTTGCTGGTATGGATTGGGTGCATACTGTGCAGCTGCAACCATAGGACGTGGTTGGTGAATCATCTGAGGCGGAAATAGAGCTTGAAAGGCCTGCTGATAAGGCATTGGAGGAGCTGGCTGATATGGCATAGGAGCATATTGTGCAGCAGCAACATAAGGGTACTGATAGTAGGGAACTGGCGCAGGTGCACTCTGTTGAAAATTCCCACTTGCAGCAGAAATGGCATTTGTTTCACCCTTCTTGTACCCGTTGAAAGGTTTCTTGGCATTGTTTTGGCTGCTAGATCCTCCTTGGATCTTTCCACTTTTCAAACCCTCTTCAATTCTTTCTCCGACCATCACCATGTCCGAAAATCCAGAAGATACGCTGCTGATCAGCTTTTCGTAGTATTGCCCCTGTATGGTACCCATGAAGATATCGATCAGTTCACGGTCGACCAATGGAGGATGCACTCTGGCGGCTAGCTCTCTCCAGCGTTGGGCGTACTCCTTAAAGGATTCGCTTTCCTTTTGAGACATACTCTGAAGTTGAGTATGATTAGGAGCCAAGTCAGTGTTGTACTTGTACTGCTTTTTGAATGCATCAGATAAATCAAGCCAAGTACGAACATTGTTGCGTTCGAGCTGCATGTACCATTCTAGAGATGCTCCAGACAGGCTGTCTTGGAAGCAATGGATCATGAGCTTGTCATCTTTGGCATGAGCGGCCATTTTCCTGCAGTACATCCTCAAATGAAGTTCAGGACAACTGAGGCCTTTGTACTTCTCGAATTCAGGAAGTTTGAATTTAGCGGGGATCACAACATCTGGAACTAAGCACATATCTGAGGCACTCAGAGAAGTTGAGTTGTGTCCTTCCATGATTCGGAGTTTTTCAGCTAACTCGCGGCACATCTTCATAGCTTCAGATTCTTGAACAGCATGAGGATTGGTGATTGGAACAGCAGTATGCATCTCATACTCAACTTGATGATTCTCTTCAGCTTGAGGAAACTGGACTTGAGTTGGAATAGGTTGAGTTTGAGGAATGGCACCAACAGTGACACCAGAAGCAGGTATTGGTTGGGAAGTGTCCTCTTCAACAGCAGGAGTGAAACCCGGAGGCAAACCATAAACCAAAGGATTTGGAACGGGAACTGAAGGCATTGCTCGTGAGGTAGATCCTTGCACTTGAGCATTGTTCATTGCGGCAGCAGCTTCGCGACGTTCTTCCATCCTTGCCAAAGATTGCAGTGTCTCATAAATCTGGTCAATCTTGCTCTTGACCGAGTCAATCTCTTCCCTCATGGCAGCTTGTTCTTCCTGAATCACGTCCATCAGTCTTCTAGTGTTGGCTCGAGTTAAATACGGTCGTCTAGCACGATACGGGCGTCGGGAAACCAGCTTGATTTACTGAAGATGGAGGAACATGAAATGAGTTCTCGGTTTTTAGAATGAAATGCAAGATGAATAAATGATGCAAATGAGATGATATGCAATGTCAGAATCCAGGATCACAAGATCAAGGTCTCACGAGTCCAAGGCACAGATGGAGGATACTCTGATCAGGAACTCACTGGGTAGACTCTAAAGTTTTAGGGATCCCAAAGTTATCAATTCATATGGCTGTTCATCACACACGCCATAAGCATGACGGTTGATTGACTCCGCTATATGAATCTATTTTGGGTGAGATCTTCGTATCGACAACCCACGAGAGCAAGTTTTCTCGGGAGTCCATACTACGTGATCATCGACACGAGGTTTAAAACAAAGTCCTGGAGTTATGGAACTTTCTCAACTGTTTGATGCACGTGTCAATTTCATACATTCTTGACAGTCAATCAACTCCATTGAGTAAGTCTATTCCAAGTGAGGTTTTCATATCGAGCCACGCGAGGACGAATCCTGGTGCCCCATACTACGCAACCATCAACCGATGTTTTAACCCAAAAGGTTCTAAAGGTCCTCGAAGTTGCTGATGTTAATGAAAACAACTGAGCACACACGCCGAAAGCTTGACGGTTGTCAGTATTCTCATTAAAATCTACTCCAAGTGAGGTTTTCGTATCGACAACCCACGAGAGAGGTTCTCTCGGGAGCCCATACTACACAACCTCGCTAACTTAAGTTTATACTCGCAAGCCCGGGTATAGAGCTTTTCCCTCAAGTTTCTTTTGCAAAGTATCGATCCAAGTCATAGTACCAAGGAGCCACAAGATATATAATATGGAATGCGATAAAGAAAGCGATAAAAAATAAACAAGCAAGGCATAAAAACAAACATCCAAACAAAAACGGGAACCTAGACTAGGCTTGACTCGCATAGGGGTGAACCATTCCCCAGCAGAGTCGCCAGCTGTCGTACCCCGAAAAATACGACCTCACGCGATCCGAATGGACGGAGTCACGCGCCGGACAGACTGAAGAGTCGCCACCTAATTCTATTTATTCCCGAAGAGGGAAAGGGGAGATATAGATACAACCCGGGGAGAGAAGGATGAGGACAAAGGTCAACGGAACCATTGCCTGGGTTCGGGAGTCGGTTATGCAGGGGGAAGGTATTAGCACCCCCTACATCCATCGTACTCGATGGGAACCATCTAAGTTAACGCGCGAGAAAGGATGTCTATGCTTAAACGAATTGCTTGCTAGAGGGAAATAAGTTGAATTATAAGTTAGATTGAACCTAGGTGCTCGGCAAGGATTGAGATCCTCGTGCCTACGTACTCCCGTGTGCAATGGGAAAGTCAGAGCCTCGTAGTTCGGCCTACTAAGGGTAATGGTTGTTTGATTTTATTACCTTTCGTTGATGAAAGGGTTTAGGAGTTGAAATGTACTAAAGACTATGGATAGTTTATCTCGCCCAACAAGACGAGTGTCCTGCGTCGAAATAATCGGAGCGAGTAACGAAAGCTCGTTATCCCCCTTTCTACCGCTTAAGGCTCGTGGCGTACAAATCTTCTCGTATTATTAGAATGTTTTATTTCCTAAGACCGCTTGACGTTGGATCAAGGGTTTGGATCTAATCGAAAAATTTTGGTTTTTTGATGTTCAAAGGGTGCATGCAAATGGAGGTTTATTTTGTGGTTTTGTTAGCGAAGCACGAAGCGCTCGGCTCGCAAGGATATGAGGATCCTAATAAACGAAATGAGATAACTGGAAAATAAAGTGCAAGTGTGCAAGTGAGATCGCTTGGCGTTGGACCAAGGATTCGAAATAAATAAAATGCGAGAAATAAAAGTGCGTACAAATTAATGGGAGAGGGGTACAAAATAAATACAGGGGATTGCGAGAAATAAAGGGTATCATTGTATTTTGCCCAAGAGGAAGCGTGTGTGCAGTGTTTTTTTTGAACTATTTGAAGGCGTTCGGCCTGTTTTATCGGGACGCAACTATTTGAAGGCGTTGGACCTTTTTCGAGCGCAACTATTCGAAGGCGTTGGACCTTTTTGGGACGCGACGAAATTTGGTTCGTTACTGCCTTAAAATCGGTTCAAAATGGGAACCATTCTATAAGGAGTCGAATCGTAATTTGAAATGCGAAAATAAATTAAATAAGTTGAATTGCGAAATATTAAATACAATAATAAATTGAATAACTAAATAAATTAAATAATGAATAAAATGAGTTAAATTATATTACAAGTGTTTTTGTTCAAAATAATAGAATAAAATAAAAGAGGGCCTCATATTGACCGCTCATCACCGATTAAATGTAATCGGGCGAAAAACGGCCTTTTATAATATCATTGGCCCTCTAAAATTAAATTAAAAGTGAAGGACTAATAAAAAAAGAAATCAAGTAAACTAATTAATAAATATATAGTTTGTTAAATATGAACAAAAATAATGGAATCTTAATTACTTTTTAATAAGAAATAAATTATAATAGTTAAATTAAGTAGGATTCTTTCAATATAAAATAATAATAATAATAAAAAAAACAAAAATCAACTAGAAAAATGGGTGTGTGAAAGTAGTAACCCGGTAGGCCTAAAATTCAAAGTCTGACCTAATGACTTTCAAAATAGGTTAAAAGACCAGGTCAAATAAATAAATAAAATAATGAATAAATAAAAAGAAAAAAGAAAAATATGAAAAAGGGCTCCTTCTCTTTCTCACGCACATGGTTCACAGCACAACGAAAGACAAAAACAAAAGCAAAAAGCAGTCTTTATGAAGAAAAGGAAAAAGAACAAAACGTTGGTGACGGCTTCTCACCTAATTCGGATCTCTTTGTCTCTCTCGGTTATCAGTTCAGGTTTGATTCGGTTCTGTGATTTTCGGAAAAAATGGTGGGGCTTTATGGCCGGCGGCGCGGCGGTTTGGTTCTCACCCTCGTGCGTTCGCAGCTCTCTCGCTCTCAGTTCAGGTTTTGTTTCTCGGTATTTCACCGTCTCAATCACGGTTTTGGTTTTCTGTTTGGCTGAGTCAGTTTGGAGCGGCGGAAAAAATGTTGTGAGAGCGTAGGTTTGAAGGTGGTTTTGAGGTGTTCTGTTTTGTTTGTGCGATGGCTTACGGTTCCGTTTTGGTTTACAGTGAGCTATGTGTTTTGGTTGGCTCAGGTTGGGTTATTGAGTGGTTTATTGATGGAAGAAGGTGAAGTTTGTTAATGGAGGATAAAGGTTTATCAGCGGTGAGGTTGAAGGTTGGTTTGGCTTTGTGCGGTTGCCGGCGGATTGCAGGTCTGATTACAGGTTTGTTCAAAGGTTTTCTACGTGGTTTTGATGGTTGTAGCTTATTTATGGTTATGAAGTGATGGGGTTTTGTGTAGTTTGAAGATGGAAATGTGAATAAGAAATGAATGGTATTTGTGTAAAAGAGTATAGATTGATGTTTGAATTCGAGATGGGAGGTTTATCATGGAAGAGAGGTATTGAAGTTGTTTTGAAAATATGGTGGTGGTGGAGAAGTCATGGTTAGGCGGAAGAAAAAGATTTACATGGTGAAAGTTAGTTTAGAAGTGTGGTTGAAGAAAATGATATGAGAGGATTATGAGGCGGAGGAAAAAGTTCCAGTGAGGGGTGTTATGCTGTTATGCTTCCAAAAAAAATCTCTGAGTGAGAGAGTATTTCAATATGGGTATTAATGAGTGAGGAATATTGTGTGAGAGTGAGGAAGAGTTGTTTTCTGCGGGTGAAGAAGAAGGGTAATGATGGGTGGTGTTGAGTTCTGTGCTTTATGAAGAAGGAAAAATATTAGTAGTTGAGATTTTTGAGAGAAATAGAGAGAATCTTTTTGTGGTGGTTGCTGTGTAGTGGAATGCGTTTGAGTACGGATTGTTAGTGGTGAAAATTTTCAATTGGCATAACTGTACTGTAGTGGGTCAGTTGGTTGTAAAGTTTGTTATTGTGAGCTAGCGAAAATAATTACTGAAGTAGTGGGAGGTCACGTATGACAAATTGGTAGAATGGGAGTGATTTATGTGTAGTAAATAAATAGACTCATAAAAATGTTATTTAACAATGATAAAAATAAAAGTCATAACTATACTAATAATAATAACAATAGTAATAATGATAATAATAATAATAATAATAACAATAATAGATATAATAATAATAATAATAATAGTAATAGAAATAAATGAAATAATACTAAATAATAAAATAGAAAATGAAAATAGTGATAATAATAATAATAATAATAATAATAATAATAATAATAATAATAATAATAATAAAAAGAAAAATAATGATATTAGTTATAATAATAAAGCCATAAAATAAAAGTAGTAAAAAATTGTAAAGAAAAGGTGAACTTATGAATTGACGATTTATAAAAATGCAAGAATATTTTTGAAATAATAATAATAACAATAGTAATAATAAAATAATAAAGTAGAAAATAATAAGAGTAAGAGAATAACAAAAATACTAAAATAATGACAATAAAACAATAATAGTAAGAATAATAGTACCAATATTTTTGTATTTTTATGTAAATAGTATAAGAATGAAATAAAGTAGCAAAAAAAAAAGACTTTTTAGAATAGAATAAAAATGGAATAAAAGATAGGAGAGAATTTGAATTTTTTGGAATTTTTATGATTAAAAAAAAATACGATAGAAACAACTAAAAAAGAAGTGATCATCGAGCAATAAGATAATTAGGAGAGAAATAAGGAGAGAATGCAATTTTCGAATAAAGGGAAATGGAACATATTCTTTTGGATTTTTATAGTATCAGACAGAAAATAAACTGGTACGCATTTTGGAATTTCTAAAAAATGAAACAGTAAAATAAATGGTGCGGGTAGGACAAATTTGGGGTATGACACAGGGTGATCAGCTAATCATGTAGAATCATTTAGAAACTTAAAAGAGTTCTGGAAAAAAAGTTCATCATGGCTACCTGAGTTGAAGCTTTGCAAATTTCTGACCTCTTCCTTTGTGCAAAATGACTCCAATGATCCCTCTGATGCTTTTGGAAAGCTTGAATGGAGTTTAAATGGCCTCCTTTGTGAGTTTCAGTTTTGAGGAGTGAGAAATCGTGTTTGTGTTGTGGTGTGTTTCAGGCCATTCTAGTGGTTGGGATTTTTTCCTTAGGTGATGCTGAGTTGAATGGTGAAGAAAATTTTAAGTTTGAGTGGTTGTGCTATGAAATTCGAAGAGATGAAGGTATGAGATGATTTTTGGAAATCTGAGTGTTGAGAGGTTCTCAGGCTTGTGTGTTGTGTTGTTTTAGGTCCATGAGGTTCACATAAGTCATGCTGATTGGTTCAAAGAGTTGGTGTGGCATAGTTTGATTGGTATGGGAAAAAATGCAAAAAGTCAAGATTATGTGTACTTGAAGCATGGCACGGGTAAGAGGTTTTTTCATGGGGTGTCTGGCTTCAGCTTGCATCAAGGATGGCCCTAGGATCAAAGTTATGCATCTGGAAGGCTTGGATCATGAGATGGCATAAATTTTGCAACTTTCCCTCTTTGATGTTTCTTGGATCACAAGCCATGAAAACCCTATATTCAAAGGCCAATTATGATCTTTTGAAGTTTATTGATATGTTGTGAAGTGTTTGTGCACATTAGAGGTCATTAGAATGCTTGGCAAGTGAAATTGCAAAATTCCCTCTTTGACATGAACTTGAAAATTATGTGATTTTTTCCAACTTTGAAAGGTCATATCTTGAGTTCTAGGATTAATCAAGACATGTTCTTATACTTTTTTAAAAGGGAAAGACCTAATCTACAACTTTCATTCCCAAGAATTTTTCATTTGAAGCATTTTTGGTCATGAAAGAGGAGGTTGAAAATCTTTCCCAAAATGGAAAGTTTGCATTTCAAGTCATTTCCAAAAATGGCAAGTTTGTAATTGGCTCAAAATTCTTCAATTTTGTGAACTTTTAACCACTTATAAGATCAAATAAAGATCATATAACTTCAATTTGATGAAAATACCCCTTTGGTTCCATTGTTGGGGGCCTCAGATGCCCTGATTTTGACTTACCTTGCTCAGGATGTTACCCAGTGAACAAATGACTTCCACAATGAGTTTCTTCATAAAACTTGGTATACATGATCCTTATAACATGTTAAGAACATTAGAAACAAGAATGACCCAAAAATTTGGAGTTAAGGCCTCTGAAACCAAAACCCTAATTTTGGTCATTTGTGTAGTGAAAACCCTAACTCTGCTTCCATGCCTTTGCCAATTCTTGTGATCTCTTGACTTTCATGAACTTTGACGAGCATAATATGATCATAGAACACATATGGACCCTCTTGGAAAACTTTAATACCTTTGGGATGGATCAAATGGATTCTTGGATTGCTCATATCACAAACCCTAGATGAAGATGAACTTGAACTATGCAGTGAAGCAAACATGCAATATGAGATGTAATGCTTATGCTTATGCAAAAATGAAAGATCATAAGCCATGGTGTGATAAAGAGTGAGGGAAAATTTGGGGTGTTTACAACTGCCCCTATTCAAGCTTGAGTTAGCTGTGCAGGATGTAAGCGCTTGACTTAACAGACAAACAAGATAACTTGTGGTTGAATACCAAAGACAGTCCAAAATTTGAACTCGCCGGGGAGAAGAAGAAAAGGGATATAAATTGAAAAAGATAGAATAGTATGATTATCAAATGAAGACGGAGGACGACCATCGAGCAGAGGACGACTGCTGGGGATAAAGTATCAAGCAAAGAAAGGACGGGGACATCCGACAAGCTGAGGGAAATAAAGAGACCATGACGGGGACGACCATCAGGTAAAGAAATAAGATCCTCAGGGGAGTTAAAGTAATGAGAAAAGCAATGATGGGGACGACCATCAGACTTTGGAAAGTAGAGTAAGCAATGATGGGGACGGCCATCGTTTTAAGGAATAAATGAAATCATGATGAGGGACGGTCATCAAAGGTGAAGGACGATCACCTAGCAGGGGACGACCGCTCTAAAAAAATATCAAGACATATGACGAATGTCTGATAGAAAAGGTCATCAATGGCGACAGCCATCGGGTAAGTGATGAGGGACGGTCATCAAAAGGTGAAGGACGATCACCTAGCAGGGGACGACTGCTCTTGGGGATTATCATGACATAGGATGAATGTATGATAACAAGATCAACGATGGGGGACGGCCATTGGATAAATGATGAAGGACAGTCATCAAAAGGTGAACGACGATCACCTAGCAGGGGACGGCTGCTCTTGGGGATTATCATGACATATGACGAATGTCTGATAACAAGATCAACGATAGGGACGACCATCGGATAAATGATGAGGGACGATCATCAAAAGGTGAAGGACGATCACCTAGAAGGGGACATCTGCTCTTTATCACGACATAGGACGAATGTCGGATAAAAGGTTCCAACAATGGGGATTCCACTGGGGAATGGATGAAGGACGTTCATCCAAAGGTGAAGGACGATCACCTAGCAGGGGACGGCTGCCGAAAGTATCATGACATGGGACGAATGTCAGATAGAAGATAGTTGTTTTGTTGGTGACTTACTGGGGAGTGGTAAACATGGACAAGTATTTACGCTTTCAAGAAATAAAAGGTATAAGTGTTTGACGATGTGTATAGATTAAAGATGCGGACGAGCATCCTTAGGACCATGATACAGACGAGTATCGGTAGAAACAAACGCTGACGCGTGTTCAAAGATGATGATACAAACGAGTATCAACTGGTTAATAAGGAACACGGACGAGTGTCGAATCTGTTGAGGAGTGGTATAAACAAGATACAGACGAGTATCAAAGACTTCTGGATAAGTATGTACAAATATGATCTGCTAGTGAGGTATGACACGGACGAGTGTCAAACATGGATAAATGTAAACATGCATCTGTTTTGAGAGTGTAAAGGAGATGCTTTGGCTTTCTGCGGGGAGATTAAGATGACACGGACGAGTGTCGAGAAGAACATGTTATGGACAAGTATCTGCTTGCAGAAGGTGTTCGGGCGATCTGTGGGAACAGGGTGACACAGACGGGTGTCAAAAAGAATATGTTATGAACAAGTATTTGTACTTGAGAGTGCAAAGGGGACGCTTTGGATTTTATGTGCAGGGGATGTATTTTGTATATTGTTGATAAAATATTGATGGTGTTTGCAGGTGACTGACTCGAACTTGGTTTGTGATCATGCAAATATTTGATTTTTGCCGTAATGTTTCGTATTAGACGGAATGCTACGCTTATTTGGTGAGTATGATGCAAATGCTATGATTATGCAAAGGGCAGAAACTGATTCGGGACCCGGATCCTGCTGGGGTGAAGATCTCTGGATGATCTGCTTGTAGGAACAACCTGACTGGGGAAAAGATCATTGGTAGATCTGTCAGGAGGGAGAACTATGCTTGGGGGAATAGATCATTGGTAGATCTATCTGTAAGGAGAACTCAGCTGGGGAGAAGGAAACTTCAGTCACTTTGTTGAGGATGGGTTTCAGGCATTGCTCTTCTGGGGAGACAATGGAAGCTCTATGGGGAGGCAGTTCTATTAACTTTGCTGAGGATGAGAGAGATCTGGCACTCTGGTGGGGAATAGGGAATTCCTTGCTCATCTTGCTATGAAACAGTTGCCAGGCACTGGAGGAGATAACTTCTAGGAAGTAACATGTTGGGGATTCAATGCTTGTTATGCCCCATGCTACGAAAGATTGTCTGTACCGACTTCCTGCAACCTATTAAGATAAAGGAAAACACACAAGTATCTTGAGGTATACCTAACCGGATTCCGTCACAGAAGTTAGACTTTCCTGAAAGTAATATATTTCCTGAAAGCATTTATTAAAAATGGCTCATTTGTTTTATGCAAGTGTTGTATTATGAATATTGGACATTTTGAAAACGAAACATAAATGTACAAAATGAGGTGTGACTGAAAACTCTGATTTTATTAATTTGGGTGCCCTGAATCGACAAATACAGTTAAAGAAACAAATCCCCTGAAATGAGGAGATTATTGTAAATTGAGAAAATAAAGGTGTTGGCAATGTTGACGACGACGTTCTAGCGAAACTTCCTTTGCTATGACCTGTATGACCTTGACGTTCTTCTTATCTTGCTTTCTAAAGAAGGCTGATTTTGAATGACGCTTTGTCCTTTCGAAGTTTGCCATGTTGTGAGTGATACAGACGAATTCAGAATGCAGTTGTTCGCTTATTCCCTGATTTTGCGTGGATCGCCCTTTCGGGTTTTCAATCCGCCGGGATACCCCTTTTTGCCTGAGTTGTCCAATGCGGCTTTTCAACTCAGCGGGTGTACACATTTTTTTGATTTCTCCCTTATTTTTGCCCGAGTCTTTTATTCTATTTTTGACTCGCCGGGATGCCCTTGCCTGGACTTACATTCTGTTTTTATGTCCAACGGGTCATTTTATGCAAAGTATTTTTTAACTACATCTGAATTCACAGGAGACGGGAAGTCTTCACCATCCATGGTTGCGAGCATCAGTGCTCCACCTGAGAAGACTTTGGTTATCACATAGGGACCTTCACAATGTGGTGTCCACTTGCCCCTGTGGTCTGTATGAGGAGGAAGGATTCTTTTCAGAACAAGCTCTCCCACTTGGTATTCCCGGAGTTTAACTTTATGATCGAAGGCTTTATTCATCCTTTTCTGATATAACTGCCCATGACAAATTGCAGCTAATCGTTTCTCTTCGATCAGATTCAGTTGATTGTACCGAGACCGGACCCACTATGCTTCGTCCAGCTTTACATCCATCATTACCCGTAAGGAGGGTAACTCAACTTCAACAGGTAGGACAACTTCCATACCATACACAAGCTGATAAGGCATTGCCCCAGTAGATGTTCTGATTGAGGTTCGATACCCATGCAAGGAAAATGGTAGCATTTCATGCCAGTCTTTATAAGTAACTACCATCTTTTGCATAATCTTCTTGATGTTTTTGTTAGCCGCCTCAACAGTGCCATTCATTTTCGGCATGTAAGGAGAGGAATTGTGATGTTGAATTTTGAAGTCCCGGCCCAGTTCTGCCATCATTTTGTTGTTCAAATTGGAACCATTATCAGTAATGATTCGCTCGGGAACTCCGTATCGACAGATGATGTCTCTTTTCAGAAATCTGGCTACCACTTGTCTGGTGACGTTTGCGTACGAAGCTGTTTCAACCCATTTGGTGAAGTAATCAATGGCCACCAGGATGAATCTATGGCCATTTGAAGCAATCGGTTCAATTTTTCCAATCATGTCAATGCCCCACATGGCAAAGGGCCAAGGTGAAGACATCACGTTCAAAGGATTTGGAGGCACATGCACTTTATCCGCGTAGATCTGGCACTTGTGGCATTTTCTGGCATAGGCACAACAGTCTGCATCCATTGTGATCCAGTAGTAACCTGATCTTAACAAGTTCTTTGACATTTCATGTCCTCCGGCATGGGTACCGAAAGAACCTTCGTGCACCTCGTGCATCAGTAGGTATGCTTCCTTCTTGTCAACACATCTGAGCAGGACCATGTCGAAGTTTCCCTTGTATAATGAACCATCAGCATTGAGGAAGAAACTGCCGGCGAGCCTCCTTAATGTCTTCTTATCATTGGATGATGCCCCAGGCGGGTATGTCTGAGTTTCCAAGAAGCATTTGATGTCATGGTACCAAGGCTTGTTGTCAGTAACAGTGTCCACCGAGAATACATATGTCAGTCTGTCTAGTCTGGATACCAGAATCCGAGGTACATAATTAGCAGCTTGTACTTTGATCATGGATGAAACGGTAGCCAAAGCGTCTGTAAACTGATTTTCGTCTCGAGGGATGTATTCCAGTTTGACTGTTGTGAAGAAAGTCAACAACCTCCTCGTATAGTCACGGTACGGAATCAGATGCTCCTGGTAAGTGTACCATTTGCCGTTGGTCTGATTGATTACCAAAGTTGAATCTCCAAATACATTCAAAGTTTTGATCCTGAGGTCAATGGCTTCCTCAAGACCCATGATACACGCTTCGTATTCTTCTTCGTTGTTAGTGCTGGCAAATGTGAGTTTTGCCGAGAAAGGCATATGAACTCCTTTAGGTGTAATGAGCACTGTACCAACTCCATGACCATTCATATTGACAGGCCCGTCAAATATCATAGTCCATTCTTCTTCTGGGTCAGGCCCTTAAGTGTGAACTGGCTCTTCATAGTCTTTTTCTTTTAAGTACATGATGTCTTCATCAGGGAAGTCAAATCTCATGGGCTGATAATCATCAATGGGTTGCTCAGCTAGATAATCAGACAGTACACTGCCTTTGATGGCTTTTTGAGAAGTGTACTGAATGTCATACTCTGTCAGAATCATTTGCCATCTTGTAACCCTTCCGGTAAGTGCTGGCTTCTCAAATATGTACTTGACGGGGTCCATTTTTGAGATCAGCAAGGTAGTGTGAGTCAGCATATACTGTCTTAGTCGGCGAGCAGCCCACGCTAAAGCACAACAAGTTTTCTCGAGCAGTGAATAACGTTGTTCATAGTCGGTAAACTTTTTTCTTAGGTAGTATATTGCATACTATTTTCGACTAGACTCTTCATGTTGGCCCAACACACACCCCATTGACCCTTCCAATATTGTCAGGTACATTATTAGAGGTCTTCCTTCAATTGGAGGCATGAGAATTGGAGGCTCTTGTAGGTACTCCTTGATCTTGTCAAAAGATTTCTGACAATCGTTGTTCCACCTGACTGTTTGTTCCTTTCTAAACAGTTTGAAAAAGGGCTCATATGTTGCAGTAAGATGAGATATGACCCTTGATATGTAGTTCAATCTACCTAAGAACCCCCGAACTTCCTTTTCAATCCTAGGTGCAGGCATCTCCTGAATGGCTTTGACTTTGTCGGGATCAACCTCAATTCCTTTTTCACTTACGATAAATCCCAGTAACTTACCAGAACGTACCCCAAATGTGCATTTGTTGGGGTTCAACTTCAACTGATACTTCCTCAGACGCTTAAACAATTTCAGCAGATTCACCAGATGATCTTCTTCTGTAAGGGACTTGGCAATCATGTCATCCACATAGCACTCGATTTCTTTGTGGATCATATCGTGGAATAATGTCACCATAGCCCATTGATAAGTTGCACTGGCGTTCTTTAGTCCAAACGGCATTACCTTGTAACAAAATGTGCCCTAAGGTGTGATGAAGGTTGTTTTTTCCATGTCTTCGGGTGACATCTTGATCTGATTATACCCAGAAAATCCATCCATGAAAGAAAATACCGAGAACTGAGCTGTGTTGTTGACCAATACATCAATGTGAGGTAATGGAAAATCATCCTTCGGGCTAGCTTTGTTCAGGTCCCGGTAATCCACACACATACGCACCTTGCCATCCTTCTTTGGTATGGGTACAATATTAGCAACCCACGGAGGGTAACTAGTTACAGCAAGGAAACTGGAATCCCACTGCTTTTGTACTTCTTCCTTAATCTTCATGGCCATGTCCGGGCAAGTGCGGCGCAACTTTTGTTTCAGTGGGGGAAATCTTCTTTCAAGGTTAGCTTGTGCATGACTATATCCATATCTAGACCTGGCATGTCTTGATAGGACAAGGCAAAGACGTCGACATATTCTCGAAGCATGTTGATAAGTTGTTCTTTTACTGAAGCTTGCAGACTGGCCCCAATCTTCACTTCTTTCAAATCCTCCTCGGTACCAAGATTAACAGTTTCAACCTCCTCCTGATGAGGAGTAATCACTTTCTCTTCTTGCCTCAACAACCTGGCTAACTCTTCAGGCAACTCATAGTCTTCTTCAACCCCTTCATCAGCTTGATTAATTGGATTGTCGAAGTCATACAAGGTCATAGCAGTGTTGTTGTCGGTGCAATCTAGAGGATTATTTCTGCAAGGGTTGAGATTTGTTCTTTTTAGTGATCAATTTTAATTTTGTTCAAAAAATGAAGTTAGTTATTTTGAAAACATCGCCATTTTATTGTTTTGTGCGAAAAATATCAAAAATGAAAAGACAGTGAGAGAAGATTGTTTGCAAAAGATGTCCGATATTCATTGATATTCCATTTGCACAAAATTAAAAATATGGCCCTATTACAAAATGAGTCCTGACACCTTGGGAAAGATGCAGGACTTGATGCATGCTGAAAAAAAGCAGGAAATAATAATTACTCTGTAGGAGTAACCCTTATAATTTCCTGGGAAGACCAGTTAAGGACTTGGTGACCCGTGATCTTTGGACGAATCCAGCTCTCCAGGTTGAGGTCGCTTTCTGCCTCGTCTTCCACGTTATTGACAGCATCTGGGGTTAGCATCCCCCCACTTATGAATTTGGGCTCCTTAGCAGCCTCCGCTTGATCTTATCGGAATGGTTTGTAACCCAAACCGAATATGTCTTCCTTCTTCTTCACCGGTAGCAGCTTGCCCCAGCCTTGGGCATTTCCATCTTCAACAAACTTCCGAGCTTGTCGATAGGAGACAATTTAAGTACCCATCTATCTTCTTGGGATGTAGCAAATACTTCAGTTGTCGCCTCATTGACGTTCAGCGCTTCGAAACCTTGGCTCATGGTCTCGTGGATTTCACCATCCCTTTCAATGTATTTGTAGGTGGCCAGATGGCTAACAAAAATATCCTCTTCACCACAGATTGTGATAATCTGCCCTTCCCACTCATATTTCAATTTCTGGTGAAGGGTCGACGTAACTGCACCAGTGGCGTGAATCCATGGTCGACCCAACAAACAGCTATAGGCTGGCTGAATGTCCATCACGTAGAAAGTGGTTTGAAAGACATGCGGGCCAATTATCACAGGCAGCTCCACTTCTCTAAGAACAAACCTATTGGAACCATCAAAAGCCCTAACCACCAGATTGCTTGGTCGGAGAGCTATTCCATCATATTCGAGCTTGACAATAGCTTTCTTTGGCAAGACATTGAGTGAAGACCCAGTGTCAACAAGAACGTGTGAAAGCACGACCCCTTTACACTCCAGGGTGATGTGTAAAGCTTTGTTGTGGTGACGACCTTCTATTGTCAAATCAGCATTGGTGAAGCCTAGCCCATGGCTAGTATTAACATTAGACACCACTGTCTCGAGCTGATTTACTGTGATCTCCTCAGGCACGTAGGCTGCATGAAAGACTTTAAGTAGTGCATCCCGATGAGCTTTGGAACATAACAACAGGGATAAGATGGAAATCTTGGAAGGAGTCTGGTGGAGCTGATCCACAACCTTGTAGTCGCTTCTCTTGATTATCCTCATAAATTCATCCACATATTGATCAAAGGATGTTTTATGGGCTTCTTTCAAAGTTGGCTCTTCCGGCACCACATTTTTACCTTTGGCTTTGGCAACAACCTCTGCCTTAGTATTAACTCTTGGAACTTGTGACGCGAAGAGACGTCCGCTTCTAGTGAAGCCTCCGCCTCCCTCGACATTATCCACCTGTGGTGTATGGTGTGAAGAATCAAGAAGGACTCTTTCCCCGTTGCAGTAAAGGTCTGTACCATAATGCCATGGTACAATACTGTCTTTTTCATATGGCATGGGTCCAGGTACCGTAATGGTGACTGGACTGACTGCAACAGAGGTAGGCACTGCTATTGTCTGTGGATCATAAAATATGGTGACAGGACTTCTGATTGATGGTGACGGTGATTGACTGAAGCTGGGTTGTTGCTGAAACTGTTGCTGAGATTATTGCTGAAAGTTATTGGAATCAGGGACCATTACAGGGTCGTAGTATATGGTGACTGTGGAGACGTCGTTGTTAATGGTTGCTGTAGTTGTAAAAGCGGATACGATTGAACTAGTTTTTGTTGAAGTGATTTTGTAGACGAGTCTGTAGGAACAATTGTCTTTGCAGTTGTAGGAGGAGTATTGGTTGTTTTTGAAAAAGGAGTTTCTGATGTTGTAGAAGCCGTTGTTGTTATTTGCAGGATACCTTCTCTGATCATGCCATTGATGCCACTTCTCAAGCTTTCACACCCATTGACGGAAACTTTGCAAGATTCACAGCAGACCTCACAACCTGGGAACACCTGCCATTTTAAAAGTTGAGCTTTAACCTCGACCAGAGGTGTTTGAATGCTTGTAGTATCTTCAATTAAATTCATGGGTTGGCCTTCCTCAATTGCATTTATCCTAGGCCCACCATGGCTGGGCATAGGGTTCTTCGTGACATTAGGAGGTGGTGCAAAATTTAGGGCCTTTGAATCAACCAGATCCTGGACCTTCATGTGCAAAGCTCTACACTTCTATGTGGTGTGACCAGGTGCATTAGAATGAAAGGCACATCTGGCATTGACGTCGTAATTTCTCCGAAGGTTCTGAAGGTCTGGTGGATCCAAAGTCCTTAACTCGACAAGATTAAGCTTCAGGAGTTGTGGCAACAAGGTGGCATATGGCATTGGTATAAGGTCGATTACCCTGTTGACTTGAGATGGCCTTTGCTGGAAAGGACGCTGTTGTTGTTGTTGTTGTAGGATATTTGTTGAGGAAACTGTGGCTGTTAAGGAAAATGTTGTGGTTGTTGAGTGTATTGAGGAGGTGGAGTAGGAATAGTGACAACGACAATTGATCTTGGCCCATGTGTACAGAATTTGTTTCACCGGATTTGCGAGGCCCTGCAAATGGTTTCCTTGCACTTCTTGAACTGGCGCCGTTATCAGAAATCTTTCCCATTTTTAATAAGCTCTCAATTCTTTCCCCAACTATAACTATGTCTACAAAGCTAGTGGAAGAGAAAGCAGCCAACCTATCAATGTAAGTCCCCTGGAGGGTGTTCATAAACATATATGCCATTTCCCTTTCTGACATTGGAGGTTGATCGGCAGCAGCTAATTGCCTCCATCTCTGAGCGTACTCTCTGAAGCTTTCACTGGAGGATTGTGACATTCCCATTAGAAGTGTTCTGTTAGGAGCCATGTCTAGATTGTATTGATATTGGCAAATGAAAGCCTCAGGCAAATCTTTCCAATTCCTTACTGTGGCCCTGGTCAAATGAGAGTACCACTCACGGGATGCCCCTGTCAAGCTATCCTCAAAATAGAACATCTATAGCTTTTCATCCATGGTGTAGGCCTTTAATCTTCCCATGAAAGATTGGAGATGGGTGCGTGGGCAGGATGTACCATTGTATCTTTCGAAGCAGGGAGGTTTGAATTTGTGAGGAATTCTAACTCCCTCTACCAGCCCCATATCCATAACATCAAAGCCTAAAGAGTTTTGAGACTCCAGAGACCTCAGCTTTTCTGCTATCTCATCCAGCCGATGATCATAGACTTCATCTCCCGCCCCCACTACAGTGATTTGTTCTTCCTGAGGGTCCTCCTGCAAGGCACGCCCTACAGTGTTACCTTGGGTATTCCTTATAGCATTGATGTCGGGGTTAAGATGAGGTCCAAACTTTGGGGGATCGGTACGAGGTTGTACATGATCATTGTTGCTGGTACCCCCTGCACATGGGTGGTTTTCTTCAGGAGTTTGCCGCTCGACCAACTCTCTTAATCTTTCTTGGCTTTGGGCCAACCCAGTCATCACTGCCATGAACTGGTTCATCTGGGCCCTCATCTCAGTCCTTTCATTAGCCATTTGGGTTCTCACGTCAGTCAGATCTTGTTGAACCTGGTCCATCTGTAAGCCCGAAAGGTTGTTTCTTGTCGGATACCGGTGAACTCTGTTGATGGGGAAGACTCTTCTACGAGCAATGTTTCCTGAAACCACAACAATGTGAGAAACAACAAAAACAAGATACCTACAAAACAAGGAAATGAGGTTAGTATGCAATGCAGGATGCCTATTTGTCTTCCAAGGGTATCCGGTTTGGTTATTTGGTTTTGACCTTCCAGACCTCGATGAATGATGATGTTGAAGAGAGATGAAGCCCACAAAATAACACAAACCATATATTACAAAATGTAAAGATACATAGTTTGATTACAACAAAGTTCCCATGGTGGGTCAAAATACAACAACAAAAACACAAATAAAATGAAGTACAAATAAATCAAACATCTAGCCTATAATCATCCTCTCTGACTTCTTTTAGGAGAGCCTCAGTCACTGGGCCAACTGGATGCTCTGTGATGGTCCTGATAAGAAGTTTCCTGGTGGCAATGGCACTTGTCAACTTCTTATGCTTGTCCTGGTCCTTTGATCTCTTTAACCCTGCCCGAAGTTTCAACTCAGAGATCTCTTTTTGTGCTGCTGATAAGGCTTCTTGATTCTTCTTCTCATTAGCTTCCAGCTGCTCTATCTTAGCCTGGGTCCTCTCTTGTGAACGAGCCTCAGTGATCCCGATCCACCTAGCCTGACTCTCCTCCAGGTAGTGCTCAGCTCTGGCCTTCTGAATCTTGGCTTCCTTGTAAGCATTCTTCAATACCAACTCCCCTGATCTAGCCCTTCTGATGTAATCATCTGTCTTCTCAATCTTTGTCATATGCTCGATCCAGAGCTTCTCTAACCTTTCATTGTCCAGACGACTATCATTCCTCTCCCAGGGGGTCTTCTTCAGAGCTTCAGAAAGCTGAGTATTCCTTTCCTTCAACTTCTCAAACTCCTCTAAACTGACTGTAGCTGTAGGCTCTACTGCTGATGGTCCAGGCACATCCTCTAGGGTGAATGGCATGTGGGTGATCTGTCCCCTGATACGTGACCAATCAAGATACTGAGCTGAAGCTATGTTGTTGCACTTGCCAAGAATGACAGTCCCTTTTGTCTGAATGTTGTCCCAAGCCCAGGCTGCTTGTCTGGAAATGGCAAGGTTGTGCTGAATGTCACAGTAAAGGGTTTTAGACAAGTCTTTATCTCTTGGTGGATGTACCAAGGCATACCCTAATTGCCTCTTGAACAACAAAGGATTGTAGTTGATGCAACCCTTCACTCCAATCAGGGGTACATTGGGATATTGTCCACAACTGGTGATGATATCTCTGCCCTTGGTGCTCTGAGTGCACCATCTGATGTCTTCTGAAGTAAGGGAAATCATTCTCTTAGCCCAGTTTCTTGACTGATGAGGATTCAAGAAAGCTTCTGACTTTGGCAGGTGCCTTAATAACCAACAATAGAAGAGAGGTGCACAACATCTGACTAATTTTCCCCTCTGCTTCTCATTCCTTTGATGCACTGAGTAGTAAAAGTCTCCAAGCAAGGCAGGGACTGGATTCTTCAACAGGAAGAGGTGGATAGCACTCTTGCTTACAAATTTAGGCTCGTCTTCAAACAAGATGATACCATATATGCTAAGGGCCAGAAGAGCACAAACAAACAATGTCCCACTTCCCTGCTGCAGCATGAATGGTGGCCTGAATAAACAAGAAGTCCAAATGAAGGCCTGGAATTCCAGCCTTGGTGGTCATATTCTGGTCAATGAGGGTGGACTCCAAGTGTAGAGCCTTGGCTACATCTTCATTCTTGGGAGCAGTCATCTCAAGGTTGAAAGGAATCCCTCTCATGATGGGGACACCCAACAACATGGAAAATTCCTCTAGCAAAGGGCCCAACTGGAAATCTGGGAAAGTGAAGCATCTGAGAGGAGGGTCATAAAACTGCAAGTAAGTGTGGATCACGCTCCTCTGTGATGCATCCAAGTCCATGATCATGTCCATAATGCCACCATAATGTTCCCTAAAAAGAGGGACATGATCAGGAGTGATGAGTGTCTGAATCTATCTGATGCCTGTCATAGTGGGCTCAAAGAAATGGTAGGTAATGTTGCTCTTTCTGGATGGGTCCATGCTAACAATGGATGCTGGTGAAGAAGACTGAGGAGAAGTACTGATGAAGTTAACTGGAGAAGACTGCTGAAGATAACTGGAGAAGATACTGAAGAGGAATCTCTGATGAAGATAACTGATGAAGAAGGATGATGCAAATAGCTGAAGGAATCTGAGCAGTAGAACATGTCAAAACCAAACCAAAGATAAGATGTGGATACCCTGTAAAACAAATAGACAAATGTTAGATGATGCAAAATGATGTATGCAGAATGATATGCAAGGGTTTGTGATCAAGTGTTGGATCTGTTATCTGCCTTGATAAGATCCACGTGTGTTTATAAGTCCGGATGAAGGCTTAGAAAACCAGTAACCAGGTGGGGGACTCAAATAAAGAGTCACAAGTCCATGGTTTCACAAGAACAGTCCAAAATGATGCAACCTTAACAAAACCAGTAACAGGGTATGATGAGGCCAAGGGTTCCTGCAAACCTGTAAACATCCCAACCCCTTCACATGTGTTCTAGAACAAGGATCCTCAGACTTGGATTAGTTATGAGAAGTGTAAACACTTCTAACCCGGAGGTACAGTGTTTACAATAATCATAAAGGTTCCTCCTCTAATTCACCTCAGATGCTGAAGGTCATAAAAAGGTCATCCAGACTTAGCAGGCTTCCCAGATAGCCCTAGTACTACAGGAAATCCGTAGCACAGAGTTCTCAAGAAGAAACCCATGTCTAAATCGTGTTTCATATTTCCGTACCAGACCGAAATGGAATGGGAAATAATATGAAGCCACTCTATCCTATGTGTCACTCAGGCTCCCGGTATGGAACCTTACTCACTCAAAATCGCTCCCACCAAAACAGACAGAAGATCCAGCACACATGATATGATGATAACAGTATGAAATGCATATAAACAGTAAATGAACGCAATAAATAAAGCTGTACAGAAAGCAATAAATAAAGCAATAAACAACAAGCACAAGTAGCACATAACACCCCCATAAACACAAATCAAACAAGCACTAGGATAAACCCACAAAAAGAACCAGAAACCCTAGTTGCAAGATCCATTCCTCAGCAGAGTCGCCAAGCTGTCGCTCCCCCGAAAAGACACCAGGGTGCAGACGCGAACGTTCGGCGAAAAGAGAAAATGAAAGTGAAATGAATAGAGTCGCCAGCTAGGCATTTTTATCTCGAAGGAAGGGTAATGCTGCATAAACCTAGAAAGAGATGGATAAGACGGTTGCAAACCAGAGAAACTGAGAAAGGGGGTTGGTTACAACCTGGGAAGGTATTAGTACCCAGATTATCCGTCGTACTCGACTGGATCCACGCTTAAAAGATTGTGTTTAAAGGGGTAGTGTACGTGCTATCTGTGTGCAAAAGCTGAGGAAAGAATATACAAGTGTCAGTGCAAAAGGGCGAATTGCTCAGGACTGAGGCTTTGAAAAGAATGCTGAAAAGGGAGGATGACAAAGAGACTTTTGTTCGATAACTGTTAAGTTACGCCTACGTATCCTCTCGTGCAATGAGGAAGTCAGAACACTGTAGTTTGACTCAAAGAGACGGGATGATTTGACTGTGAACTGCTTGCTTGTCAATGTTCAAGTGTATGACTCGTCTGGCTCGAGTGCTAACTGTCTTGCATTCGACGGAAGAAGCAGGTTCTCGTCTGTGAATGAGTGTGATGAGAAAGGAATCCCGAAGGAGACGATTATTGTTTTTTTTTGGTATTTTCAGTTATGTTATTGTTTTTTTGGTGTTTTGCATAAGTTAATGAGCTTAAACCTAAATCAAAGGCTTTCAAACTCATTATATCCTCCCTGATTAGGGATAATGAGTCTGCTTAAGTATGAGATAAGCATCTCAACTTAATTTCCATGATGATGTAGGATTAAGATCATTAACCTACTTATGATTATTTAGATGTTTTTGGATTTTGTTTAGTGTTAAGTAATGATTTTAATCTCTAATCACAGATTAGTGAACTCATTACACCATCCTAATAGAAGGATAATAGATGAGAACACTTAAGCTGAGGAAGATACCTCAACTTAATCCATGGTTAGGGATTAAATTCATTATATAACAAGCCTTTATTAAATGGATTTTAATTATGGGATGATATTAAGAAATTAGTTTTATGTTTGTAAGACAACTTGAGGGGGACTTGTCCATTAAACACTAGGGTTAGTCCTTCTTAACCATAAGGAAGAATTGGAACCCTAATGTAAGGCCCAAGTTACAAGATAAAGTCTTAGTGATTATTAAGGTGATTTGATTAAGAGGTTTAAAAAATTAAAGGTTTAACACTTAGGATTAAATTTATACACTCCATCATAAGAGAAGGATGCAGGCATAACCCTAATTCCAAAGTCCTAAAGCTTTAAGAGTTTAGTCTCTAATTATTGAGATGGGAAGAGAGACTCAAGGAGACTCAAAGGTGTAAACACCCCAAATTTGCCCTCACTCATTTCACCATGGATTGTGATATTTTCATTAGCATAAGTTCAATCATAGCATCTCACATTGCATTTTTACTTCACTGCATTGGTTCAAAGTCATCTGCATATATGGTTTGTGATTTGAGCAATCCTTGAGCTATCTGAGCCACTCCAAAGGTCTTCAATCATCTCAAGAGGGTCCTTGAATGTTCAAGCATCATATTATATCCTCCCAAGATCAAAGAAGTTAGAAAATCACAAGAACTGAGGAAGGTGTGGAAGCAGAGCCAAGCTTAACTGCACAGATGACCTAAAATTAGGGTTTTGGTTTCAGAGGCCATAACTCCAATTTTTTTGGTCATTCTTGATTCTATTGGTAATTATATGCTATAAGGATCATACATACCAATTTTCATGAAGAAATTCAATGGGGAAGGCATCTGATCAATGGATGACTTCTTGAACAAGTCAGTGCCAAATCAGGGCATCTGAGGCCCCCAATCATCCAACCAAAGAGTATCCTCCATCATTTTGGGTGTATATGATCTTTATTTGATCTTAGAAGAAGTTAGAAGTTCATAAAATTGAAGAATTTCAAGTCATTTGCAAAGTTGCCATTTTGGGAAAGTGACTTGTAATGCAAACTTGCCATTTTGAGAAAGTTTTTCAACCTCCTTTTTTGATTCAAAAATGCTTCAAATGAAAAATTCTTGGTCATGAAAGTTGTAGATTGGATCATTCCCTTTTCAAAAAGTACAAGAACTTGATCTAATTCATCATAGAACTCAAGTTATGGCCTTGCAAAGTTGGGAAAAATCACAAAATTTCACTTATGCATCAAAGAGGGAAGTTTGCAAAAACACTTGCCAAAGCCAAATGTGACTTCTAATTGACTTCTAAGCATTACACAAACATCACACATGACCTATAATTCAGAATTGCACAAAGAAATCCCAAGTTTCATGCCTTGAACATCAAGATTTCCTAAAGGGGCCAAAACATCACATAATTGCAAAACACCCCATAACTTTCTTCTCTCTTGCTGAATTGCTTCAAGAATGGATTTGTGGACCTCCATGAAGTCAGCTGCGCATGGACATGCCCAAGGGCCAACTGTGTTCTTGCCCATACCTCAAGTACAAGTCATGTTGACATTTTTGCAACCTTCCCATACCAATCAACATAGGCCACCACCCACCCTCTGACCTATCCCAGCATGATATGTGTACCAAAAGCAAGCCATTCCATAACATAACACAAGCTGAAACCTCCAAGAACTCAGCAATCACAAAAACTCCCTCTTATGCAAAAGCCTTCAAAACTCATAGCTCAGCCATCAAACCTCAAAACAATTTCCACCATTCAACTCCATATCCATTGCTAATCATTTCCCACCCTTCATTTTGCCCTAAAACACCCTGAATCAAAAAAACGATTTTGACATTGCTTAAACTGAACTTCTGCCAACTTCATTTAGAGACCATATAAACTCCAACCCAGCATCACAAACTCTTCAGGAGGATCATTAGAGCTGATTTGAGGCAAAGAAGCAGCCAACCAGTGCCATTTTCGAAAGCTTCAGTTCAGGTGAGATCAAGAACTTTTTTTCCAGAACCTTCATTTTAAGTTCTCAATTGATTCTATGTGCTCTCCTGATGATCATGATGTCTTTACTTTTGAAAATGATTGAGAAATAAGCATTTCATAAGCTTATGAAATTTCTGCTATGTTTTCCGTTTTGCTTCGATTCATGTTCTTGGTGATGAATAAATGAATTTTGTTGTGTGATTATTGTTGGGGTTGGTGTGAGGATCATTTCTGGAGAGTTTAAGGGCTTGGGGTTGCATATAGAGTGAGATAGCATGAGGGGATAGCCGGAGAATATGACCGGAACACTGTTCCGGTCACCTGAAAGTGATTAGGGTTTAGATTAGGACTTAATTGTGTAATTAGCGTAGTTTGAATTCTGGCCTTTGGATAGCGCGCGAAGTCAATTCCCTCCCTTTTCCATTTGAATCTGGGCCACTGGATCATCATACTTCCATTATTTCACATTTTAATTTCATTTTAATTGCATTTCTTTGTACATTTTATTAAAAATAGCAAAACACTTTCACAAATTTTTATCTTTTGCATTTCCCTTTCAAATATTTTTCTCATTCTGAAAATATTTTTTATTTTATTTTTTGCATAAAATTCGTATTTTTAAAATATTTAAATGTTTATTTTAATTAATTAATGAGAATTAATTAATTAAAATACCATTTAAGTTTCTAAAAATCACCAAAAAAATCATATTGCATCTTGATACATTTAGAGACATTATCAAACCCTTCACACAAATTTCATTTTTGTTCTTGACCTAATTTAACATTTTTCTTTGGATTTAAGGTTCTAAAAAGCCAATATTTTTGCCCTAACTTAGAAAAATCCTTTCTGCCTAACCATGAAGAGTTTGATGATGGTTCTTTTTGAATTGTATTCCTCTTGTCATATAGTTTCTAGGATAAAATTGGTTTGAATTTATTCTTCATTTTCAATTTGTTTTGCATTTATCATTGAGAGGTACCTTAAAACCCTAGCAAATTTAGGAAAATCATAACTTTCATTAGGTTAAGAGTTAGGTCTTCCCCTTTGGGCAGTGAACTTATGTAGGGTTAGGGTTCCTTTGATCCTATTTTCAATTTTTTATCTTGTCATTTGCTTCTGATTTTGAATTTTGCATTGCATATTGTATGTAAACCCTAATTTTTGCCTTCATTTGCATTCATCCTTCATATGCTTGCATACATGAACTTGCCATGACATTTTGTGCATCCACATGACATATAAGACATCTTAGGACATATTAGAATCATGTTTGATCAATGCCTCATCCATTTGCCATGCTTTTTCTTTCATTTCATGTCATATGCATTCATGAACTTTCATGCCTTCTTACATGTTTCATTTGCATCCTCTTTGCTTGTATAATCATCCACATCACATGACATGCTTTCATCATGAATGTGCTTCTGACTTTGACTTCCATCTTTGCATTTCATTTCATTTTTATGTCACTCCATTTCTCTTTGCTAACTTTTCAGGTGGTAAGTGTTTGAGAAGTGAATTTGCCTTCACTTCTCACAATCCCCTCTCATCTCTCTTATGCATCATTGCTGCATTTTACTTGTGTATTAGAGTGAGCTTTCTCATCCATGCTTCTTCTCCTCTTTCTTTCTTCAAGCAACTTATCTTCTTAAGTGAAGTAAGTTGTCTTGCTTCTTCTACTTCTCCTCCTTTCATCTGCTTCTTCCTTGGTGGCTTTCCCTTGAAGATCTTCTTGCAAGCCTCACAAACCCTAGCATGATCACAATTAGGGTTTGATTAGTCCACCCATTAGTTTAAACTTTGTGTCATCTTTGAGTCTTCTCTTCTAATCTCTTAATCAAGGACTAAACCTTAAAGGTTTTGAGGCTTTGTGATTAGGGTTATGCCTGTATCCTTCTATTAGGATGGAGTGTATAACTTTAATCCTAAGTGTTAAACCCTTAATGTGTTTAAATCCTTTAATCAATCCACCTAATAATCACTAAGACATTAAGCTTGTAACTTGGGCCTTGCATTAGGGTTCTAATTCTTCCTTAATTGGTTAAGAAGGACTAACCCTAGTGTTAATGGACAAGTCCTCCTTAAGTTGTCTTACAAATCATAAAATCCACTTCTTAATCTTACCATTAACTAAAATCCACTTAATAAAGGTTTTGTTTTATCATGAGGTTAATCCCTAATCCTGGATTAAGTTGATGAGCCTTCCTCAGCTTAAATGTTCTCATCTATTATCATTCTATTAGGATGGTGTAATGGGTCCATTAAATCCTTGATTATGGCTTAAACTCATTACTTAACACTAAACAAAAAAACTCTAAAAACATCTAAATAATCACAAGTAGGTTAATGATCTTAATCCTACATCATGGTGATTAAGTGTGAGGTGCTTACTTCATACTTAAAGTATTCTCATTACCCCTAATCAGAGGGAAGATGTGATGAGTTTACTAACCCTTGGTTTAGGCTTAAGCTCATTAACTTATGACAAATCCAAAAACAATAAAAGATTGAAAATACCAAAAACACACAATAATCGTCTCCTCCGGGATTCTTTTCTCACCTCATTCACCCATAAACGAGAACTCGCTTCTTCCGTCTAATGCAAGACAGTTAGCACCTGAGGCAGACAGGTCATACACTTGAGCATAGGCAAGTAAGCAGTTCATAAGTCAATTTATCTTTTAGTCTCTTTGAGTCGAACTACGGTGTTCTGACTTCCTCATTGCACGAGAAGATACGTAGGCATAACTTAACTGTTATCGAACAAAAGTCTCTGTATATTTCCCCTTCTTCCAGCATTATTCTTTAAGCTTCATGGTCTTGAGCTTTGCACTCTTTCCTTACACTGACACTCCTTTATTACAATTCACATTTCTTTTGCACTGACACTTGCATTCTCTTCCAGCTTTTGCACATAAAATAGCACTGACACTACCCCTTTAAACACAAATCTTGTAAGCGTGGATCCCGTCGAGTACGACGAACAATCTGGGTGCTAATACCTTCCCAGGTGTAACCAACCCCCTTTCTCAGTTTCTCTGGTTCGCAACCGTCTTATCCATCTTTTCTTAGGTTTATGCAGCATTACCTTTCCTTCGGGATAAAAATGCCTAGCTGGAGAAACTTTTCTTCTCAGTTCACCTTTGTGTGTTCTTCTCCTCTTCGCCGACCGTTTGTGTCTGTACCCCTCTTGACCTGACCTCATTTGGTGGGAGCGACAGCCCTGCGACTCTGCTGGGGAGCCTTATATTGCAACCAGGGTTTCTGGTTCTTTTTGTGGGTTCCTCCTAGCGCTTATTTGATTTGTGTTTACTGGGGTGTTATGTGCTATGTGTGTTATTTATTTTGCTTTATTTACTGCTTTATGTACAGCTTTATTTATTGCTTTCATTTACAGTTTTGCATATTTCATACTGTCACTTGCTGGATCTGGTTTTTTGTTTTGGAGGGTGGAGTTCCATTGAGAGTTCAAGGTCCTATACCTGGGACCTGAGTGACACCTAGGCTAGAGTGGTTCATGTTTTTTCCCATTCCATTTCGGTCTGGTGCGGGAATATGAAACACGGTTCAGATGTGGGTTTCTTCTTGAGAACTCTGTGCTACAGATTTCTTGTAGTGCTAGGGCTATCTGGGAAGCCTTCTAAGTCTGGATGACCTTTTACTATGACCTTCAGAAACTGAGGAGAATTAGAGGAGGATCTTTTATGGTTATTGTAAACACTGTGCCTCTGGGTTAGAAGTGTTTACACTTCTCATAATTGATCCAAGTCTGAGGATCCTTGTTCTAGAGCACTACATGTGAGGGGGTTGGGTTGTTTACAGGTTTGCAGGAACCCATGGCCACATCATACCCTGTTACTGCACTTGTTTAAGAATACCTCACTTTGGACAATTCTTGTGATTAACCCTCGACATGTGACTCTTTATTTGAGTCCCCCACCCTGGTTACTGGATTTCTGAGCCCTTATCCTGAACTTCTTGAACATACATGGGCCTTATTTATCAAGATATATAATCAGATCCAGCTAGATCACAAACCCTTGCATATCATTTGCATATTAATCATTGCATCATTTAACATTTGTTTATTTGTTTTTCAGGGTATCCATTTCATTGTATCTTGGTTATGGTTTTGACCCCTTCATCTGCATAGACCTCTACTTCAGCTGTCTCCATCAGTTATCTGCTTCAGTTATCTCCACCCTCACCAGCATCAGTCTATCAGAGATTTGTCTGCAGTCTTAGTCTGTGATCTTCATCAGCACTCATCTTCAGCTTCTTCATCAACACTCATGACTACCCCCAGGAAGAGCAACATATCCTACCACTTTTTTGAGCCTGTGTTGACTGGAATCAGGCAGGTCCAGTCACTCATCACCCCTGACCACATCCCATTGTTTAGAGAACACTATGGAGGTATCCTGGATATGGTTATGGACCTTGACCCCTATCAGAGAAGCATGATCCACACATGCTTACAGTTCTATGACCCACCACTGAGATGCTTCACATTTCCAGACTTCCAGTTAGGGCCTTTGCTGGAAGAGTTTTCTTGGCTGATTGGAGTACCTATCAGGGGTGGAATTCCCTTCAACCCAGAGATGACTCCTCCCGGAAATGAAGAAATAGCAAGGGCACTGTACTTGGAGCCTGCCCTTATTGAGCAAAGTATGACGACAAAAGCTGGGATTCCTGGCTTGCATTTGGACTTCTTGATTTCTCAAGCCATCCTGAAGGCTTCATTGGGAGAGTGGAGGGCAGTCTGTGCACTGTTAGCCCTCAACATATATGGGGCTATACTGTTTGCAGATGAGCCCAAATTTGTCAGCAAGAATGCCATCCATTTGTTTCTCCTGAAGAACCCAGTACCTACATTACTGGGAGATTTTTATTACTCCATTCATCAGAGGAATGAGAAACAAAGGGGAAAGTTGGTAAGATGTTGTGCTCCTTTGTTCTACACCTGGCTGCTCAGACACCTGCCTAAATCAGATGCCTTCTTGAACCCACACCAACAAAAGAATTGGGCCAAGAGGCTCATTGCTTTGACTTCAGATGATATCAGATGGTGCACCCAGAGCACCAAAGGCAAGGACATTATCACTAGCTGTGGACAATACCCAAATGTGCCTCTGATAGGAGTGAAGGGTTGCATCAACTACAATCCTTTACTGTTCAAGAGGCAATTAGGCTATGCCTTAGTTCACCCTCCCAGAGGACAAGATTTAGCTGAGACCCTGTATTGTGAAGTTCAACCTAATTCAACTGTTGTCAGACAAGCATCCTGGGCCTGGGATAACATCCAGACAAAAGGGGTAGCTATTCTTGGAAGATGTAACAATGTTGCTTCAGCTCAGTACTATGACTGGTCCCGTACTAGAGCTCAGATTACCAGGATGCCTTTCACCTTGGAAGACATGCCTGGACCATCTACTGTACAGCCTAAAAGAATTTGAGAAGTTGAAAGAAAGGAATGAGAAGTTATCTGAGGCCTTAAAGAAAACTCTTTGGGAGATGAGTGATGGTCGTCTGGACATTGAGAGATTGGAGAACTTCAAGGTTGAACATCTGACCAAAATTGAAAGGACAGAAGACTACATAAGGAAAGCAAGGGCTGGGGAACAGATATTGAAGAATGCCTGCAAGGAGGCTAAGATTCAGAAAGCTAGGGCTGAGCACTATCTACAAGAGAGTCAGGCTAGGTGGGTCAGGATCACTGAAGCCCGTACACAAGAAGACCAGAAGACTCAAGCCAAAATTGAACAGCTAGAGGCCAATGAGAAGAAGCAGCAGGAAGCTTTGTTGGCAGCCCAGAAGGAGATTTCAGAGTTGAAGCTCAAGGCAGGATTGAAGAGATCAAAGGACCAGGACATGCATAAGAAGCTGACCACTGTTATTGCTACCAGGAACCTCCTCATTAGGACCATTACAGAGCACCCAACTGGTCCAGTGACTGAGGCACTCTTGAAGGAGGTCGGAGAAGATGAATTTGGGATGGATGTCTGATTCTTTGTTTGTTGTTGTTTCCATTTGATGTACTTTTCCTTTTGTTGTATTTTGACCCTCCATGGGCATGTATTGTAAAACAAACTATGTATTGTTCACCATTTGTAATATATTCTAGTTTGTTTTCATTTGGGATTCCTCTAAACAAAGCATCTTCCTCGAGGTCTGGAAAGGTCAAAACCAAGAACCAAACCAGATACCTTGGAAAACAAATAAGCATACTGCATTGCATACTAACTTTGTTTTTGTTTTGTAGGTTTTGTAATTATTATTGTTTCTAACTTTGTTGTGATCTCAGGAAACATTGCTCGTCGCCGAGTGTTCCCTGTCAACCGCGCGCACCGGTATCCAACTCGTAACAACCTTCCCGGCATTCAAATGGAACAAGTACAACAGGACCTATCTGAGGTCAGAAACCAGATGGCCAATGAGAGAGTAGAGATGAGAAATCAGATGTCTCAGTTCATGGCACTGATGACTGGCTTAGCCCAGAGTCAAGAAAGGTTAAGAGAGCTGGTGGAAAAACAAACTCCAGAGGAACCTCATCTTGGAACAGGAGGAACTAGCAACAATGAGCGGGGCCAGCCTCGTATTGACCCACCGGTATATGGACCTCATCTGGATCCAGAGGTTAACATCCCGAGGAATGTTCAAGGTAACACTACCGGGGGAAGAATCCTACAGGAGGACCCCCAGGAAGAACAATTTACTGTTATAGGGGCTGGAGATGAGGTATATGACAGAAGATTGGACGAGATTGCTGAAAAGTTAAGGTCCTTGGAGTCTCAGTATTCTTTGGGCTTCGATGTGATGGACATGGGCCTAGTAGATGGGGTGAGAATTCCCCACAAATTCAAACCCCTTGCTTTGAGAAGTACAATGGTACCTCCTGTCCTCGTACTCATCTGCAGTCTTTCTTAGGAAGGCTCAAAGCTTATACTATGGATGAAAAGTTGTGGATGTTCTACTTTGAAGACAGTCTGACAGGGGCTTCAAGAGAGTGGTATTCACATTTGACTAGGGCCACCATAAGATGTTGGAAGGATTTGGCCGAGGCTTTCATTCGTCAGTATCAATACAACCTGGACATGGCTCCCAATAGAACTCTTCTAATGGGCATGTCTCAATCTTCTAGAGAGAGCTTCCGGGAGTATGCTCAAAGATGGAGACAGCTTGCTGCTGCTGTCCAACCACCCATGTCAGAGAGGGAAATGGCTGACATGTTCATGAATACATTGCAAAGGAATTATATTGATAGGCTGGCTGCTTTCTCCTCTACAAGTTTTGCTGATGTGGTCATAGCTGGTGAGAGGATTGAAAGTCTCTTGAAGATGGGTAAAATCTCCGACAGTGGTGCAAGTTCTTCCAACAATCCCAGAAAACCTTTTGTAGGACCCCGAAGGGCAGGTGAAACTAATTACGTTCATACAAGCAGGGGCAGGCCTCAATATGCTCACCGGTCAGTAGCAGCTGTTACCATTCCAACTCCAATTCCACAGCAACCGTCATATCCTCAACAACAACAGCCACAATATCAACAACAATCTCACTATCAGCAACAATCCCATTTTCCGCAACAGAGAACCTACAACAACAGTAATAACAACCAATAGCAGCGTCCTTTCCAACAAAGGCCATCACAAGCAAACAAGGTGATTGACCCAATTCCAATGTCGTATGCTGCACTCTTTCCACAACTCCTGAAGCTCAACCTAGTTGAGTTAAGGACATTGGCGCCTCCAGATCCTCTTAATATGCCAAAGAACTATGATGCAAATGCCAGGTGTGCATTCCACTCAAACGCACCGGGGCATAATACTGAAAAATGCAGGGCCTTACAAATGAAAGTCCAAGATCTGGTGGACTCAAAAGCTCTCAATTTTGCACCTCCCCCGAACGTCACAAGAAATCCAATGCCTAGTCACAACGGGCCAATGATTAATGCTATTAAGGAGGGAAAACCATCCACATTAATCAACAGTGTTTCACAAATCCGAACACCTCTGGTTGAAATCAAAGCTCAGCTGTTAGAATGCCAAGTGTTCCCCGGATGTGAGCTCGGTTGTGGATATTGCAACATTGTTGTTAATGGATGTGAGAGACTGAGAAACGGTATAGACGGCCTCATTAGAGATGGCATTCTTAAGATTACGACAACAACAACTACAACTCCAACAATTCCTTCATCAACAATCACAGATACTCCTACAACGTCAGCAACCATTGTTCCAACAGATTCTACTACAACTCCAACAACTGCTCAATCAATCACTTCAACGGATACAAGTTCAGTCACCATTCCTTCTACAATGACAACACCCATTATTCCATCAGTTCCTGCTACAACCTCAACACCTTCTACAACATCAGCAACAGTGAATGAAAGCGTCTCAGCGGTTACGATATACTACGATCTCGCAAATGATCCTTCCAACAACTCACAACAAATTACTACTCCTGTCAGAACTCCGGTTACCATATACTACGATCCACACACCATTGTGGTCCCCTCTGCAGCTGCTATCAGTCCAGTTACTATCACAGTGCCTGGGCCAGTTCCGTATGAAAGCAGTAATGCCATCCCTTGGCATTATAGCTCAGATCTATACTGCGAGGGGAAGAAAATCACTTTAGAATCATCAACTTCTTCACCTCAGATAGACAATGTGGTGGGAGGCGGAGGCTTCACTAGAAGCGGACGTCTCTTTGCCTCGCAAATACCAAGACCCGTTGCTGAAGCAGAAGCTGCTGCTAAGGCAAAAGGGAAGAGCATGGTGCAAGAAGAACCGGTTGCTAGAGAAGCTTTGAAGACTCCTTTTGATCAAGAGGTTGATGAATTCATGAGAATCATCAAGAAGAGTGATTACAAGGTGGTAGACCAGCTTCACCAAACACCTTCCAAAATCTCCATACTATCATTGCTGATGTGCTCCGAGGCCCATCGGAACGCACTATTAAAATTCCTGCATGCAGCTTATGTGCCGGGGGAGATTACCGTCAATCAGTTAGAGGCTGTGGTTGGAAATGTCAACGCTAGTCATGGGCTAGGATTTACCAACACTGATCTGATAGTGGAAGGTCGCAATCACAACAAGGCTTTGCACATTACCTTGGAGTATAAGGGTGCAGTTCTTTCTCACGTACTGGTAGACACAGGGTCATCCCTCAATATCCTGCCCAAGAAAGCCCTTGTGAAGCTGGAGTATGACGGATTGGCACTACGCCCAAGCAACTTGGTAGTGAGAGCCTTTGACGGTTCTAAAAGATCAGTTCTGGGAGAGATAGAGTTGCCTATAATGATTGGCCCACAGGTTTTCAAAACGACCTTATTTGTAATGGATATACATCCTGCCTACAGCTGTCTATTGGGTAGACCATGGATCCACGCCGCTGGCGCCGTGACGTCAACCCTTCACCAGAAGTTAAAATTTGAGTGGGAGGGCTAAGTCATTACCATTTGTGGGGAGGAGGATATTTTTGTTAGCCAACTGGCTACTTTCAAATACATTGAAATGGATGGGGAGATACACGAAACAATGAGTCAGGGGTTTGAGGCCCTGAATATTAATGAAACATCTGTTGTACTGGGGACTTCCATCACCTTATATCAACAAGCCCTGAAGGTTGTTGAGGAGGGTACTGCTCAAGGCTGGGGCAAGCTGCTGCCAGTTGAGAAGAAAGAGGACCGATTCGGGTTGGGTTACAGACCAACTCGACAAGATCAACCAGAGGCTGCAAAGGAGTCCAATTTTGTCAGCGGGGGAATGCTCACCCCGGATGCTGTGAATAGTTTGGAAGATGAGTCAGAAGACGAGCGCAACCTGGAAAGCTGGATACGTCCAAGGATCCCGGGGAACCATGTCTCAAACTGGTCTTCCCAGGAAATTATAAGAGTTACTCCCGCAGAGTAATTATTATTTCCTGTTTTTAAAGCATGCATCAAGTCCTGCATCTTGCCCAAGATGTCAGGGCTCATTTTGTAATCGGGCCATCTTGTATTTTGTGCAAACGATCAATTAATGAATATCAGGACATCTTTTGCAAATGAGTCTTTTCTTTTCCGCTCACTGTTTTTCATTTTTCATTTTTTGTACAAAAATAAAATGGCAATGTTTTTCAAAATAATAACTTCATTTTTTCTAAACAAGATAAAACTGATCACTAAAATGAACAAATCTGAACCCTTGCAGAGAGTACCCTCCATACTGCACCGACAACAACACGGCTATGACTTCGTATGACTTTGACAATCCAATTAATTAAGCCGATGAAGGGGTTGAAGAAGATTATGAGCTACCTGAAGAGCTAGCCAGGTTGTTGAGACAAGAGGAGAAGGTAATCACTCCTCATCAGGAGGAGGTTGAAACGGTTAATCTTGCTACAGAAGAAGACCTGAAAGAAGTTAAGATCGGGGCCTGCCTGCAAAATTCAGTGAAAGAACAACTTATCGACATGCTTCAGGAGTATGTGGATGTTTTTGCTTGGTCTTATAAGGATATGCCAGGGTTGGACACCGACATTGTTATGCACAAGCTGCCTCTAAAGGAAGAATGCCCGCCAGTAAAATAGAAGTTGCGCCGTACCCGCCCAGATATGGCCATGAAGATAAAAGAAGAGGTACAAAAACAGTGGGACGCCGGTTTCCTTGCTGTGACTAGTTACCCGCCGTGGGTTGCTAATATTGTACCTGTGCCTAAGAAAGATGGAAAAGTGAGGATGTGTGTGGATTACCGGGACTTGAACAGAGTCAGCCCGAAAGATGACATCCCACTACCTCACATTGATGTATTGGTTGACAATACAGCTCAGTTCTCGGTGTTCTCCTTCATGGATGGTTTTTCAGGATATAACAGATCAAGATGTCACCTGAAGACATGGAGAAGACAACTTTCATCACACCCTGGGGCACATTCTGTTATAAGGTAATGCCGTTCGGACTGAAGAATGCGGGTGCCACTTATCAACGGGCTACGGTAACATTATTCCATGACATGATCCATAAATAAATTGAATGTTATGTGGATGACATGATTGCCAAGTCCCTCACAGAAGAAGACCACCTGGTAAATCTGTTGAAGCTATTCAAGCGTCTGAGGAAATACCAACTGAAGTTAAACCCCAACAAGTGCACATTCAGGGTGCGATCCGGTAAGCTGCTGGGATTTATTGTAAGTGATAAGGGAATTGAAGTCGACCCTGATAAAGTCAAAGCCATCCAAAAGATGCCTGCACCAAAGACTGAGAAAGAGGTTCGAGGGTTCCTAGGTAGGTTGAACTACATTTCACGGTTCATATCTCACCTTACTGTAAACACCCCAAATTTGCCCTCACTCATTTCACCATGGCTTGTGATCTTTTCATGTGCATAAATTCAATCATAGCATCTCATATTGCATTTTTGTTTCACTGCATTGTTTCAAAGTCATCTACATCTAGGGTTTGTGATCTGAGCCATCCCTGAGCCATCTGAGCCACTCCAAAGGTCTTCAATCACTTCAAAGGTATCCATGTATGTTCAAGCATCACATTATATCCTCACAAGGTCAAGGAAGTCAAAGAATCACAAACACTGAGAAAGGCATGGAAGCAAAGCCAGGTTTAACTGCAGATGACCTAAAATTAGGGTTTTGGTTTCAGAGGCCATAACTCCAATTTTTTTTGGTCATTCTTGTTTCCATTGGTCTCTATATGTTATGAGGATCATGCATATCAATTTTCATGAATAAATTCCATGGGGAAGGCATCTGATCACAAGTTGACTTCTTGAGCAAGTCAATGCAAAATCAGGACATCTGAGGCCTCCAATGACACAACCAAAGGGGTTTCTCCATCATTTTTGAATGTGTATGATCTTTATTTGATCATAGAAGGTGTTAGAAGTTCACAAAATTGAAGAATTTCAAGCCATTTGCAAAGTTGCCTTTTTGGGAAAGTGACTTATAATGTAAACTTGCCATTTTGGGAAAGTTTTTCAACCTCCTCTTTTTGATTCAAAAATGCTTCAAATGAGAAAACTTTGGTCATGAAAGTTGTAGAATGGATCCTCCCATTTTCAAAAAGTACAAGAACTCATTCTAATTCATTTTGGATCAAAAGTTATGGCTTGTCAAAGTTGGGAAAAATCACTTATTTTTCACTTTTGCACCAAAGATCGAAAGTTGCAAAACCTCATGCCAAATCCAAATGTGACCTCTAATTAACTTCTAACCATTGCACAAACCTCACACATGACCTAAATCTCAGAATTGCACAAGGATTTCTCAAGTTTCATGCCATGAACTTCACAAATTTCAAAAGGGGCCAAACTTCCCCAAAATTGCCAAATGGATCAAATCTCTTCATCCACTTGAGCCAGCTCACTAAATCAATTTCCATGGACCTCCCTAAAGCCAGCTGACTCGAGCCATGCCCCTAAACCAGCCTGCCACTTGCCCATACCTCCAAGTACAACTTGCTTGACTTTTTGCACCTTGAGCCATACCAATCAAACTGAGCCACACCAACTACTCATGGATCACATTTCACACAATCTTGGAAGCTGAAACCTCCCATAGCACAGCATTCTCCAAAATCCCTCTTTATGCATTTTTCTTTGAATCTCAATACACAAGCCTAAAACCTCAAAACAAACTTCACAGAATCACTCACCGTGATCCTCTGATCATTTCCCAACCATTCCTTTGCCCTAAAAGGCCCACAATCAGAAATACAATTTTCACCACCCCTGAACTGGAAGCTTCAAAACCCTTCATATAAACTCATTCCAAGCTTACCAGAAGCCTCAAGGAGTTCATTAGAGTGGAAAAACACAAGGCAGAAGGTCAGAAAGCCCAGGATTCGAAAGCTCAACCTCAGGTAACATGATGAACAATTTTTCCAGAACTCTAATTTCTTGTTAAAATATTGTTCTATGTGTTGCCCTGATCATGGGGATGTGTTTATTTTTGAAAATGAGCCAGAGACAAGCATTTTATGTTGCTCTGAAATTTTTGCCCTAAATCTGTTCCTCTTCGATTCTCCTTGTGTGAGTAAAATAAATTGTTTTTGTTCATGGATTCTGTTTGTTTGATGTTAGAGGAAGAGTTCTAGAGATTTTGGCATGTTTTTATAGCTTAGGGAGAGAGATAGAAATTCTCAGGGGAGAGTGTGGCCGGAGAAGATGACCGGAGGTCATTTCCGGCCACCTGAAAGTCATTAGGGCTTTTAATTGTGATTAGGTTTTCGTTCAAATCTGGGCCTTTGGATCAAGCTTTCCCGCATGCAATGAAGGGCCTGGATCATGTCATTAATTTTTAATTAGGTTTATTAATTTAATTAATTAAGTTTAGTCAGATTCAAATCTGGACCATAGGATCTGGCGCCAGTCAATTCCCTCCAAATCCATTTGAATCTCAGCCTCAGGATGTGTATACTTTTCCATTTATTCATTTTTATTTCATTTTATTTATATTAAACTTCCACGAATTTTTAAAAATAGCAAAACATATTGAAAAATTCTGAAATTTTTTGTCAAACCTTTTATTAATTTTCAGAACCCAAAAATATTTTTATTTTTATTTTTTGTATTAAAAATTATTTTTAAATCATTTAAATGTTTATTTTTAATTAGTTAATGGAAATTAATTAATTAAAAATGCAATTAGGTATTTAAAAATCACCAAAAAATTCACATTGCATTTTAAAACATTTAGAAACATTATCAAACTCTCAAAACAAATTTCTTTTTGGTTCTTGACCTATTTTGACAATTTTCATTGGAATTAAAGTTGTTTAAAGGCAATATTGTTGTTCAAACTTAGAAAAATTCATTATGCCTAACCATGAAGAGTTTGATGATGGTTCTTCTTGCATTGCATCCTTCATAGCATGTAGTTTTTAGGGTAAAATTGGTTTGAATTTATCTTTCATTTTCAATTTAATGTGCATTTTTTTCCTTTTGAGGTGCCTTGAAACCCTAGTTGACTCGAGAAAATCATAACTTCCATTAGGTTTAGATTTAGGTCTCCTCCTTTGGGAAGTGAACTTGTGTAGGGTTAGGGTTCCTTTGATCCCATTTTCAATTTTTTATCATGTCATTTTCTTCTGATTTTGAATTTTTGTGTCACATGTTATGCATAAACCCTAATTCTTGCCTTCCTTTGCATCCATCTTTCATTTGCTTGCATACAAGAACTTGCCTTGACATTTTGTGCATCCATATGACATATAAGACATCTTAGGACATATTAGAATCATGTTTGATCATTGCATCATTCATTTGCCATGTTATATGTTCATTCCAATTCATAAACTTTCATGAATCTTTATGGTTCAAAGCATGCTTCATTTGCATCCTCATCCTTGTATGATCATCCACAACTCTTGACATGTGTTTGCATCATCTCTTAGCATCATTTAAATCATGGTCATGCTTCTGACTTTGTCTTGCATCATGGCATTTCATCTCATTTTCATTGCATTTTATTTCCTTTGCTAACTTTTCAGGTGGTAAGTTGTTTTGAGAAGTGAATTTGCCTTCACTTCTCACAATCTCTTCTCATCTCTCTTATGCATCATTGCTGAATTTTATCCTTGTATTATAGTGAGCTTGCTCATTCATGTTCATCTCTTACTTTCTTTGTTCAGACAACTTGTCTTCTTAAGTGAAGCAAGTTGTCTTGATTCTCTCTGCTTCTTTCTCCTTTCATCTGCTTCTTTCCTGGTGGCTTTTATCCTGAAGATCTTTTGCAAGCCTCATTAACCCTAGGAAAACCCAAGCATGATCACAATTAGGTTTTGATTAGTCCCCCTTTAGTTTTACCTTTGTGTCATCTTTGAGTCTTCTCTTCTCATCTCATAATCAGGGACTAAACCCTTAAGGTCTTAAGGCTTTGTGATTAAGCTTATGCCTGAATCCTTCTATTAGGATGGAGTGTATAACTTTAATCCTAAGTTTTAAACCCTTAATGTGTTTAAATCCTTTAATCAATTCACTTAATAATCCCTAAGACATCAAGCTTGTAACTTGGGCCTTGCATTAGGGTTCTAATTCTTCCTTAATTGGTTAAGAAGGACTAACCCTAGTGTTAATGGACAAGTCCTCCTCAAGTTGTCTTACAAACCATAAAATCCATTTCTTAATCTTATCATTAACTAAAATCCACTCTAATAAAGGCTTTGTTTTGTCATGAGGTTAATCCC
Organism: Lathyrus aphaca; assembly: GCA_963966055.1. Taxonomy (NCBI): domain Eukaryota; kingdom Viridiplantae; phylum Streptophyta; class Magnoliopsida; order Fabales; family Fabaceae; genus Lathyrus; species Lathyrus aphaca. Next base: position 447,445,630 of record OZ014522.1, on the reverse strand, counting down.
TAATCATGGATTAAGTTGAGGAGCCTTCCTCAGCTTAAATGTTCTCATCTATTATCCTTCTATTAGGATGGTGTAATGGGTCCATTAAATCTTTGATTATGGCTTAAACTCATTACTTAACACTAAACAAAAACTCCAAAAATATCTAAATAAAGGCAAGTAGGTTAATGATCTTAATCCTACATCATGGTGATTAAGTGTGAGGTGTTGACTTCATACTTAAGGTATTCTCATTACCCCTAATCAGGGGGAAGATGTGATGAGTTTACTAACCCTTGATTTAGGCTTAAGCTCATTTTCTTATGACAAACTCCAAAAAGCAATAAAAGATTGAAAACCCAAAAACAAACAATAATCGTCTCCTCCGAGATTCTTTTCTCATCATCTTCACTCACAAACGAGAACTTGCTTCTTCCGTCTAATGCAAGACAGTTTGCACCTGAGCCAGACAGGTCATACACTTGAGTATAGACAAGTAAGCAGTTCACAAGTCAATTTATCTTTCAGTCTCTTTGAGTCGAACTACGGTGTTCTGACTTCCTCATTGCACGAGAAGATACGTAGGCATAACTTAACAGTTATCGAACAAAAGTCTCTGTATATTCCCCCCTCTTCCAGCATTATTCTTTAAGCCTCATAGTCTTGAGCACTTCATTCTTGTTCTCACACTGACACTTCTTTTATATACTTCACATTTCTTTTACACTTACACTTGCATTCTTTCCAGCTTTGATACACAAATTGCACTGACACTACCCCTTTAAAACACAAATCTTTCAAGCGTGGATCCCGTCGAGTACGACGGACAATCTGGGTGCTAATACCTTCCCAGGTTGTAACCAACCCCCTTTCTCAGCTTCTCTGGTTTGCGACCGTCTTATCCATCTCTTCTTAGGTTTATGCAGTATTACCTTTCCTTCGGGATAAAAATGCCTAGCTGGCGACTCTATTCATTTCCTTCTCCTTTCACCGACCGTTCGCGTATGTACCCCTCTTGGCCCTGTGTGTCATCAGGTGGGAGCGACAGCTTGGCGACTCTGCTGGGGATCCTTATACTGTAACCAGGGCTTCTGGTTCTTTTTGTGGGTTTCTCCTAGCGCTTGATTGATTTGTGTTTACTAGGGTGTTATGTGCTATGTGTGTTTATTTATTTTGCTTTATTTATTTCTTTATGTACGACTTTATTTATTGCTTTCTTTACAGTCTTTCATATTTCATATTGTCATTATCATTGCTGGATCTGGCTTCTGTTTTGGTGGGTGGGGTTTCATTGAGAGTTTAAGGTCCTATACCTGGGACCTGAGTGACACCTAGGCTAGAGTGGTTCATGTTCTTTCCCATTCCATTTCGGTCTGGTGCGGGAATATGAAACACGGTTCAGATGTGGGTTTCTTCTTGAGAACTCTGTGCTACAGATTTCCTGTAGTGCTAGGGCTATCTGGGAAGCCTGCTAAGTCTGGATGACCTTTATTATGACCTTCAGAAACTGAGGTGAATTAGAGGAGGATCTGTTATGGTTATTGTAAACACTGTACCTCCGGGTTAGAAGTGTTTACACTTCTCATAACTGATCCAAGTCTGAGGATCCTTGTTTTAGAACACTACCTGTGAGGGGGTTGGGCTGTTTACAGGTTTGCAGGTACCCTTGGCCACATCATACCCTGTTACTATTTGGTTTAAGAGTACCTCATTTTGGACAGTTCTTGTGATTAACCCTGGATATGTGACTCTTTATTTGAGTCCCCCACCTCTGTTACTGGATTTCTGAACCTCCATCTGGACTTCTTGAACATACATGGGCCTTATATATCAAGACAAATAATCAGATCCAACTTGATCACAAACCCTTGCATATCATTTGCATATTCATCATCTGCATCATTTAACATTTGCTTATTTGCTTTTCAGGGTATCCACATTATATCTGGCTTGGTTTTGACCCCTTCTTCTGCATAGACCTCTGCTTCATCAGTTATCTGCTTCAGCTACTCTCATCATCGCCAGTATCAGCCTATCAGTGGTTCATCTCCAATGTCAGCCTTGATCTTCATCAGCACTTATCTTCAGTTCCTGCAGCAGTAATCATGGCTACTCCCAGGAAGAGCAACATATCCTACCACTTCTTTGAGCCTGTGTTGACTGGTGTCAGGCAGGTCCAGTCACTTATCACCCCTGACCACATCCCTTTGTTTAGAGAGCATTATGGAGGTATCTTGGATATGGTTATGGACCTTGACCCTTCTCAGAGGAGCATGATCCACACATGCCTACAGTTTTATGTCCCTCCTTTGAGATGCTTCACATTTCCAGACTTTCAGCTAGGACCTCTGCTGGAGGAGTTTTCATCATTGATTGGAGTACCTGTCAGGGGTGGAGTCCCCTTCAACCTAGAAATGCCAGCTCCCAGCAATGGAGAAGTAGAAAAAGCATTGCACCTGGAGCCTGCCTTGATTGAGCAAAGCATGACAACAAAGGCTGGGATTCCTGGTTTGCACTTAGACTTCTTGACTTCTCAGGCCATCCTGAAGGCCTCTTTGGGAGAATGGAGGGCAGTTTGTGCACTGTTAGCCCTCAGCATATATGGGGTTATACTGTTTGCAGATGAGCCCAAATTTTTCAGCAAAAATGCCATTCATCTTTTACTACTCCATTCATCAGAGAAATGAGAAACAAAGGGGGAAGTTAGTGAGATGTTGTGCTCCTTTGTTTCACGCCTGGCTGCTTAAACACCTGCCTAAGTCAGATGCCTTCTTGAACCCTCACCAACAGAAGAATTGGGCCAAGAGGCTCATTGCCTTGACTTCAGATGATATCAGATGGTGCACCCAGAGCACCAAAGGCAAAGACATTATCACCAGCTGTGGACAATACCCAAATGTACCTCTGATAGGAGTAAAGGGTTGCATCAACTACAATCCTTTGCTGTTTAAAAGACAACTGGGCTATGCTTTGGTCCACCCTCCTAGAGTGCAAGATTTAGCTGAGACCCTGTATTGTGAAGTAAAGCCTGATTCGGCTGTTGTCAGAAAAGCATCCTGGGCTTGGGACAACATCCAGACAAAAGGGATGGCTATTCTTGGAAGGTGTAATAATGTTGCTTCAGCTCAATACTATGACTGGTCCCATGCTAGAGCTCAGATTACTGGAATGCCCTTCACCTTGGAGGACATACCTGGACCCTCTACAGCACAGCCACCGGCAACTGTCAGCCTGGAAGAGTTTGAGAAACTGAAGGAAAGGAATGAGAATCTGTCTCAAGCCTTGAAGAAGACCCTTTGGGAAAGGAGTGATGGTCGTATGGACATTGAGAGGTTGGAGAAGCTTAGGGTGGAGCATCTGGCCAAGATTGAGAAGACAGAGGATTACATCAGGAAAGCAAGAGCTGGGGAGCAAATATTGAAGAATGCCTGTAAGGAAGCCAAGATTCAGAAGGCTAGGACTGAACTCTATCTGCAAGAGAGTCAGGCTAGGTGGGTCAGGATCACTGAAGCCCGGACACAAGAAGATCAGAAAACTCAAGCCAAGATTGAACAGTTAGAGGCCATTGAAAAGAGACAGCAGGAAGCTTTGTTGGCAGCCCAAAAGGAGATATCAGAGTTGAAGCTCAGAGCTGGATTGAAGAGATCAAAGGACCAGGACAGGCACAAGAAGCTGACCACTGCCATTGCCACCAGGAACCTCCTCATTAGGACCATTACATAGCACCCAGCTGGTCCAGTGACTGAGGCACTTCTGAAGGAGGTTAAGGAGGATGAGTTTGGATTGGATGTTTGACTGCTTTGCTTGTTGTTTATTTCCCTTTGATGTACTTTTCTTTTTGATGTATTTTGACCCTCCAGGGGCATGTGTTGTAACACAAACTATGTACTGTTCATCATTTGTAATATATTAGTTTGTTTTCATTGGGTTTCTTTTCTCAACAACATCAAAGCATCTTCCTCGAGGTCTGGAAAGGTCAAAACCAAGAACCAAGCCAGATACCTTGGAAAACAAATAAGCATACTGCATCGCATACTAACTTTTGTTTTGTTTTGTAGGTTTTGTTATTATTTGTTTCTAACTCTGTTGTGATCTCAGGAAACATTGCTCGCAGAAGAGTGTTCCCTGTCAACCGTACGCACCGGTACCCTACTCGCAACAACCTTCCTGGTATCCAAATGGAGCAAGTACAGCAGGACCTCACTGAGGTCAGAACTCAGATGGCTAATGAACGAGTGGAGATGAGAAACCAAATGACTCAATTCATGGCTGTAATGACTGGCTTGGCCCAAAGTCAAGAAAGGTTAAGGGCATTGGTGGAAAGACAAACTCCCTTGGAACCTCATCCTGGAACTGTAGCAACTAGTAACAATGAAAGGGATCAGCCTCATGTTAATCCACCAGTATTTGGACCTCATCTAGATCCGGAAGTCAACATCCCGGGAAATGTGCAAGGAAATACTACTGGGGGGAGAATCTTGCAAGAGGATCCTCAAGAAGAGCAATTTACTGTAATGGGAGCTGGAGACAAAGTCTATGATAGGAGGTTAGATGAAATTGCTGAGAAGTTGAGATCTTTGGAGTCTCAAAATTCCTTGGGCTTCGATGTAATGGATATGGGGCTAGTGGATGGGGTGAGAATTCCCCACAAATTCAAACCCTCGTGCTTCGAGAAATACAATGGAACCTCTTGTCCACGAACTCACCTGCAGTCTTTCCTGGGAAGACTTAAAGCATATACCATGGATGAAAAGTTGTGGATGTTCTACTTTGAAGACAATCTGACTGGGGCTTCAAGAGAGTGGTATTCACACCTGACCAGAGCTACTATCAGATGCTGGAAGGACTTAGCTGAAGCTTTCATCAGGCAGTATCAATACAATCTGGACATGGCTCCTAACAGGACCCTCCTAATGGGAATGTCTCAATCCTCCAGAGAAAGCTTCAGGGAATATGCCCAAAGGTGGAGACAGCTTGCTGCTGCTGTCCAACCACCCATGTCGGAAAGAGAAATGGCCGACATGTTCATGAATACTTTGCAAGGAACCTATATTGATAGATTGGCTGCCTTTTCTTCTACCAGCTTCGCAGATGTGGTTATAGCTGGTGAAAGGATTGAGAGTCTATTAAAAATGGGCAAGATTTCTGATAGTGGTGCAAGTTCATCCAGTAATCCCAGGAAGCCTTTTGTGGGACCCCGAAGAGCCGGTGAGACAAATGCCATTCATGCCAGCAGGGGCAGACCTCAGTATGTTCACCGGTCAGTGGCAGCAGTCACCATTCTAGCTCCAATTCATCAGCAATCAGCATATCAACAACAACAACCACAATATCAGCAACAAATTCAGTATCCGCAACAGAGAACCTACAACAACAACAGCAGTCAACAACAGCGACCCTTCCAACAAAGACCATCACAGGCAAACTAGGTGATTGACCCTATCCCTATGCCTTATGCTGCCTTATTGCCACAACTCCTGAAGCTTAACTTGGTTGAGTTAAGGACATTGGCACCTCCAGATCCCTCCAATCTCCCAAAGAATTATGATGTCAACGCCAGATGTGCTTTCCACTCCAATGCACCTGGTCACAATACTGAGAAGTGCAGAGCGTTGCAAATGAAAGTCCAAGATCTGGTGGATTCTAAAGCCCTCAACTTTGCACCTCCTCCGAATGTCAACAGAAATCCTATGCCTAATCATGGCGGGCCGAGGATTAATGCCATTGAGGAAGACAAACCATCTACCTTGATCACCGGTGTTGCACAAATTCGAACACCTTTGGTCGAAATTAAAGCACAACTTCTAGAGTGCCAAGTGTTCCCCGGGTGTGAACTCGGTTGTGGGTATTGCAACATTGCAGTCAACGGGTATGAAAATTTGAGAAGTGGCATAGATGGTCTCATTAAGGATGGTATCCTTCAGATTTCAACAACGGCGCCTACAAATCCAGAAATTCCTTTAACAACAATTCCTGACTCTCCTACGACAGCAGCAACAATCATTCCTACCGATTCATCAATATCATCAGCAGTTACTCCATCCATCACTTCAACAAGTCAAATTTCAACAACCATTTCTTCTACAACATCGCATCCATTTTATTAGCAGAATCTTCTACAACGCCATCAAAAATTAATGAAGCTGTCTCAGCAGTTACAATCTATTATGACCCATCAAACGTTCCTCCCAACAGCAATTTCCAACAACAAACCATGACACCTCCTGCCAGATCACCGGTCACAATTTACTATGATCCACACACCGTCACAGTACCTTCCTCTGGAGCAGTCAGCCCAGTCACCATTACGGTACCTGGACCAGTTCCTTATGAAAGCAGTAATGCCATACCTTGGCATTATGGCTCTGATCTTTACTGCAACAGGGAGAAAATCACTCTGGATTCATCAACCTCTTCTCCACAAGTTGATAATGTTGGGGGAGGCGGAGGCTTCACCAGAAGCGGACGCCTTTTTGCCTCACAAATGCAAAGACCTAATGTTGAAGCAGAAGCTGCTGCCAAAGCAAAAGGAAAGAGTGTGGTACCTGAAGAGCCAATTGTCAAAGAAACTCAGAAGACATCTTTTGAACATGATGTAGACGAGTTCATGAGAATCATAAAAAAGAAGTGATTACAAGGTGGTGGACCAGCTTCACCAAACTCCCTAAAAAATCTCCATATTATCACTATTGATGTGTTCCGAAGCTCACAGGGACGCATTGTTGAAAGTCCTGCATGCAGCATACGTGCCAGAGGAGATTACTGTTAATCAGTTAGAAACTGTGGTGGAAAATGTCAATACCAGTCATGGACTGGGCTTTACCAATACTGACTTAACAACAGAGGGACGTAACCACAACAAGGCTTTACACATCACCTTGGAATGCAAGGGTGCTGTTCTATCTCATGTACTAGTGGACACTGGGTCATCACTCAATGTTCTGCCAAAGAAAGCCTTAGTGAAGCTGGAGTATGATGGCTTGGCACTACGTCCGAGTAATTTGGTGGTGAGAGCATTTGATGGCTCTAAAAGATCAGTGCTTGGAGAGATTGATCAGCCTGTGATGATTGGCCCGCAGACCTTCAAGACTACCTTCTTTGTGATGGACATTCAGCCGGCCTACAGCTGTCTGTTGGGTAGACCCTGGATCCACGCCGCTGGCGCTGTTACGTCTACCCTTCATCAAAAGTTGAAATTCGAGTGGGAAGGCCAGATCATCACCATCTGTGGGGAGGAAGACATCTTTGTTAGCCATCTGGCCACATATAAGTACATAGAAATGGACGGAGAAATCCATGAAACCATGAGCCAGGGGTTTGAGGCCCTGAACATTAATGAAGCATCTGCTGTACTGGGAACCTCCATAACGTCATATCAGCAAGCCCGGAAGGTTGTTGAGGAAGGTACCGCCCAAGGCTGGGGCAAGTTGTTGCCCGTGGAAAAGAAAGAAGACCGATTTGGGTTGGGTTACAGACCAACTCAACAAGATCAATCAGAGGCTGCAAAAGAGCCCAATTTTGTCAGCGGGGGAATGCTCACCCCGGATGCTGTGAACAATTTGGAAGACGAGGAGGAAAGCGACCGCAACCTGGAGAGCTAGATACGTCCAAGGACCCCGGGGAGCCAAGTCCTTAACTGGTCTTCCCAGGAAATTATAAGGGTTACTCCTGCAGAGTAATTATTATTTCCTGTATTTTTAAAGCATGCATCAAGTCTTGCATCTTGCCCAAGATGTCAAGACTCATTTTGTAATCGGGCCATCTTGTATTTTGTGCAAAGATCAATTAATGAATATCAGAACATCTTTTGCAAATGGGTCTTTTTCTTTCCGCTCACTGTTTTTCATTTTTCTTTTTGTACAAAAATAAAATGGCAATGTTTTTCAGAATAAATAACTTCATTTTCACTTTTTTCTAAATAAGATAAAACTGATCACTAAAATAAACCAATCTAAACCCTTGCAGAAAGTGCCCCCCAGATTGCACCGACAACAACACTGCTATGACTTCGTATGACTTTGACAATCCAATCAATCAAGCTGATGAAGGGGTTGAAGAAGATTATGAGCTACCTGAAGAGTTAGCCAGGTTGTTAAGGCAAGAGGAGAAGGTTATCACTCCTCATCAGGAGGAGATCGAAACGGTTAATCTTGGTACGGAAGAAGACGTGAAAGAGGTTAAGATCGGGGCCTGCCTACAAGGTTCAGTAAAAGAACAACTGATTGACATGCTTCGGGAGTATGTGGATGTTTTTGCTTGGTCTTATCAGGATATGCCACAGTTGGACACCGACATTGTCATGCACAAGCTGCCTCTGAAAGAAGATTGCCCACCAGTAAAACAGAAGCTACGTCGTACTCTCCCAGATATGGCAATGAAGATAAAAGAAGAGGTACAAAGGCAGTGTGACGCCGGTTTCCTTGTTGTGACTAGTTATCCGCCGTGGGTTGCTAATATTGTACCTGTGCCTAAGAAAGATGGCAAGGTGAGGATGTGTGTGGATTACTGGGATCTGAACAGAGCCAGCCCAAAAGATGACTTCCCATTACCTCACATTGATGTATTGGTCGACAATACGGCTCAGTTCTCGGTATTCTCCTTCATGGATGGATTTTCAGGATACAATCAGATCAAAATGTCACCTGAAGACATGGAGAAGACAACTTTCATCACACCCTGGGGCACGTTCTGTTATAAGGTGATGCCATTCGGACTGAAGAATGCTAGTGCTACTTATCAACGGGCTATGGTAACATTATTCCATGACATGATCCACAAAGAAATTGAATGTTATGTGGATGACATGATTGCCAAGTCCCTCACAGAAGAAGACCACCTGGTGAATCTGTTGAAGTTATTCAAGCGTCTGAGGAAGTACCAGCTGAAGTTAAATCCCAACAAATGCACATTCGGGGTGAGATCCGGTAAGCTGCTGGGGTTCATTGTAAGTGAAAAAGGGATTGAAGTTGACCCTGATAAAGTTAAAGCCATTTAAGAAATGCCTGCACCGAAGACTGAAAAAGAGGTTCGGGGGTTTCTAGGTAGATTGAACTACATCTCAAGGTTCATATCCCACCTTACAGCAACCTGTGAGCCTCTGTTCAAGCTGCTAAGAAAAGAACAAACGGTCAGGTGGAACGAAGACTGCCAGAGGGCTTTTGACAAAATCAAAGAATACTTACAAGAGCCTCCGATCCTTATGCCTCCAGTTGAAGGAAGACCTCTAATCATGTACTTGACAATATTAGAAGAGTCAATGGGGTGTGTGCTGGGCCAGCATGACGAGTCTGGTCGAAAAGAGTATGCAATATATTACCTAAGCAAAAAGTTTACCGACTGTGAACAACGTTATTCACTGCTCGAGAAAACTTGCTGTGCTTTAGCGTGGGCTGCTCGCCGACTGAGACAGTACATGTTGACTCACACTACCTTATTGATCTCTAAGATGGACCCAGTTAAGTACATTTTTGAGAAGCCAACACTTACCGGACGGGTTGCAAGATGGAAAATGATCCCCACAAAATATGACATTCAGTACACATCTCAGAAAGCCATCAAAGGCAGTGTATTGTCCGATTATCTTGCTGAGCAACCCATTGATGATTACCAGCCTATGAGATTTGACTTCCCTGATGAAGACATCATGTTCATAAAAGCAAAAGATCATGAAGAGCCTGTGCACACTGAAGGGCCTGACCCGGAGGAAGAATGGATTATGATGTTTGACGGGGCTGTTAATATGAATGGTCGTGGTGTTGGTGCAGTACTCATTACACCTAAAGGAGTTCACATGCCTTTCTCGGCAAAACTCACCTTCAACTGCACTAACAACGAAGCCGAATACGAAGCTTGTATTATGGGTCTTGAGGAAGCCATTGACCTCAGGATCAAGACTTTGACTGTGTTCGGAGATTCGGCTCTGGTAATTAATCAAACCAACGACAAATGATACACTCACCAGGATCATCTGATACCATACCGGGATTATACAAGGAGGTTATTGACTTTCTTCACAACAGTCAAGCTTGAGTATATCCCTCGAGATGAAAATCAATTTGCAGACGCTCTGGCTACCATTTCATCCATGATCAAAGTTCAAGCTGCCAACTTTGTGCCTCAGATTTCAGTATCCAGACTTGACAGACCAGCATATGTGTTCTCAGCAGACATTGTTAAGGATGATAAGCCTTGGTTCCATGACATCAAATGCTTCTTGGAGGATCAAACATACCCACCTGGGGCATCTTCCAATAATAAGAAGACATTAAGAAGGCTAGCTGGCAGTTTCTTCCTGAATTCTGACGGTTCCCTGTACATGAGAAACTTTGATATGGTACTCCTCAGATGCGTTGATAGGACAGAAGCAGACTTGTTGATGCACGAGGTGCAAGAAGGATCCTTTGGTACCCATGCAGGAGGGCATTCTATGGATAAAAAGTTGTTAAGATCAGGCTATTACTGGATCACAATGGATGCAGACTGTTGTGCCTATGCCAGAAAATGCCATAAATGCCAGATTTATGCAGATAAAGTGCATGTGCCTCCGAATCCTCTGAATGTAATGTCTTCACCTTGGCCCTTTGCCATGTGGGGCATTGATATGATTGACAAAATTGAACCGACTGCTTCAAATGGCCACAGATTCATCTTGGTAGCCATTGACTATTTTACCAAGTGGGTTGAAGCAGCTTCGTATGCAAATGTTACAAGGCAGGTAGTAGCCCGATTCCTAAAGAGAGACATCATCTGTCGGTATGGAGTGCCCGAGCGAATCATTACTGATAATGGTTCCAACTTAAACAATAAAATGATGGCAGAACTGTGCCGGGACTTCAGGATCCAACACCATAATTCTTCTCCTTACAGGCCAAAGATGAATGGCGCTGTAGAAGCGGCTAATAAGAATATCAAGAAGATTGTACAAAAGATGGTGGTCACCTATAAAGACTGGCATGAAATGTTTCCATTTGCCTTGCATGGGTACCGTACCTCAATCAGAACGTCTACTGGGGCAACACCGTATCAGCTTGTGTATGGTATGGAGGCAGTCCTACCTGTTGAAGTTGAACTACCCTCCTTGCGGGTACTGATGGATGTCAAATTGAACGAAGCAGAATGGGTCCGATCCCGATACGAACAACTGAATCTGATTAAAGAGAAGAGATTGGCTGCAATTTGTCATGGGCAGCTGTATTAGAAAAGAATGAAGAAAGCCTTCGATCAGAAAGTCAGGCTTCAAGAGTACCAAGTAGGAGATCTTGTGCTGAAAAGACTCCTTCCTCCTCACACAGACCACAGGGGCAAGTGGACTCCGAATTACGATGGTCCATTCATAGTAAAGAAAGTTTTCTCTGGTGGAGCACTGATGCTCAGTACTATGGATGGTGAAGACTTCCTGTCCCCTGTGAATTCAGATGCAGTTAAAAAATACTTCTCATAAAATGACCCGCTGGACATAAAAACAGAATGTAGGTCCAGGCAAAAATAGGGCATCCCGGCGAGTCAAAAACAGAATAAAAGACTCGGGCAAAAATAAGGGAAAACAAATATATATAAAAACGTACACCCGCTGAGTTGAAAAGCCGCATTGGACAACTCAGGCAAAAATGGGTATCCCGGTGGATTGAAAACCCGAAAGGGCGATCCATGCAAAATAAGGGAATAAGCGAACAACTGCATTCTGAATTCATCTGTATCACTTACAACATGGTAAGCTTTGAAAGATTCAAGCTGCGGTCAGAATCAGCCTTCTTCAGAAAGCAAGATAAGAAGAACGTCAATGTCATACGAGTCAAAGTAAAAAGGGAAGCTCACTGAAGCGACATCAACATTGCCAACATCTTTTTGCCTCTCAATTTGTAACAATCTCCTCATTTCAGGGGATCTGTTTCTTTGACTGTATCTTGCCAATTCAGGGCACACAAATTAATAAAATCAGATTTTCAGTCGTATTTCGTCTTGTACTCTTTTATTTGCAAGATGTACGATGTCATTAATATACTGATTGCATAAATACAGATGCGTCTTTCTTAAAATACGTGCTTACAGGAAATATACTTACTCCCGGGAGTGTCTAAATTCCTATGATGGAATCCAGTAAGGGATACCTCAGGATACTTGTACGTTTCTTTGTCATGCAGGATTGCAGGTGTTCAAAGCGCAACATGGGGGACGAAGAACAACTCTCCAGCAAGCTGACAAATCATTATCTACTCAATACATCTTCCAAACAACACCAAAGCTGCTTTCTCCCCAGCTGAGTTACCAATCATCATTCCTCCTCAGCCAAGTGACAGACAGGAAACCACCTCCCCGCAGGGTTTCAGTCTCTATCCAGAAGAGCAATGCCTGAGGATCTCGCAACAGAGTGACGAAAGCTTCTGCAAACCCCAGCTGGGTCCCTCATTACTAGGATAGGTCTATCAATGATCTATTTCCCCATGCAGAGTCAGATATGTCAGACCTACCAATGATCTCATCCCCAGCTGGGATATCCACTTCAAGCAGATCAGCCAGAAATCTCCACGGCAACGGGATACGAATCCCGGATTGGTATCTTTGCATAATCATAAGCATTTGCATCCTATTTTCCCCACAGAGCGTAGCATTCCGTCTAATACGGAGCATTACGGCAAAAATCAAACATATTGGATAATCATAAGCCATGATCTGAATCAAACACTTGTAAACACCAACAGTACCACATCAGCAGAATACAAAATACCTCTCGAACTCCCCAGAGGAAAGCCAAAGCATTTCCCTTACACTCACAAATACAGATACATGCTCCTTTTGGCACCCGTCCGTGTCATCATTCCCCAGTAAAGTCGCCCGAGCGTTCTCTACAAACAGATGCTTATACATTACAGATGCTTCTCGACACCCGTCCGTGTCATATCCCCAGCAGAAAGCCAAAGCGTCCCCTTTGCACTCATAGCACAAATACATATATACACACTTCCTTGACACCCGTCCGTGTCACCCTCCCCAACATAGTTGCCTAAAACAAACACTCTGGGAACCATATACTTGTTTATAATACACTTTTTCCGACACCCGTCCGTGTCGTGCTCTCCCTAGCAAGATGAACACTCATCTATGTCTCACTCACCACTTTTTCACTCATATAGATACTCGTCCGTATCTTGTATATACCACTTAAATCCCCACAGAGTCGACACTCGTCCGTGTTCTTTGTTAACTAGTTGGCACTCGTCCGTATCATCATCTCTGAACATGCGTCAAGCACTTGTTTCTACTGATACTCGTCTGTATCATAGTCTTAAGGATGCTCGTCCGCATTTTTAATCTATACACCGTGTCAAACACTTATGGCTTCTTGAATTTAGACACTTGTCTGTGTATACCCTTCCCCAGAAGAATTTCCGGCAAATCTTGATGAACTATTTCCTTTCTATCTGACATTCGTCCTATGTCATGATACCTTTCGGCAGCCGTGCCCTGCCAGGTGATCGTCCTTCACCTTTTTGATGATCGTCCTTCATCATTCCCAGAGGAGTCTCTATTCATTAGAACCCCTTCCTATCCGACATTCGTCCTATGTCGTGATATTTTTAGCAGCCGTCCCCTGCTAGGTGATTGTCCTTCACCTCTTGATGATCTTCCTTCATCAATGCTTATCCGATGGCCGTCCCCATCGTTGATCTTGTTATCTGACATTCGTCCTATGTCATGATAAACCCCGAGAGCAGCCGTACCCTGCTAGGTGATCGTCCTTCACCTCTTGATGATCGTCCTTCATCATGCTTATCCGATGGCCGTCCCCATCGTCGACCTTTTTATCCGGCATTCGTCCTATGTCGCGATACTTTTGGCAACCGTACCTTGCCAGGTGATCGTCCTTCACCAATAGATGACCGTCCCTCATCTTATCCCCAGCAGAGCAGCCGTCCCCTGCCAGGTGATCGTCCTTCGCCTTTGATGACCGTTCCTCATCATTTATTTCTTCAGCCCGATGGTCGTCCCCATCATTTACCTATAATCCCCAGAAAGTCTTATTTCTTTACTTGATGGCCGTCCCCATTATAATCTCTTATATCCCCAACATGTCGGCCGTTCCCGTCATTGCTTCATCCCCAGCAGTCGTCCTCTGCTCGACGGTCGTCCTCCGTCGCCCGCACTTTATAATCATACTTTATTTTCTTTTACAATCTATATCCCTTTTCTTCTTCATTCTGTGAGTGCAAATTTTGGACTGTCTTTGGTATTCAACCACAAGTTATCTTGTTTGCCTGTTAAGTCGTTGCTTACATCCTGCACAGCTAACTCATGTTTGAATAGGGGCAGCTGTAAACACCCCAAATTTTCCCTCACTCATTTCACCATGGCTTGTGATCTTTTCATGTGCATAAATTCAATCATAGCATCTCATATTGCATTTTTGTTTCACTGCATTGTTTCAAAGTCATCTGCATCTAGGGTTTGTGATATGAGCCATCCCTGAGCCATCTAAGCCACTCCAAAGGTCTTTAATCACTTCAAAGGGGTCCATGTATGTTCAAGCATCACATTATATCCTCACAAGGTCAAGGAAGTCAAAGAATCACAAAAACTGAGAAAGGCATGGAAGCAGAGCCAGGTTTAACTGCACAGATGACCTAAAATAAGGGTTTTGGTTTCAGAGTCCATAACTCCAAATTTTTTTGGTCATTCTTGTTTCCATTGGTCTCTATATGTTATGAGGATCATGCATATCAATTTTCATGAAGAAATTCCATGGGGAAGGCATCTGATCACAAGTTGACTTCTTGAGTAAGTCAGTGCAAAATCAGGACATCTGAGGCCTCCAATGACAGAACCAAAGGGGTTTCTCCATCATTTTTGAATGTGTATGATCTTTATTGATCATAGAAGGTGTTAGAAGTTCACAAAATTGAAGAATTTCAAGCCATTTGCAAAGTTGCCTTTTTGGGAAAGTGACTTATAATGTAAACTTGCCATTTTGGGAATGTTTTTCAACCTCCTCTTTATGATTCAAAAATGCTTCAAATGAGAAAACTTTGGTCATGAAAGTTGTAGAATGGATCCTCCCATTTTCAAAAAGTACAAGAACTCATTCTAATTCATTTTGGATCAAAAGTTATGGCTTGTCAAAGTTGGGAAAAATCACTTATTTTTCACTTTTGCACCAAAGAGGGAAAGTTGCAAAACCTCATGCCAAAGCCAAATGTGACCTCTAATTAACTTCTAACCATTGCACAAACCTCACACATGACCTAAAACTCAGAATTGCACAAGGATTTCTCAAGTTTCATGCCATGGACTTCACAAATTTCAAAAGGGGCCAAACTTCCCCAAAATTGCAAAATGGATCAAATCTCTTCATCCACTTGAGCCAGCTCACTAAATCAATTTCCATGGACCTCCCTAAAGCCAGCTGACTCGAGCCATGCCCTTAAACCAGCCTGCCACTTGCCCATACCTCCAAGTACAACTTTCTTGACTTTTTGCAACTTGGGCCATACCAATCAAACTGAGCCACACCAACTACTCTGACCAATCACAGCTTCACATACATGCCTCATGGATCACATTTCACACAATCTTGGAAGCTGAAACCTCCCATAGCACAGCATTCTCCAAAATCCCTCTTTATGCATTTTTCTTCGAATCTCAATACACAAGCCTAAAACCTCAAAACAAACTTCACAGAATCACTCACCATGATCCTCTGATCATTTCCCAACCATTCCTTTGCCCTAAAAGGCCCATAATCAGAAATACGATTTTCACCACCCCTGAACTGGAAGCTTCAAAACCCTTCATATAAACTCATTCCAAGCTTACCAGAAGCCTCAAGGAGTTCATTAGAGTGGAAAAGCACAAGGCAGAAGGTCAGAAAGCCCAGGATTCGAAAGCTCAACCTCAGGTAACATGATGAACAATTTTTCCAGAACTCTAATTTCTTGTTAAAATATTGTTCTATGTGTTGCCCTGATCATGGGGATGTGTTTATTTTTGAAAATGAGCCAGAGACAAGCATTTTATGTTGCTCTGAAATTTTTCCCCTAAATTTGTTCCTCTTCGATTCTCCTTGTGTGAGTAAAATAAATTGTTTTTGTTCATGGATTCTGTTTGTTTGATGTTAGAGGAAGAGTTCTGGAGATTTTGGCATGTTTTTATAGCTTAGGGAGAGAGATAGAAATTCTCAGGGGAGAGTGTGGCCGGAGAAGATGACCGGAGGTCATTTCCGGCCACCTGAAAGTCATTAGGGCTTTTAATTGTGATTAGGGTTTCGTTCAAATCTGGGCCTTTGGATCAAGCTTTCCCGCGTGCAATGAAGGGCCTGGATCATGTCATTAATTTTTAATTAGGTTTGTTAATTTAATTAATTAAGTTTAGTCAGATTCAAATCTGGACCATAGGATCTGGCGCCAGTCAATTCCCTCCAAATCCATTTGAATCTCAGCCTCACGATGTGCATACTTTTCCATTTATTCATTTTTATTTCATTTTATTTATATTAAACTTCCACGAATTTCTAAAAATAGCAAAACATATTAAAAAATTTTGAAATTTTTTGTCAAACCTTTTATTAATTTTCAGAACCCAAAAATATTTTTATTTTTATTTTTTGTATTAAAAATTATTTTTAAATCATTTAAATGTTTATTTTTAATTAGTTAATGGAAATTAATTAATTAAAAATGCATTTATGTATTTAAAAATCACCAAAAAATTCACATTGCATTTTAAAACATTTAGAAACATTATCAAACTCTCAAAACAAATTTCTTTTTGGTTCTTGACCTATTTTGACAATTTTCATTGGAATTAAAGTTGTTTAAAGGCAATATTGTTGTTCAAACTTAGAAAAATTCATTCTGCCTAACCATGAAGAGTTTGATGATGGTTCTTCTTGCATTACATCCTTCATAGCATGTAGTTTTTAGGGTAAAATTGGTTTGAATTTATCTTTCATTTTCAATTTAATGTGCATTTTTTCCTTTTGAGGTGCCTTGACACCCTAGTTGACTTGAGAAAATCATAACTCCCATTAGGTTTAGATTTAGGTCTCCTCCTTTGGGCAGTGAACTTGTGTAGGGTTAGGGTTCCTTTGATCCCATTTTCAATTTTTTATCATGTCATTTGCTTCTGATTTTGAATTTTTGTGTCACATGTTATGCATAAACCCTAATTCTTGCCTTCCTTTGCATCCATCTTTCATTTGCTTGCATACAAGAACTTGCCATGACATTGTGTGCATCCATATGACATATAAGACATCTTAGGACATATTAGAATCATGTTTTATCATTGCATCATTCATTTTCCATGTTATATGTTCATTCCAATTCATAAACTTTCATGAATCTTTATGGTTCAAAGCATGCTTCATTTGCATCCTCATCCTTGTATGATCATCCACAACTCTTGACATGTGTTTGCATCATCTCTTAGCATCATTTACATCATGGTCATTCTTCTGACTTTGTCTTGCATCATGGCATTTCATCTCATTTTCATTGCATTTTATTTCCTTTGCTAACTTTTCAGGTGGTAAGTTGTTTTGAGAAGTGAATTTGCCTTCACTTCTCACAATCTCTTCTCATCTCTCTTATGCATCATTGCTGCATTTTATCCTTGTATTAGAGTGAGCTTGCTCATTCATGTTCATCTCTTACTTTGTTTCTTCAGACAACTTGTCTTCTTAAGTGAAACAAGTTGTCTTGATTCTCTCTGCTTCTTTCTCCTTTCATCTGCTTCTTTCCTGGTGGCTTTTCCCCTGAAGATCTTTTGCAAGCCTCATTAACCCTTGGAAAACCCAAGCATGATCACAATTAGGGTTTGATTAGTCCCCCTTTAGTTTTACCTTTGTGTCATCTTTGAGTCTTCTATTCTCATCTCATAATCAGGGACTAAACCCTAAAGGTCTTAAGGCTTTGTGATTAAGCTTATGCCTGCATCCTTCTATTAGGATGGAGTGTATAACTTTAATCCTAAGTGTTAAACCCTTAATGTGTTTAAATCCTTTAATCAATCCACTTAATAATCACTAAGACATCAAGCTTGTAACTTGGGCCTTGCATTAGGGTTCTAATTCTTCCTTAATTGGTTAAGAAGGACGAACCCTAGTGTTAATGGACAAGTCCTCCTCAAGTTGTCTTACAAACCATAAAATCCATTTCTTAATCTTATCATTAACTAAAATCCACTCTAATAAAGGCTTTGTTTTGTCATGAGGTTAATCCCTAATCATGGATTAAGTTGAAGAGCCTTCCTCAGCTTAAATGTTCTCATCTATTATCCTTCTATTAGGATGGTGTAATGGGTCCATTAAATCTTTGATTATGGCTTAAACTCATTACTTAACACTAAACAAAAACTCCAAAAATATATAAATAAAGGCAAGTAGGTTAATGATCTTAATCCTACATCATGGTGATTAAGTGTGAGGTGTTGACTTCATACTTAAGGTATTCTCATTACCCCTTATCAGGGGGAAGATGTGATGAGTTTACTAACCCTTGATTTAGGCTTAAGCTCATTTTCTTATGACAAACTCCAAAAAGCAATAAAATATTGAAAACCCAAAAACAAACAATAATCGTCTCCTTCGAGATTCTTTTCTCATCATCTTCACTCACAAACGAGAACTTGCTTCTTCCGTCTAATGCAAGACAGTTTGCACCTGAGCCAGATAGGTCATACACTTGAGCATAGACAAGTAAGCAGTTCACAAGTCAATTTATCTTTCAGTCTCTTTGAGTCGAACTACGGTGTTCTGACTTCCTCATTGCACGAGAGGATACGTAGGCATAACTTAACAGTTATCGAACAAAAGTCTCTGTATATTCCCCCCTCTTCCAGCATTATTTTTTAAGCCTCATAGTCTTGAGCACTTCATTCTTGTTCTCACACTGACACTTCTTTTATATACTTCACATTTCTTTTACACTGACACTTGCATTCTTTCCAGCTTTGATACACAAATTGCATTGACACTACTCCTTTAAAACACAAATCTTTCAAGCGTGGATCCCGTCGAGTACGACGGACAATCTGGGTGCTAATACCTTCCCAGGTTGTAACCAACCCCTTTTCTCAGCTTCTCTGGTTCGCGACCGTCTTATCCATCTCTTCTTAGGTTTATGCAGCATTACCTTTCCTTCGGGATAAAAATGCCTAGCTGGCGACTCTATTCATTTCCTTCTCCTTTCGCCGACCGTTCGCGTCTGTACCCTTCTTGGCCCTGTGTGTCATCAGGTGGGAGCGACACTTACAGCAACCTGTGAACCTTTGTTTAAGCTGTTGAAAAAGGAACAGACGGTCAGGTGGAATGAAGATTGTCAAAGGGCTTTTGACAAAATCAAGGAATACTTACAAGAGCCTCCAATCCTTATGCCTCCAGTTGAAGGAAGACCTCTAATCATGTACTTGACAGTATTAGAAGGGTCAATGGTGTGTGTGTTGGGCCAACATGACGAGTCTGGTCGAAAAGAGTATGTAATATACTACCTAAGCAAAAAGTTTACCGACTGTGAACAACGTTATTCACTGCTCGAGAAAACTTGTTGTGCTTTAGCGTGGGCTGCTCGCCGACTGAGGCAGTATATGTTGACCCACACCACTTGAGTATATCCCTCGAGATGAAAATCAGTTTTCAGATGCTCTGGCTACTATTTCATCCATGATCAAAGTTCAAGCTGCCAACTTTGTGCCTCGGATTTCAGTATCCAGACTTGACAGACCAGCATATGTATTCTCAGTAGACCTTGCTAAAGATGATAAGCCTTGGTTCTATGACATCAAATTCTTCTTGGAGTATCAAACATACCCACCTGGGGCATCATCCAATAACAAGAAGACATTAAGAAGGCTAGCTGGTAGTTTCTTCCTGAATGCTGATGGTTCCTTGTACAAGAGAAACTTTGATATGGTACTCCTCAGATGTGTTGATAAGACAGAAGCAAACTTGTTAATGCACGAGGTGCACGAAGGATCTTTTGGTACCCATGCGGGAGGGCATGCAATGGCTAAAAAGTTGTTTAGATCAGGCTAATACTGGATCACAATGGATGTAGACTGTTGTGCTTATGCCAGGAAGTGCCATAAATGCCAGATTTATGCAGATAAGGTGCATGTGCCTCCAAACCGTTTGAATGTAATGTCTTCACCTTGGCCCTTTGCCATGTGGGGCATTGACATGATAGGCAAGATTGAGCCGACTGCTTCAAATGGTCACAGATTCATCCTGGTAGCCATTGACTATTTTACCAAATGGGTTAAAGCAATCTCGTATGCAAACGTTACCAGGCAAGTGGTAGCCCGATTCTTGAAAAGAGACATCATCTGTTGGTATGGAGTGCCCGAGCGAATCATTACTGATAATGGTTCCAACTTAAACAATAAAATGATGGCAGAGCTGTGTCGGGACTTCAAAATCCAACATCACAATTCTTCTCCTTACAGGCCAAAGATGAATGGCGCTGTAGAGGCAGCTAACAAGAATATTAAGAAGATCGTGCAAAAGATGGTGGTCACATACAGAGACTGGCATGAAATGCTACCATTTTCCTTGCATGGGTACCGTACGTCAATCAGAACATCCACAGGGGCAACACCGTATCAGTTTGTTTATGGTATGGAGGCAGTCCTACCTGTTGAAGTTGAATTACCCTCCTTGCGGGTACTAATGGATGTTAAACTGAATGAAGCAAAATGGGTCTGATCCCGATACGAACAGCTGAATCTGATTCAAGAGAAGAGATTAGCTGCAATCTGCCATGGGCAGTTATATCAGAAAAGAATGAAGAAAGCCTTCGATCAGAAAGTCAGGCTTCGAGAATACCAAGTAGGGGATCTTGTGCTGAAAAGACTCCTTCCTCCTCATATAGACCACAGGGGCAAGTGGACTCCGAATTACGATGGTCCATTCATAGTAAAGAAAGTTTTCTCTGGTGGAACACTGATGCTCAGTACTATGGATGGTGAAGACTTCCTGTCCCCTGTGAATTCAGATGCAGTTAAAAAATACTTCGCATAAAAATGACCTGCTGGACATAAAAACAGAATGTAAGTCCAGGCAAAAATAGGGCATCCCGGCGAGTCAAAAATAGAATAAAAGACTCGAGCAAAAATAAGGGAAAATAAATAATAATAAAAAATGTACACCCGCTGAGTTGAAAAGCCGCATTGGACAGCTCATGCAAAAATGGGTATCCCGGTGGATTGAAAACCCGAAAGGGCGATCCACGCAAAATCAGGGAATAAGCGAACAACTGCATTCTGAATTCGTCTGTATCACTTGTGACATGGCAAGCTTCGAAGGATTCAAGCATCGGTCAGAATCAGCCTTCTTCAAAAGCAAGATAAGAAGAACATCAATGTCATACGAGTCATAGCAAAAAGGAAGCACACTAAAGCGTCATCAACGTTGCCAGCACCTTTTTTGTTTCTCAATTTGTAACAATCTCCTCATTTCAGGGGATCTGTTTCTTTGACTGTACATGCCAATTCAGGGCACACAAATTAATAAAAATCAGATTTTCAGTCACATTTCGTCTCGTACATTTTATTTTCATTTGAAAAATTGTCCGATGTCCTTAATATAATGATTGTGTAAATACAGATGCGTCTTTTCTAAATTACATGCTAGCGGGAAATGTATTTACTCTCGGGAGTGTCTAAATTCCTATGATGGAATCCGGTAAGAGACACCTCGAGGTAATTGTATGTTTCTTTGTCATAACAGGATTGAAGGTATGCAAAGCACAACACGGGGCGTGAAGGCTTCTCCCCAATCATTACTTACTCAGCACATCTCCCAAACAGCACCAGAGATTGCTTACTCCCCAGCTGAGTTGTCAGGTCTCCTCATCCTCAGAAGGATCCTCAAAGACACCTCTAGGAAGGTCGTTCAATGATCATTCCTCCCCATCCGAGTGTTAAACAAGGAGCCATCTCCCCGCAGAGTTTCAGCCTCTATCCAAAAGAGCAATGTTTGAGGATCTCACAACAAAGTGACGAAAGCTTCCGCAGCCCCAGCTGGGCCTCTCATCATCGAAGATAGGTCTATCAGTGACCTGTATCCCCAAGCAGTCATACATCTTAGCAGATCTACCAATGATCTCATCCCCAGCTGGGACACTCCTTCAAGCAAATCAGCCAGAGATCTTCACAGCAATGGGATCTGAATCCTGGATCGGTATCGTTTGCATAATCATAGCATTCACATCATATTTCCCCCCAAAGCGTAGCATTCCGTTTAATACGGAGCATTACGGCAAAAATCAAACATATGGCATAATCACAAGCCATGTTTTGAATCAGTCACCTGTGGATATTGACATCCCATCAACAATATACAAGACACCTCTCAAAATTCCCAGCAGAATGCCAAAGCATTTTCTTTGCATTTCCCAGATACAGATACATGCCCCTTTTGACACTCGTCCGTGTCATCTTTCCCCAGAAAGTCTCCAGAACACTTTCCACGAACAGACGCATCTACATTACAGATAATCCTCGACACTCGTCTGTGTCATATCCCCAGCAGAGAGCCAAAAGCGTCCCTTTTGCACTCACAAAAACATACACACCCTCCTGACACAGTTGCCTAAACACTTGTTCATAATACACTTTTTCCGACACCCGTCCATGCCATCTTATCCCCACAAATTTTCAAAGATATCTCTTATAACTTATACACTTCCCTTTATGATACTCGTCCGTATCATACTCTCCCCAGCAAGTTGAACACTCGTCTGTGCCTCACAACGCTTATTTTCACTCATACAGATAATCGTTCGTATCTTGTATACACACTTAATTCCCCTCAGAGTCGACACTTGTCTGTGTTCTTTGTTAACCGGTTGGTACTCGTCCGTATCATCATCTCTGAACATGCGTCAGCGTTTGTTTCTACCAATACTCGTCCGTATCATAGTCTTAAGGATGCTCGTCCGCATCTTTAATCTATACACAGAGTCAAAACACTTTTACCATTCTTACATTGAATGTGGACACTTGTCTGTATCTACTATTCCCCAGAAGAGTTCCCAGCAAATTCTTGGAAAAATTTCCTTTCTATCTGACATTCGTCCTATGTCATGATACTTCCGGCAGCCGTACCCTGCCAGGTGATCGTCCTTCACCTTTTTGATGATCGTCCTTCATCATTTCCCCAACGGAGTCTCCGTTTTTGGAATCCTTTTCTATCCGACATTCGTCTTATGTCATGATATTTTCAGCAGCTGTCCCCTGCTAGGTGATCGTCCTTCACCCTTTCTGATGATCGTCCTTCATCACTCTTATCCGATGGTCGTCCCCATCGTTGATCTGGTTATCTGACATCCGTCCTATGTCATGATAAAACCCGAGAGCAGCCGTACCCTGCTAGGTGATCATCCTTCACCTCTTGATGATCGTCCTTCATCATGTTTATCCGATGACCGTCCCTCATCCTTATCTCCAACAGAGAAGCCGTCCCCTGCTAGGTGATCGTCCTTCACCTTTGATGACCGTACCTCATCATTTATTTCATTTATGCTTCGAACTTGATGGTCGTCCCCATCATTTGCTTTACCTTTAATCCCCAGAGAGTTTTGTTCCTTTACTTGATGGCCGTCCCCATCATGATACCTCAATTTCCCCAGCATGTCGGTCGTCCCCGTCGTTGCTTGATCCCCAGCAGTCGTCATCTGCTCGACGGTCGTCCTCTGTTGCCCGCACTTTATAATCATACTTCACTCCCTTTTACAATCTATATCCCTTTTCTTCTTCATTCAGTGAGTGCAAATTTTGGACTGTCTTTGGTATTCAACCACAAGTTATCATGTTTGCCTGTTAAGCCTCTGCTTACATCCTACACAGCTAACTCATGTTTGAATAGGGGCAGCTGTAAACACCCCAAATTTCCCTCACTCATTTCACCATGGCTTGTGATCTTTTCATTAGCATAAGTTCAATCATAGCATCTCACATTGCATTTGTACTTCACTGCATTGGTTCAAAGTCATCTGCATCTAGGGTTTGTGATTTGAGCAATCCCTGAGCTATCTGAGCCACTCCAAAGGTATTCAATCATCTCAATAGGGTCCATGAATTTTCAAGCATCATATTATATCCTCCCAAGATCAAAGAAGTTAGAAAATCACAAGAACTGTGGAAGGTGTGGAAGCAGAGCCAAGCTTAACTGCACAGATGACCTAAAATTATGGTTTTGGTTTCAGAGGCCATAACTCCAAATTTTTTGGTCATTCTTAATTCTATTGGTCATTATATGCTATAAGGATCATACATACCAATTTTCATGAAGAAATTCAATGGGGAAGGCATCTGATCAATGGATGACTTCTTGAACAAGTCAGTGCCAAATCAGGGCATCTGAGGCCCCCAATCATCCAACCAAAGAGTCTCCTCCATCATTTTGGGTGTATATGATCTTTATTTGATCTTATAAGAAGTTAGAAGTTCACAAAATTGAAGAATTTCAAGTCATTTGCAAAGTTGCCATTTTGGGAAAGTGACTTGTAATGCAAACTTGCCATTTTGGGAAAGTTTTTCAACCTCCTCTTTTTGATTCAAAAATTCTTCAAATGAAAAATTCTTGGTCATGAAAGTTGTAGATTGGATCATTCCCTTTTCAAAAAGTACAAGAACTTGATCTAATTCATCATAGAACTCAAGTTATGGCCTTGCAAAGTTGGGAAAAATCACAAAATTTCACTTATGCACCAAAGAGGGAAGTTTGCAAAAACACTTGCCAAAGCCAAATGTGACTTCTAATTGACTTCTAAGCATTACACAAACATCACACATGACCTATAATTCATAATTGCACAAAGAAATCCCAAGTTTCATGCCTTGAACATCAAGATTTCCTAAAGGGGCCAAAACATCACATAATTGCAAAACACCCCATAACTTTCTTCTCTCTTGCTGAATTCCTTCAAGAATGGATTTGTGGACCTCCATGAAGTCAGCTGTGCATGGACATGCCCAAGGGCCAGCTGTGTTCTTGCCTATACCTCAAGTACAAGTCATGTTGACATTTTTGCAACTTGCCCATACCAATCAACATAGGCCACCACCCACCCTCTGACCTATCCCAGCATGATATGTGTACCAAAAGCAAGCCATTTCATAACATAACACAAGCTGAAACCTCCAAGAACTCAGCAATCACAAAAACTCCCTCTTATGCAAAAGCCTTTGAAACTCATAGCTCAGCCATCAAACCTCAAAATAAGTTCCACCATTCAACTCCATATCCATTGCTGATCATTTCCCACCCTTCATTTTGCCCTAAAACACCCTGAATCAAAAACACAATTTTGACATTGCTTAAACTGAACTTCTGCCAACTTCATTTAGAGACCATATAAACTCCAACCAAGCATCACAAACTCTTCAGGAGGATCATTGGAGCTGATTTGAGGCAAAGAAGCATCCCACCAGTGCCATTTTCGAAAGCTTCAGTTCAGGTGAGCTCAAGAACTTTTTTTCCAGAACCTTCATTTTAAGTTCTCAATTGATTCTATGTGCTCTCCTGATGATCATGATGTCTTTACTTTTGAAAAATGATTGAGAAATAAGCATTTCATAAGCTTATGAAATTTATGCTATGTTTTCCGTTTTGCTTCGATTCATGTTCTTGGTGATGAATAAATGAATTTTGTTGTGTGATTCTTGTTGGGGTTGGTGTGAGGATCATTTCTGGAGAGTTTAAGGGCTTGGGGTTGCGTATAGAGTGAGATAGCATGAGGGGATAGCCGGAGAAGATGACCGGAACACTGTTCCGGTCACCTGAAAGTGATTAGGGTTCAGATTAGGGCTTAATTGTGTAATTAGCGTAGTTTGAATTCTGGCCCTTGGATAGCGCGCGAAGTCAATTCCCTCCCTTTTCCATTTGAATCTGGGCCACTGGATCAGCATACTTCCATTATTTCACATTTTAATTTCATTTTAATTGCATTTCTTTGTACATTTTATTAAAAATAGCAAAACACTTTCAAAAAAATTTATCTTTTGCATTTCCCTTTCAAATATTTTTCTCATTCTGAAAATATTTTTTTATTTTATTTTTTGCATAAAATTCGTATTTTTAAAATATTTAAATGTTTATTTTAATTAATTAATGAGAATTAATTAATTAAAATACCATTTAAGTTTCTAAAAATCACCAAAAAAATCATATTGCATCTTGATACATTTAGAGACATTATAAAACCCTTCACACAAATTTCTTTTTTGTTCTTGACCTATTTTGACATTTTTCTTTGGATTTAAGGTTCTAAAAAGCCAATATTTTTGCCCTAACTTAGAAAAATCCTTTCTTCCTCTTGTCATGTAGTTTCTAGGATAAAATTGGTTTGAATTTATTCTTCATTTTCAATTTGTTTTGCATTTATCATTGAGAGGTACCTTAAAACCCTAGAAAATTTAGGAAAATCATAACTTTCATTAGGTTAAGAGTTAGGTTTTCCCCTTTGGGTAGTGAACTTATGTAGGGTTAGGGTTCCTTTAATCCTATTTTCAATTTTGTATCTTGTCATTTGCTTCTGATTTTGAATTTTGCATTGCATATTGTATGTAAACCCTAATTTTTGCCTTCATTTGCATTCATCCTTCATATGCTTGCATACATGAACTTTCCATGACATTTTGTGCATCCACATGACATATAATACATCTTAGGACATATTAGAATCATGTTTGATCAATTCCTCATCCATTTGCCATGCGTTTGCTTTCATTTCATGTCATATGCATTCATGAACTTTCATGCCTTCTTACATGTTTCATTTGCATCCTCTTTGCTTGTATAATCATCC
Organism: Lathyrus aphaca; assembly: GCA_963966055.1. Classification (NCBI taxonomy): domain Eukaryota; kingdom Viridiplantae; phylum Streptophyta; class Magnoliopsida; order Fabales; family Fabaceae; genus Lathyrus; species Lathyrus aphaca. The sequence goes on along the minus strand of OZ014522.1, from coordinate 447,418,853 downwards.
ACATCACATGACATGCTTTCATGCCATCCCATAGCATCATTTGCATCATGAATGTGCTTCTGAATTTGGCTTCCATCTTTGCATTTCATTTCATTTTTATGTCACTCCATTTCTCTTTGCTAACTTTTCAGGTGGTAAGTGTTTGAGAAGTGAATTTGCCTTCACTTCTCACAATCCCTTCTCATCTCTCTTATGCATCATTGCTGCATTTTACTTGTGTATTAGAGTGAGCTTGCTCATTCATGCTTCTTCTCCTCTTTCTTTCTTCAAGCAACTTATCTTCTTAAGTGAAGTAAGTTGTCTTGCTTCTTCTGCTTCTCCTCCTTTCATCTTCTTCTTCCTTGGTGGCTTTCCCTTGAATATCTTCTTGCAAGCCTCACAAAACCTAGGCATACCCAAGCATGATCACAATTAGGGTTTTATTAGTCCCCCATTAGTTTTACCTTTGTGTCATCTTTGAGTCTTCTCTTCTCATCTCTTAATCAAGGACTAAACCTTAAAGGTTTTGAGGCTTTTTGATTAGGGTTATGCCTGTATACTTCTATTAGGATGGAGTGTATAACTTTAATCCTAAGTGTTAAACCCTTAATCTGTTTAAATCCTTTAATCAATCCACCTAATAATCACTAAGACATTAAGCTTGTAACTTGGGCCTTGCATTAGGGTTCTAATTCTTCCATAATTGGTTAAGAAGGACTAACCCTAGTGTTAATGGACAAGTCCTCCTCAAGTTGTCTTACAAATCATAAAATCCACTTCTTAATCTTACCATTAACTAAAATCCACTTAATAAAGGTTTTGTTTTGTCACGAGGTTAATCCCTAATCATGGATTAAGTTGAGGAGCCTTCCTCAGCTTAAATGTTCTCATCTATTATCCTTCTATTAGGATGGTGTAATGGGTCCATTAAATCCTTGATTATGGCTTAAACTCATTACTTAACACTAAACAAAAAAACTCCAAAAACATCTAAATAATCACAAGTAGGTTAATGATCTTAATCCTACATCATGGTGATTAAATGTGAGGTGCTTACTTCATACTTAAAGTATTCTCATTACCCCTAATCAGAGGGAAGATGTGATGAGTTTACTAACCCTTGGTTTAGGCTTAAGCTCATTAACTTATGACAAATCCAAAAACAATAAAAGATTGAAAATACCAAAAACAAACAATAATCGTCTCCTCCGGGATTCTTTTCTCACCTCCTTCACCCACAAACGAGAACTCGCTTCTTCCGTCTAATGCAAGACAGTTAGCACCTGAGCCAGACAGGTCATACACTTGAGCATAGGCAAGTAAGCAGTTCATAAGTCAATTTATCTTTCAGTCTCTTTGAGTCGAACTACGGTGTTCTGACTTCCTCATTGCACGAGAGGATACGTAGGTATAACTTAATTGTTATCGAACAAAAGTCTCTGTATATTTCCCCTTCTTCCAGCATTATTCTTTAAGCTTCATGGTCTTGAGCTTTGCACTCTTTCCTTACACTGACACTCCTTTATTACACTTCACATTTCTTTTGCACTGACACTTGCATTCTTTTCCAGCTTTTGCACATAAAATAGCACTAACACTACCCCTTTAAACACAAATCTTGTAAGCATGGATCCCGTCGAGTACGACGGATAATCTGGGTGCTAATACCTTCCCAGGTTGTAACCAACCCCCTTTCTCAGTTTCTCTGGTTCGCAACCGTCTTATCCATCTTTTATTAGGTTTATGTAGCATTACCTTTACTTTGGGATAAAAATGCCTAGCTGGCGACTCTTTTATTCTCAGTTCACCTTTGTATGTTCTTCTCCTCTTCGCCGACCGTTCGCGTCTGTACCCCTCTTGACCTAGCCTCATTTGGTGGGAGCGACAAAAGGTAAAAAATAAGGGGGACTAATCACAACCATAATCATTTTCATGCTTGGATTTCCTATGGTTTATGAGGCTTAGATAAATATCTTCAAGGACAGCCACCAATGGAAGAAGCAGATGAAAGGAGGAGGAAGCAGGAGAATAAGTTACTTACTTCACTGAAGAATATAAGTAACTTAAAGAAAGAAAGTGAGAGATATGGACACAAGTGAATCAAATTAACTTCAAAGACAAGTTAAAATGCATATGAAAATGATAAGAAGTGAGAGGTGAAGGTAAATCCACCTCCCAAAATAACTTACCAAAAGTTCTTGAAAAGTTAACATGGATGCATAAGACATAAAGCATGAAGAAATGAATTGAAATGAGATGAGATGAGATGCAAAGATCAAAGTCAGAAGTGTTTATGCAATGAAAATGGCATATGAGATGATGTATTGTCATACAAAGTGCATATGAATGATCATACAAGGATGAGATGATATGAAAGCATACCTAGAAGTTTGAAAACACATCAAAGTTTATGAAATGAAATGAATGCTAAACATGGAAAATGAATGAAAAAATGATCAAGCAAGGTTCTAACATGTCCTAAGATGTCTAAGATGACATATGAATGCATGCAATTCCATGGCAAGTTCATGTGATGATGAATATGCAAGGTGAATGCAAATGAAGATGAGATATTAGGGTTTTATGGACATATGAGATGCAAATGGATAAAACAGAAGCAAACAACAAGATAAATATTTGAAATCAAGCTCAAACGAACTCTAATCCCATACTAGGTCACACCCCAAAGGAGAAGGTCAGAAGCCTAACCTATCAAAAGTCATGATTTTCCTAAGTTTGCTAGGGTTTTTGGGTGATTTAAAAGGAAAAATGCAAATCAAATTGAAAATGCAAGATAAATTCATGAGAAAAATGACCTATAAACTACATGCAATATTTAACACAATGCAAAAAGAATCAAGTTCAAACTATTCTTGGTTAGGCAGAAATGATTTTTCAAAGTTAGGCTTTAAGAATGTGATTTTAATGACCCTTAATTCAAAGAAAATTGGTAAACTATGATCAAACCTAAAAAGAAATTTGTGTGAAGAGTTTGAAATTGTTTCTAAATGCATTGGAATGGTTCATGATTTTTTTGGTGATTTTTAGAAACCTAAATGTATTTTTAATTAATTAAAATACTTTAATTAATTAAAAATAACATTTAAATATTTTAAAAATACTTTTTTAATGCAAAAAATAAAATAAAAATTATTTTTGGATTGAGTTAAATATTTAGAGTCAGAATACAAAAGGAAATATTTTTGTGATGATTTTTGATATTTTAAAATAATTGTGCAAAAGAAATAAAAATAAATGAAATAAAAATGAACAAAATGGGAAGTATGCTGATCCAGTGGATGAGATTCAAACTGGGGAAGGAGGGAATTTACCACGCATGCATCTTAATGACTGAGATTCAAACTGGGTTAATTATCATTAATTAATTAAATAATTAGAATTAACTTAAGTGAAATAATCCTGACCGTACGCACGCTAACCTAATCAAGATCCAAGGGTTGGAAATCAATCTGGGCAACTAACCCTAATTAGGGTTTTAATAATTTTCAGGTGACCGGGGCTAGCTCCGGTCATCTTCTCCGGCCAATCAAAATTCCAACTTCTTCCCTAGGTCAAATTAAAAGCTCTAAAGCTCCATAAATGATCTAGTACTCTCCCTTAACAAGAATCCATCATCAAACAACATTTATCATTCACAAAAATCATGATTCGAAGAAAAACGGAAAAACATTCAAAACTTTCAGAAGTTCAATACATGCTTGTTTCTCATCCATTTTCGAAAATAAACATATCAGGGTAATCAGCTAATCATGTAGAATCATTTAGAAACTTAAAACAAGAGTTCTGGAAAAAAAGTTCATCATGGCTACTTGAGTTGAAGCTTTGCAAACTGGAGCTTTCTGACCTCTTCCTTTGTGAAAAATGCCTCCAATGATCCCTCTGATGCTTCTGGAAAGCTTGAATGGAGTTTAAATGGCCTCCTTTGTGAGTTTCAATTCTGAGGAGTGAGAAATTGTGTTTGTGTTGTGGTGTATTCCAGGCCATTCTAGTGGTTGGGATTTGTTCCTTAGGTGATGCTGAGTTGAATGCTGAAGAAAAATTGAAGTTTGAGTGGTTGTGCTATGAAATTCGAAGAGATGAAGGTATGAGGTGATTTTTGGCAATCTGAGTGTTGAGATGTTCTCAAGCTTGTGTGTTGTGTTGTTTTAGGTCCATGAGGTTCACATAAGTCATGTTGATTGGTTCAGAGAGTTGGTGTGGCATAGTTTGATTGGTATGGGCAAAAATGCAAAAAAGTCAAGATTATGTGTACTTGAAGCATGGCATGGGTCAGAGGTGTTTTCATGGGGTGTCTGGCTTCAGCTTGCATCAAGGATGGCCCTAGGATCAAAGTTATGCAGCTGGAAGGCTTGGATCATGAGATGGCATAGATTTTGCAACTTTCCCTCTTTGTTGTTTCTTGGATCACAAGCCATGAAAACCCTAGATTCAAAGGCCAATTCTGATCTTTTGAAGTTTATTTGACATGTTGTGAAGTGTTTGTGCACATTAGAGGTCATTAGAATGCTTGGCAAGTGAAATTGCAAAATTCCCTCTTTGACATGAACTTGAAAATTATGTGATTTTTGCCAACTTTGAAAGGCCATATCTTGAGTTCTAGGATGCATCAAGACATGTTCTTGTACTTTTTGAAAAGGGAAAGACCTAATATACAACTTTCATGCCCGAGCATTTTTCATTTGAAGCATTTTTGGTCATGAAAGAGGAGGTTGAAAATCTTTCCCAAAATGGAAAGTTTGCATTTCAAGTCATTTCCAAAAATGGCAAGTTTGCAATTGGCTCAAAAATCTTCAATCTTGTGAACTTCTAACCACTTCTAAGATCAAATACAGATCACAGAACTTCTATTTGATGAAAATACCTCTTTGGTTCCATTGTTGGGGGGCTCATATGCCCTGATTTTGACTTACCTTGCTCAGGAAGTTACCCAGTGAACATATGACTTCCACAATGAGTTTCTTCATCAAAATTGGTACACATGATCCTTATAACATGTTAAGAACATTAGAAACAAGAATGACCCAAAAATTTGGAGTTAAGGCCTCTGAAACAAAAACCTAATTTTGGTCATCTGTAGTAAAAACCCTAACTCTGCTTCCATGCCTTTGCCAATTCTTATGATCTCTTGACTTTCATGAACTTTGAGGAGCATAATATGATCATAGAACACACATGGACCCTCTTGGAAAACTTTAAGAGCTTTGGGATGGCTCAAATGGATTCTTGGATTGCTCAGATCACAAACCCTAGATGCAGATGAACTTGAACTATGCAGTGAAACAAACATGCAATATGAGATGTAATGCTTATGCTTATGCAAAAATGAAAGATCACAAGCCATGGTGTGATAAAGAGTGAGGGAAAATTTGGGGTGTTTACAATATGTAAAGCCTTATTGTGGTTACGGCCCTCCGTAGTCAGATCAGCATCAGTAAAACCTAGTCCATGACTAGTATTGACATTTGAAGCCACTGTCTCTAGCTGATTAACCATAATCTCCTCTGGCACGTAAGATGCATGCAAGACTTTGAGCAGTGCATTCCGGTGAGCCTCAGAACACATGAGCAGCGATAAAATAGAGATTTTATAGGGTGTCTGATGGAGCTGATCCACAACCTTGTAGTCACTCTTCTTGATAATTCTCATGAACTCGTCACATCCTGATCAAAGGATGTCTTCTGTGTTTCCTTGGAAATTGGTTCTTCAGGCACCACACTCTTACCTTTAGCTTTGGCAGCAGCTTCTGCTTCAGCATTAATTCTGGGAAATTGTGACGCGAAGAGACGCCCGCTTCGAGTGAAGCCTCCGCCTCCCCCGACATTATCAATTTGTGGTGTTGAAGAGTCAAGAGTGACTTTCTTTCCATCGCAATATAGATCTGAGCCATAGTGCCAAGGTATAGCACTGCTGCTGTGATATGGGACTGGTCCAGGCACCGTGATAGTAACCAGACTGATTGTTGCGGAAGAAGGAGTTGTGATAGTTTGAGGGTCGTAATAGATGGTGATAGGAGGTCTGATTGGAGATGGTGTAGGTGTAAGGAGTTATTGTTGTTGATGTTGATGTGAGTTATTGAAAGAATCTGGAACATGGATTGTTGCTAGGTCATAATATATGGTGACCGTGGAAATGTCATTGCTGATAGTCGTTGTTGTTGTAGAAGATGCTACTGAACTGATGTCTGTTGAAGTTGAATAAGGGATGGTTGTTGATGTTGTAGAAGAATCTGTTGGAATGATTGTTGTTGAAGTTGTAGGAGTGATATCTATTATATCTGATGGAGTGATGTTTGTTGGTGTTGTAGGAGGAATGGTTGTTGATGTTGTAGGAGATGAAATTGTTGAAGTGATTTGTAAAATGCCTTCTCTAATAAGATTGTTGATACCGGTCTTCAAATTTGCACAACCGTTGGTAGAAATCTTGCAAGCTTCGCAATAGGCCTCACAACCGGGAAACACTTGGCACTTCAAAGGTTGGGCTTTAACCTCGGCCATAGGTGTTTGAATACTTGCAACATTGTCAATTAGGCTTACTGGTTGATCCTCCTCAATGGCATTTATCCTAGGCCCACCATGGTTAGGCATATGATTCTTGGTAACACTTGGAAGGGGTGCAAAGTTGACTTCCTTAGAATCAATCAAATCCTGAACCTTCATGTGTAAGGCCCTGCACTTCTCTGTTGTATGGCCAGGTGCATTGGAGTGGAAGGCAAATCTGGCATTGACATCATAGTTTCTTGGGAGATTCTGAGGATCTGGTGGAGCCAGAGTCCTTAATTCGATCAGATTGAGCTTCAGTAACTGTGGAAGTAAGGCAACATAGGGCATCAAAATGGGATCGATAACCCTGTTAACTTGTGAAGGCCTTTGTTGGAAAGGACGTTGTTGTTGATTATTATTGTTGTAAGGTCTCTGTTGAGGAAACTGTTGTTGTTGTGGGAAGTGTTGTGGTTGTTGAGGATACTGTTGTTGAGGTGCTGGAGCAGGAATGGTGACAACAGCCACTGATCTTGTCATGTACTGGGGCCTACCTCTACCAATATGTACTGAGTTAGTTTCACCTATCCTACAAGGTACTGAGAAAGGTTTCCTTGCATTGCTTGAGCTAGCACCGTTGTCATAAATTTTACCCATCTTCAATAGGCTCTCAAGTCTCTCACCAGCTATAACTACATCAACAAAGCTAGTGGAAGAGAAGGCAGCAAGCCAGTCAATGTAGGTACCTTGCAATCTGTTCATAAACATGTCAGCCATTTCTCTTTCTGACATAGGTGGTTAGACAGCAGCAACAAGTTGTCTCCACCTTTGGGCATACTCCCTGAAACTTTCTCTTGAGGATTGAGACATAGCCATCAACAAAGTTCTATTGGGTGCCATATCCAGATTGTACTGATATTGGCATATAAAAGCTTCAGCTAAGTCTTTCCAAATCCTGATGGTAGCCCTGGATAGGTGAGATACCACTCACGGGATGCCCCGATCAAGCTATCTTCAAATTAAAACATCCACAGCTTCTCATCCATGGTATAAGCTTTTAATCTTCCCAGAAAGGATTGAAGGTGGGTACGAGGACAGGAGGTACCATTGTACTTCTCAAAGCATGGAGGCTTGAACTTGTGAGGAATCTTGACTCCTTCTACTAATCCCATATCCATTACATCAAATCCCAAAGAGTTTTGGGATTCCAAGGATCTCAGCTTCTCAGATATTTCGTTCAGACGACGATCATAAACTTCATCAGCTCCAGCACCTAACACTGTAAGTTGCTCGTCCTGAGGATCCTCCTGTAGAATACGGTCTCCATTGTTTCTCTGAGTGTTACCAATAACATTGACTTCAGGGTTGATGTGGGGTCCAAACTATGGTGGATTTATTTGCGGCTGATCGTGCGCGTTGTTACTTGTACCCCTAGTACCATCATGGTTCTCTTCTGGAGTTTGCCGCTCGACTAACTCCATCAATCTTTCTTGGGTATGTGCCAGCCCAGTCATCACATCCATGAATTGGTTCATCTGAGTCCTCACTTCTGTTCTCACATCAGTCATCTGAGTCCTCACATCTGTCAGTTCTTGCTGAAGTTGATCCATCTGTAAGCTCAGAAGGTTGTTTCTGGTCGGATACCGGTGGATGCGGTTGGCGGGAAAGACTCTCCTACGAGCAATATTTCCTGAAACACACAGCCAAGTGAGAAAACAACAACAAAAACACCTGAAAAAACACAAAGATTGAGGTTAGCATGCAATGCAGTATGTCTATTTGTCTTCAGAGGGTATCCTAGTTTGGTTATTTGGTTTTAACCTTCCAGACCTCTGGGAATGATGAAGATGTTGAAGCAATCAAAGCCCATCAGGAAATCCAAGTAATACATAAACCAAAACATTACAAAATGCCAAAATACATAGTTTATGATTACAACAAGTTCCCATGGAGGGTCAGAATACAATCAAGTCAAGAATACAAATAAAATCACCATGGATAATTAAAGTACAACCAAAATAAAATACAATTAAAAGAAATCAAACATCCAGCCCAAATTCATCCTCCTTGACTTCCCTCAAGAGAGCAACAGTCACTGGTCCAACTGGATGCTCTGTGATGGTCCTGATAAGAAGGTTTCTGGTTGCAATGGCACTTTTCATCTTCTGGTACTTGTCTTGGTTCTTTGATCTCTTCAACCCCACCCAGATTTTCAACTTGGATATTTCATTATGTGCTGCTAACAAGGCTTCCTGACTTTTCTTCTCATTAGCATCCAGTTGCTCTATCTTAGCCTGTGTCTTCTGATCTTCTTGCAAACGAGCTTCAGTGATCCTGATCCATCTAACGTAACTCTCCTCCAGATAGTGCTCAGCTTTGGCTTTCTGAATCTTGGCTTCTTTGCAAGCATTCTTCAATACCAACTCTCCTGCTCGGGCTTTTCTGATAAAGTCCTCTGTCTTCTCAATCTTAGTCACATGTTCGATACGGAGCTTCTCTAACCTCTCAATGTCCAGACGACCGTCATTCCTTTCCCAAAGGTCTTCTTCAGAGCTTTAGAAAGCTGGGTATTCCTCTCTTTCAGCTTCTCAAACTCTTACAAACTGACTGTAGCTACAGGCTCAATGGCCCTGGCACATCTTCTAGGGTAAATGTCATGCGGTTGATCTGTCCTCTGATGTGAGACCATTCAATGTACTGAGCTGAAGCTATGTTGTTACACTTCCCTAAAATGGCTGTCCCTTTAGTCTATATGTTATCCCAAGCCCAGACTGCTTGTCAGATGGTGGCATGATTATTCTGAACAACACAGTAAAGGGTCTCTGCTAAGTCTTGCTCCCGAGGTGGATGTACCAGGGCATACTGTCGCTCCCGGGATTTTCATCCTAGTACAAACGCGAAAGTGGCGCGGAAAGGTTAGAGTCGCCAGCCAGACATTTTTATCCCGAAAGAATGGGAAAGGTAATGTTGCACAAACCTGAGGAAGAAGGAAAGGACAAGGTCCTGCGAACCAAAGATCTGAGTTCGGGAGTCGGTTACGACCTGGGAAGGTATTAGCACCCCAGATCGTCCGTCGTACCCGACGGGATCCACGCTTTCTTGCTTGTTTCAAAGGGTGAGAAAAATATAAATGTTGCTGAACAAAACCGCTACTGGAACTGGAATGAGAAATGAGAAGAGGACTGAAATAAGAAAGGAATAAGAAAGGGGGAAATGTAGGGAAAATAAATATTGTGCTCGAACGGGCCCTACCCCGCTGCCTACGTACCTCATCGGGATAATGAGGATCAGAGTCGACGTAGTTCGCCTAACCTAGGCGGGAACTATTTGTTTGTGTTTTTTTTTTATGCTGGAACTGCGTATGTCTATGCTCAGGTGTTGCAGGCTCGTCTAGTACGAGTGCGTTTACCGTCTTGCAAATGACAAGTCGTCGCGAGTTCACGTTGTGAGTGAATGAGATGAGAAAAGAAGTTCCCACAGGATAGTCGCTTGTTATTTGTTTTTTGTCTTTTAAGAGTTTTGTATGAATTTGGCACAAGGAAGTGAACTCAAACTCTTTTCCATGGAATGTACGCTTGATTCTACATTCCAAGATGGAATAATAGAACAAGCATACCCAAGGAGAATTTATCCAAGACTGGTTTCCTAGGATTAGGGCTTAAGTTCACTGGCTTGTTGAACTTTATTAAGTGTTTTTGTTGCTTTTGTGAAGAAGTATTTTTTTAAGCTTTCTTTGTGAACAACTTCTTGATGAGACTTGTACATCATGATAGACAAGCTTACACCACTCCAAGATGGAATGAATGCAAGTGCTTCATGGAATAAGGCTATACACAAGGAATCATTTCATTTATTTGTTAAGTGTTTTTGGATTTTGTTTGGAGATAAGAAGAGAATGACTCAAGTTGATAAAAGGAAAAATCTAAGGGACTAAGACTCAATCCTAATTTTTGTTTATTTACAAGTGGTCCTAATGGTTAATGAGGTTTCTAAGCCTAATTAAAAACTAGAAACTATTAGAATTCAACTTACTTCTTAATGAAGTTAAGTTGATTCTAAGAACAATGGGGAAGCCTATACAAGTTGTAAAATCAAATGAAGCAAAACAATGAATTTAACCATAAGAAATAAAATTCTACAAATGCAGTTAGAGGCAATGAATTAAAAATAGTCTATTTATTTATTCTACTTCTACATGAAAATGAAGTTTCAAACCTAAGTACTAAATCTAAGTCAAACCTAATACTCATCTAAAAAATGAATTTTAACTAGCCTAAGTCTAAATTATTCTATGACTAAATCTAACCTAGACTATTATTATTTTTTGCATTATTTCTAACTATGATTAAACTAATGGGATTTATGCATAACTAGGCCTAAAACTAATATTCTAAAAAAAATATTAAATCTTCTAGAAAAATTATGAAAATTAAATTATGGGGTTTTACCACTATCTAAAATATCATACTAAGAGGGATTCTAAAAAATCTTATTTTTTCTATGCCTAACAATTAATTATTTCCAGCTAAGAATTAACTACTAATTCCTAAGGATTATACCACTAAAACCTAAGATAAAAGGTCCTAAAAATTCCATAAAAAATATCCTAAGAACTATTATGAGTCTTCTAATTACACAAAAAAGAATGGCTCAAAAATCCTACTGGAAGTTACATAAATAAAATGAACAAAATCCAGCATAATTAAAAGAAATACAAATGAAGCTAATTAAAAGAAAATCAGAATTAATTCCAAAATAATCAAATTCCATAAAATAAAAATATCACAAATTTCTAAAATGACTTATTAAGCTACTTAATTTTTTGTGAAATTTTCTAGTGCTTTTTACTATTTTTATTGAATTTAATTTGAACCTATATTAACCTAAAAAATAATCCTAAAGAAATAAAGCAGGGGGTGTTAATAGCATGTTTTTTCTAGTTATTTTGTGTTGGGCTTATAATACAGGGGTGCGGAAAGCATAGCTGATAAGGCTCATACGCAGGGAGCTGGGGGGAGGTGCTAGAAGGAATTTATTTGTTATATTTTATATGGGCTCAGAAACGGGGGGTGAGAATAGGAATAAGATCAGGCCCATTTCGCCTGGAAACCAGGGGGGTACATACAGCAGTTTTTTTTTAGTGGTTTCTTTATGGGCTTTAAAGTGGGTGTGTAAATAGTAATAGTATAACCTTATCCTAATGAATTTTTAATGGTTGATTTTGGAATTAATTAACAAGAAAAGCTTAATTAACAATGTCCAATCCAAATTATCATAAAACTTAACTTATTAAAATTAAATAAAACTTAATCTTATACTATTTTCCTAATTCTTAAAAATGAATTAAACTCTTAATCTACAAATGAATTAAATCTTTAATCTAAAAAATATGAATTAAACTAATAATCTTATTATAATATTTCTCCTAAAATTTGAATTAAACTATAGTTTTATTATAATATTTTTCCTAAAATCTTAATTTAATTATAGTTTCATTAAAAAAAGAATTACCTTAAATCTAAAAAAGAATTAACTAATAATCTTATGATGATATGAATTTAATATTTTAACTTAAGAAAATGTATTAACCTAACTTATGATTATAAATTAAATTCATAATAAACAAAACAATTAATGGCTGAGTTTTAATATATTAAATTGATTTAATTAAGAAGTAATCTCAAAATTATCTTTATGATTTGTATTGAAACACAAAGTTAAGAACAAATAAATAAATCAAGAAGAACAAAAGCCAAACCCTAGACCCCTTCTTCTTCTACCCCTCGCGCCGCCGTCACCTTCCCATCCCTTCCTTGTCACCCTCATCGCCTCTCTCACTCCATCCGCTACCCTCCGAAACCAGCACCACCGTAACCTTCATCTTCGTCTTCCTCGCCTTAGCTCTATCCCCCATCTTCTTCTTCTCTGATAACTAAACCTAGCCGCCGTCCTCCATTTCCTCCCCTTTCCCTACAAGATCATACTCTTCCTTACCCTAACCTTCCATCTTTTCCCTAAAATTTCTCCCAAATCCCCAACGAAATCCAACACATCTCTGCTAATATACATCCAAACATGGAGCTACAACCTAACATGCCCTCTCATCAAATCCGAAAGCACAACACCTAGCTTAATAGTCTTTGATATCCACACAGAAATCGTACAGTAACAACACATAAACCGCAAGGGTAACGAAAGGTGAGTCGTACCTTGGTTTCTCTGGCGCTGGATTCTTGATATTATGGAGGTTCCGAATCGTTAACAGATGACGTCGAAGATCACTTTACGATGACGAACCGAAGCGTACCAATGTGCGTGCGATGGGAGTTACGAATTCCAGACGAGATAAGTAGTAAGCCTCCTTATGCTTTGCTATTCCATTTACGGATGACCCTGTCAATGTGGCTAGCGAGTCTTGCCATTATCATTGCGATTCAGTGAACTGACCAGGCTGCGGATTCTTGTAGATGCGGACTTCACGGTTGTGGCGGCGTAGACTGAGCTTGATGGAGGATTGGTGGCAGGAATGGTGGATAGAGATCGATAGAAGAATTTGCCTCAGGTAAGAAAACTCCTCATCAATCAATCTTCCTCATCTTTTGCATACGAGATGGTTCTTAATCTCTGGTTTTCTGAATTCACAGGTTATTGCATATGGTATTGCATTGTGAAGATTGATGAAGGTTTCGCCGAATCAAGGAAGAAACAAGAAAGGTGAAGATAGAGGAAGAAGAAGAAGAATGGTTAAAGGAGAGGATGATTGTGTAGAAAGAAAAAATGGTGGAGAGAAACTGAGAAGAGAGGATAAAGCTCTGATTTATAAGGATGGGTTCAGTTTCTGGAATCTTCCCTCAAGTAAAATCAGTTATTAATTTCTGTTATGGTTGTTATGGTATAACTGAATTCGGTTTTTATGATTTTGATTTTTTTTTGAGCTATGTATATGACGTTCTCCTGAGTTTTTTTCCTTGTCGACTCTGGTATAAGTTATTTTGAACTTGTTTTTTTGTTGTTGTTAGAATAATTGATTAGAGCCTTCCATCAGATAACACAAAATCTCTTAGCATTCTGAGGAGCTCTAATATCAGTACCCGCAGCTTCTTCACGCAATCCTGAATCCAGTGGTGACTTCACTCTAGCAAGACTATAGTAACTCTTCTTCCATAGGCCGTCTCGAAAAGTGAATTCGAGGATCCAAAACTATAGCATGTCCTTCATCTTGAAGTTGAGGAAAGGTATGACATGGAAGCATGTGGGAGAAGATTGCACATAGAGGGAAGGGGAAGGTATTGGAGAAGTCTGTCAGCAAAATCCGGTTATGAATTCGGTGCAATTTCTATTAGCTTTTTGTTCTGTTATTCTGCTTTGATAGCCTTGCCTAGAAATAATGATTCTTAATTTTTGTGGTTCCCCTTTGCAGGTTTACTAAGTCAGTGGCGGTACATGGTTCGAAATCGATGAATGATTGAAGGATTTGTAACATGGATATTGGCTAAAGTGTCGAGAACTCACAGGATAAGTAAACTATTTCTTCTGAATTTCTCTGTTACTTTCTCTGCTTCTCATCTGCTAAATTCCGACGTAACCGTTCTCAATCAATTAAATAATTTCTGTTGAGACTGATTGTAGATTTCCTTGCAGCCGGACTTTGTATTTCTTCCATTATCAATATGTTCATTTCAAAGATGAAGATTGACAAAGATAATGGTGCCGAGCTCACTGAATTGGAAGAAACAAGAGCTGTTCACACAACGTCATTTTCGAGCATCCTGTTACTTAGGCTTCTAGTTTCTTTCCTGTTTTCTTTTTTTGTATTTTTCTCATGAATTGTGTATAGTGAATTCCTGATAAATTAAGCTGCAGTTGGCTGTAACTTCTCTCTTTTGCTTGATGACATTTCAAATCAATCTCAAGTTATTTCATTAATATAGCCTACTCATGAGTGAACCAAGGAATACATGAGGAGATGAATTTAGATCCTACAGCACTATAATTCTTAAAAACGATTTGAAATTAGAATGAGTTTTGGAGAATTGGGTCTGCCATTGCAACAACATAGTAGTTGATGTATTGGACTTAATAAATGGGCTTGAGAAAAGCAAAAGAAAGCTTATATAAAAGATTGGCATTAATATAACCTTAGCAAGAAGTTCCATTTGCATGGTTTAGTTCAAATATGGGACAATTACCATAGTAAATCTTTAAACAAACTAAAACCAATCTTTTGAATACCTAATTTTTAAAGATAAATCCAAATTGAATTATGAAGGAAGTTGGATTGACAGAGAGGAAATGAATACGGACTAAAGATAATACTAATATTTAGTTTAATTATGTAAATTATTTCAAAAATGAAATTGAAGTGAAATGGTAACTGGATATGGGCAAAGGTAAATGAAAAAATGAATAAAGAGAAGCTGAACATATAGAATAATGGAAATTGAGGTAAAAAGATGAAAGTGGAACAGAATGATCGGGAATGGTTTACAACAATGAGAACAAAACAATGCAGGAAATCTCGATTTTAACCCAAGGTCTATTTTGTATTCTTTCCACAAGCCCATGAACATGACCACTTTTGAACCATCGAATAATTCTCCATCTAGGTCACACCCTTTTAAATCGTCTGAAACATGCCGTGATCATTCGAATACAGGTGAAGACACGAACCAAAATTCACACCAAACAATGTTCGATAGACAGATGAATCCCAGTGCATGACAACATGAACTCTGAATATGCACTGTCTAGGAAATAGTCCAATGGCCCAAATAATCCTGCAGTTGCAACAATCTTTTGATAGTTTGACCACAACTAGGTCAAACTCCCATCTGAGTCGAACATAACTGAACAACAGCATTTGAAGTGGAATCCTTGTCTAGTGACTATTCTCCATCATTTCAATCCCTAGCAAATACAGATAAGGTGCAAAGAACCTTAATTTCCTTGAGCCTTGATCACATGCCTTATGAAATAATGAAATGAACTACTATGATATAAATGACCTGGTGAGAAATGCAGGTGAATGCAAAATGATGAGCCAATAGAGGGAATAAATATGAGGGCAAATTTTGAGGTATTACAGCTTCCCCTATTCAATCATCTGCAGACTTGAATGAATAATTGCAACAACTTTTAGACGTTCAAGGTATGGAGTGATTGAATACCCAAATGAAACCTGAAAATTTGCACAGTGAGGGTAAAAGAAATGCCATCTGCCCATTTATTTATTTATGTATTTTTTGATTTTGACCTCTGAATAGGTAGCGGAAAATAAAACCAGGTGGAGATATGCTGGGAAGAATGCCATCCTCGAATGGAGACACAAAAGTATACCAGCCTCGACTGATAACCAAACTAGGACAAGATGGAACGGGATCATTGTACTTAAATGATAACCCGAAACGTGACCGTTGTACTGAAACAGAAACACGAAGAAATGCGATTGTTGTACGGAAACAATACTCAAAGACGAGACCATTGTACTTAAATGGAAACTCGAAAGGAACGGGATCGTTGTACTTAAACGAGAGCCCGAGCAAACAGGATCATTGTACTTAAATGATAACCTGAGACGCGACCGTTGTACTGAAACGGAGACGCGGAAGAATGAGACTGTTGTACTGAAACAATACTCAAATACGAGACCATTGTACTTAAATGGAGACTCGAGATGAATAGGATCATTGTACTTAAACGAGAGCCCAAGACGCGACCGTTGTACTGAAACGGAGACGCGGAAGAATGAGACTGTTGTACGGAAACAATACTCAAAGACGAGACCATTGTACTTAAATGGAGACTCGAATGGAATGGGATCGTTGTACTTAAACGAGATCCCGAGCAAACAGGATCATTGTACTTAAATGATAACCTGAGATGCGACCGTTGTACTGAAACGGAGACGCGAAAGAATGAGACTGTTGTACGGAAACAATACTCAAAGACGAGACCATTGTACTTAAATGGAGACTCGAATGGAATGGGATCGTTGTACTTAAACGAGAGCCCGAGCAAACAGGATCATTGTACTTAAATGATAACCAGAGATGCGACCGTTGTACTGAAACGGAGACGCGAAAGAATGCGACTGTTGTACGGAAACAAGACTCAAAGACGAGACCATTGTACTTAAATGGAGACTCGAGAGGAACAGTATCGTTGTACTTAAACGAGAGCCCAAGATGTGACCGTTGTACTGAAACGGAGACGCGAAAGAATGAGACTGTTGTACTGAAACAAGACTCAATTGGGGATAGCAACAAGACTTGGTAGAAGCATCCATCCTGGGAAATGAAGTTGCATTCTGTGGGGAATAATTCAATCTGATGGGAGATATAACAGGTCTCGTGTAATATACTTCAAAACTGGCCCATGCTGGCATGCATATGTTTGAGTTTATGGCGTAATGCTCCATGACGATGGAAATGCTACGCTTTGGAGGATGCAGACGCAATGATGATTATGCGAATGAAAATGCAAAGGAGATCTCCTGATAAGGAGACTGCAGGCATCCCTGATGACTTGGCTGGGAAGAAACGATGATCACTGCATTGATCTAGTTCATCCTGATGAGGAGGAAACAACTCTGCGGGGAAAGCTGTTAATAATTCACTAGCTCTGAATAGCCGCCACTGCCAAAAATAAATTGGACTTTGAGATTGGAGTGCCAAGACCCTGCTGGAGATGGACCCTTCTTGAACTCTGATGGGGAAGTGAGGACTTCCTGGGAACCAAAGGCATGACCCTGCTGAGGAAGCAACTGCTGGGGAGGCAAAACACTCCTTATACTGTTAAGAATTGCCCCTGTCTGAAAGGAAACTTCTGCTTGGGGACGACACCCACTCTCTGCTATCTTGCTGGGTGAAATTTCAACTTGCACATGGCTGGGGATGATTGGAAACACCCTGGGAGATACTTGTTTCTGCTCAAACAAAAGGGAATGCCCATCCCGGATAATGATCTTTAGCTCTGTTAGCAACACCAGTACCTGTACCTGCATGAACACAATCGATAGTACCTGCAACATAGAGAATTAGTTTGAGACCTGCTTGCCCCAGGCTCATAGCATGAATCATTGTGTAGGTATCTCAACACCCTTTCTGAGTTATATTAAATGTTTCTACTCTCCTGCACGAGTTAGCAAAGCATTCAAATGTTCATAACACAATGCAAGTTACCATTTGCTAGACGTTTTCACAATCAATCAATGCTAGATGAGAAAAAGTAAAAAAAACCAAAAGCAAAGTAGTCAATTGACTGAAATTGAATTTTTATTGATTTGGAAAGGTGGCCCTGAATAGGCGATACAAAGGAAGCAATTCCCTGGAATGAGGGAACAACTAAAAGAAAAACAAACTACCCCATTGGCAATGTGAGAAGTGAATCTCATCAAGTTTCAACCCAGTTATGACTCGTATGTCTTCAAGACGCTCCGCTCGCTCTGCCTCTTGAGAAAAAGTAAGTGAACTGATCTTCAACCCTTAGGATAGCCTCAACTGTAGGTAGGTCACGGATCTCGCAGATCGCAGTCGTTCGTGTTAATCCCTCTTTTGCGTGGATCGCCCTTTCAGGTTTTCAATCCACCGGGATACCCTTTTTTGCCTGAGTTGTCCGATGTGGCTTTTCAACTCAGCGGGTGTACATTTTTTTCAATATTTCCCTAACTTTTGCCCGAGCCTTTTATTCTGTTTTTGGCTCGCCGGGATGCCCATTTTTTCCTGGATTATTATTCTGTTTTTATCCAGCGGGTCCTTTTTACACGAAGTATTTTCTTACTGCATCCGCGTTGACAGGGGATGGAAAGTCTTCTCCGTCCATGGTTGTCAACATTAAGGCTCCACCTGAGAAAACCTTTTTAACCACGAACGGTCCTTCATAGTTGGGTGTCCACTTGCCCCTGTGATCGTTGAGAGGAGGAAGAATCCTTTTCAGCACTAAATCTCCTGGCATGTGCCTCTGTGGTCGCACCTTCTTGTCAAAATCCTGCTTCATTCGTCGCTGGTACAACTGTCCATGGCATACAGCTGCTAGACGCTTCTCTTCAATGAGGCTCAATTGATTATATCTGGATCGGAGCCATTCAGCTTCATCTAGCTTGATGTCCATCATCAGCCTCAATGAGGGGATTTCCACTTCGACTGGTAGAACTGCCTCCATACCATACACCAATGAGAATGGAGTTGCCCCAGTTGAAGTGCGTACGGATGTCCTGTACCCATGCAACGCGAAGGGTAACATCTCGTGCCAATCTTTGTACGTCACAACCATCTTCTGAACAATCTTCTTGATGTTTTTATTAGCCGCCTCGACGGCGCCATTCATCTTCGGACGATATGGAGAAGAGTTGTGGTGTTCTATTTTGAAGTCTCGGCACAAGTCAGCCATCATCTTGTTGTTGAGATTAGAACCATTATCAGTGATGATTCTTTCAGGGACTCCATACCGGCAGATGATGTCCCGCTTAATAAATCGAGCGACCACTTGTTTAGTGACATTGGTGTAGGAAGCTGCTTCAACCCACTTCGTGAAATAATCAATAGCAACTAGGATGAAGCGATGACCATTAGAAGCTGTTGGCTCAATCTTTCCAATCATATCGATGCCCCACATAGCGAACGGCCATGGTGAAGACATGACACTCAACGGATTCGGAGGCACATGGACTTTGTCGGCATAAATTTGACACTTATGGCATTTACGGGAGTACTTACAGCAATCAGATTCCATGGTAATCCAATAGTATCCCGATCTCAATAATTTCTTGGCCATGGCATGTCCTCCAGCATGGGTACCAAAGGAGCCTTCGTGAACCTCCTGCATTAACAGGTCTGCCTCGTGTCTGTCCACACATCTGAGCAGCACCATGTCAAAGTTCCGTTTATACAACACACCATCCTGATTCAAGAAGAAACCTCCTGCTAGTCTTCTAAGGGTTTTCTTATCCTTACTAGATGCCCCAGCCGGGTATTCTTGATCCTTCAGGAAGTGCTTGATGTCGTGGTACCAAGGCTTGTTATCTTCACCATCACCAACTGCAAAGACATAAGCAGGTCTTTCAAGCCGGGAAATCGAAATTCGAGGCACGAAATTCTCTCGACAAACTTTAATCATGGACGACAAAGTTGCGAGAGCATCGGCGAACTGATTTTCGTCTCTAGGAACATAGCTCAGCTTGACCTTGGTAAAAAAAGTTAACAACCTCCTAACATAATCCCTGTAAGGGATCAAACGAGCTTGATGAACCAGCCATTTGCCATTGACTTGATTTACCACCAAAGCAGAATCTCCGAAGATCTCAAGGTTCTTGACTCGCAAGTCTATTGCCTCTTCGATCCCCATGATGCAAGCTTCGTACTCTGCCTCATTGTTAGTGCACTCGAAGGTCAACCGAGCGGCGAGAGGTGTGTGGACTCCTTCTGGCGAGATAATAACAGCACCTACTCCACTCCCATTCATGTTTACAGCCCCGTCGAACATCAACTTCCATCTGGATTTAGGGTCAGGCCCCTCCTCTGGAAGTGGTTCTTCATGGTCTTTCGACTTGAGGAACATGATGTCCTCATCCGGAAACTCAAACCTCATGGGTTGATAATCATCGATCGGTTGTTGGGCCAAGTATTCTGACAACACACTCCCCTTGATCGCTTTTTGTGAAGTGTATTGTATGTCATACTCCGTGAGTATCATCTGCCAACGGGCCACTCTTCCTGTCAAAGCCGGCTTCTCAAAGATGTATTTCACAGGATCCATCTTGGAAATTAGGAGAGTAGTGTGAGTCAGCATGTACTGTCTTAGTCGGCGAGCAGCCCATGCCAAAGCGCAGCAAGTTTTCTCGAGTAGTGAGTATCGTGTCTCACAATCGGTAAACTTTTTGCTAAGGTAATAAATGGCGTGCTCTTTTCGACCAGACTCGTCCTGCTGACCCAGTACACATCCCATCGATCCTTCAAGCACAGTAAGATACATAATCAGAGGTCTTCCTGGCACTGGAGGCATAAGAATTGGTGGTTCCAACAAGTATTTTTTGATGCGGTCGAAGGCTTGCTGACAATCTTCGTTCCATTTAATGGCCTGGTTCTTCCTCAGAAGCTTAAAGATGGGCTCGCACGTGGCCGTCAGGTGAGAAATAAACCGTGCAATGTAGTTTAGTCTCCCCAAGAAACCACGCACTTGCTTTTCAGTCTTTGGCTCAGGCATTTCCTGGATTGCTTTCACTTTGGCCGGATCAACCTCAATTCCTCGTTCACTCACAATGAAGCCGAGTAACTTGCCAGAACGAACCCCGAAAGTACACTTATTCGGATTTAACCTCAGTCTGAACTTTCGAAGCCTGTCAAACAATTTTGCCAGATTAACCAAATGCTCTTCCTCTGTCTGGGATTTTGCTATCATGTCATCAACATAAACCTCAATCTCGTGATGGATCATGTCGTGAAACAATGTCACCATTGCCCTTTGATAGGTAGCTCTTGCATTCTTCAAACCAAATGGCATGACCTTGTAACAAAAGGTGCCCTAAGGAGTGATGAAAGTTGTCTTTTCCATGTCCTCGGGAGCCATCTTGATCTGATTATAGCCTGAGAATCCGTCCATGAAGGAGAACACGGAAAACTGAGCAGTATTATCGACAAGTACATCTATGTGAGGTAGAGGGAAATCATCTTTGGGGCTGGCCCTATTCAAATCCCTGTAATCCACACACATCCTGACTTTGCCATCTTTCTTGGGAACTGGCACAATGTTAGCAACCCACGGCGGATAACTAGTCACGGCCAAGAAGCCAGCATCAAACTGCTTTTGCACTTCTTCTTTTATTTTAATTGTCATGTCTGGACGCGTGCGCCTCAACTTCTGCTTTACCGGAGGACAATCTGCTCTGAGAGGTAGCTTGTGCACCACGATGTCAGTGTCTAAACCCGGCATATCTTGGTAAGACCATGCGAAGACGTCGACATATTCTCGAAGCATAGCAGTCAAGCGGGTCTTGACGGAATCTTCTAAGGCAGCTCCGATCTTGACTTCTTTCTTGTCTTCTTCGGTACCCAGGTTTATTACTTCAACATCTTCCTCGTGCGGCTGAATCATCTTTTCCTCTTGTTTAAGCAGTCTGGCCAATTCTTCGGGTAAATCGCAATCCTCTTCACCTTCCTCATCGGCTTGATAAATTGGATTCTCGAAGTCATACTTAGCCATAACAGGGTTGTCATTGATAAGATCCGGTGACGAGCACCTGCATGAATGATGATTCATGAAAGGCTTTAGCAACAACTTGATAAAATGAGAAACATTGCCATTTTTAAAACTTTTCTTTCTTTTTGAAAAACAAAAGTAAAAACGAAAGACAGAGAACAACATGAATGAATGTGAAACGTCAATTTTATTTATGATTGTGTTAATGAACAAATGAACCCTTACAAAGAGCCACTATGCCCCGGGCAAGACATCGTGCTTTAATACAGGAAAACAGAAACAAAAATCATTACTCTTCAAAAGATGTGACTGAAATGAGCCTTTCTGACGTCCAGTTGCTAAGCTGAGTTCCTGGGACGGCAGGCCTAATCCATTCATCTAAGTCACAGTCACTATCAACAGCTTCATCCTGCACTGCGCTGATATTTCCGTAGTCTACCACTCCCGCACTTGTGAAAGTGATCGGGCTCTGACAACCTTTTGCACTTGGTTCAGACGAAGATCTTCCAGGGTGATAGCCAATCCCGAACATGTCTTTCTTCTCTGGCACTTCGATTGGGCTGCCCCAGCCTTCCCGCACTCCAGATTCTACTAGTTCAAGCGCTTGTTTATACGAGGCTATGGAAACCCCCTTCTTCAGTACTTCAGGAGATGTTGCCACAACGGATGCTTGCTCAGACTTCAAAGACTCAAAAGCCTGACATGGGGTCTCGACTATTTCGCCATCCATCTCCACATATTTGAATGAGGCTAGATGACTGACGAAGATATCTTCTTCCCCACTGACCGTCACAACTTGACCTTCCCAGACGAACTTTAATTTCTGATGAAGTGTAGAAGAAACCGCTCCTGCCGAATGTATCCAGGGTCTTCCAAGTAAACAACTATACGCCGGCTGGATATCCATCACGTAAAACGTGGTATTGAAGATCTGTGGACCTACCTTAATGGGTAATTCCACCTCTCCAAATACTGATCTCCTTGACCCGTCAAATGCTCGAACCACTAGGTCACTGGGTTTTAGCACCACTCCATCATAGTCCAGCTTCATTAATGCCTTCTTAGGTAAGACGTTCAGAGATGATCCAGTATCTACCAGCACGTGGGAGAGTACTGCACCCTTACACTCTAGAGAGATATGCAATGCCCGATTATGAGCACGCCCATCAGATGTTAAGTCTAAGTCCGTGAAACCCAATCCATGACTGGCGTTGACGCTGGACACCACCGCTTCTAGCTGATTTACAGAAATATCTTGAGGTACGTATGCTTTGTTCAGAATATTTAAGAGGGCCTTCCTGTGAGAGTCCGAACACATGAGTAATGACAAGATGGAGATCTTCGACGGCGTCTGTTGCAGATGGTCTACGATCTTGTAGTCACTCTTCTTGATGATCCTCAAGAATTCTTCAGCTTCTTTATCAAATGTGAGATCTGGATCAGTTGATGGAGTTGGATCATTGACAACTACTGGTTGTTTCCCCCTGGCTCTGGCTTGGGCTTCGGCAGTATCCCTGGGTGGTATCACATTGTTTCTCAGCGTTTCCGGCACAAACAGTCTTCCGCTTCTAGTAAAACCCCCTACTCCAACATTTTCTACTTGAGCTGGGGTTATACTAGTCGTGGCCAACTCTTGCCTCTGGCCGTTGCAATACACTTCGCCACCATAATTCCAAGGAACAGCTCTGTCGCTTTGGTACATTATGGGTCCAGCAGTGGTAATAGTTATTGGTGCCGCTCTGGCACGCGAAGGAACTTGGGATGGATCATAAAAGATAGTTACTGTGGATACTTCACTTTCTTTTACAATCTTGTCAAACTGCAGCACTCCTTCATCAATCATGCATTGGATTCCGGCCTTCAACCGTTTACAACCGTTGGTAGCTTCAGTACATTCTGAACAATCCTCCTTACATCCAGGGAAGATACCTTTCTTCAACAAGCAAACCTTGATAGCAACCAATGAAGTCTGCAAGTCATCTACATCATCCACCAAATTCAAATTCTCCCCTTCACCAATTGCACCAACCGTGCCCCTGTGAGGAGGCATGGGATTTTCCAGCACATTAGGAGAGGGAGCAAAATTGATCGCTTTAGAATCCAACAAGTCCTGAACAACATGCTTCAATGCTTTACAATTCTCAGTACTATGGCCAGGAGCTCCAGAATGAAACTCGCATCTAGCATTTAAGTCATAACCCTCAGGAATTTGGCCTGGCTTCGGAGGTTGTAAGGTCCGGAGCTGAATCATTTGAAGCTGTAGGAGATTCTTCAAAAGTTGGGAGTAAGACATTGGTGGAGCTTCAATATGTCTATCTTTCATCCTCTGAGAGTAGTACGGACGAGGGGGTCTTGGCTGATACCCCTGTGAGCGTTGTGGCTGTGAAGGCTGGACCTGTTGTTGAACGGGTGGAGTTGAAATAGTGACGGGGGCCACTTGATGATAATATCCTTGGTGCATCATCCCCCTCTGTGCGTATACTGCACCTGTTTCTCCTTCCCTCCTTTTCACAAAGGATTTCTTGATACCAGACACCGAAGCGCTTCCATTCTGAATTTTCCCCTGTTTGAGCCAGCTTTCAATTCTTTCTCCCGTCAAGATAATGTCCGAGAAGCCACTTGAGGAACAACCAGCCAACCTTTCCATGAAATGCCCTGGGAGGGTATTCAGGAATAGGTCGACCATCTCTCTTTCCAATAAAGGTGGTTGCACTCGGGCGGCTACCTCACGCCACCTCTGTGCATAGTCTTTGAAGCTCTCCGAGCTCCTCTGTGTCAAGCTTTGAAGCTGAGTACGGCTAGGTTCCATGTCAATGTTGTATTGATATTGTCTGAGGAAGGCCTCTCCCAAATCCTTCCAGCTTCTAATAGAGCTCCTTTCCAACTTCATGTACCACTCCAAGGACCCTCCAGAAAGGCTATCCTGGAAATAGTACATCCATAGTTTCTCGTCTCGCGTGTGGGCCACAATCTTCCTGTAGAAGGCCTGTAGGTGAGTTTTCGGGCAAGAGCTGTCGTTGTATTTATCAAATGCTGGTGGCCTGAACTTGTGTGGAATGACTACCCCAGGCACTAAACCCATGTCTGACACGTCAATTCCCAAAGTGTCTTTGCACTCTAAGGCCTTGACCTTCTCTGCAAGCACCAAGAAGTCATTGAGATTTCCATCACCGCCGAAACCCATATCGTTATTGAAGTACTGGAATTGGTCTTCCTGCCTGTCGTGCACAGGAACATACGTTGCCATAGCTGGATCTGGAACATGAGGTCCACCTGAGCCGTTGTTAGTGTTGGGAGGACCCCCTAGTCCGCCGGAAGTGGTTGCCTGAGCATTAGTGTTAGGAGGAGTTAACCCTTGAATTGCATTTCTCAGCTCCTGCTGCCCCTGGGCCATCCCTTGCATCAGAGTCATAAATTCTGCCATCTTGGTACGGACTTCATTGAGTTCTGTCTGCATGGCGTCCATTGCTGTACTTTGATTTCTGCGGGTCGCGTACCGATGAGGAATATTTTGTCGAAGGTATCGGGTCTTGGCGGCCCTCGCAATCTTTGCCTGGTGAACACAGATAAATTAGACATCTCGAAGAAAAACCTGCAAAGACAAAGACAAAATGCAAATGATGCGTATGCAATGCAATGTGTTCCTTTTATTCCCGAGTATTTCCTATTTCTGGTCCTGGCATTAAGAAGATAAGAATTGGGAAGAAGACCCAAGTAGCATTCAAACATAATGATGGCCGTGGAGAATTGCTGCTCATTACCCCGTGTCGGTGCAAACAACGAACAAGAAATCCAGAACAAATCAATCATATAAACTGAAGTTTGAAAATACAACGTCCCCGAAGGGTGCCAATCACAATAACAAAAGTACATCACATATAGGGAATCCCACAACAAGCCTGTGGGTAATCCGAGTACAATAACATGAAATTAAACTCTAGGGAACTCTATATCTTTCAATCTCCAGCTAAGGCATTTGACGCTCTGGAACAGCTGAACCACATCTGGATGACCGGATTCTTGGATGAGCTTCTGAATGAGGAGGTCTCTCGTATCAGAAGAAGTGTGTAACTCCTCGATCTGCTGTAAGAATGCTGCATCATTCTCCTTTCTTTGACTCGACTCGGCCTTCGACCTTTTCACATCAGCTTTCAACTTCAAGTCTTCAATTTCCTTTTGAGCTTCCTTCAGTGCCTGCTGGCTTTCTGCTAAGCGTTGAAGACGATCCTTCTCTTGATAATAAGCCTTCCTGAGGAGTTCTTTTTGCCCTTCCAAAGAATCCTGAAGGCTTTTGATTTCCTGCTTGTGCTTGGCGTCTAACTCCTTTTGTTTCTTCAAATTTTCGTCCCATTTCTCCTGCCATAAGGTAACAGCTTCATTGGCTTCACTAAGATCTTTCTTCTCTCTTCGACGCTGGGCAGTCTTGTGAGTCTCGGCTAACCCCTTTTTCCGGAAGTAGAGTTCTCTATCTTCAAAGTCCTTCTGCTTGAGACGAACTATTTCCTCGGCTTGTACAGCTCTATCTTCTAACCGACGGTTCTGGATCATCAGGTTTTGGCAGGAATTAAGAGCCTCTTGATTTTCAACCTTAAGCTGCTTAACCAAAGCTTCTAACTTCTGATATTCCTCCAAAGGTACCGAGGTCCTTGGTGCTACCTCTTTAGGGTAGAGAGGTGTCTCTCTAGAAAATGGTAGAAGATGAGTCTTCACACGATCCTCCAGCCAGCTGGCGAAAGGATCGTAGGTATTAGGATCTACTCTTCCAAAATCTTTCTTCCCCTTCATCACCCTAACTTCCCAAGCTTGGGATGCTAGCATGCTCATTTTGGAGTTTCCCTCTGCTGGAAAATATAAGGACTCATTTGCATCGTCGATCAAAGGTATATCTCTTAAAGGATAGCCGAACTGTTTCCTGGATAAGATAGGATTGTAGCTAATCCCACCTTTCCTTCCCATCAAAGGCACATTTGGAAAGCTACCACAACTAACCAACATTTCTTTGCCCACCAAATCTCTGTTGCATCCCCAAGCAATGTCAGTTGAGGTTAAGCCCATTAATCTTTTGGACCACTTCCAAGATCGTTTCAAATCCTGAAAGGGTCCTGATCTAGGGAGTTGCCTTACAAACCAATCAGCGAATATGGGAGCACAACAATTTACAAATCCCTTCCTCTTTTCATTTCTGTGGTGAACTCCATAATAAAAGTCAGCTAGCAATGTAGGAACAGGATTTCTCTTGACGAAGATGGTGATGGCCTCCATGCTAATTAGCCCTTTCTCTCCTGGAAACAAACTGGTTCCATATACTATCATGGCTAACAATGCTTTGAAGTCTGCCCACTTCTCTTCCGACGCCATGATACGTGCCTCTGCAACAAGAAAGTCCAAAGGGATCCCTTTACTTTGGCCAGCCTCTAATCCCATCTTGAGTCTAGGCATACTCAAATGACAAGCAATAGTGATATCCTCATGAGAAGGGATCCTCTCTGAAACATAATAAGGTACACCCTCCTTAACAGGAACACTCAGCATGCTAGAAACCTCCTCTAATGTAGGTGCCAGGATGTAATCAGGAAAAACAAAGACCCTCAGCTGTGGATCATAGAACTGCAACAAAGAATGCAAGCTATCTTTCTGGTCGACTGTGGGCTTGCTCACATAATTCAGTATCTTGCCATACTCTTTCCGGAAATCATCAAGGACTCGATCACCCATCAAGCTAATCAAACCCTGAACACTCTCTGTCTCTGGCTGCGGGAAAGTATAATGAACATTTCTCTTTCTCGGAATCTCCATGCTGAAGTAGCAAATATGACCAGGACCTAGGAAATAATGAACCCTGAGAATAAAAAGAACACAAAATGATTAATGATGCTATGATGCTTATGCAAGACAAGGCATGTGATCAGTGAAGTGTCTGTGATGTGCCAATCATATAATCAGGTGTCGGTGCCAGGTCTCAAAATCCAGATATCACAATAATCATCCCTCTGATCCGGGGTCCATAACTTAAGAACAGAAATCCAGATCACAAAACTGAACCAAAGGCAAAGTGGGTATGCTGAAGGTATCAGGGCTCCTGCAAACCTGTAAACCCCTCCCAATCTCACGGGTGTACTACTCGGGTCAACATCACGGACTCTCGAGGCCGAATAGCAATAATACGTTCACCATTTCCGAGAAATGGCTCATGACCAAATCAGGGAATCGGTTTGGCATTATGTACTACTCAGGGAGGTCTCAGTTGAGTCCGGAAAGAACAAGCATCCCTCATAAGTCTTCAGCTTCAAGCACTGAGTCGAGAAACAATAGTACATTCATCCCGAAGGGTACAATACTATCATCATACGATCAGTTTTCTTTAACTGAATTCCTATGAGAGAACCAGGCCATCCTATGCGAGTTCCCAGTGGGCCCTCGGATGCGAGTGGGTTTGCCAACGAATGTGGTCTGCCACTGTCATCACTGGAGAGGGATGTTTCCACAAAGGTCCTCAATGATCGGTCCCCTGACTGCACATAACTATCAAGGTAGCGCATCAACCCAGAAAGATTCCGGTATCAATGCATTCCCGAGAAGGTCGCAAGTCAAGGTGTGGAACTCACTACTACCAACATAGCAAGATGCCATGAAGCCAAAGTGGAACCACTCTAAGTCCTAGGGTGCACTCGAGCCCCGGTTACGAGCTCATCTCACAGTAACTCCCATCCCACAGAAAAAATGAAAACCAGCACAGCCAGACAGTCCAGTATAATATGATGCATGGAAAATAAAATACTGAAAGCGATAAATAAATGCGATAAAGTAAAGCTGTAAATAAAACTGTAAATAAAAACAGTAAAGCTAAACTAAAGCACACAACAACAAACATATAAACACCCAAAGAACAAAACCAAACAGACGCTAGGATTGACTCTACAAGGGAAACCGGAAGAATCAGGTTAGTCCCCAGCAGAGTCGCCAGCTGTCGCTCCCGGGATTTTCATCCTAGTACAAACGCGAAAGTGGCGCGGAAAGGTTAGAGTCGCCAGCCAGACATTTTTATCTCGAAAGAATGGGAAAGGTAATGTTGCACAAACCTGAGGAAGAAGGAAAGGACAAGGTCCTGCGAACCAAAGATCTGAGTTCGGGAGTCGGTTACGACCTGGGAAGGTATTAGCACCCCAGATCGTCCGTCGTACCCGACGGGATCCACGCTTTCTTGCTTGTTTCAAAGGGTGAGAAAAATATAAATGCTGCTGAACAAAACCGCTACTGGAACTGGAATGAGAAATGAGAAGAGGACTGAAATAAGAAAGGAATAAGAAAGGGGGAAATGTAGGGAAAATAAAGATTGTGCTCGAACGGGCCCTACCCCGCTGCCTACGTACCTCATCGGGATAATGAGGATCAGAGTCGACGTAGTTCGCCTAACCTAGGCGGGAACTATTTGTTTGTGTTTTTTTTATGCTGGAACTGCGTATGTCTATGCTCAGGTGTTGCAGGCTCGTCTGGTACGAGTGCGTTTACCGTCTTGCAAATGACAAGTCGTCGCGAGTTCACGTTGTGAGTGAATGAGATGAGAAAAGAAGTTCCCGCAGGATAGTCGCTTGTTATTTGTTTTTTGTCTTTTAAGAGTTTTGTATGAATTTGGCACAAGGAAGTGAACTCAAACTCTTTTCCATGGAATGTACACTTGATTCTACATTCCAAGATGGAATAATAGAACAAGCATACCCAAGGAGAATTTATCCAAGACTGGTTTCCTAGGATTAGGGCTTAAGTTCACTGGCTTGTTGAACTTTATTAAGTGTTTTTGTTGCTTTTGTGAAGAAGTATTTTTTTAAGCTTTCTTTGTGAACAACTTCTTGATGAGACTTGTACATCATGATGGACAAGCTTACACCACTCCAAGATGGAATGAATGCAAGTGCTTCATGGAATAAGGCTATACACAAGGAATCATTTCATTTATTTGTTAAGTGTTTTTGGATTTTGTTTGGAGATAAGAAGAGAATGACTCAAGTTGATAAAAGGAAAAATCTAAGGGACTAAGACTCAATCCTAATTTTTGTTTATTTACAAGTGGTCCTAATGGTTAATGAGGTTTCTAAGCCTAATTAAAAACTAGAAACTATTAGAATTCAACTTACTTCTTAATGAAGTTAAGTTGATTCTAAGAACAATGGGGAAGCCTATACAAGTTGTAAAATCAAATGAAGCAAAACAATGAATTTAACCATAAGAAATAAAATTCTACAAATGCACTTAGAGGCAATGAATTAAAAATAGTCTATTTATTTATTCTACTTCTACATGAAAATGAAGTTTCAAACCTAAGTACTAAATCTAAGTCAAACCTAATACTCATCTAAAAAATGAATTTTAACTAGCCTAAGTCTAAATTATTCTATGACTAAATCTAACCTAGACTATTATTATTTTTTGCATTATTTCTAACTATGATTAAACTAATGGGATTTATGCATAACTAGGCCTAAAACTAATATTCTAAAAAAAATATTAAATCTTCTAGAAAAATTATGAAAATTAAATTATGGGGTTTTACCACTATCTAAAATATCATACTAAGAGGTATTCTAAAAAATCTTATTTTTTCTATGCCTAACAATTAATTATTTCCTGCTAAGAATTAACTACTAATTCCTAAGGATTATACCACTAAAACCTAAGATAAAAGGTCCTAAAAATTCCATAAAAAATATCCTAAGAACTATTATGAGTCTTCTAATTACAAAAAAAAAGAATGGCTCAAAAATCCTACTGGAAGTTACATAAATAAAATGAACAAAATCCAGCATAATTAAAAGAAATACAAATGAAGCTAATTAAAAGAAAATCAGAATTAATTCAAAAATAATCAAATTCCAGAAAATAAAAATATCACAAATTTCTAAAATGACTTATTAAGCTTCTTAATTTTTTGTGAAATTTTCTAGTGCTTTTTACTATTTTTATTGAATTTAATTTGAACCTATATTAACCTAAAAAATAATCCTAAAGAAATAAAGCAGGGGGTGTTAATAGCATGTTTTTTCTAGTTATTTTGTGTTGGGCTTATAATACAGGGGTGCGGAAAGCATAGCTGATAAGGCCCATACGCAGGGAGCTGGGGGGAGGTGCTAGAAGGAATTTATTTGTTATTTTTTATATGGGCTCAGAAACGGGGGGTGAGAATAGGAATAAGATCAGGCCCATTTCGCCTGGAAACCAGGGGGGTACATACAGCAGTTTTTTTTAGTGTTTTCTTTATGGGCTTTAAAGTGGGTGTGTAAATAGTAATAGTATAACCTTATCCTAATGAATTTTTAATGGTTGATTTTGGAATTAATTAACAAGAAAAGCTTAATTAACAATGTCCAATCCAAATTATCATAAAACTTAACTTATTAAAATTAAATAAAACTTAATCTTATACTATTTTCCTAATCCTTAAAAATGAATTAAACTCTTAATCTACAAATGAATTAAATCTTTAATCTAAAAAATATGAATTAAACTAATAATCTTATTATAATATTTCTCCTAAAATTTGAATTAAACTATAGTTTTATTATAATAT
The DNA here is from genome assembly GCA_963966055.1 of Lathyrus aphaca. Lineage (NCBI taxonomy): Eukaryota > Viridiplantae > Streptophyta > Magnoliopsida > Fabales > Fabaceae > Lathyrus > Lathyrus aphaca. Next base: position 447,387,623 of record OZ014522.1, on the reverse strand, counting down.
TTTTCCTAAAATCTTAATTTAATTATAGTTTCATTAAAAAAAAGAATTATCTTAAATCTAAAAAAGAATTAACTAATAATCTTATGATGATATGAATTTAATATTTTAACTTAAGAAAATGTATTAACCTAACTTATGATTATAACTTAAATTCATAATAAACAAAACAATTAATGGCTGAGTTTTAATATATTAAATTGATTTAATTAAGAAGTAATCTCAAAATTATCTTTATGATTTGTATTGAAACACAAAGTTAAGAACAAATAAATAAATCAAGAAGAACAAAATCCAAACCCTAGACCCCTTCTTCTTCTACCCCTCGCGCCGCCGTCACCTTCCCATCCCTTCCTTGTCACCCTCATCGCCTCTCTCACTCCATCCGCTACCCTCCGAAACCAGCACCACCGTAACCTTCATCTTCGTCTTCCTCGCCTTAGCTCTATCCCCCATCTTCTTCTTCTCTGATAACTAAACCTAGCCGCCGTCCTCCATTTCCTCCCCTTTCCCTACAAGATCATACTCTTCCGTACCCTAACCTTCCATCTTTTCCCTAAAATTTCTCCCAAATCCCCAACGAAATCTAACAAATCTCTGCTAATATACATCCAAACATGGAGCTACAACCTAACATGCCCTCTCATCAAATCCGAAAGCACAACACCTAGCTTAATAGTCTTTGATATCCACACAGAAATCGTACAGTAACAACACATAAACCGCAAGGGTAACGAAAGGTGGGTCGTACCTTGGTTTCTCCGGCGCTGGATTCTTGATATTATGGAGGTTCCGAATCGTTAACAGATGACGTCGAAGATCACTTTACGATGACGAACCAAAGCGTACCAATGTGCGTGCGATGGGAGTTACGAATTCCAGACGAGATAAGCAGTAAGCCTCCTTATGCTTTGCTATTCCATTTACGGATGACCCTGTCAATGTGGCTAGCGAGTCTTGCCATTATCGTTGTGATTCAGTGAACTGACCAGGCTGCGGATTCTTGTAGATGCGGACTTCACGGTTGTGGCGGCGTAGACTGAGCTTGATGGAGGATTGGTGGCAGGAATGGTGGATAGAGATCGATAGAAGAATTTGCCTCAGGTAAGAAAACTCCTCATCAATCAATCTTCCTCATCTTTTGCATACGAGATGGTTCTTAATCTCTGGTTTTCTGAATTCACAGGTTATTGCATATGGTATTGCATTGTGAAGATTGATGAAGGTTTCGCCGAATCAAGGAAGAAACAAGAAAGGTGAAGATAGAGGAAGAAGAAGAAGAATGGTTAAAGGATAGGATGATTGTGTAGAAAGAAAAAATGGTGGAGAGAAACTGAGAAGAGAGGATAAAGCTCTGATTTATAAGGATGGGTTCAGTTTCTGGAATCTTCCCTCAGGTAAAATCAGTTATTAATTTCTGTTATGGTTGTTATGGTATAACTGAATTCGGTTTTTATGATTTTGATTCTTTTTTTTTTTTGAGCTATGTATATGACGTTCTCCTGAGTTTTTTTCCTTGTCGACTCTGGTATAAGTTATTTTGAACTTGTTTTTTTGTTGTTGTTAGAATAATTGATTGGAGCCTTCCATCAGATAACACAAAATCTCTTAGCATTCTGAGGAGCTCTAATATCAGTACCCGCAGCTTCTTCACGCAATCCTGAATCCAGTGGTGACTTCACTCTAGCAAGACTATAGTAACTCTTCTTCCATAGGCCGTCTCGAAAAGTGAATTCGAGGATCCAGAACTATAGCATGTCCTTCATCTTTAAGTTGAGGAAAGGTATGACATGGAAGCATGTGGGAGAAGATTGCACATAGAGGGAAGGGGAAGGTATTGGAGAAGTCTGTCAGCAAAATCCGGTTATGAATTCGGTGCAATTTCTATTAGCTTTTCGTTCTGTTATTCTGCTTTGATAGCCTTGCCTAGAAATAATGATTCTTAATTTTTGTGGTTCCCCTTTGCAGGTTTACTAAGTCAGTGGCGGTACATGGTTCGAAATCGATGAATGATTGAAGGATTTGTAACATGGAGATTGGCTAAAGTGTCGAGAACTCACAGGATAAGTAAACTATTTCTTCTGAATTTCTCTGTTACTTTCTCTGCTTCTCATCTGCTAAATTCCGACATAACCGTTCTCAATCAATTAAATAATTTCTGTTGAGACTGATTGTAGATTTCCTTGCAGCCGGACTTTGTATTTCTTCCATTATCAATATTTTCATTTCAAAGATGAAGATTGACAAAGATAATGGTGCCGAGCTCACTGAATTGGAAGAAACAGGAGCTGTTCACACAACGTCATTTTCGAGCATCCTGTTACTTAGGCTTCTAGTTTCTTTCCTGTTTTCTTTTTTTGTATTTTTCTCATGAATTGTGTATAGTGAATTCCTGATAAATTAAGCTGTAGTTGGCTGTAACTTCTCTCTTTTGCTTGATGACATTTCAAATCAATCTCAATTTATTTCATTAATATAGCCTACTCATGAGTGAACCAAGGAATACATGAGGAGATGAATTTAGATCCTACAACACTATAATTCTTAAAAACGATTTGAAATTAGAATGAGTTTTGGAGAATTGGGTCTGCCATTGCAACAACATAGTAGTTGATGTATTGGACTTAATAAATGGGCTTGAGAAAAGCAAAAGAAAGCTTATATAAAAGATTGGCATTAATATAACCTTAGCAAGAAGTTCCATTTGCATGGTTTAGTTCAAATATGGGACAATTACCATAGTAAATCTTTAAACAAACTAAAACCAATCTTTTGAATACCTAATTTTTAAAGATAAATCCAAATTGAATTATGAAGGAAGTTGGATTGACAGAGAGGAAATGAATACGGACTAAAGATAATACTAATATTTAGTTTAATTATGTAAATTATTTCAAAAATGAAATTGAAGTGAAATGGTAACTGGATATGGGCAAAGGTAAATGAAAAAAATGAATAAAGAGAAGCTGAACATATAGAATAATGGAAATTGAGGTAAAAAGATGAAAGTGGAACAGAATGATCGGGAATGGTTTACAACAATGAGAACAAAATAATGCAGGAAATCTCGATTTTAACCCAAGGTCTATTTTGTATTCTTTCCACAAGCCCATGAACATGACCACTTTTGAACCATCGAATAATTCTCCATCTAGGTCACACCCTTTTAAATCGTCTGAAACATGCCGTGATCATTCAAATACAGGTGAAGACACGAACCAAAATTCACACCAAACATTGTTCGATAGACAGATGAATCCCAGTGCATGACAACATGAACTCTGAATATGCACTGTCTAGGAAATAGTCCAATGGCCCAAATAATCCTGCAGTTGCAACAATCTTTTGATAGTTTGACCACAACTAGGTCAAACTCCCATCTGAGTCGAACATAACTGAACAACAGCATTTGAAGTGGAATCATTGTCTAGTGACTATTCTCCATCATTTCAATCCCTGGCAGATACAGATAAGGTGCAAAGAACCTTAATTTCCTTGAGCCTTGATCACATGCCTTATGAAATAATGAAATGAACTACTATGATATAAATGACCTGGTGAGAAATGCAGGTGAATGCAAAATGATGAGCCAATAGAGGGAATAAATATGAGGGCAAATTTTGAGGTATTACACATACCCCAACTGTCTTCTGAAAAGCAAAGGATTGTAATTGATGCAACCCTTCATTCCAATAAGAGGTACATTAGGATATTGTCCACAACTTGTAATTATGTCCCTGCCCTTGGTGTTATGAGTACACCATCTGATGTCTTCTGAAGTGAGGGAAATCATCCTCTTAGCCCAATTCCTTGACTGATGTGGATTTAGGAAAGCTTCCGTCTTTGGAATGTGTCTCATCAACCAACTGTAGAAGAGAGGTGCACAACATCTGACTAGTCTCCCTCTCTGCTTCTCATTCCTTTGATGCACTGAGTAGTAGAAATCCCCTAGAAAGGTAGGAACTGGATTCTTAAGCATGAATATGTGGATAACATTCTTGCTTAAAAACTTAGGCTCATATGCAAACAAGATGATACCATATATACTAAGAGGCAGGAGAGCACAAACAGTTTCCCAATTCCCTGTTGCAGCATGGCTGGTGGCCTGGGTGATTAAGAAGTCCAAATGAAGGCCTGAGATTCCAGCCTTGGTGGTCATTGTAAACACCCCAAATTTGCCCTCACCCATTCACACCATGGCTTGTGATCATTTCATATGCATAAACTCAATCATAGCATCTCATATTACATTTTTGATTCATTGCATTGGTTCAAAGTCATCTGCATCTAGGGTTTGTGATCTGAGCAATCCAAGAGCTTCTTGAGCCAATCCAAAGGTCATCAATCACTTCAAAGGGGTCCATGTATGTTCAAACATCACATTATATCCTCTCAAATTCAAGAATGTCAAAAAATCACAAGAACTGAAAATGGCATGGAAGCAGAGCCAGGTTTGACTGCACAGATGACCTAGAATTAGGGTTTTGGTTTCAAAGGCCATAACTCCAAGTTTTTTGGTCATTCTTGTTTCTATTGGTCTCTATATGGTATAGGGAGCATGCATATCAATTTTAATGAAGAAATTCCATGGGGAAGTCATTTGATCAAGAGTTGACTTTTCAAGCAAGTCAGTGCAAAATCAGGGCATCTGAGGCCCCCAATGACCCAACCAAAGGGTGTTATTCATCATTTTGATTGTATATGATTTTTATTTGATCATAGAAGAAGTTGGAAGTTCACAAAATTGAAGAATTTCAAGTCTTTAGCAAAGTTGACTTTTTGGGAAAGTTGACTTTTTAATGAAATTGCCATTTTGGGAAACTTTTTCAACCCTTGCTTTTTGATTCAAAAATGCTTCAAATGAAAAAACTTTGGTCATGAAAGTTGTAGAATGGATCATTCCCTTTTCAAAAAGTACAAGAACATGACCTAATTCATTTTGGATCAAAAGTTATGGCTTGTCAAAGTTGGCAAAAATCACAAAATTTGAAGTTTTCCACCAAAGAGGCAAAGTTGAAAATTCACTTCTCAAGGCAAATTAAGTCATCAAATGGACTTCTAAACTTCACAACATGATCATACAAGACCTAAAAGTCAGATTGCACCCAAAGAATCACACATTTTTATGGCTTATGGAGCAAGATTTTTCATGAGAAGCAAAAGTGAACCAACTTGCAAAACTCATCATAAGTTACAATCCACTTGCTTGCTGACTTGCTGATCAATCCTAGGGTTCTCCCCACATCATGCTGCGCAGGACACACCTTTTGTCCTTGGCTAGCAAGTAGCCCATGCCTCTCTTACACAACTTTGACATTTTGGCAACTTGAGCCATACCTATCACAAAAGCACACATCACCTCATCTGACCTATCACCATAGTTTATGCAAATCAAAAGCAAGCCAAAGCATACAAAAACACAGGCCTGAAGCACTCTCTAACTCAGCTTGCTCATTTTCCACCTCTTGTGCAAAACTCTTCGAAACTGATTGCACAAGCCTCAAACACAAAAACTAACTTCACAAATCAACTCAACACACTTCCCTGCTCACAAAGCACCCATCACCATTGCCTGAAACTCAAAGAATAAAAAACACGATCACCACCTGCCATTGAACAGAACTTCTGCCATCTCTCAAACCATCCATTGTAAACTTCAAACAAGCATTGAAAGCTTCTCAGGGGGTCCAGTGGAGCTGATTGCAAGCAAGAAACCAGCCAGAAAGCACCAGAAACCAAAGCTTCAGTTCAGGTAGCCATCTCAAACTTTTTTTCCAGAAGCTTCATTTTAAGTTCTTAAAAGCTTCTATGCACTCCTCTGATCATGAATATGTGTTTACTTTTGAAAATGGATGAGAAACCAGCATGTATGAACTGTCTGAAACTTTTGTCCCTAAGAATGTTTTGATTCGATTTGGCTGTTTAATGAATGAAAAATGATGTTTGATTGAGGGGTTTGATTCGTTTTTGATTGGGGATGAGTTCTGGGCAGTTAGGTTTCGTTTTCATTGCGTGTAGAGAGAGATTGAGAAATGAGCTAGCCGGAGAAGACAACCGGAACAGTGTTCCGGTCGCCTGAAAGTCATTAGGGCATAATTAATTAGGGCTAATCATAATTATGTAAATTTGAATCTCAGCCCTTGGATGTGGCGCCAAGTCTACTCCCGCGCGTGTGAGTTTAAACCCTGGCCATTGATTATGTTGACTTTTCCCTTTTTCAGATTTAATTCATTTTATTTTTCATTTAAATGCATTTGTTTTCTCCATTTAATTTAAAATAGTAAAACAATTTTAAAAATTCTGAAAATTTTCGTATAAACTTTTACTAATTTTCAGAAACCAAAAACATTTTTTTTTTATTTTTTTCATTAAAAAATTATTTTTAAATCATTTAAAAGTTTATTTTTAATTAATAATGAGAATTAATTAATTAAAAATACTTTTAGGTATTTAAAAATCACAAAAAAATTCATGAAACCTTTAACATCATTTAGAAACATTGTCCAACCCTCAAACCAAATTTCTTTTTTGATCTTAATGCATTTTGACAATTTTCCATGGAATTAATTCAATTTCAAAGCATTATTTTGATCCAATCTTTGAAAATTCACTTCTGCCCAGTTTTTGAGAGTTGGACTTTGATTCTTTTTGCATTGTGTCTTGCATATCATGTAGTTTGTAGGATTAAAATGGCATGATTTGATCTTTCATTTTCAATTTGTTTGACATTTTTCTTGTTAAGGTACCCTAAAACCCTAGAAATCTTAGGAAATTCATAACCCTAATTAGGTTAAGAGTTAGAACCCCTCCTTTGGGCAGTGAGTTTGTGTAGGGTTAGGGTTCCTTGGAGTGCATTTTCAATTTTTTATCTTGATGTTTTCTTCTGATTTTGGTTCTTGTTTGTTGCATTGATCATAAACCCTAATTTGGGCTTCCTTTTGCATTCATCTTGCATTTGCTTGCATACCATGACTTGCCATAGCATTTTGTGCATCCATTTGATTAATTTGACATCTTAAGACATATTAGAATCATGTTTGATCATTGCATCTTGCACTTGCTATGCTGTATGTCATTTGCACTTCATAACTTTTCATGTATGATCATGGTTCTTAACCTGCTTCATTTGCATCCATAAGCTTGTATGATCATCCCCATGCCTTGTTTCATGTTTGCATCATCTCATAGCATCATTATCATCTCATATTTGCTTCTGGTTTTGATTTGCATCATGTCATTTCATCTCACCTTTCATTGCATTGCATTCCTTTCATTAACTTTTCAGGTGGTAAGTAACTTTGAGAAGTGAATTTGCCTTCACTTCTCACAATTTCTTTTCATCTCTCTTATGCATCATTGTTGCATTTTGTCTTGTGTTTGAGATTTATCTTGCTCATTCTTCTTCATCTTACTTTCTTTCTTCAAGTGACTTGCCTTCTTAAATGAAGCAAGTTACTTTGCTTCTCTTGGCTCCTTTCATCTGCTTCCTGGTGGTTCCTTTGAAGATTTCTCTTGTTAACCTCACAAACTTTAGGAACAACCAAGCATGACAATAATTAGGGTTTGATTAGTCCCCCCACTTAGTTTTACCTTTGTGTCTCTTTGAGTCTTCTCTTCTCATCTCATAATCAGGGACTAAACCCCTAAGGCTTTGAGGCTTTGTGATTAAGCTTATGCCTGCATCTTTCTATTAGGATGGAGTGTATAACTTTAATCCTAAGTGTTAAACCCTTAATGTGTTTAAATCTCTTAATCAATTCACTTAATAATCATCAAGACATCACACTTGTAACTTGGGCCTTGCATTAGGGTTCTAATTCTTCCTTAATTGGTTAAGAAGTACTAACCCTAGTGTTAATGGACAAGTCCTCCTCAAGTTGTCTTACAAATCATAAAATCCACTTCATCATCATATCATTAACTAAAATCCATCTAATAAAGGTCTTGTTTTGTCATGAGGTTAATCCCTAATCATGGATTAAGTTGAGGAGCTTTCCTCAGCTTAAACATTCTCATCTATTATCCTTCTATTAGGATGGTGTAATGAGTCTGTTTAATCCTTGATTATGGCTTAATCTCATTACTTAACACTAAACAAAAACCACAAAAACATCTAAATAATCACAAGTAGGTTAATGATCTTAATCCTACATCATGGTGGTTAAGTGTGAGATGCTGACTTCACACTTAAGGTATTCTCATTACCCCTAATGAGAGGGATGATGTGATGAGTTTACTAAATCCATTGGTTTAGGCTTAAGCTCATTAACTTATGACAAACAAAAAAGCAATAAAAGACTGAAAACTCAAAAACAAACAATAATCGTCTCCTCCGAGATTCTTTTCTCATCTCATCCACTCACAAACGAGAACTTGCTTCTTCCGTCTAATACAAGACAGTTAGCACCTGAGCCAGACAGGTCATACACTTGAGCACAGATAAGTAAGCAGTTCACAAGTCAATTCATCTTTCAGTCTCTTTGGGTCGAGCTACGGTGTTCTGACTTCCTCATTGCACGAGAGGATACGTAGGCATAACTTAACATTTATCGAACAAAAGTCTCTGTATATTCCCCTTTTTCCAGTCTCATTCTTTAAGCCTCATTATCATGAGCATTTCATTCTTGTTCCTGCACTGACACTGTATATATTACACTTCACTTTTCTTTTACACAGACACTTGTACATCCTGTTCCAGCTCTTTTGTACACAAATTGCACTGACACTACCCCTTTAAAACACAAATTTTTTAAGCGTGGATCCCGTCGAGTACGACGGACAATCTGGGTGCTAATACCTTCCCAGGTTGTAACCAACCCCCTTTCTCAGTCTCTCTGGTTCGCAACCGTCTTATCCATATCTTTCTAGGTTTATGCAGCATTACCTTTCCTCCGGGATAAAAATGCCTAGCTGGCGACTCTTTTCTTTCTCATGAGTTCACTCCTGTGTGTTCTCGTATCTCGTCTCGCCGACCGTTCGCGTCTGTACCCCATTTGACTTAGCCTCATTTGGTGGGAGCGACAGCTTGACGACTCTACTGGGGACCTTTATACTGTAACCAGGGCTTCTGGTTCTTTTTGTGGGTTCCTCCTAGCGCTTGTTTGATTTGTGTTTGCTGGGGTGTTATGTGTGTTTATGTATTTATGTTATTGCTTTATGTACAGTTTTGTTTATTGCTTTCTTTACAGCTTTACATATATCATACTGTCATACTGTTCTGGCTGGATCTGTTGTTTCTGCTTTGGTGGGTGAGGTCCTATACCTGGGACCTGAGTGACACCTAGGCTAGAGTGGTTCATGTTCTTTCCCATTCCATTTCGGTCTGGTGCGGGAATATGAAACACAGTTCAGATATGGGTTTCTTCTTGAGAACTCTGTGCTACAGATTTCCTGTAGTGCTAGGGCTATCTGGGAAGCCTGCTAAGTCTGGATGACCTTTATTATGGCCTTCAGAAACTGAGGTGAATTAGAGGAGGATCTTTTATGGTTATTGTAAACACTGTACCTCCGGGTTAGAAGTGTTTACACTTCCCATAACTGATCCAAGTCTGAGGATCCTTGTTATAGAACATCACCTGTGAGGAGGGTTGGGCTGTTTACAGGTTTGCAGGTACCCTTGACCTCAGCATACCCTGTTACTTTGTTTTGATTAAGAGTACTCCATTTTGGGACAGTTCTTGTGATTTAACCCTGGATATGTGACTCTTTATTTGAGTCCCCCACCTTAGTTACTGGACTTATGAACCTCCATCTGGATTTCTTGAACATATATGGACCTATATCAAGGCAGTAATCAGATCCAGCTTGATCACAAACCCTTGCATATCATTTGCATACATCATCATTGCATCATTTGACATTTGCTTATTTGCTTTTCAGGGTATCCATACTGTATTTTGGCTTGGTTTTGACCCCTCCATCTGCATAGACCTATCTTCACCAGCATCTGCTTCAGCTATTCCTCATCAGCTACCTGCTTCAGTCACCTGTATCACCAGTCTCAGCCTGTCAGTGGCCCATCTTCTAATATCAGTCATCATCAGCAGCATCTGTTTCAGCTTTTCTTCAGCAACATGGTACCCAAGAAGAGCAACATCTCCTATCATTTCTTTGAACCTGAGCTAGCTGGCATCAGGAAGGTCCAGGCCCTGATTACTCCAGACCATATACCACTATTCAGAGAATATCATGGAGGCATCCTTGATGTGGTTATGGATTTGGACCCTTCCCAGAGGAGCTTGATTCATACTTGCCTGCAGTTCTATGATCCCCCTCTGAGGTGCTTCACCTTCCAGAATTTTCAGTTGGGACCCTTGTTGGAAGAGTATTCATCACTGATTGGTGTACCTATCAGGGGTGGAGTCCCCTTCAACCCTGAGATGGCTTTCCCTAGTAATGAAGAGGTGGCAAAGGCATTATATCTGGAACCAGTTCTGATTGGGCAGAACATGACAGCCAAGGCTGGAATCTCTGGTCTACACTTGGATTTCTTGACCTCTCAGGCTATTCTGAAGGCCTCCTTGGGGGAGTGGAAGGCAGTCTGTGCATTATTAGCCCTTAGCATATATGGGGTTATATTATTTGCAGATGAGCCTAAGTTTATTAGCAAGAATGCAATCCATCTTTTCATTCTGAGGAACCCAGTGCCCACCTTACTGGGAGATTTCTACTACTCTATCCACCAAAGGAATGAAAAGAAAAGAGGAAGATTGGTGAGATGTTGTGCTCCCCTGTTCCATACCTGGCTGCTCAAACATTTTCCCAAGACTGATGCATTCTTGAATCCTCACCAGCAGAAGAACTGGGCTAAGAGGCTTGTTGCTTTAACCTCAGATGATATCAGGTGGTGCACTCAGAGCACTAAGGGCAGAGACATCATTACCAGTTGTGGGCAGTTCCCTAACGTGCCTCTGATAGGAGTGAAGGGTTGCATCAATTACAACCCTCTGTTATTCAAGAGACAACTGGGCTATGCATTGGTCCACCCTCCTAGAGCACAAGATCTGGCTGAGACCCTTTATTGTGAAATTAAGCCTAATCTGGCTATTGTCAGACAAGCATCCTGGGCTTGGGACAATGTCCAGACTAAAGGAATGGCCATTCTTGGGAGATGCAACAATGTGGCCTCAGCTCAGTACTATGAGTGGTCTCATGCCAGGGCACAAATTTCTGGGATACCCTTCACCATTGAGGATGCACCTGGACCATCCTCAGCACCACCTCCTGCCACTGTCAGCTTAGAGGAGTTTGAGAAACTGAAAGAGAGGAATGAGAATCTGACTCAGGCTCTACAGAAGACCCTCTGGGAGAGGAGTGACGGTCGGCTGGACATTGAGAGGTTAGAAAAGCTAAAGGTGGAGCATCTAGCTAGGATTGAAAAGTCAGAGGACTACATTAAGAAGTCAAGGGCTGGAGAGCAGATCTTGAAGAATGCCTGCAAGGAGGCTCAGTTCCAAAAGGCCAGGACTGATTTGTATCTGAAAGAGAGTCAAGCTAGGTGGGTCAGGATCACCGAAGCTCGTACTCAGGAAGATAAGAGGACTCAGGACAAGATTGAGCAGTTGGAGGCTAGTGCAAAAGAGCAACAGGAAGCCCTGCTAGCAGCCCAGAGGGAGATCTCAGAATTGAAACTCAGAGCTGGTGTGAAGAGGTCAAAGGACCAGGGCAGACACAAGAAGCTAACTGCAGCTATTGCCACCAGGAATCTTCTCATCAGGAACCTCACAGAGCATCCAGCTAATCCTGTGACTGAAGCACTTTTGAAGGAAGTCCAGGAGGATGAGTTTGGTCTTGGTGTCTGACTTTTGCTTGTTGTTGCTTTCATTTTCATGTACTTTCTCTTTTATGTTGTATTTTTGACCCCTCAGAGGGCATGTATTGTAAAAAACAAACTATGTATGTTTTTCCTTTTGTAATATATTTACTAGTTTGTTTTTATCTGAGTTCTTTCAAGCAACATCAAAAGTATCTTCCTCAGGGGTCTGGAAAGGTCAAAACCAAGTGCCAAGCCGGATACCTTGGAAACAAATAGGCATACTGCATTGCATACTAACTTTTGTTTTTGTTTTGTAGGTTTTTGTTTTGTTGTTACTAACTCTGTTGTGGTTCAGGAACTATTGCTCGACGTCGGGTGTTCCCACTCAACCGTCCACACAGATATCCCACCCGCAACAACCTTCCGGGCATACAAATGGACCAAGTACAGCAGGACCTTACAGAGGTCAGGACTCAAATGGCCAATGAGAGACTGGAAATGAGAAATCAGATGACCCAGTTTATGGAGGTGATGAATGGATTGGCACAGAGCCAAGAGAGATTAAGGGCACTAGTAGAAAGGCAGACCTAGGAGGAACCCCATCTAGGGACTGGGGGGACAAGCAATAATGAGATGGTTCAGCCTCATGTTAATCCTCCAGTCTATGGACCCCACCTTCATCCAGAGATCAACATCCCTGTTAATGTGCAAGGGACTGCCACTGCGGGCAGAGTACTACAAGAAGACCCCCAGGAAGATCAATTTACTGTGATGGGAGCTGGGGATGAAGCCTACGACAGAAGGCTAGATGAGATTGCTGAGAAACTAAGATCCCTGGAGTCTCAGAATTCTTTGGGCTTTGATGTTATGGACATGGGATTAGTGGACGTGGTACGGATTCCCCACAAGTTTAAACCTCCGTGCTTTGAGAAGTACAACGGAACTTCCTGTCCCCAAACCCATTTACAATCCTTTCTGGGGAGGCTGAAGGCATATACCATGGACGAAAAGCTATGGATGTTTTATTTTGAAGATAGCTTGACAGGAGCTTCAAGGGAATGGTACTCTCACTTGACTAGAGCAACCATCAGGTGCTGGAAGGACCTGGCTGAGGCCTTTATCAGACAATACCAGTACAACTTGGATATGGCTCCCAACAGGACCCTCCTGATGGGAATGTCTCAATCATCCAGGGAAAGCTTCCGGGAGTACGCTCAGAGGTGGAGGCAGCTTGCTGCTGCTGTCCAACCATCCATGTCAGAGAGGGAAATGGCTGACATGTTTATGAACACCCTCCAGGGGACATACATTGACAGGCTAGCTGCCTTTTCTTCCACTAGCTTTGCTAACGTGGTCATAGCCGGGGAAAGAATTGAGAGCCTATTAAAGATGGGCAAGATTTCTGACAACGGTGCGAGTTCGTCCAACAACCCCAGAAAACCTTTTGTAGGTCCAAGAAGAACTGGTGAGACCAATGCTATTCAGGCCAGCAGGGGCAGACCACAATATGTTCATAGGTCAGTGGCAGCAGTCACCATTCCCTCTCCACTTCCTCAGCAAACAGTATATCAACCACAGCAACAACCTCATTACCAGCAACAAACTCAGTATCCTCCTCAGAGAAACTACAACAACACCAGCAACAACAATCAGCAAAGACCGTATCAACAGAGACCATCTCAGGCCAATAGGGTGATCGATCCGATCCCTATGCCTTATGCCACATTACTGCCACAACTCCTGAAACTCAACCTAGTTGAGCTAAGGACATTGGCACCTCCAGATCCTGCCAGTCTACCCAGAAATTATGACGCCAGCGCCAGATGTGCTTTTCACTCAAATGCACCTGGCCACAGTACAGAGAAGTGTAGAGCTTTGCACATGAAAGTACAGGACCTAGTGGATTCCAAAGCTCTAAACTTTGCACCCCCACCAAATGTCAACAAAAACCCTATGCCCAACCACGGAGGACCCAGAATCAATGCTATTGAGGAAGATAAGCCGTCTTACTTGATAACCAGTGTGGGGCAGATTCGGACACCCTTGGTAGAGATTAAAGCTCAACTCCTTGAATGTCAAATGTTCCCCGGATGTGAGCTAGGATGTGCTTATTGCAACATTTCAGTGAATGGGTGTGATAACTTGAGAGAGGGCATATAGGGTCTCATCCAAAGTGGCCTGCTTCAAATCACAACATCAATACCTTCAAATCCAGCAATCTCTCCAACAACAATTCCAGAATCTCCTACAACTGCAACAACAATTATCCCGAACAATTCTTCAGTTTCATCAACAAATGCTTCAAATATCACTTCAACGGACCGAATATCAACAAACATCTCTTCTACAACTTCAACACCCCTTCATTCAGAATCTCCTACAACAGCAACACTCATCCAGCCAACAGTGTCTCCTACAACATCAACAGCAAATAATGAAAGCATCTCAACGGTTACAATAAATTATGATCCCGCAAATGATTCTGCCTACAACTCACAGGGTGCCGCTCCTGTCAGAGCACCAGTTACAATATACTATGATCCACATACTATCATGGTCCCTTCTGCAGCTGCTATCAGTCCAGTCACTATCACGGTGCCTGGACCAGTTCCTTATGAAAGCAGTAATTCCATCCCTTGGCATTACGGCTCCGATCTATACTGCGAAGGACAGAAAATCACTCTCGAATCATCAACTTCTTCACCACAAATAGACAATATGGGAGGAGGCGGAGGCTTCACTCGAAGCGGACGTCTCTTTGCCCCGCAAATTCCAAGACCCATTGCTGAAGCAGAAGTTGCTGCCAAGGCAAAAGGGAAGAGCATGGTGCAAGAAGAACAAGCTGTTAAAGAAGCTTTGAAAACCCCTTTTGATCAAGAGGTCGATGAATTCATGAGAATCATCAAGAAAAGTGATTACAAGATAGTGGACCGGCTTCACCAGACACCTTCCAAGATCTCCATTTTATCATTGCTAATGTGCTCCGAGGCTCATCGGAACGCACTGTTAAAAGTCTTGCACGCAGCTTATGTGCCAGAGGAGATTATCGTCAATCAGTTGGAGGCTGTGGTTGGAAATGTTAACGCTAGTAATGGACTAGGATTTACCAACACTGATTTGACTACGGAAGGCCGCAATCACAACAAAGCTTTGCACATTACCTTGGAGTGTAAGGGCGCAGTTCTTTCTCATGTATTGGTGGACACGGGGTCATCCCTCAATGTCTTACCTAAAAAAGCCCTTGTGAAGCTGGAGTATGAAGGACTGGCATTACGTCCCAGTAACTTGGTAGTGAGAGCCTTTGACGGTTCTAAGAGATCAGTTCTGGGAGAAATTGAGTTGCCTATAACGATTGGCCCACAGACTTTCAAAACGACCTTCTTCGTGATGGATATACAGCCTGCCTACAGCTGTCTATTGGGTAGGCCATGGATACACGCCGCTGGCGCCGTGACCTCAACCCTTCACCAGAAGTTAAAATTCGAGTGGGAGGGCCAAGTCGTTACTATTTGTGGAGAGGAAGATATCTTTGTTAGCCATCTGGCTACATACAAGTATATTGAGATGGATGGGGAGATACATGAAACCATGAGTCAGGGTTTTGAAGCCCTAAACATCAACGAGGCATCTGCTGTACTTGGGACTTCCATGACATCCTACCAGCAAGCTAGGAGGGTTGTTGAGGAGGGGAATGCTCAAGGTTGGGGCAAGCTGTTGCCCGTGGAGAAGAAAGAGGACAGATTTGGGTTGGGTTACAAACCAACTCAACAAGATCAAGCAGAGGCTGCTAAGAAGCCCAGTTTTGTTAGTGGGGGGATGCTCACCCCCGATGCAGTAAACAACTTGGAAGATGAGTCGGAAGATGAGCGCAACCTGGAGAGCTGGATACGTCCAAGGATCCCGGGGAGCCGTATCTCAAACTGGTCTTCCCAGGAAATTATAAGGGTTACTCCTGCAGAGTAATTATTATTTCCTGTATATTTTAAGCATGCATCAAGTCTTGAATCTTGCCCAAGATGACAAGACTCATTTTGTAATCGGGCCATCTGAAATTTTGTGCAACAAGATTAATCAATGAAATATCAGACATCTTTTGCAAATGAGTCTTTTTCTTTTCCGCTCACTGTTTTTCCATTTTTCTTTTTGTACAAAAATAAATGGCAATGTTTTCAAAATGATAACTTCATTTCACTTTTTATAAACAAGATTAAAATCAATCACTAAAATGAACAATCTAAACCCTTGCAGAGAGTGCCTTTCAGACTGCACCGACAACAACACGGCTACGACTTCGTATGACTTTGACAATCCAATCAATCAAGCCGACGAAGGGGTTGAAGAAGATTACGAGCTTCCTGAAGAGCTAGCCAGGTTGTTAAGGCAAGAGGAGAAGGTTATCACTCCTCATCAGGAGGAGATTGAAACAGTTAATCTTGGTACGGATGAAGACGTGAAAGAGGTTAAGATCGGGGCCTGCCTGCAAAACTCAGTGAAAGAACAACTGATTGATCTGCTTCTGGAGTATGTGGATGTGTTTGCTTGGTCTTACCAAGACATGCCAGGGTTGGACACTGATATCGTCATGCACAAGCTGCCTTTAAGAGAAGATTGCCCGCCGGTTAAACAGAAACTGCGCCGTACTCGCCCAGACATGGCAATGAAAATCAAAGAAGAGGTACAAAAGCAGTGGGACGCCGGGTTCCTTGCTGTAACTAGCTATCCGTCGTGGGTTGCTAATATAGTACCTGTGCCTAAGAAAGACGGCAAGGTAAGGATGTGTGTTGACTACCGGGATCTGAACAGAGCCAGCCCGAAAGATGACTTCCCATTACCTCACATTGATGTACTGGTTGATAACACGGCTCAGTTCTCGGTATTCTCCTTCATGGACGGATTTTCAGGATACAATCAGATCAAGATGTCACCTGAAGACATGGAGAAGACAACCTTCATCACGCCCTGGGGCATGTTCTGTTACAAGGTGATGCCATTCGGACTGAAGAATGCTGGTGCAACATATCAACAGGCTATGGTGACATTATTCCACGATATGATCCATAAAGAAATTGAATGTTATGTAGATGACATGATTTCCAAGTCCCTCACAGAAGAAGACCACCTGGTAAATCTGCTGAAGCTATTCAAGCGTCTGAGGAAGTACCAACTGAAGTTGAACCCCAACAAATGCACATTCGGGGTGCGATCCGGTAAGCTGCTAGGATTTATTGTAAGCGAGAAAGGGATTGAAGTTGACCCTGATAAAGTCAAAGCCATTCAAGAGATGCCTGCACCAAAGTCAGAAAAAGAAGTTCGAGGGTTCTTAGGCCGATTGAACTACATTTCAAGGTTCATATCTCACCTTACTACAACCTGTGAACCCTTGTTCAAGCTGTTAAGAAAAGAACAAACGGTCAGGTGGAACGAAGACTGCCAGAAGGCTTTTGACAAGATCAAGGAATACTTACAAGAGCCCCCAATCCTTATGCCTCCAGTTGAAGGAAGACCTCTAATCATGTACTTGACAGTATTAGAAGAGTCGATGGGGTGTGTGTTGGGCCAGCATGACGAGTCTGGTCGAAAAGAGTATGCAATATACTACCTAAGCAAAAAGTTTACCGACTGTGAACAACGTTATTCACTGCTCAAGAAAACTTGCTGTGCTTTAGCGTGGGCTGCTCGCCGACTGAGACAGTATATGTTGACCCACACTACCTTATTGATCTCAAAAATGGACCCAGTCAAGTATATTTTTGAGATGCCAGCGCTTACCGGAAGGGTTGCAAGATGGCAGATGATCCTCACAGAATATGACATCCAGTACACATCTCAGAAAGCCATCAAGGGCAGTGTATTGTCTGAATATCTTGCTGAGCAACCTATTGATGATTACCAGCCTATGAGATTTGACTTCCCCGATGAAGACATCATGTTCATAAAAGTAAAAGATCATGAAGAGCCTGTTCACACTGAAGGGCCTGACCCGGAAGAAGAATGGACTATGATGTTTGATGGGGCTGTTAATATGAATGGTTGTGGTGTTGGTGCAGTACTCATTACACCTAAAGGAGTTCACATGCCTTTCTTGGAAAAACTCACCTTCAACTGCACTAACAACGAAGCTGAATACGAAGCTTGCATTATGGGTCTTGAGGAAGCCATTGACCTCAGGATCAAGACACTGACTGTATTCGGAGATTCAGCTCTGGTAGTTAATCAAACCAACGGCAAGTGGTACACCCACCAGGATCATCTGATACCTTACAGGGATTATACAAGAAGGTTATTGACTTTCTTCACAATGGTCAAGCTTGAGTATATCCCTCGGGACGAGAATCAGTTTGCAGATGCTCTGGCTACCATCTCGTCAATGATCAAAGTTCAAGCTGCCAACTTTGTACCTCAAATTTCAGTATCCAGACTTGACAGACCAGCATATGTGTTCGCAGCAGATGTTGTCAAAGATGATAAGCCTTGGTTCCATGACATTAAGTGCTTCTTGGAGGATCAAATATACCCGCCTGGGGCATCTTCCAATGATAAGAAGACATTGAGAAGGCTTGCTGGTAGTTTCTTTCTAAACACTGATGGTTCCCTGTACAAAAGAAACTTTGATATGGTACTCCTCAGATGCGTCGATAGAACAAAAGCAGACTTGTTGATGCACGAAGTGCACGAAGGATCCTTTGGTACCCATGCAGGAGGGCATGCCATGTCTAAGAAATTGCTAAGATCAGGCTATTACTGAATCACAATGGATGCAGACTGTTGTGCCTATGCCAGGAAATGCCATAAATGCCAGATTTATGCGGATAAGGTGCATGTGCCTCCCAATCCCTTAAATGTGATGTCTTCACCCTGGCCCTTTGCTATGTGGGGCATTGATATGATTGGCAAGATTGAACCGACTGCTTCAAACGGCCACAGATTCATCCTGGTTGCTATTGACTATTTCACCAAGTGGGTTGAAGCAGCTTCCTATGCAAACGTTACAAGACAAGTGGTAGCCAGATTTCTGAAGAGAGATATCATCTGTCGATACGGAGTTCCCGAGCGGATCATTACTGATAATGGTTCTAATTTGAACAATAAAATGATGGCAGAGCTATGCCGGGACTTCAAGATCCAGCACCACAATTCTTCTCCTTACAGGCCAAAGATGAACGGCGCTGTTGAGGCGGCTAATAAGAACATTAAGAAGATTGTGCAGAAGATGGTAGTCACCTACAAAGACTGGCATGAAATGCTACCATTTGCCTTGCATGGGTACCGCACGTCAATCAGAACGTCCACTGGGGCAACACCGTATCAACTTGTGTATGGTATGGAAGCAGTCCTACCTGTTGAAGTTGAATTACCCTCCCTGCGGGTACTGACGGATGTTAAGCTGAACGAAGCAGAGTGGGTCCGATCCCGATACGAGCAACTGAGTCTGATTGAAGAGAAAAGATTGGCTGCAATCTGTCATGGGCAGTTGTATCAAAGAAGAATGAAGAAAGCCTTTGATCAGAAAGTTAGGCACCGAGAGTACCGAGTAGGGGATCTTGTGCTGAAAAGAATCCTCCCTCCTCATACAGACCACAGGGGCAAATGGACTCCAAACTATGAAGGACCATTCGTGGTAAAGAAAGTTTTCTCTGGTGGAGCACTGATGCTTAGCACCATGGATGGTGAAGACTTCCCGTCCCCTGTGAATTCAGATGCAGTTAAAAAATACTTCGCGTAAAAATGACCCCCTGGACATAAAAACAGAATGTAAGTCCAGGCAAAAATAGGGCATCCCGGCAAGTCAAAAACAGAATAAAAGACTTGGGCAAAAATAAGGGAAATAAATAAAAAATGTACACCCGCTGAGTTGAAAAGCCGCATTGGACAACTCAGGCAAAAATGGGTATCCCGATGGATTGAAAACCCGAAAGGGCGATCCATGCAAAATGAGGGAATAAGCGAACAACTGCAATCTGGATTCGTCTGTATCACCTACAACTTGGTAAGCTTCGAAAAGATCAAGCTTCACTCAAAATCAGCCTTCTTCAGAAAGCAAGACGAGAAGAGTGTCAAAAGTCATACGAGTCATAGCAAGAAGGAAGCTCCTTGAAGCGTAGTCAACATTGCCAGCATTTTGGTTCTCAATTTGTAACAATCTCCTCATTTCAGGGGATATGTTTCTTTGACTGTATCTTGCCAATTCAGGGCACATGAATTAATAAAATCAGATTTTCAGTCATGATTCATCTCGTACACTTCATTTTTATTTTGCAAAAATGTCTGATGTCTTGAAAATACTGATTGCATGAATACAAATGCTTATCTTCAAAAATAAAATACGTGCTTGCAGGGAATATACTTACTCTCGGGAGTGTCTAACTTCTATGACGGAATCCGGTAAAGGATACCTCGGGATTACTTGTGCGTTTCTCTGTCTTTACAGGATTGCAGGTATTCAAGGCACAACATGGGGCATGTAAGCTTCATCTCAGCAAGTCGGCAAATCAACACTCAGTCCTAGCACCCAAAGTGCTTTCTCCCCAGCTGTGTTGCCACTTGCTATTTTTCTCCCCAGCAGAGGCACCAATCATTCTTCCTCCTCAGCCAAGTACAAAAGCTAGGGAACCACTTCCCCACAGAGCCTCAGCCTCCATCCAGAAGAGCAACGCATGAAGGAATCACAACAGAGTGACGAGAGCTTCTACAAACCCCAGCTGGGTCCCTCATTTACTAGAATAGGTCTATCATTGACCCATTTCCCCAAGCAGATGCGTCTCATCAGATCTACCAATGATCTCATCCCCAGCTGGGATGTCCATTTCAAGCAGATCGACCAGGGATCTTCACGGCAACGGGACCCGAATCCCGGATCGGTACCTTTGCATAATCATAGCATTCACATCATATTCACCCCACAGAGCGTGGCATTCCGTCTAATACGGAGCATTACGGCAAAAAATCAAACATATTGCATAATCATAAGCCATGTTCTGAACCAAACACTTGTGAATAATAACAATCCACCAATATACAGAATATTCCCCAGATTCCCCAGCAAAGAGCTAAAGCAGTTGCCTCACATTCACCAATACGAATACACACTCCTTTTGGCACCCGTCTGTGTCATCATTCCCCAGTAAAGTCGCCCGAGCACTCTTTGCAAACAGACCATCCATATTTCAGGTATTTCTCGACACCCGTCCGTGTCATATCCCCAGCAGAAAGCCAAAGCGTCCCCTTTGCACTCACAGATACTTATATATACAATTCCTTGACACTCGTCCGTGTCATTTCCCCCAGCATAGTAACATAAACACTTTGTATATCAGATACTTGTTTATACTATACTCTTCTCCTTTTGACACTTGTCCGTGTCACTCTCTCCAGCAGGTTGAACACTCAAACATACACTACTTTTACTCTCATTTTACTTATACAGATACTTGCCCGTATCTTGTATACACCACTTATATCCCATCAGATTCGACACTCGTCCTTGTTCTTTGTTGACCAGTTGGTACTCGTCCGTACCATCATCTCAGAACATATGTCAAGCGTTTGTTTCTACCCGATACTCGTCCGTATCATAGTCTTAAGGATGCTCGTCCGCATCTTTAATCCATACACTGTGTCAAACACTTTTGTCTTCTTGAATATAGAAACTCGTATGTGCCTACTATTCCCCAGAAGAGTCCCCTCAGATTCAACACTCATCCGCGTTCTCTGTTAACCAGTTGATACTCGTCCGTATCATCATCTCTGAACGCGTGTCAGTATTTGTTTCTACTCGATATTCGTCCGTATCGTAGTCTTAAGGATGCTCATCCGCATCTTTAATCTATACACAAACATCTAGACACTTATACCTTTTATTTCTTGGATATAAACACTCGTCCGTGTTTACTATTCCCCAGTAAATTGCCAGCAAAACAATTTTCTTTTCTATCTGACATCCATCCTATGTCATGTTAAACCCTGAGAGCAGCCGTACCCTGCTAGGTGATCGTCCTTCACCTCTTGATGATTGTCCTTCATCATGCTCATCCGATGGCCGTCCCCATCATTGACCTTTTCTATCTGACACTCGTCCTGTGTCGTGATATTTAGCAGCCGTCCCCTGCTAGGTGATCGTCCTTCACCTCTTGATGATCGTCCTTCATCATGCTCATCCGATGGCCGTCCCCATCGTTGACCTTTTCTATCCGACACTCGTCCTGTGTCGTGATATTTAGCAGCTGTCCCCTGCTAGGTGATCGTCCTTCACCTTTTTGATGATCTTCCTTCATCATTTTATCCGATGGCCGTCCCCATCGTTGACCTTTTATCCGGCATTCGTCCTATGTCGCTATATTTTCGGCAGCCGTACCCTGCCAGGTGATCGTCCTTCACCTTAGATGACCGTCCCTCATCTTATCCCCAACAGAGCAGCCGTCCCCTGCTAGGTGATCGTCCTTCACCTTTGATGACCGTCCCTCATCATTATTTCATTTATTCTTTAACCCGATGGCCGTCCCCGTCGTGGTCCCTTTTTCTTTTCCAGTTTAGCCCGATGGCCGTCCCCATCGTTGGTTACCTTACTTTATGAACTTGATGGCCGTCCCCATCATTTTTCATTAATCCCCAGAGAATTTTACAGCTTTACTTGATGGCCGTCCCCATCATAATCCCTTTTATCCCCAGCATGTCGGCCGTCCCCGTCATTGCTTTATTTCATACATTCTCCCCAGCATGTCAGCCGTCCCCATCATTGCTATTTCCCCAGCAGTCGTCCTCTGCTCGACGGTCGTCCTCCGTCGCCCACTTTACATCATACTTTATTTTCTTTTACAATCTATATCCCTTTTCTTCTTCATTCTGTGAGTGCAAATTTTGGACTGTCTTTGGTATTCAACCACAAGTTATCTTGTTTGCCTGTTAAGCCGTTGCTTACATCTTGCACAGCTAACTCATGCTTGAATAGGGGCAGCTGTAAACACCCCAAATTTTCCCTCACCCATTCACACCATGGCTTGTGATCATTTCATATGCATAAACTCAATCATAGCATCTCATATTACATTTTTGATTCATTGCATTGGTTCAAAGTCATCTGCATCTAGGGTTTGTGATCTGAGCAATCCAAGAGCTTCTTGAGCCACTCCAAAGGTCATCAATCACTTCAAAGGGTTCCATGTATGTTCAAACATCACATTATATCCTCTCAAATTCAAGAATGTCAAAAAATCACAAGAACTGAAAATGGCATGGAAGCAGAGCCAGGTTTGACTGCACAGATGACCTAGAATTAGGGTTTTGGTTTCAAAGGCCATAACTCCATGTTTTTTGGTCATTCTTGTTTCTATTGGTCTCTATATGTTATAGGGAGCATGCATATCAATTTTCATGAAGAAATTCCATGGGGAAGTCATCTGATCAAGAGTTGACTTTTCAAGCAAGTCAGTGCAAAATCAGGGCATCTGAGGCCCCCAATGACCCAACCAAAGGGTGTTCTTCATCATTTTGATTGTATATGATTTTTATTTGATCATAGAAGAAGTTGGAAGTTCACAAAATTGAAGAATTTCAAGTCTTTTGCAAAGTTGACTTTTTGGGAAAGTTGACTTTTTAATGAAATTGCCATTTTGGGAAACTTTTTCAACCCTTGCTTTTTGATTCAAAAATGCTTCAAATGAAAAACCTTTGGTCATGAAAGTTGTAGAATGGATCATTCCCTTTTCAAAAAGTACAAGAACATGACCTAATTCATTTTGGATCAAAAGTTATGGCTTGTCAAAGTTGGCAAAAATCACAAAATTTGAAGTTTTCCACCAAAGAGGCAAAGTTGAAAATTTTCACTTCTCAAGGCAAATTAAGTCATCAAATGGACTTCTAAACTTCACAACATGATCATACAAGACCTAAAAGTCAGATTGCACCCAAAGAATCACACATTTTTATGGCTTATGGAGCAAGATTTTTCATGAGAAGCAAAAGTGAACCAACTTGCAAAACTCATCATAAGTTACAATCCACTTGCTTGCTGACTTGCTGATCAATCCTAGGGTTCTCCCCACATCATGCTGCGCAGGACACACCTTTTGTCCTTGGCTAGCAAGTAGCCCATGCCTCTCTTACACAACTTTGACATTTTGGCAACTTGAGCCATACCTATCACAAAAGCACACATCACCTCATCTGACCTATCACCATAGTTTATGCAAACCAAAAGCAAGCCAAAGCATACAAAAACACAGGCCTGAAGCACTCTCTAACTCAGCTTGCTCATTTTCCACCTCTTGTGCAAAACTCTTCGAAACTGATTGCACAAGCCTCAAACACAAAAACTAACTTCACAAATCAACTCAACACACTTCCCTGCTCACAAAGCACCCATCACCATTGCCTGAAACTCAAAGAATCAAAAACACGATCACCACCTGACATTGAACAGAACTTCTGCCATCTCTCAAACCATCCATTGTAAACTTCAAACAAGCATTGAAAGCTTCTCAGGGGGTCCAGTGGAGCTGATTGCAAGCAAGAAACCAGCCAGAAAGCACCAGAAACCAAAGCTTCAGTTCAGGTAGCCATCTCAAACTTTTTTTCCAGAAGCTTCATTTTAAGTTCTTAAAAGATTCTATGCACTCCTCTGATCATGAATATGTGTTTACTTTTGAAAATGGATGAGAAACCAGCATGTATGAACTGTCTGAAACTTTTGGCCCTAAGAATGTTTTGATTCGATTTGGCTGTTTAATGAATGAAAAATGATGTTTGATTGAGGGGTTTGATTCGTTTTTGATTGGGGATGAGTTCTGGGCAGTTAGGTTTCGTTTTCATTGCGTGTAGAGAGAGATTGAGAAATGAGCTAGCCGGAGAAGACGACCGGAATAGTGTTCCGGTCGCCTGAAAGTCATTAGGGCATAATTAATTAGGGCTAATCATAATTATGTAAATTTGAATCTCAGCCCTTGGATGTGGCGCCAAGTCTACTCCCGCGCGTGTGAGTTTAAACCCTGGCCATTGATTATGTTGACTTTTCCCTTTTTCAGATTTAAATCATTTTATTTTTCATTTAAATTCATTTGTTTTCTCCATTTAATTTAAAATAGTAAAACAATTTTAAAAATTCTGAAAATTTTCGTATAAACTTTTACTAATTTTTCAGAAACCAAAAACATTTTTATTTTTATTTTTTGCATTAAAAAATTATTTTTAAATCATTTAAAAGTTTATTTTTAATTAATAATGAGAATTAATTAATTAAAAATACTTTTAGGTATTTAAAAATCACAAAAAAATTCATGAAACCTTTAACATCATTTAGAAACATTGTCCAACCCTCAAACCAAATTTCTTTTTTGATCTTAATGCATTTTGACAATTTTCCATGGAATTAATTCAATTTCAAAGCATTATTTTGATCCAATCTTTGAAAATTCACTTCTGCCCAGTTTTTGAGAGTTGGACTTTGATTCTTTTTGCATTGTGTCTTGCATATCATGTAGTTTGTAGGATTAAATTGGCATGATTTGATCTTTCATTTTCAATTTGTTTGACATTTTTCTTGTTAAGGTACCCTAAAACCCTAGAAATCTTAGGAAATTCATAACCCTAATTAGGTTAAGAGTTAGAACCCCTCCTTTGGGAAGTGAGTTTGTGTAGGGTTAGGGTTCCTTGGAGTGCATTTTCAATTTTTTATCTTGATGTTTGCTTCTGATTTTGGTTCTTGTTTGTTGCATTGATCATAAACCCTAATTTGGGGTTCGTTTTGCATTCATCTTGCATTTGCTTGCATACCATGACTTACCATAGCATTTTGTGCATCCATTTGATTCATTTGACATCTTAAGACATATTAGAATAATGTTTGATCATTGCATCTTGCACTTGCTATGCTGTATGTCATTTGCACTTCATAACTTTTCATGTATGATCATGGTTCTTAACCTGCTTCATTTGCATCCATAAGCTTGTATGATCATCCCCATGCCTTGTTTCATGTTTGCATCATCTCATAGCATCATTATCATCTCATATTTGCTTCTGGTTTTGATTTTCATCATGTCATTTCATCTCACCTTGCATTGCATTGCATTCCTTTCATTAACTTTTCAGGTGGTAAGTAACTTTGAGAAGTGAATTTGCCTTCACTTCTCACAATTTCTTTTCATCTCTCTTATGCATCATTGCTGCATTTTGTCTTGTGTTTGAGATTGAGCTTGCTCATTCTTCTTCATCTTACTTTTTTTCTTCAAGTGACTTGCCTTCTTAAATGAAGCAAGTTACTTTGCTTCTCTTGGCTCCTTTCATCTGCTTCCTGGTGGTTCCTTTGAAGATTTCTCTTGTTAACCTCACAAACTTTAGGAACAACCAAGCATGACAATAATTAGGGTTTGATTAGTCCCCCCACTTAGTTTTACCTTTGTGTCTCTTTGAGTCTTCTCTTCTCATCTCATAATCAGGGACTAAACCCCTAAGGCTTTGAGGCTTTGTGATTAAGCTTATGCCTGCATCTTTCTATTAGGATGGAGTGTATAACTTTAATCCTAAGTGTTAAACCCTTAATGTGTTTAAATCTCTTAATCAATTCACTTAATAATCATCAAGACATCACACTTGTAACTTGGGCATTGCATTAGGGTTCTAATTCTTCCTTAATTGGTTAAGAAGGACTAACCCTAGTGTTAATGGACAAGTCCTCCTCAAGTTGTCTTACAAATCATAAAATCCACTTCATCATCATATCATTAACTAAAATCCATCTAATAAAGGTCTTGTTTTGTCATGAGGTTAATCCCTAATCATGGATTAAGTTGAGGAGCTTTCCTCAGCTTAAACATTCTCATCTATTATCCTTCTATTAGGATGGTGTAATGAGTCTGTTTAATCCTTGATTATGGCTTAATCTCATTACTTAACACTAAACAAAAACCACAAAAACATCTAAATAATCACAAGTAGGTTAATGATCTTAATCCTACATCATGGTGGTTAAGTGTGAGATGCTGACTTCACACTTAAGGTATTCTCATTACCCCTAATGAGAGGGATGATGTGATGAGTTTACTAAATCCATTGGTTTAGGCTTAAGCTCATTAACTTATGACAAACAAAAAAGCAATAAAAGACTGAAAACTCAAAAACAAACAATAATCGTCTCCTCCGGGATTCTTTTCTCATCTCATCCACTCACAAACGAGAACTTGCTTCTTCCGTCTAATGCAAGACAGTTAGCACCTGAGCCAGACAGGTCATACACTTGAGCACAGATAAGTAAGCAGTTCACAAGTCAATTCATCTTTCAGTCTCTTTGGGTCGAACTACGGTGTTCTGACTTCCTCATTGCACGAGAGGATACGTAGGCATAACTTAACAGTTATCGAACAAAAGTCTCTGTATATTCCCCTCTTTCCAGTCTAATTCTTTAAGCCTCATTATCATGAGCATTTCATTCTTGTTCCTGCACTGACACTGTATATATTACACTTCACTTTTCTTTTACACAGACACTTGTACATCCTGTTCCAGCTCTTTTGTACACAAATTGCACTGACAATACCCCTTTAAAACACAAATTTTTTAAGCGTGGATCCCGTCGAGTACGACGGACAATCTGGGTGCTAATATCTTCCCAGGTTGTAACCAACCCCCTTTCTCAGTCTCTCTGGTTCGCAACCGTCTTATCCATATCTTTCTAGGTTTATGCAGCATTACCTTTCCTCCGGGATAAAAATGCCTAGCTGGCGACTCTTTTCTTTCTCATGAGTTCACTCCCGTGTGTTCTCGTATCTCGTCTCGCCGACCGTTCGCGTCTGTACCCCATTTGACTTAGCCTCATTTGGTGGGAGCGACAGTCATATGCTGATCAATGATAGTAACTTCCAAATGTAGAGCCTTTGTTATGTCTTCATTCTTAGGAGCAGTCATCTCAGGGTTGAAAGGAATTCCTTTTCTGATAGGGACACCCAACAACATAGAATACTCTTCCAACAGAGGGCCTATCTGAAAGTCTAGGAAAGTGAAACAACGGAGAGGAGGGTCATAAAACTGAAGGCAAGTGTGAATCATGCTCCTCTGTGATGCATCCAAGTCCATGATTATGTCTAGGATACCACCATAATGTTCTCTGAATAAAGGAACATGATCATGAGTGATAAGAGCCTGAATCTGCCCGATGCCTGCCAGAGGGTAATCAAAGAAGTGGTAGGTGATGTTGCTCTTTCTGGTTGAATCCATGCTGACAATGGGTGCTGATGAAGATAACTGAAGAAAATAACTGAAGCAGATAGCTGAAGCGGATAGCTGAAGCAGAAGAACGATCAAAACCAAACCAAAGAAGACGTGGATACCCTGTAAAACAAATAGGCAAATGTTAAAATGATGCAATATGATGTATGTTGAATTATATGCAAGGGTTTGTGATCAGTTGCTGGATTGTCAGTTGCATCTGGTAGGGTCCATGAGTGTTCAGAATTCCGGATGAAGGTCTGAGAACCAGTAACCAGGCGGGGGACTCAAATAAAGAGCCACTTGTCCGGGGTTTCATAGAATCAATCCAAAATCAGTATAACCTTAACAAAGTTCCAGTAACAGGGTATGATGAGGCCAAGGGTTCCTGCAAACCTGTAAACAACCCTACCCCCTCACAGGTATTGTTCTAGAACAAGGATCCTCAGGTTCAGATCTATTATGAGAAGTATAAACACTTCTTACCCGGAGGTACAATGTTTACCCTAATCATAAAGGATCCTCCTCTAATTCACCTCAGATGCTAAAGGTCATCTAAAAGGTCATCCATACTTAGCAGGTTTCCCAGATAGCCCTAGCACTACAGGAAATCCGTAGCATAGAGTTCTCAAGAAGAAACCCTTGTCTAAACCGTGTTTCATATTCCCGCACCAGACCAAAATGGAATGGGAAAGAATATGAAGCCACTATAATCCTATGTCTGTCACATAGGCCTTTGTGTTAGACCTTTCTCACTGGAATACCCGTCCCACCAAGGAAAACCAACAAACCAGCACATATGATATGACAATAATATGAAATGCATAAAACAGTAAATGAAAGCGATAAAGTAAATTCAGTAAATAAAGCTGTACAGAAAACAATAAATAAAGCCGAAACAAAAGCACACATAGCATATAACACCCCCATAAACACAAATCAAACAAGCGCTAGGAGAAACCCACAAAAAGAACCAGAAGCCCTGGTTGCAAAGATCCCCAGCAGAGTCGCCAAGTTGTCGCTCCCGAAAAGACTTTGCGTCCCCAGGTGCAGACGTGAACGGTCGGCGATGTTGGAGGTTGAGGTTGAATAGAGTCGCAAGCTAGGCATTTTTATCCCGAAGGAAAGGTAATGCTGCATAAACCTGGAAGGGTATGGATAAGACGATTGCGAATCAAAGAAACTGAGAAAGGTGGCGGGTTACGACCTGGGAAGGTATTAGCACCCAGATCGTCTGTTGTACTCGACGAGATCCACGCTTACTTGATTGTGTTTAAAAGGGGTAGTGTATGTGCTGACTGTGTATAAAATCTAGGGAGAAAATGTACAGAGTGTCAGTGCAAAAAGAGAGGGTGAAATGCTCAGAGACTGAGGCTTTTAGAAAAGAAAGCTGAAATAGGGGGATGACAAAGAGACTTTTGTTCGATAACTGTTAAGTTATGCCTACGTATCCTCTCGTGCAATGAGGAAGTCAGAACACCGTAGTTCGACTCAAAGAGACTGGGATGATTTGTTGTGAACTGCTTACTTGTCTATGCTCAAGTGTATGACTTGTCTGGCTCGAGTGCTGACTATCTTGAATTAGACGGAAGAAGCGAGTTCTCGTTTGTGAATGAGTGTGATGAGAAAAGAATCCCAGAGGAGACGATTGTTGTTTGTTTTTGTGTTTTCAGTTTTTTTATTGTTTTTGGTGTTTTGCATAGGATAGTGAGCTTAAGCCTAAATCAAGGGTTTGTAAACTCATTATATCCTCCCTGATTAGGGATAATGAGCCTACTTAAGTGTGAGATAAGCATCTCAACTTAATTACAATGATGATATAGGATTAAGATAATTAACCTATTTGTGGTTATTAAGATGTTTTTGGGTTTTTGTTTAGTGTTAAGTAATGAGTTTAACCTCTAATTAAAGATTAGTGAACTCATTACACCATCCTAAGAGAAGGATGATAGATGAGAACACTTAAGCTGGGGAAGATAGCTCAACTTAATCCATGGTTAGGGACTAAATTAATTATATAACAAGCCTTTATTAAGTTGATTTTAATTAAAGGATGAGATTAAAAAATGAGTTTTAAGTTTGTAAGACAACTTAAGGGGGACTTGTCCATTAAACACTAGGGTTAGTCCCTCTTAACCAAAAGGAAGAGATAGAACCCTAATGTAAGGCCCAAGTTACAAACTTAAGTATTAATAGTTATTAGGTGTTTTGATTAAGAGGTGTAAACAAATTAAAGGTTTAACACTAAGGATTAAAGTTATACACTCCATCCTAAGATAAGGATGCAGGCATAACCCTAATTCAAAGTCCTAAAGCTTTAAGTGTTTAGCCTCTGATTATGAGATGAGAAGAGAGACTTAAGGAGACTCAAAGGTAAAAAACTAGGGGAGACTATATACAACCCTAAATATTATCATGCTTGGATATCCTAGGGTTTGTGATGCTTAAGAGAAGATCTTCAGGAAGCCACCATGGAAGAAGAAGCAGATGAAAAGAGAAGGAGGAAGAAGAATATGTTACTTACTTCCTGAAGAAGATAAGTAACCTAAGAGAAAGAAAGTAAGAAGGAGAGAGCATAAGTGAAGCAAGTTCACTTCAAATACAAATAAGATATGCAAATGAGAAGAAGAGAAGAGGTGGAATGTGAAGGCAAATCCACATCCCAAACAACTTACCATAAGCCCCTGAAATGTTAACATGAATGCATAAGATGCAAAGCAAAATGAAATGTGATGAATAAAGATGCAAAGACCAAAACTAGAAGTGTATATGCAAGGAAAATGTATTATGAGAGGATGCAAAGACATACAAAATGCATATGAATGATCATACAAGGATGAGATGCAATGGAAGCATGTTTAGAAGCATGAAAACACATGGATGTTCATGAAATGTAATGAATGCAAAACATAGCAAATGAATGAAGAAATGATCAAGAAATGTTCAAGCATGTCCTATGATGTCTAAGATATCATACAAGTGAATGAATGTCATGATAAGTTCATATGATTGAGATATGCAAAGACGAATGCAAATGAACATGGGAAACTAGGGTTTTATGAATGTATGAGATGCATATGACCAAAACAGAAGCATACATCATGATAAAAATTTGAAATTGAACTCAAACAGACCCTAAACACACACAAGATCACTACCCAAAGGAGAAGGTCAGAAGCTAATCCTAGGCAAAGTTATGAAATTTCTAAGTTAACTAGGGTTTTTGGATACTTCTAAGGGAAAAATGCAAATCAAATTGAAAATGCAATTAAAAAATATGAGATAAATAACCTAGAAACTAGATGCAATATGTGAAACAATGCAAAAAGAAACAAGTTCAAACTTATCATGGTTAGGCAGAAATGAATTTTTCAAGTTAGGGTTAAAAAATGTGAATTTTATGAACCCTAATTCAAAGATAATTGGGAAAATGGGATCAAACCTAAAAGGAAATTTGTATGGTGAGTTTGAAAATGTTTTTAAATGTATGAGAATGCTTTATGAATTTTTTAGTGATTTTTAGAAACCTAAATGTATTTTTAATTAATTAAAATAAATAAATTAATTAAATAAAACATTTAAATGTTTTAAAAATACTTTTTTAATGCAAAAATTAAAATAAAAAAATGTTTTTGAGTTGAGAAAAATATCTGAAACAAAAATGCAGAAAATGAGATTTTTTGGAAGTCTTTTGCTATTTTAAAATAAATATGAAAAGAAAATGCAAGAAAATGAAATAAAAATCAAATAAATGAGAAGTAATCTAATCTGAAGGTTGAGATTCAAACCCTAGTTGACTGCGCGCGCTATCCTGAGGCTAGGATTGAATCTGAAAAATTATTTAATTAAACCTAATTAATCTAATTAATTAATAATTAGGGTTTTAATGAACTGATCCTGGCCATCCAAAAACGTGCTAAACAAGATCCAAGGGCCCAAATTTAAACTGAGCTGATTAACCCTAATCCTAACCCTAAACACTTTCAGGTGACCGGAGCAAGCTCCGGTCATCTTCTCCAGCAACACCAAATCCCCAAGTCTCTCTACCCAAAGCCCCTAAAATCTCCAGAATCAACCCCAAGCAACTTTAAACAAGAATCAAGCCACAAAATTCATTTATATTGCATCAATCAAGGGAATCAAACAAAAATATTTTTCACGGGCAAAGTTTCAGAAGATCAATACATGCTTAGTACTCAACCATTTTCAAAACCAAACACATCATGATGATCAGAGGAGCATATAGATTGATATTGTAACTTAAAAAACAACTTCTGGAAAATTTGTTCTTGATGATTACCTGAGTTGAAGCTTTTCAATTTGGAGCTTTCTGACCCCTTGCTTTGTTCAAAACCACTCCACTTGATCCTTTGATGCTTCTAGAGAGCTTAGAACAAGCTTTGAATGGCTAGTTTGTGGTGTTTGGTTCTGGTGTGGCAGAAATCATATTTCTGTTTGGGAGTGTTTCATGCCATTTTGATGGTTGGTTTGTGATCCTTATGATGTGTGGAGATGATTGGTGGAAGAAGATTTGAGGTTTGATGCTTGTGTGGTGAGATTCGAAGAGATGAATGTTTTGGGATTTTTTTGTGAAACTGACTATGGTGAGGTTTCAGGCTTGTGTCTCTTATGTTTTGTGTTGCTTGAGGTTGTATAAACCAATAGGAGTGATCAGAAGAGTTATTGTGGCACAAGCTGGTTGGTATGGGAAGTTTTGCAAAAAGTCAAGATTGTGTACTATGAGGTATGGGCATGGGTCAGAGGCTGCTTGAAGGGGTGTCTGGCTTCAACTGAGTTCATGGATGACCCTAGGATTCGATTTGAGGATCTGGATGGCATGATACAAGAGTTATCACATGTTTTTCAAATTTCCCTCTTTGAAATTTCTTGGATCACAAGTCATGAAAACCTTAGGTCCAATGCCCAATTCTAATCAAGGAAAGTTGGTTGATGTTGTTATGATGCTTAGAGGTCAATTAGAGGTCATTAGAATGCTTGAAACTTGATTTTGCAAAAATCCCTCTTTGGCATGAACTTGAAAATTATAGGATTTTTCCCAACTTTGAAAGATCATATCTTGAGTTCTAGGATGAATCAAGAGGAGTTCTTGTACTTTTTGAAAATGGGAAGATCCAATCTACAACTTTCATGTTTAAGGATTTTTCATTTGAAGCATTTTTGATCAAGAAAGAGGAGGTTGAAGATCTTTCCCAAAATGGAAAGTTTCCATTACAAGTCATGTCCAAAAATGGAAAGTTTGGAAATGGCTTGAAACTCTTCAATCTTGTGAACTTATAACCACTTCTAAGATCAAATAGAGATCATAGAACCTCAATTTGATGAAAATGATCCTTTGGTCCCATTGTTGGGGGTCTCAGATGCCCTGATTCTGACTTTTCTTGCACAACAAGTTACCAGTTGATCAGATGACTTCCATAATGAATTTCTTCATCAAATTTGGTACACATGATCCTCATAACATATTGAGACCATCAGAAAAAAGAATGACAAAAAAAATTAGTGTAAGACCTCTGAAACCAAAACCCTAATTTTAGGTCATCTGTGCAGGAAATCTTCAGTCCGCCTTTATGCCTTTGCCATGCTTTGTGATCTCTTGGCTTTTATGAACTTTGGGGAGCATATTATGATCATGGGACACACATGGACCCTCTTGGCAAGCTTCAAAACCTTTGAGATGGCTCAGATCACTTCTTGGATTGCTCAGATCACAAACCCTAGATGTAGTTATGCAAATGAAATAAACTATGCAGTGTAAGATGGTATGCTTATGCAATGCTATATGAAAGATCACAAGCCATGGTGTGAGAAAAAGTGAGAGAAAATTTGGGGTGTTTACATTAGGGACAGTCTTACTCTTTAAAGAAAATAAAAGAACATGAAAGACTAGTCTAGGGTAGGTACAACTAAGTTACTTATTCACATTTCAAAAATACTTTTCACACCTCACTCTTTTCAAATATCTTCAAAAACAAGGCTTTGTATACATCCATACGAGGATCATTACAAAGTACTTAAACAAATTTCTAAACACACACTACACTTTCCTTTTTCAAACGAATAAGTGAGCTAAGTAACTAAGAGCCCATGGATAACCATGGATATAAAGGGTGCTTACACCTTCCCTTTATATAACCTACCCCCCGAACTCAAGTATTTTAAAATAGGTCTTTCCTGTTCTTTTATGCCCTTTCCACATGGATAAAATAAAAGACGGTAGCGACTCTTGCTATTCGCAACATTTATAGAAAGTCAGTTCTCCCACTGTGTTACTGAACTGGCAACTCTGCTGGGGAATTAACTTAGAGAGGGGTTACCTTAGGAATTAGGATCACTTAATGTTTGAATTGCTTGATTTATATTTATCTGTTGGGCTTATGTGTGAAAGATCCTAACCCGGATCTAGTGTGACTTCTTGGTTGGTGCTTATGTTCCTTAAGTAAGTTGAGGATAATATGGGACTGCCGTATGTTGTCATTAACACTAACTACCCTTTAGAACCTTAATTGACCCATGTTGTCCTTTAGAAAGTAGTGAGATAGCCGGATTTGGAGAAATCTATAGTTGGTTGATACTCAATGCTACGCTCATTGAGATCCTAATCTTGGGGGGTTTTGGTTGGAGAGTAAGTTGTCTACTGAACAACAACCCTTGGGAAGGATCAGTAATATTGAGATCCCTTAGAACCTGGTTACTTTTGTAGGACAGGATGAACCAACTAAACTGCAAGGTAGAGTACTTTCCTTTAAACCTCATGCAAGCCTCTAAACCTAGGACTATTGTGTGACTTGCTTGTGTGTTCCACATGTTTGTGATTGAAAATAACATCATAACATCATAAGAATATCATTTTCACTAACCATTTCAAGGACCAAATAATTTATCTTTGTTCTTTGTCGCAGGTTATGGCTTCCACTCGTAGGAACACTATCCGGATCAATTTTGTAGGGATACCTCTCAAGCTTAAGGATTTGGTCTCTAAACTTCCTGAAAACTCCTAGTTCATCAAGAAGCATGGTTATCTACTTGACTTGGTTACCTCAGGGTTTGATGAAGATATGATGAGTTTCCTATTCCAGTTCTTTATCCTAAACATCATTGTTTCACGTTTCCCGATTATCAGCTGGTGCCTACAATGGAGGAATTATCCAAGATACTTGGGGTACCTATCCTTGATCAGAAACCCTTCACAGGCTTAGAGAAGGAGCCTAAACCTGAAGTCATTGTTGCAGCTCTACATTTGCAGAAGTCAGACATTGTCCTAGAAACAAGAAGTGTAGTTAAGGGTATCATTTCCACAGTGTTGATAGAGAAAGCTCAGGTGTTCTTGGATGCTATGAGTTGCGATGCTTTTGAGGAGATCTTAGTCTTGCTAATTTATGGTTTAGTACTTGTTCTGGGCAGGCCCAACTCCTAGAATTGGGCCAGGCAAAGTGGCATTATGACATGCTCGGCGTCGAGCACCACACCAAGAATAATGGTCCTTGTCGACCAAAGCCATACCGACCAGGATGAAATCCCCCAACGGCTAGTTTTGACCGTTACCGATTCGTACGGGTTCTGTGATTCGCGCCAAACAGTTTGAACCAATAATCATCCATCACAACCAGTATAAAAACCCTCTCATTGAAGGGCCAGGTATTCAATCCTCTGACCCTACTTTTCGTACTTGCACACTCTCTGCTCATTGGCTTACTTCAGCATCGGAGTGCCTTGCAGGTACCACCCCCTCCTCTCCTCACCGACTACCCTTCAGCAACGCTCGACGCCAGCCATATCAAATCCTGATCTCCAGGTACGATCAGGTGGCGCCGTTTGTGGGAAGCTGATTTCCCCATTCTTCTCTCTCAAAATCTTCAAGAACCAAAGTTTTTACCAAGATCCATGGCTGCTCGAGACAACAATCCGGATAATCGGTCGAACAATGGCATGCTCCTCACGCAACGTGAGAGAAACACTCATTATTCTCCGCACGAAGAGACCGTGCAAGATCACCTAGATGGGAAGACAACCTCACCTTCCACCGATCGTGACCAACCTCTAGAAAGTCGCCCAGAGGTTCCTCTTCCTCCAACATCTTCAGGTTCTGATTTCGCAGCGCTGGCTGAAATTCTGAACTAGACAAATTTGTTGCTCCTCGCCCATGGCGAGAAGATTGCCCGTCTCGAGGATAATAACCTTCGACCATCCTGGTCTCCCGCGAGACATCAAAGAAGACGCAGTCCTTCCCCTCCCAGGAGGAAGAGGAAAAGATGCAACGATGAATCCACTAGTAATAAAAGGTCCCGCCCATCTCCTCCTCGATTTTCCCCTCCAAGAAAGTCAAGAAAGAGAAGTTCAAGATTCGCATCACCCCAGCCAGCGAGGAAGCACGTGCCTAGGTCTCCTTCATTCAATTCCAGTGATGAGAAAGACACCAGGGGCCCCCTCTCATCGGAAATAATGGCGGCTAAACTCCTGCGGGGTTTGGAAAAACCTCCACCCTTGGGCTCGTATGACGGGACCACTGATCCTGACGAGCATATCGAGAATATTGATGCTCTGCTCGAATACCGAGGGGTGCGATGGGCGATCAAATGTCGCCTCTTTCCTACAACTCTAAGGAAAGGAGCAATGACGTGGTACAAAAGCCTCGAATCAGAGTCCATCACCTCCTGGAAACAGCTCAGACGCACATTTTCCAAGCACTTCACCGCCTCTAGACGACATCCGAAGACGGAAGCATCGCTCGAAGCGATCATCCAGGGGAAGGACGAACCTCTACGAACCTATATCGAGAGGTTCAACAAAGAAGCAGTCCAGGTATCCACAACGGACGACATGAAGAAATACTTACTGGAGCGGGGATTAAGCCCATCGACCGATTTCCACCGAGCGGTTGGCATCGAGACCCCGGACACCCTTGATGCGTTCTTGTTGAATGCCCAAGCTTACATCCAATATGAGGAAAAGCAGGCGGCTAGTTCCGTCCGAGACGCCCGGCGTCGTGAGGACACAAAGCCCAACTGGGTCGATGAACCCTCGACATCTCGTTGGGGAGGAGACAAAAGGAAGGATGATCTCCCCCGTGAACCGCGGGAGCATAGAGGACCCGTCGACCGGTTTCATGAATATACTCCCCTCCTGGTCTCTAGGGAAAAGATCTTGTCCGAATGTGCCAACTCAGAATTCAGGCAAGCAGGAGTACGCTTTCCGAAACAGCTACCTAGCAAACTGGGCATGGACAAGACGAAGTACTGCAGATTCCACAAGAGTCACGATCATAATACCGAAGACTGCATCCATCTCAAAGACGTAATCGAGATACTTATTAAAGACGGGCACCTCAAACAGTTTACCAAATCTAGAGACACCCCTCGACAAGAAGAGCAAGAGACTCAGAAGATCGAAGAGGCCGTACCCATACCAGCAGATGCGAACATGCAGGTCGCCCTGAGCATCTATCGCCCGGAAGATTTCTTCTTGCCCGACCACACGGGGAGTCCAACATATTTTTCCTCCCACAGCCCATGGGAGACCTTTCCATCTGCAATGGTCATCTTAGGGGGAGGTTTTAACAAAATCACGGCGGATCCTTAAAAAGGAAATTCGACCAACTGATCGCGAAAGGCCCTGCCCAGAGCGCGACCCTGGACCCCCCTAGAGAAGGCTCGGTACCCCTTGCTTTTTACCGGGAGGAACTCTTAGGAGGAGCACCAAATGCCAGCATCCCACTACTCATCCGTGCTCAGATGGCAAATTTTGATGTGAGGAGAATCCTGGTGGACCAAGGTAGCTCTTGCGACATCATGTACTCCCAATTATTTTCAACACTCCAGTTGAACAAAACACACCTGACTCCGTACGTCGGATCAGACTTACAGGGTTTCAACAGAGCAGTCTCCCGACCATGGGGCTACGTCGATCTCTTCGTCACCTTCGGGACATCCGAAACCTCCAGAACTATTCGCGTCCAATTCCTGGTCGTAGACTGTCTGTCATTGTACCAATGCATTTTGGGACGACCGACATTGGCCGAGCTGATCGCTGTTCCATCCACCGTTCACCTAAAAATGAAGTATTATACTACTTCGGGCAAAGTCGGTAAGCTACACGGTGACGTCGAAGCTGCCCGCCGATGTTTTGAAGCAGCATCTAGAGGTCTCAGCTCGATATCTTACCGACCAAACCCTTCAGCACTGACTTCTCCAGATACTCCACAAACATCCAAGGCTTTTCCTCAGGTCGACTCAATCGATCTGGACTGTAGGTTCTCAGACGATGACGAGGGCATTCGAAGGCCGACCGATTCACTTTCCCGGCCAATTCGAGACGGAGATTTCGAACTAATTCCTTTGGGAGATGATCCGGCTCGGTGCGTCAAGATCGGGGCCCATCTGCCCAACTTGGCGAAACAACAATTAGAAGCATGCCTCAAGGGAAACTCGGATCTGTTCGCTTGAAGCGCCGCAGAAATGCTTGGGCTCGACCTCGAGACGGCTTTTCATCACCTCTCCATCGACCAAACACATAAAGTGGTCGCCCAACGTAGGAGGAAGCAGTCAACCGAGAAAACCAAAGCGGCCGAATCTGCTGTTAAAGACCTCTTAGAGGCAAATTTTGTAACTGAGGCCAGGTATACAACCTGGCTCTCAAATGTTGTACTTGTCAAAAAATCTAGTGGAAAATGGAGAATGTGTGTTGATTATACTGTTCTTAACCGGGCATGCCCGAAAGACACATATCCTTTTCCCAACATCGACAAACTGGTCGACAATTCGTCCGGTTTCAAACTATTATCCTTTATGGACACCTACTCAGGGTACAATCAAATACCCATGGCCGTGTCCGACAAAAAATACACGGCCTTCATGACCGAATCGGGCAATTATTATTATAACGTTATGCCCTTCGGTTTAAAAAACGCGGCCGCGACATATCAGTGCATGATGAACAAGTTATTTCGGGCAGAAATCGGGGACATGCTTGAAGTGTACATGGACGACATGATCGTCAAGTCTCAGCAAGAGACAGACCACGCGTCCCACTTGCGAAAGGTATTCGATCAAGCCCGAAAATGCAAAATGCGTTTCAATCCCGAGAAGTGCACGTTTGGGGTCCGAGCAGGGAAGTTCCTCGGATTCTACTTAACTGAACGAGGTATTGAAGCCAATCCTGACAAATGTCGGGCATTCACAGAATTTCCTACTCCTAATTCTAAAAAATCCATACAATCGTTGAACGGGGTCCTCGCTTCCCTCGCGTGATTTGTGGCAAAATCTGCTCAGCACGCCCTCCCCTCTTACAAACTCCTCCATAAAGAGGCCACCTTTGAATGGATGGAGGAGTGCGAGCAAGCCTTGTCCCACTTGAAAAGGGAATTATCTGAACCCCCAGTTTTGTCCAGGCCCAAAGAAGGGGAGGCGCTTTACCTCTATCTCGCCGTAGCAAACGAGGCTGTAAGCGCAACCCTCATATGCGACCTACCCGAGGGACAGAAACCTATCTACTTTACGAGAAAGGCGCTCCACGGCCCCGAACTTCGATACCTCCAGGTAGAAAAGGTAGCCCTGGCCCTCCTTTTTGCAGCCAGAAGACTACGACATTATTTCTTAGCCCACACCATCATCGTGAGAACAAACCAACCCATAAGACAATTACTCGGTCAACCAGATATGGACAAGCGAATGCTAAAATGGTCGTTGGAACTGTCCGAATTCGACATCAAATTCGAAGGGAGACAAGCTCTCAAAGCTCAAGCACTAGCCGACTTTGTAGCAGAGCTCACTTTCACCGAGCAGGAGCCGAAATCTCCATCCAAATGGACCATCTTCGTAGACGGAGCATCTGGCTCGACGGGTAGTGGGTCTGGAGTTATTCTGGAAAGCGAAGAGGGAAGCATCATTGAAGTATCTTTAACTTTATCCTTCCCCACATCCATCAACCAGGCGGAATACGAAGCCTTCCTGGCAGGCATACAACTCGCGACCGACCTGGAGGCAAAAGAAATCACAATTTGCACAAATTCCCAGCTGGTCGCTAGCCATGTTCGAGGAGATTTCTAGGCCAAAAACGACAATATGGCCGAATACCTTGCCCTTGTAAAAGACGAACTAAAACGATTCACAAGCGTAGAGGTCAAACACGTCCCGCGAGAGAATAATACCCGAGCTGATATCCTTTCCAAGTTGGCAAGCACTAAAAGAAAAGAAAACAACAAGTCCGTTATACAAAAAGTGCTCCCCCGACCAAGCATTGGACAATCTTCAGCCCACCTAGACATTAATTTCATATGCGATGCCAACTACTGGATGACCCCAGTGTTTAACTACCTGACCAAGGGTGAGTTACCGGCAGACCCGAAAACGGCCAGTACCGTACGTCGAAGGTCGTGCTCGTACTCTCTGGTCGGTGGGCGTATGTATCGCCGAGGTTTCTCCATGCCACTCCTCAAGTGCGTAGAGGAAGAGAATGTCCCACACGTACTAAGAGAAGTCCATGAAGGAATTAACGCACAACACCCAGGCGGACGATCGTTAGCCCAAAAGATTCTCCGGGAAGGGTACTATTGGCCGACACTCCAGCACGATGCGAAAGAGCACGTAAAAAGATGCGACAAATGCCAACGACACGGGGACGTACACGCAGCACCCTCCACCGAGCTAAAATCGCTA
This sequence comes from Lathyrus aphaca, assembly GCA_963966055.1. Lineage (NCBI taxonomy): Eukaryota > Viridiplantae > Streptophyta > Magnoliopsida > Fabales > Fabaceae > Lathyrus > Lathyrus aphaca. The sequence continues at coordinate 447,347,006 of OZ014522.1, read as the reverse complement.
TCTTCCCCGTGGCCATTCGCATGGTGGGGGATGGACATCTTAGGACCATTCGTCGTCGGATCCAGCCAAAATAAATACCTCATTGTGGGTGTCGATTATTTCACCAAATGGATAGAAGCTGAGGCCTTGTCCAAGATTAATGCACTCAACATACTACGCTTCTTTAAGAGGAGCATTCTCGCTCGGTTCGGGGTACCGCTCGCCATTGTAACCGATAACGGTACCCAATTCACCGATAGACATTTCAAAGAATTTGTTGCTTCAGTAGGAACAAAACAGCATTTCGCTTTGGTGGAGCATCCCCAAACCAACGGACAAGGAGAAGCTGCAAATAGAGTAATCCTAAGTGGTCTAAAATGGAGACTAGACGAGCACAAGAAACACTGGGTCGAGGAGTTACACAGCGTACTTTGGGCATATAGAACCACTCCCCACTCAACAACCGATGAGTCCCTGTTCCTGTTGGCATATGGGACTGAAGCAGTAATTCCGGTGGAAATGCACATCCGATCCAGACGGACAGAGTCCCCAATGGACCAAAACACCAACTCCGAAGCTTTAAGAGACGAGCTTGACCTGGTCGAAGAAATCCGATCAGAAGCTGCTCTCTGAGAGGCCACTCTCAAACAGAAAATAGAAGCTCGATACGATTCTAAAGTCATAAGACGAGCATTCGAGGTGGGTAGTCTCGTTCTAAGAATAAATCACAGAGATTCCTGCGAAGGAAAACTAACGCCTAATTGGGAGGGCCCGTATCGCGTCCGGGCAAAGACTGAAAACGGGGCCTATTATTTAGAAATTCTTCACGGGGAAGAACTTGCACGGCCGTGGAACGCTGAGAAGCTCAAGCAATATTACAGTTAATTACAGAGTCACCTTGCTCGGCTCTCAAGCGAGGAGCAATAAGTCCGACTACGAACTGCGTGCCCAGGTACAAGCACAGCAGCCCAAATAACATGATTATCAGGATCTTCTTCCAAGGGAAGGAGGTGATTGTTGCACGGGCGGATACTCAAACGAGTCCGACGTCGCCTATGTACCACGACCAGGAAGAACCCCAGCTCGCGATGGGACGTTCAAGCCTCAGAGCCCGAGTCATTATCTTGGCCCAGGTACCGACCAGGAGCCAGACTCCAACATCTGGTTGGTCCCTCAAACTAACAGATCACAAACACACACCCCGTATTTTCCTAATCACATCTAATCATTATAAAGACGTCAAACACTTAACGTTTATAGAAACATAAAAGGAAGAAAGTCCTTCGATGGATGCGTAGTTAAAGAAATACTTGTAAAGTAAAAACATTGTGGTATAACAAAAGACCACCAAGGTCGGGTAAATTTACTAAGAGATTGCGACCCCGAAGGGCCGACTTGTTCATAATTACACACAAAGGGAACCACGTCCCCAAACAAAACAAAAAACACAATAAATTACAAAGTAACGGCGCGCAAGCCAAACTAATTCCCCTCCCCTTCTGGAGCACCGGGTTGACCTTCGCAGTGAGGCGGCTGCACCTCTGGTTGGTCAGGCTGAGCAATCACCCCGGGCTGGGAGTCCTCCACGATCAAGTCCGGGGGGACCACTATCTGACCATCCTCGACTTTGTAGAGATAGCTGATGCGGTCGGTATCCAAAGCCAACTCAGGATGAAGAGCTCGTATCTGGTCCACAGCGTTTTAAAAACTAAGTTCAGTCGACGAGTTCAGATCTTCCATGTCCTGGTCGATCCGATCAAGGAACTGGGCCCTAGTCACCAAACTCTTGGTGTCAGCATCCTCATCCTCCTTTGGGAAAAAGGCGTCCTTCAGCTTTTTGATCTGCTCCCAGGCCCTCCTCTTATCAACCTCAGCTTGGCAATGATGTTCCCTCGATCGGTCAGCTCCTTAGCAGAGACAGCGGCTTCTTCATAGGCCGTAGCCAGCTTCCTTTCGGCAGTAGCCAAGAGCTCCTTCAGCTTCGCCACCTCCCTTTCCTGCCCAGGGTTCCCTTCGGCCGTCAACCAGGCCATAGAAAAGACCCGTATAACTGCGCTCGCATCCTGGGCCAGAGACAGACGCCGGGCAGGGCGATCCATTGCCTCAACAAACAAAGAATCTGCCCGATCAACCTACATGCTCGTCCCTTCAAAATAATTTCGCTTCACAAAGCAAGGCGGCAGCACATGCTTCAGTTTGGGGGGAGCATTGGCCATCAAGTCCACGGTCGCTGCAAATTTATGCTTCTTCATGAGGGAGCCAGTAGACGCGCTCGGAGACCCTTGAACCAGGGGGCCCGACTCGGAGCCGCTTGTTTCGGTCAACTTGGTTTGGACGACCCGAGACCTCTTCTTTTGTTGTTGACGCAGTCGCTCCTGGATTTTGTCTAGGGGGTTCAACATGAAGCCTACAAAGAAAAAAGAACACACAAGATTAGTCACGGACGCCCAAAATTATCAAAACATAATAACACGCAGAAATAAAAACAAATACCAAAGAACTCGGACACTTCTTGCCCGGTGTTACAAGCCAGTAGGTATGTGACGTCTATCAAAGGAAGCTCCACAGCCTCTCCCCCGTCCTGATCCAGCATTATCTTGCCCTCCCCGTCCAGCAGAGGAGTCGGGGTAAAAGAAGCTACCAACTTCCTAAAAGCCTCGAAGTTGGCCGCATCGTCCTCGTTAAGAGAGTCCCCTACTTGGACAAACTCACTAACCGGGCGCCCATAGTGAGAGTAACTCCACGAGAAGGGATACAACCAGAGCCTCCTCAGAATCACCTGCCCTCAATCATCGAGTCTGGGCTCATCATTTTCGTCGGTATCCACCCCCAGGAAACTCAGTGCCCTCACGGCTTCCGCGCTCGCCGGCTTTACCAAAAAATAATCTAGCTTGAAAGCCCGAATAGATTCCGATTGAGCTTTGAAGATCTTGGTTCGCTGTTTGAAGGAGATAAATCCCTTCTGGTCGGTCCCCCGCCCTACCTGGCACTGCAGCGAGAACAAGCGAAAGAACATGGGAAGCGTGGCCCCAACACCCAGATGGGCGCACGTTACCTCAAACGCTCTCAGGAATGCATAAGAGTTGGGGTGTAGCTAAGAGGGGGCTGCACCCAAGTGCCCGAGCACGGAGCAAACCAGATCACTGAAGGGCAAGGTTACCCCTAGGATCGATGTCGCGTACTCGTACATTGAAAACTTATGACCGCCGAAGTCTAAAAATATTCGGTCGTCATCTCCCGGGCAGGTGATGACCCAATGCCCCGGATTGCCAACAATAGGCAAAGGCTCCGCGCGAGGCCTCGAGAATAATGACACCTTATCAAGCAGGTCTTCCACTACCCCTTCTTCGGGCGCGATTATTTTTTCCGGACATCGAGGGGAATCTGTCGTCTCTCCTGAGTCAGGGGCTCCTTCCTCCATCATGGTCGCGTCTGAGTCTCCCGACGAGCTTCCGGAAACAGAGGGAACGGATGCGGAAGAACCAGAGTCTTCTGAGGATACCTCCTCTGAGGAGATATCGAGCGGGTCCATAAGCGAACTTTCACCTGAAAAGCAGAGGAAAGGCGTCAGTGAATTCGATTAGAATATCAAATCCACGCTTCCACCGCTCAACAAGTGAAAGGGCGCGTATCCGCCCGGGAATAAGATCCCGAGCCATAGCCCTCGGCTAGCCACCGCTCAACGCGATGGCCAACGCCCGACAATGGCGATGATACGATCAAAACCTAGATGCTTGCCAGGCCCTAGGTCAAAATCGACCAGGACCATCGTCGACCATAAATTAGGGTTCGTAGTCGATGAGCAACGGTGACAGAAGATCTCTAATCTACTTATTTTAAGCCTAAACTACCAGAAAATCTATCTTATGCCACATGTATTGCTAAAATATCAAGCCTATGACTAAGATAAACGCAAATAAGAGTCGTACCTGGAGCTTGGTAGGCCATTGCTGAAGAAGTTAGCTTGGAATGCGGTGGTTGACAGATGGAAACGGTGGTCGACGGTTGAGAACAGCGGCTGACGTACGAGTAGTGCAGTGAAGAAGAAGGCAAAACGAAAAAGCTTACAAAAGGCCTTGGGTTCCTATTTATAGGGAAGGGAACACGTGTAGAAACGCGTGACCCCTACCCCTAGGCAATGATAACCTACGCTCTAGCCCCTAGGCTAGCCGTCAGAACATTAAATAGACGCGAATTCCCAGACACGCCAACTTTTCGTTTGATATTTCCCCTTTTTTGCCGAGCGACCAAACAACTACCCGCCTGTCGTGGGTCATCAACGATCGCTCCCTGATCCGCGCACGAAAGACACCAGACGCACTGCATACGCCTTAGACATGAAACCATCACTAAGTCACTGCTCCTCCGCAGGAGCAACGACTTGGGGGCTCCTGTTCTTGGCAGGCCCAACTCCCAAAATTGGGCCAGGCAAAGTGGCATTATGACACGCTCGGCGTCGAGCACCACGCCAAGAATAACGGTCCTTGTCGACCAAAGCCATACCGACCAGGATGAAATCCCTCAACGGCTAGTTTTGACCGTTACCGATTCGTACGGGTTCCGCGATTCGCACCAAACGGTTTGAACCAATAATCATCCATCAGGACTAGTATAAAAACCCTCTCATTGGAGTGGGCCATGTATTCAATTCTCTAACCCTACGTTTCGTACTTGCACACTCTCTGCTCATTGGCTTACTTCAGCATCGGAGTGCCTTGCAGGTACCACCCCCTCCTTTCCTCACCAACTGTCCTTCAGCAACGCTCGACGCCAGCCATATCGGATCCTGATCTCCAGGTACGATCAGTACTATTCCCTAATCCAGGCCAGTTCATAGATGTACACGCTATCAACGTATTTCTGACTCACAATCTAGTGCCTACATTACTTGGAGATATCTTACACTCTCTTCACACTCGTACTACGAAGGCACAAGAAACTCTGATGAGTTTCATACCTCTACTATCTAGGTGGTTTATTTCTCACCTTCCTCGATCCGTGATGAAGAATGAACAAGGTTTGAGGTGGTCTAAAAGGATGATGTCACTCTCTCATTCAGATATTCACTGGTGTTCCTAATCTATGGAAAGTGTCGCTATCATTGACTGTTATGGGGAGTTCCCTAATGTGCCACTCCTTGTCATAAGAGGGGGCATTAATTATAACCCTTCCTTAGCTCAACGACAATTTGGTTATGCTCGGAGTAATGGTCCTCATCACATGCTTATTCAGGGTATTGTATTTGATTACGACAACAATCTTCAAGGTTACCGTCAAAGGTTTATACGAGCTTGGAGTAAAGTAAACAAGATTGATAGCAAGACTCTGGAACCCAAGTACTCCATTCCTATGGAACCTTACCTCAGATGGGTGCGATCTCGTGCTCAGACTCCTATGATGCCATATCCTGCTGTTCTACCGGTTATTATGGAGCATGTTGCTGAAGGAGATGTTCCCTATACCATTCTTCATCCAGATATGCCCACTGATTTGGAAGAGCTGCATAAGTCCTGGATCCAACTGAAGGAGCAAAGAGATACCTTTGAAGCCCAATTCAGGATTAGCCAAGAAAGAGTGTTGGAGCTGACAAATCAACTTCACGAGGAGCGAAATCTCAACACCTACTTTAACACAAAGAGGAAGCGTCCATGGGAGACTTAATTCTCAAATGTTTTATTTTCTTTATAAATTTTGTTTATTTTAATTTGTAAGCCCAAGGGGTAATATTATTTCAAGCCTACTAATAAGAGTTTTGTTTTTGTTTGTTTTAACAAATTTAAATTATACGGTCCTCGAAAACATTGCATATGCATCTACATACCATATCATTTCATAATAGGTTTTCACAACAGGTTTCTCATCTTTTCACTATTTATTTCAGCAAAAATGGCTCTCGAATAATCAGTCAAAGATCTTCAGATTCAGAATGCCCAGTTTCAAGAGATGATCCTGAACTTGTCCAAGGGGCAAGAAGAGTTGAAGGCACTCCTAACCAAGAAGAAGAAAAAGACCAAGAAACCAGTTGGCTTCATCAATTTGGGAAGAAGATTCAGAGCTCCAATCAAGACAAATGATGAAGTTGAAAATCCTGGAGATAAAAGTTCTGCAGAAGAGGAAGGAAGTCAACATGGCACTACTGTGAATTCTGATTATGAGGAGAATTATTATCATGATTCAACTAGTGATGAGAAGTATAAGTTGCTGAAGGACCGTGTGAATGCTATGGAATTACAGAAGATTCCTGGGCTAGACTTTGAAGATCTGAGTTTGATTTCTAGAGTTGTCATTCTTGTTGGTTTCAAAGTTCCTACTTTTGTGGTGTATGGTGGTGTATGGTGATGTATCATGTCCTAAGCTGCATCTGAGGTCTTATGTCCGGAGAATCCAGCCACATACTACTGACAGGAAGTTGTGGATTCATTTCTTTCAAGAGAGTTTATCAGGAGCTCAATTGGAATGGTACTATCAAATGGAAAGTATCAATATTCGTACTTAGAATGATCTTGCTGAGGCCTTCTATAGGCAATATCAATATAACTCTGATTTAGCACCAACTCGCATGCAACTCCAAAGCATATATAAGGGTTGTAAAGAAAGTTTTAAGGAGTATGCCTAGAAGTGGAGAGGTCTTGAAAGCAGAGTTCAACCTCCTTTGACTGATAGGGAATTGGTTGATATGTTTATGAGTACATTGACTGGTCCTTTCTACAGTCATCTCATTGGAAGTTTGTCATATGGTTTCACTGAGTTGATAATGACTGGAGAACGTGTGGAGAGTGGAATACGAAGTGGTAAGATACAAGTGGTTGCCTCTTCAAGTACTACCAAGAAACCCTCTAATGGGAAGAAAGAGTCTAATGTTGTGTATGGCCAACAGGGTCATAACAGGAACAATCAATCTGTGGGAGCAGTCCTCATCTCTAATCCTACACCTACACCACAAGAGAAGCAGCAGAATAGTCAGCCTAAGATTAGGAGGTGTCGCTCCCCGGAATTTCGTCCCGGTGCAAACGCGAACCGTCGATGATGTTGGAGGTTGAGGTTGAATAGAGTCGCCAGCTAGGAAATTTTATCCCGAAGGAAAGGTAATGCTGCATAAACCTGGAAGGGTATGGATAAGACGGTTGCGAACCAAAGAGACTGAGTAAGGGGGTTGGTTACGATCTGGGAAGGTATTAACACCCAAATCGTCTGTCGTACTCGACGGAATCCATGCTTACTTGATTGTGTTTAAAGGGGGATAATGTTTGTGCTAAACTGTACATAAAAGCTAAGGGGAAAAAGATGTACAAAGTGTCATTGCAAAAAGGATATGGAATTCAAGATTAGGATTTTGAAAAGAAAATATAGAGGAAGGAGAGGGGGGAAGACTTGGGGACTTTTGTTCGATAACTGTTAAGTTATGCCTACGTATCCTCTCATGCAATGAGGAAGTCAGATCACCGTAGTTCGACTCAGAGAGACTTGGATGATTTGTTGTGAACTGCTTACTTGTCTATGCTCAAGTGTATGACTCGTCTGGCTCGAGTGCTAACTGTCTTGCATTAGACGGAAGAAGCGAGTTCTTATTTTTTTTGAATGAGTGTGATGAGAAAAGAATCTTGAAGGAGACGTTTATTGTTTGTTTTTGTGTTTTCAGTTTTTTTATTGTTTTTGGTGTTTTGCATAAGATAATGAGCTTAAGCCTAAATCAAAGGTTGTAAACTCATTATATCCTCCCTGATTAGGGATAATGAGCCTACTTAAGTATGAGATAAAGATCCCAACTTAATTACCATGATGTTGTAGGATTAAGATCATTAACCTACTTGTAATTATTAAGTGTTTTTGGGTTTTTGTTTAGTGTTAACTAATGAGTTTAATCTCCAATCAAAGATTAGTGAACTCATTACACCATCCTAAGAGAAGGATGATAGATGAGAACACTTAAGCTGAGGAAGATACCTCAACTTAATCCATGGTTAGAGATTAAATTCATTATATAACAAACCTTTATTAGGTGGATTTTAATTAATGGTTGGGTGAAGAAGTGTTTTTTTTATATTTGCAAGACTTTAGCATGAGGGGGAATTGTCCATTGAACACTAGGGTTAGTCCCTCTGAAACAACGGGCAGAAATGTAACCCTCATATAAGGCCCAAGTTACAAGCTTAAGTCTTAATGATTATTAGGTGTTTTTGATTGAAGGTGAAAACAACTTAAAGGGTTAGCACTAAGGATCAAAGATATACACTTCATCCTAAGATAAGGATACATGCATAACCCTAATTCAGAGTCCCAAAACTTTAACTATTTAGCCTTGATTATGAGATGAGAGAGAGAGAGAGAGACTCAAGGAGACTCAAAAGGTAAAAACTAGGGGGAGACTATTTACAACCCTAAAGTTATCATGCTTGGATATTCCTAAGGATTGTGAGGCATCAAGAGAAGTCTTCAAGTTGACCACCAAAGGAAGAGAAGCAGATGAAGAGAGAGAGGGAGAGAGAGAGAGAGAGAGAAGGATTAGGTTACTTATTTCATGAAGAAGTTATGTAACCTAGGAACAAGAGATAACATAAGTGAATGAGATTCACTTCAAACACAAACAAAATGCATAAAATAAAGAGATAAAGAGAGGTTGGATGTGGATGCACATCCACATCCTGATTAACTTACCAAATGCATCTGAAATGGTTAGTTTGAAAGCAAGATATGTAAAAATTCAAAAGCATAAGCAAATCAAGAGATAAAAAATTGAAAATGCATCCAAGGGAACCCTAAGCACTCATGAAATCACCATTCAAAGGGGGAGGTCTAAATGTTTACCAAGTTCAAGTTATGGTCATCCTACGATTGGTTAGGGTTTTGGATACTTCTCAAAGGGAAAATGCACATTAATTTGAAAATTCAAGATAAAAATAAAACAAAAATAGTTTTTGAAACTAGAGGTCAAATGTGAAAGATTGCAAAAAGAATCAAATACAAACTCATCTTGGTTTGAAAGTTATGAATTTTTGAAGTTAGGGTTGAAAAATAGAAATTTTAGAAACCCTAATTCAAAGAAAATTGGCAAACTTTGATCAAAACCAAAACGAAATTTTTGGGATGAGTTTGTAAATGTTTGTAAATGTTTAAAGAACATCTCTGAATTTTTTTTGTGATTTTTAAATACTTTAAAGTATTTTAATTAATTAAATGGACTTAATTAATTAAAATATACAATTAAATTATTTAAAAATGAAGTTTTTAATGAAAAAATAAAAATAAAAATATTTTTGGGTTCTGAAAATTAATTAAAGTGATGATAAAAAATTTCAGAATTTTTAAATCATTTTTACTATTTTAAATAAATAAAACAAAAGAAATAAAATAAAAATAAAATGAAAAGTATGCACAATGAAGGGCCATGATTGCGTGGGAGATGGATGGAAGGCTAGGATGAGAAGTCTGATTGACTTGAGGTATGAGGATCCTAAGGCTGAGGTTTAAAATTGTATTTCGCGCGTGATCTGAGGGCTCTCATTTAATCTGGCCTTTTAATTAAGTTTTATATTAATTAATCAGGATTAAAATTAATAGTGCAATCTGGACCGCTTGCTCCGAAACTAATCATAATCCAATGGCTGTTGTGCAATCTGGGGAACCCTAACCCTAATTACTTTCAGATGACCGGAAAATTGCTCCGGTCATCTTCTCCAGCCAACCAAAAATGCTAACTTCCTATTTAAGCTTCTAAACCTCAATTTTTCTGCCCAGAAACAATCTCCTAACATCATACATCACTAATCAACAAACAAAATTCATTTATCATGCATCCTAAAGTTGAATAAAATCAAACAAGTTCTAGGTCAAAAATTTCAAAACATCATGAAATCCTCATTTCTAACCTATTTTCAATTCTAATCATATCAGTGTGATCAGGGAAGCATGGTTCTAAAACTTAAAATCATGCTTCTGGAAAAAAAGTTCATGAAGGTTACCTGAGATGGAGTTCTTTGAAATGGAGCTTTTTGGGCCTCTCCTTTGTGTAATCCAGTCCCCTTTGACCTCCTGAGGCTATTGGCAAGTTTGAATGAAGCTTAGAGTGGCTGGTTTGTGTGTTTCAGTTCTGAGTTTGCAGAAATCATGTTTTGGCTTGAGGGTATTTCAGGCTATGGTGATGGGTAGGAAATGATCCTTAGACTATGAGGAGTTGAATGGTGAAAGAAATTTTGGTTTTTGTTGGCTGGATTGTGAAATTCGATAGCATGAAGGTTTTGAGGAATTTTTCTCAATCTGAAGTTGTGTGTCCATTGCAGCCATGAAGCTTGCATATTTATAGTCTTAAGGGTGGGTATGAGCCATACCATTGGTCAGGATAGTTGGTGTGGCACTGTGTGATTAGTATGGGAGAAAATGAAAAAAACTCAAGAATTGTGTACCATAGGTATGGGCCATGGCAGAGCTGGTTTCTGTACTTGAATTGCTTCATCTTGGATCATGAATGGCCCTTGGATCAATAGAATGCAGTTGTAATGCTTTGATCAAGTGTTCTCAATGTTTATGCAACTTGGCCATTTTGAAATTTCTTGTGAATCAAGCCATGAAATCCTTGAATTCTTGGGCCAATTCTGATGTTTTGAAGTTGTATTGACATGTTGTGACATAATTGAGCACATTAGAGGTCACTTAGAAGCTTGAAACTCAAAATTGCACAAATCCCTCTTTGACATGAACATGAAATTTACAAGATTTTAGCCAACTTTGCAAGGCCATAACTTGAGTTATAGGATGAATTAGAATGAGTTCTTGTACTTTTTGAAAATGGGAGGATCCAATCTACAACTTTCATGTTTGAAGAAATTTCATTTGAAACCTTTTTGATCAAGAAAGAGGAGGTTGAAGATCTTTCCCAAAATAGAAAGTTTACATTACAAGTCATTTCCATTTTTGGCAAGTTTTGGCTTTGTTCATTTTTCTTCAACATTGTGAACTTCCAAGCATTCCAATGATCAAATAAAGACCATATGACTTCAAAATGATGATGATGGCCCTTTGGTACCCTTGTTGGGGGCCTCAGATGCCCAGAATCTGACTTTTCTTGCTCAGGAAGTTACCACTTGATCAGATGACTTCCACATTGAATTTTTCCATGAAATTTGATACACATGCTCCATATAACATATATGGTCCAATAGCAACAAGAATGGCCAAAAAATTTGGGTGTTAGGCCTTCAAAACCAAAACCCTAATTTCAAGTCATTTGTGTAGGAATCCTCAGCTTAACTTCAATACTTCTGCAATGCCTTGACATTTCTTGATTTCAATGGACCCATGGGAGCATAAGATGATCATAGACCACTCAAGGACTCCCTTGGAATGCTTCAAGACCTTTGAGATTGCTCAGATTACTTCTTGGATTGCTCAGATCACAAACCCTAGATGCAGCTATACAGATGAAATGTTAAGGATGATTATGTATTGTGAAGTGTGATGATTGGTTATGCAATGATGAGAATCATAAGTCAAGATGTGAGGAAAAGAGAAGGCAAATTTGGGGTGTTTACAGCTGCCCCTATTCAAGCATGAGTTGGCTGTGTAGGATGTAAGCGTCTGGCTTAACAGACAAACAAGATAACTTGTGGTTGAATACCAAGACAATCCAAAATTTGCACTCTCTAGGGAAAAAGAAGAAAAGGGATATAAATTGTAATAGACAGTATAAACTAAATATTAAATGGTAGCGACAGAGGACGAACATCGAGCAGAGGACGACTGCTGGGGATGAAAACGGTAAGAAATGCACTGACAAGGACAACCATCATGCTGGGGAATAAAGAATCCACGACGGGGACGGCCATCGGGTAAAGAAAAGTGACTTTACTGGGGATTTAAAAACACTAACAGGAACGGCCATCGGGTGAATAGTAAAATGATGAGGGACGATCATCAAAAAGGTGAAGGACGATCACCAAGCAGGGTACGACTTCTGATAGTTATCGCGACATAGGACGAATGTCGGATAAAAAAGATAGACGATGGGGACGGACATCGGATGAATGATGACGTACGGTCATCAAAAGGGTGAAGAACGATCACTGAGCAGGGTACGACTACTGAGAGTTATTGCGACATAGGACGAATGTCGGATAAAAAAGATCAACGATGGGGACGGCCATCGAATAACAAGATGAGGGACGGTCATCAAAATAAATGATGAGGGACGGTCATCAAGAGGTGAAGGACGATCACCTAGCAGGGGACGACTGCTCTGTTGGGGATTATCTCGACATAGGACGAATGCCGGATAAAAAAGATCGACGATGGGGACAACCATCGGATAACATGATGAGGGAAGGTCATCAAAATAAATGATGAGGGACGGTCATCAAGAGGTGAAGGACGGTCACCTAAAAGATATCACGACATAGGACGAATGTCGGATAGAAAGTTGTTTTGTTGGCGACTTCTGGGGAGAGATAAACACGAACGAGTGTTTAAACCCTAAAAACAAAATGGTATAAGTGTTTCGACAGTGTGTATAGATTAAAGATACGGACGAGCATCAACTGTTTGAACAAGGAACACGAACGAGTGTTATTCTGCTGGGGAGATACAGACGAGTTATTCAAGAATTATGTAAGTAGGATACAAACGAGTATCAGAAGGATTGTGTATTAGTATGTACATGTATTTGTATTGAGAGTGCAAAAGGATATTTTGGCTTTTATCTGCAGGGGATAAGTTTTTTGTGTATTGGTGGAGGAGTGATTTTGGTATTTGCAGGTGACTGGCTCGAACCCAACTTATGATTATGCAAATGTTTGATTTTTGCCGTAATGCTCCGTATTAGACGGAATACTACACTCTGTTTGGGGAGGAATGATGCGGATGCCATGATTATGCAAATGAGAGAAACGAGATCCGAGATCTGAAATCTGCTGGCGATCTGTGGGGAGAAAGGATCACTGTACGATCTTTTTGGAGAACTACGGGGAAAGAACTTCTGTGGGGACGCATGCTGGGGATGAGAAGATCTGACAACTTGGTGGGGAAGAGTTGCTTTGGAGATCTTGCTTGGGGATGAAAGAACTTCTGGGAAGTAATTTGTCGGAGGATCAACTTAGCGGGGATACTCTGAGGGGATAAAGAGCTCCATGGGGGAATACTTTCGTCAAGTAGTACTTCTGATGATGCGACTGTCGACTTTGATGGGGATATAGTGCCTGATATGCCCCATGCTGCGAAAGGTTATCCACCTTGAGTACCTGCAACCTGTCAAATAATAGGAAACGCACAAGTGCCCTGAGGTATCCTCAACCGGACTCCGTCATAGGAGTTAGGTTCGCTTAAGAGCACATTATTTCCTGCAAGCATTTACTAAAAAAACGGCTTATATGTTTTCATGCAAATGATGTATTACGAACTTTTGGACATTTTGCAAACAAAACAAAAAGGTACAAAACAAATTGTGAATGACTATTTGAATTTATTGATTTGTGTGCCTTGAATAAGAGAGTATAGTAAGGAAGCTAATCCCTGAAAGAAGGAGATTGCTACAAAATTGAGAAAAATAAAAACCCTATTTGGTAATGCTGAAATTGACGCTTCGATCTTCTTTTTTCTATGACCTGTATGACCTGAACGCTCTTCTTATCTTGCTTTCTAAAGAAATTTGATTCTGACCGACGCTTTGTCCTTTCAAAACTTGCCAAGTTATGTGAGTGTAATACAGACGAATTCAGAATGCAGTTGTTCGCTTTTTCCCTGTTTTTCCATGGATCACCCTTTCGGGTTTTCAATCCACCGGGATACCCATTTTTTCCTGAGCTGTCCGATGTGGCTATTCCACTCAGCGGGTGTACATTTTTTTCAATTTTCCCCTTATTTTTGCCTGAGTCTTTTATTCTGTTTTTGACTCGCCGGGATGCCCTATTTTTTCCTGGACTTACATTCTGTTTTTATGTCCAGCGGGTCATTTATGCGAAGTATTTTTTAACTGCATCTGAATTCACAGGAGATATGAATTTTTTCCATCCATCATTGCGAGCATCAGTGCTCCGCCCGAGAAGACTTTAGTTATCACATAAGGACCTTCATAGTTAGGCGTCCACTTGCCCCTGTGGTCTGTATGAGGAGGAAGGAGTCTTTTCAGTACAAGCTCTCCCACTTGATATACCCAAGGTCTGACTTTTTGATCGAAGGCTTTCTTCATCCGTTTCTGATATAACTGACCATGACAGATAACTGTTAATCTCTTTTCTTCAATCAGGCTTAGTTGATTATAACGAGATCGGACTCATTCTGCTTCGTCCAATTTTACATCCATCATTACCCGCAGGGAGGGTAATACAACTTCAAAAGGTAGGACTGCTTCCATACCATACACAAGCTGATAAGGTGTTGCCCCGGTAGATGTTCTGATGGAAGTTCAGTATCCATGCAAGGCGAATTGTAACATTTCATGCCAGTCTGTGTATGTGACTACCATCTTTTGCACAATCTTCTTAATGTTCTTGTTAGCCGCCTCAACAACGCCATTCATCTTTGGCCTGTAAGGAGAAGAGTTGTGATGTTGAATCTTGAAATCCCGGCATAGCTCTGCCATCATCTTATTGTTAAGGTTTAAACCATTATCAGTAATAATTCGCTCATGGACTCCATATCAACAAATGATATCCTTCTTTAGAAAACGGGCTACCACTTGACGAGTGACATTTGCATACGAAGTTGCTTCAACCCATTTGGTGAAGTAATCAATGGCTACCAGGATGAATCTGTGACCATTTGAAGCAGTTGGCTCGATCTTTCCAATCATATCAATGCCCCACATAGGAAAGGACCAGGGTGAAGACAATATATTCAAAGGATTGGGAGGCACATGCACTTTGTCTGCATAGATCTAGCATTTATGGCATTTTCTGGCATATGCACAACAGTCTGCATCCGTTGTGATCCAGTAGTAACCTGATCTTAACAATTTCTTTTCCATTGCATGTCCTCCGGCATAGGTACCGAAAGAACATTCATGTACTTCGTGCATCAGCAAGTCTGCTTCCTTCTTGTCAACGCATCTGAGCAAGACCATGTCGAAGTTTCGCTTGTATAGGGTGCCATCAGTATTGAGGAAGATACTGTCGGCTAACCTTCTTAATGTCTTCTTATCATTGGACGATGCCCCAGGTGGGTATGTCTGAGTCTCCAAGAAGCATTTGATGTCATGGAACCAAGGTTTGTTGTCAATGACAGTGTCAACAGAGAAGACATATGCTGGTCGGTCCAGTCTGGATACTAAAATCCGAGGCACATAGTTAGCAGTCTGTACTTTGATCATGGATGAAATAATAGCTAAGGCGTCTGCAAATTGATTCTCATCTCGAGGGATGTATTCAAGCTTGACCGTTGTGAAGAAGGTCAACAATCGCCTCGTATAGTCACGGTAGGGAACCAGATGCTCCTGCTAAGTATACCATTTGCCATTAGTTTGGTTGATCACCAAAGCTGAATCTCCGAATACATTTAAGGTTTTGATCCTGAGATCAATGGCTTCTTCAAGACCCATGATACATGCTTCGTATTCTGATTCATTGTTAGTGCAGGCAAAGGTGAGCCTTGCTGAAAAAGACATATGGACTCCTTTGGGTGTAATAAGCACTGCACCAACTCCACGACCGTTATAATTAACTGCATATCGAACATCATAGTCCATGCTTCTTCTGGATCAGGCCCTTCAGTGTGAATAGGCTCTTCACAATCTTTTGATTTTAAGAACATGATGTTTTCATCAGGGAAATCATATCTCATAGGCTAGTAGTCATCAATTGGTTGCTCAGCCAGATAGTCCGACAATACATTGCCCTTGATGGCCTTTTGAGAGGTGTACTGGATGTCATATTTTGTTAGAGTCATTTGCCATCTTGCAAACCTTCCGGTAAGTGCTGGCTTCTCAAATATGTACTTAACTGGGTCCATCTTTGAGATCAACAAGGTAGTATGATTCAACATATACTGTCTTAGTCGGCGAGCAGCCCACGCTAAAGCACAACAGGTTTTATCGAGCAGTGAATAATGTTGTTCACAGTCGGTAAACTTTTTGCTTAGGTAGTATATTGCATACTATTTTCGACCAGACTCGTCATGCTGGCCCAACACACATCCCATTGGTTCATCCAATACTGTCAGATACATTATTAGAGGTCTTCCTTCAACAGGAGGCATGAGAATTGGAGGTTCTTACAAATACTCTTTGATCTTGTCAAAAGCTTTCTGACAATCGTTGTTCCACCTGACTGTTTGTTCCTTCCTTAGCAGTTTGAACAAGGGCTCGTAGCTCGTAGTGAGATGAAATATGAACCTTGAAATATAGTTCAATCTACCTAAGAACCCTCGAACTTCTTTCTGAGTCTTAGGTGCAGGCATTTCCTGAATTGCTTTGACTTTGTCGGGATCAACCTCAATTCCTTTTCCGCTTACAATAAAACCCAGCAACTTACCAGAATGTACCCCGAATGTGCATTTGTTGGGGTTCAACCTTAGCTGATACTTCCTCAGACGCTTGAATAGTTTCAACAGGTTTACCAAATGCTCTTCCTCTGTTTGGAACTTGGCAATCAAGTCGTCCACATAGCACTTGATTTATTTATGGATCATGTCGTGGAATAATGTTACCATAGCCCTTTGATATGTCGCACCGGCGTTCTTCAAACCAAATGGAATTACTTTGTAGAAGAACGTGCCCCAGGGTGTGATGAAGGTTGTCTTCTCCATGTCTTCCGGTGACATCTTGATCTGATTGTATCCATAAAATACGTCCATGAAGGAAAATTCCGAGAACTGAGTTGTGTTATCCACCAATACATCAATGTGAGGTAATGGGAAGTCATCTTTCAGGCTTTCTCTGTTCAGATCCCAGTAATCAACACACATACGCACGTTGCCATCCTTCTTAGGTACGGGTACAATGTTAGCAACCCACGGCGGGTAACTAGTTACAGAGAGAAAACTGGCGTCCCACTGCTTTTGTACTTCTTATTTTATTTTCATGGCCATGTCTGGGCGAGTACGGCGCAACTTCTGTTTAACTGGCGGACAATCTTCTTTCAATGGCAGTTTGTGCATGACAATATATGTATCCAAACCCGGCATATCTTGATAGGACCAAGCGAACACATCGACATATTCTCGCAGCATACTGACAAGTTGTTCTTTTACTGGAGCTTGCAGACTAGCTCCAATCTTCACCTCTTTCACATCTTCCTTGGTACCAAGATTGATAGTCTCAACCTCCTCCTGATAAGGAGCAATCATCTTTTCCACTTGTCTCAATAACCTGGTTAACTCTTCAGGTAAATCGTAGTCTTCTTCAGCCCCTTCACCTGCTTGATTAATCGGATTGTCGAAGTCATACAAGGTTATAGCAGTGTCGTTGTCGGTGCAATCTGGAGGGCTATCTCTGCAAGGGCTGAAATTTGGTTCATTTTAGTGATTGATTTTATCTTATTTAGAGAAAGTGAATGAAGTTATTGTTGAGAAAAACATTTCCATTTATTGTTTTATGCGAAAATAACAAAAATGAAAAGACAGTGAGCGAAAAAAGAGATTGTTTGTAAAAAGATGTCCATTGTTCATTAATATTCAATTTGCACAAAATACATATGGCCCTATTACAAAATGAGTCCAAACATCTTGGGCAAGATGCAGGACTTTGATGCATGCTTAAAACAGGAAATAATAATTACTCTGCAGTAGTAACCCTTATAATTTTCTGGGAAGACCATTTGAGGACTTGTTGGCCCGAGACTCTTGGACGGATCCAGATTTCCAGGTTGTAATCGCTCTCAGCCTCGTCTTCCAAAGTGTTAACAACATCTGGGGTCAGCATTCCCCCACTTATGAACCTAGGAGCTTCAGCAGCCTCCTCTGGAACTTGTCGGGATGGTCTGTAACCCAAACCGAATTTGTCTTCTTTTATCTCAATCTTCAGCAGCTTGCCCCAGCCTTGGGCATTCCCTTCTTCCATAACCTTCTGATCCTGTTTGTAGGAAGCAATTGAGGTTCCCATCCTTTCCTCTTGGGATGCAGCAAACACCTCAGTTGTTGCTTCGTTGATGTTCAAAGCTTCGAAACCTTGACTCATGGTTTCATGGATCTCCCCATCCATCTCTATGTACTTATATGTATCCAGGTGACTGACAAAGATGTCCTATTCTCCATAAATGGTGATAATTTGGCCTTCCCACTCATATTTTAACTTCTGGTGAAGGGTTGATGTTACTAAGCCAGCGGCATGAATCCAGGGTCGACCCAACAAACAGTTGTAGGCAGGCTGTATGTCCATCACGTAGAAGGTAGTTTTGAAAACTTGTGTGCCAATTACCACAAGCAACTCAATCTCCCCGAGAACCAATCTCTTAGAACAATTAAAAGCTCTAACAACTAGGTTGCTCGGACAGAGTGCAAGACCATCATACTCCAGCTTGACTAAAGCTTTCTTTGGCAACACATTGAGTGATGATCTGGTATCAACAAGGACATGAGAAAATACATCACCTTTACATTCCAGAGTGATATGCAAAGCCTTATTGTGATTACGCCCCTCCGTAGTCAAGTCAGCATTGCTGAAACCTAGTCCATGACTAGTATTGACATTTACGACCACCGTTTCTAATTGATTGACAGTGATCTCCTCAGGCACATAAGTTGCATGCAAGACTTTGAGTAGTGCATTCCGGTGAGCCTCAGAACATATGAGCAGAGATAGTATAGAGATCTTGGAGGGTGTTTGATGGAGCTGATCCACAACCTTGTAATCACTTCTTTTAATAATCCTCATAAACTCGTCTACATCCTGATCAAAGGGTGTCTTCTGAGTTTCTTTTGCAGCAGGTTCTTCTGGCACCACATTTTTTCCTTTTGCTTTAGAAGCAGCTTCTGTTTCAGCATTGACTTTTGGGATTTGTGAAGCGAAGAGATGTCCGCTCCGAGTGAAGCCTCCACCTCCCCCGACATTGTCAATTTGTGGTGCAGGTATTGAGGAGTCAAGAGTGATCTTCTTTCCATGGCGGTAAAGATCCGAACCATAATGAAAAGGCACGGCATTGTTGTTATCATAAGGAACTGGTCCAGGTACCGTGATGGTCACCGGACTAATTGCAGCAGAAGAAGGAATCGTGATAGTCTGTGGATCATAGTAGATGGTGACAGGAGGTCTGATTAAAGACGGTACACGTGTAGGAATTTGTGGATGTTGAGGAGGGTGTTGTTGAAAATTGTTGTTGAGAGAATCTGGAACATGAATAGTTGTTGGATCATAGTAAATGGTAACTGTTGAGATGTCGTCACTGGTGGTGTTTGTTGTTGTAGAAGACTTTGGTGAGATAATGACTGTTGGATTTGTAGGAAGGATTTTTGTTGCAGTTGTAGAAGATGGAACTGTTGATGTGATTTGAAGAATGCCTTCTTTGATAAGACTGCTGATACCATTCCTCAGATTTGCATAACCATTGGTAGAAACTTTGCAAGCTTCACAACAGGTCTCACAACCTGGAAACACTTGGAACTTCAATAGCTGAGCTTTTACTTCGGCCAATGGTGTTTGAATACTTGCAATGTCATCAATCGGAATTGTTGGTTGGTCCTTCTCAATAGCATTAATCCTCGGCCCACTGTGGTTTGGTATTGGATTCTTTGTGACATTTGGTGGAGGTGCAAAATTCAAAGCTTTTGAATCAATTAAATCTTGGAATTTCATGTGCAGGGCCCTGCACTTCTCTGTTGAATGACCATGTGCATTGGAGTGAAAAGCACATCTGGCTTTGACATCATGATTCCTTGGAAGATTCAAAGGATCGGGTGGAGCCAAAGTCCTCAATTCAGTCAGATTAAGCTTTAATAGTAGCGGCAGTAAATCTGCATAGGGCATCGGGATGGGATCGATCACCCTGTTAACCTGAGAAGGCCTTTGTTGGAAAGGTCGTTGTTGTTGGTTGTTGTTGTAAGATCTTTGTTGCTGTTGTGGAAACTGTTGTTGCTGAGGATACTGTTGTTGCTGAGGCGCTGGAATTGGAATGGTGACTGCGGCCACTGTTCTTTGCAAGTACTGGGGTCTACCTCTATTAACATGTATTGCATTGGTCTCTCATGTCCTTCTAGGTCCAGAGAAGGGTTTCCTTGCATTGCTAGAGCTAGCACCATTGTCAGAAATCTTACTCATCTTCAATAGGATTTCAATTCTTTCTCCTACTATAACTACATTAGCAAAACTGGTAGAAGAAAAGGCAGCAAGTCTATCAATGTAGGTCCCTTGCAAGTTATTCATAAACATATCGACCATTTCTCTTTCAGACATAGGTGGTTGGACAATAACAGCAAGTTGTCTCCACCTTTGAGCGTACTCACGGAAACTTTCCCTTGAAGATTGAAGCATACCCATCAAGAGGGTCATATTAGGTGCCATATCCAGGTTGTACTGATATTGGCGTATAAAGGCCTCAACTAGATCTTTCCAGTTCCTGACAGTAGCCCTTGACAAGTGTGAATACCATTCTCTAGATGCCCTAGTTAAGATATCTTCAAAGTAAAACATCCACAGCTTCTCGTCCATGGTATACGCTTTCAATCTTCCCAAAAAAGATTTCAAGTGGGTACGAGGACAGGAGGTACCATTGTACTTCTCAAAACACGGGGGTTTGAACTTGTGAGGAATCCTTACCCCGTCAACTAGGCCCATATCCATCACATCAAATCCCAAAGAGTTTTGGGATTCCAAGGATCTTAACTTCTCTGATATCTCGTCCAGACGATGATCATACGCTTCATCAGCCCCAACACCCAACACCTAGCACTGTAAACTGCTCGTCTTGAGGATTTTCCTGTAGAATACGATCTCTAGTGTTTCTCTGGGTAATTCCAATAACATTGATTTCAGGGTTATTGTAGGGCCCAAACTCTGGTGGATTTGTTTGCGGCTGATCATGTGCATTGTTACTTGTATCCCTAGTGCCTGCATGGTTATCTTCCGGAGTTTGCCGCTCGACTAACTCCCTCAATCTTTCTGGGTCTATACCAGCCCAGTCATCACAGCCATGAACTGATTCATCTGAGTCCTCACTTATGTCCTCACATCAGTCATCTGAGTCCTTACATCTGTCAGTTCTTGTTGTAGCTGATCCATTTGTAGACTCGGAAGGTTGTGTCTAGTTGGATATCAGTGGATGCGATTGACGGGAAAGACCCTCATGCGAGCAATATTTCCTGAAACAATAAACAGGGTGAGAAAACAACAACAAAACACCTACAAAAGATATGAAGTTAGTATGCAATGCAATATGTCTATTTGTCTTCAGAGGGTATCCGGTTTGGTTCTTGGTTTTGACCTTCCAGACCTCTGGGGAATAAAGATGTTAAAGTAGACAAAGTCCATGAGAAAATCCAAATACATAATCATAAAAACAAGTGGCAATGCCAAATATAAATTGTTCATAAATTACAACTAAACAAAACTCCCATGGTGAATCAAAGTACAACAAACAAAATCACCATGGTGAGCTAAAGTACAAAAACAAGTACAAAGAGAAAATCAAACATCCAATCCATATGCATCCTCCTTGACTTCCTTCAAGAGAGCATCAGTCACTGGTCCCACTGGGTGCTCTGTAATGGTTTTGATGAGAAGGTTTCTGGTTGCAAGGGCATTTGTCATCTTCTGATACTTGTCTTGTTCTTTGGATCTCTTCAACCCCGCCCGAAGTTTCAACTCTGAGATCTCCTTCTGAGCTGCTAACAGTGCCTTTTGGCTTCTTTTCTCATTGGCTTCCAACTGCTCTATTTTGGCTTGCATCTTCTGGTCTTCTATCATACGAGCCTCAGTTATTCTGACCCATCTATCCTGACTCTCTTCCAGATAATGCTCAGCTCTTGCCTTTTGAATCTTTGCATCCTTGCATGCATTCTTCAACACAAGTTCCCCCGCTCGGGCTTTTCTGATGTAGTCTTCAGTCTTCTCAATCTTGGTTACATGCTCGATGCGTAGCTTTTCTAACCTCTCAATGTCCAGACGACCATAATTCCTTTCCCAAAGGGTCTTCTTCAAAGCTTCAGCTAGCTGGGCATTTCTTTCCTTCATCCTTTCAAACTCTTCCATACTGACTGTGGCTATGGGCTCACCTATTGATGGCCTTGGTACATCTTCCAGGGTAAATGGCATACGAGTAACTTGTCCTCTGATGCGATACCATTCAGTGTACTGAGCAGAAGCTATGTTGTTTCACTTCCCCAAAATAGCAGTTCCTTTGGTTTGTATATTGTCCCATGCCCAGGCTTCTTGTCGGACAATGGCATGATTATTCAGAGTAGCACAATACAGAGACTCTGCTAAGTCCTGCTCCCTTGGTGGATGTATAAAAGCATACCAAAACTGTCTCTTGAAAAGTAAAGGATTGTATTTGATGCAACCCTTTGTCGCTCCCGGGATTTTCATCCTAGTACAAACGCGAAAGTGGCGCGGAAAAGATAGAGTCGCCAGCCAGGCATTTTTATCCCGAAAGAATGGGAAAGGTAATGTTGCACAAACCTAAGGAAGAATGAAAGGACAAGGTCCTGCGAACCAAAGATCTGGGTTCGGGAGTCAGTTACGACCTAGGAAGGTATTAGCACCCCAGATCTTCTGCCGTACCCGACGGGATCCACGCTTGTTTTCTTGTCTCGAATGGTGAGAAAATACGAGTGCTGCTGAATAAAACTGCTGACTGGAATGGGAATGAGAAAGGAACTTGAAAAGAGAAAGAATAGAAGGGGAAAATGTAGGGAAAATAAAGAATGTGCTCGAACGGGCCCTACCCCGCTGCCTACGTACCTCATCGGGATAATGAGGATCAGAGTCGACGTAGTTCGCCTAACTAAGGCGGGAACTTTGTTTGTGTTTTTTATGCCTTGAACTGCGTATGTCTATGCTCAGGTGTTGCAGGCTCGTCTGGTACGAGTGCGTTTACCATCTTGCAAATGAGATAAGTCGTCGCGAGTTCGCGTTTAGAGTGAATGAGATGAGAAGAGAATTCCCGCAGGAAAGTCACTTATTGTTTGGTTTTGCCTTTTAAGAGTTTTATATGAATTTGGCACAAGGAAGTGAATTCAAACTCTTTTCCATGGAATGTGTACTTGCTACTAAATTCCAAGATGGAATATAAGAACAAGCACACCAAGCAAGGAGAGTTTATCGAAGACTTGTTTCCTAGGATTAGGGTTTAAGTTCACTAGCTTGTTGAACTTTATTAAGTGTTTTTGTTGTTTTGGTGAAGAAGTATCTTTTATGTTTTCTTTGTGAAACAATCCCTTGATGAGACTTGTACATCATGCTAGACAAGCCTACACCATTCCAAGATGGAATAAATGCAAGTGCCCCATGGAATAAGGCTATACACAAGGGATCCTTTCATACATTTATTAAGTCTTTTTGGATTTTGTTTGAAGATGGGAAAGAAGACTCAAATGGAGAAAAGGAAAAAACTAAGGGGGACTAAGACACAACCCTAAGTTATTTATTAAAATGGTGGTCCTAATGGTGAGTGAGGCTTTCTAATCCTAAAGAGAAAAGAATAGAATGCAACTTACTTTCTAGAGAAGTTAAGTTGATTCTACAAAAGAGGGGGAAATCCTACCAAACACAAGTTATGGAAAGTAAAGGAAATTAACTGCAAATTAAATGCATAAAGGAAATAAGAGAATAAGTTGAAGAAAACTTACCTCAATCTTCCCCTCTACAAAACAAAGGTTAATGTGCATTTTTATTAAAAAAAAGGAATGAGGTAAACACATACCAAACAAATCCTAAGGCAACTTGGACCTAAATTAGACTCAATCTTAAGTTTAAGGGTGCCTACATTATGCTAAACTAAAATTCAGCCACTATTTACAGCACTCAAACACACAATCAGCTATGAAAGACAACACATAATACAAACAACATACTACAGCTATCAAACAGCATAAAAGTAGGTGTAAAAAGTCACAAACAGCATGAACTACACAACAACCAACATACCTTTTACAACACCTATATGCAAAAACAGCTATGAAAATGCAAAATCCAGATTTGATTATTTTCATTTTCTAATGCACAAACTCAATGAAAAAATGCACCAACTTCATCATGAACATGTATTTGAACATGGATCATCATTCATAATTGAAATAACATGAACATTTTTTAGGATTATGCAAGAATGCATCACATGATGGATTATGCAACAAGTATGCAAAGTATGGCACATGAACATGGCATATGAACATAATGAGCATTGATCATGAATGTGCAACATGTTAGATCAACAATGATGTCAAACTTAATGCAAAATTCAAAATTGAATTGATGTAAATGACATGATCAAGCATGCAACCAAATGCACATACATACATGATTATGCAAAATGCGACATATCTTGATACAATGAAATGCAAAATGATTTAATGCAATGCAAAAGATGTAAAAACAGAATGCAACATGATTAATCACATGCCAAATGATGCATAAACATGGCAATAAAATGCAAGAAATCAAGGTATGCACAAAGGAACACAAAAACGACTAATACACAACATGAACGGAAACGCGTCGAAACGAATTTAAATGGGGGAATGAGCTACTGGAAATGGACCCAAAAATTCCCTAAAATCAATACCTAAACATGTATGAACATTAGAGGCACTAGAAATTAGAACTAAGCCATCAAATAAGCAAAAAAACCAAAAATTAACAGCATTAATCGGTTAACCAAATGGTTAACCGGTTAACGGACCTAAAAATGCACTGTTTGTGGCTAAAATGCACGCGTTAACCGGTTAACCAAATGGTTAACCGGTTAACACTGATCCAGAATGTGAAAAAAGTTGAGAAATAAGTGCTTTTGGACACAAACTCACTTCTAATGATCCCTAACATACCTAGGAACATGCTAACACTAATTCCTACTCAATTGGAGCTTATTTACACATGATAGAACCTACAACTATCAACACCTTAACTTTTAATCCATCAAAAATCACAAATCGCAAGCAACACATAACGAAACGTAATCGATCACAATCAAAACGAAAAGCAATTAAAGAATGCCGAAATGGCGAGATGAAGAGAATAACTTAAAGAAGAAGTGATTTAGATCACCAACCTACGAAGCGGAGAAGTGCTTCGGTGAATGTTGCAAGAATCGGAGCTTGATTGAAGAGAAAACCGTGAAACCGCAAAAT
Source organism: Lathyrus aphaca (assembly GCA_963966055.1). Taxonomy (NCBI): domain Eukaryota; kingdom Viridiplantae; phylum Streptophyta; class Magnoliopsida; order Fabales; family Fabaceae; genus Lathyrus; species Lathyrus aphaca. The sequence goes on along the minus strand of OZ014522.1, from coordinate 447,321,830 downwards.
AAATGCGTTCTTGATGCGTGAACCTTCGTGCGCTTCCGATAAGCCGAAATCCTAACAAAAATCAGTAGCTTCTTCTTCCACAATCCATAAACTAATGGAGGTTGAAGGCTAAGCTTCAAGATCTTCAAGTTTCAATTTGAAACTTGAAGAGCTTCTTCAAAAAAGCTTTAGTGAAGAAAGAAAAAATGGAGGAAAAGTGAGAGAGAAAAAGTGATTGTGAGAGAATGAAGAAACTTGTGAATGAAAATTGTGTGAGAGAGTCCTTTGGTTTGGATAAAAATGGATTAATAATGGCTTAGGTTAGGGGCCCAAAAATTAGGTTTGGGATCCAAAATTATGGTTTGGTAATGAGGTTAGGATTTAGCAATCGAGCTAGGTTAGGAGAAGGAATATTCTAGAAGATGGTAGAACATGGTAGAAGCTTCCAAGGGAAATGGAGTGGAATTGAAGTGGAAAAACAAGAGGGAATGAATGAAATGAATTATGGAAAGAAAGTGGAAGGAAAAGTGGAAGGAAATGTGAAATCAACCACTTTTCAAATGATTTTTCTTTTGATTTTTTTATGACTCCTCCATCATTTCTTGACCAAGTTTGAGCCATAGGATCATTGTAACCCTAATTTTATGATGTTGATCTTAAAAGTCAGGAGTCGACCCTTTTTACCTAGCTCAGTTGCTTTTTCCCTGATTCCTCGAGTTTTAGTCGTTTGGCCAGTCAAACCTCTTCCAAAATGAATTTGTGGACGAAATTTGAACCCTATGCACTTGACATCATATATGAGACAATGGAATCCCCTTTGAATCATAACTTCATGCAGAAACCCAGTAGAAGTGAAACCCTAATTTGGCCATTTTCATCAGGAGATGTTGCACTGCTTGCCTCCTTTGATTAAACCAAATCTTTCCGTGGCATGTGGCTTCAAATGAAGACTTGTGGGATATTGTGAACCCTTCGCACAAGGTTGAGAAGCTTTGTGGCCCTTTGATTTACTTTGTAATGCCTTCAGTTGCTCCAATCATTGATCACATACCCATGCCTCAGCTATGCTATACATGATGCAATGTTTTTTGATTATTTGTGAACTTATGTATGCTAAATGATATGCAAAATGTTGAGGATATGAGAGGGCAAATTTTGAGGTATTACAGCTGCCCCTATTCAATCATCTGCAAGCCTGAACGAATAATTGCGAGAGCTTTTAGACGTTCAAGGTATGGAGTGATTGAATACTCGAATAAGACCTGGAAATTTGAACTTTGTGGGAAATAAAATATATTGGGAAGAATGCCATCCTCAAACGACAATTCTCAAAAGATCCTCAGATCTGACACGAAGCCATCCTCAAATGGAAATGCAATGGTATATCGGCCTCAGTCGATAACCAAAAACACAAAGACTGATATCAGACAGCCTTTGCAAAAGAGACAAACTGACCTCAATCAATAAGCTCAAAATGGTCTATCATCCTCGAATGATAGCCAAAACAACAAGACCAGCCTCAGAAGGACTTAAAGAAAAGAATTCCATCCTTGAATGACAATTCTCAAAAGATCCTCGGATCTAACACGAAACCATCCTCGAAAGGAGACGCAATAGTATACCGACCTCAGTAGATAACCAGAAACACAAAGAATGACCTCAGACAGACTTTGCAAAAGAGACAAACTGGCCTCAATGAATAAGCTCGAAATGGTCTATCACCCTCGAATGATAGCCACAACAACAAGACCAACATCAGAAGGACTTGAAAAAAAGAACGCCATCCTCAAATGACAATTCTCAAAAGATCCTCAGATCTAACACGAAACCATCCTCGAATGGAGACGCAATGGTATACCGGCCTCGGTCGATAACCAGAAACAACAAAGACTGACCTCAGACAGACTTTGCAAAAGAGACAAACTGACCTCAATCAAAAAGCTCAACATGGTCTATCATCCTCGAATGATAGCCATAACAACAAGACCAACCTCAGAAGGACTTGAAGAAAATAACGCCATCTTTAAATGACAACTCACAAAAGATCCTCAGATCTAACACGAAACCATCCTCGAATGGAGACACAATGGTATACCGGCCTCAGTCGATAACCAGAAACACAAAGACTGACCTCAAACAGACTTTGCAAAAGAGACAAACTGACCTCAATCAATAAGCTCGGAATGGTCTATCACCCTCAAATGATAGCCACAACAACAAGACCAACCTCAGAAGGACTTGAAGAAAAGAACGCCATCCTCAAATGACAATTCTCAAAATATCCTCAGATCTAACACGAAACCATCCTCGAATGGAGATGCAATGGTATATCGGCCTCGGTCGATAACCAGAAGTAACAAAGACTGACCTCAGACATAATTTGCAAAAGAGACAAACTGACCTCAATCAATAAGCTCAACATGGTCTATCATCCTCGAATGATAGCCACAACAACAAGACCAACCTCAGAAGGGCTTGAAGAAAAGAACGCCATCCTCAAATGACAACTCACAAAAGATCCTCAGATCTAACACGAAACCATCCTCGAATGGAGACGCAATGGTATATTGGCCTCATTCGATAACCAGAAACTGCAATGGAAATAGGACAAGAGGGAACGGGATTGTTGTACATAAACGAGAGCCCAGACAAACAGGACCGTTGTACAAAACAAGAACCTGTGACGCGACTGTTATACCAAACAAGACGCGGAATGGGTGATAAACATTGATCTGAAAAGGCAAGGATGCCTGGAAAATGGTATTGATATCCTTTGCAAGGAGTACTTCAGGTTGAGAAGATGCTCTAGGTCATATGTAACACCTCAAAACTGGCCCATGTTGGCATGCACATATTTGGATTTATGGCGTAATGCTCCATGAGGATGGAAATGCTACGCTTTGGAGGATGCAAATGTAATGATGATTATGCAAATGCAAAGGATCTCCCGAAAAGGAGACTGCGAGTATCCCAGGTGGCTTGGCTGGGGAGGAACTAATGATCGCTGCACTGATCTGATCCATCTTGATGAGGAGGAAACAACTATGTGGGGAAAGCTATCAATGATACACCAGCTCTGAACAGCCGCTACTGCTAAAAATAAATTGGACTTTTGAGATTGGAGAGCCAAGACCCTATTGGAGATGGACCCTTCTTGTACTCTGGTGGGGAAATGTAGACCTCTTGACTTGGTTGGTAACCAGAGGTATGACCCTGTTGAGGAAGCAAACTGTTGGGGAGGAAAGACACTCCTTGTACTGCTGGGAATTTCCCCTGTATTGAAGGAATACTTCTGCTTGGGGAGGACAACCCACATTCTGCTACCTTGCTGGGAGAGATTTCAACTTCCAACTTTATTGGGGATGACAGGAGACACCTCGGAAGACACCAGTTCTTATTCAAACATAAAGAAATGTTCCTCCTGGGAATCTGCTTTTATCTCTATTAGCAACACCTGTACCTGTACCTGCATAAACACAATTGATAGTGCCTGCAACATGGAGAGTTAGTTTGGACATGTATGCCCCAGCTCACAGAATGAATCATTATTTGGGTGTAAACACCCCAAATTTGACCTCACCCATTCACACCATGACTTGTGATCATGTCATATGCATAAACTCAATCATACCATCTCATATCACATTTTTGATTCATTGCATTGGTTCTAAGTCATCTGCATCTAGGGTTTGTGATCTGAGCAATCCAAGAGCTTCTTGAGCCACTCCAAAGGCCATCAATCACTTCAAAGGGGTCCATGTGTGTTCAAGTATCATATTACATCCTCTCAAAGTCAAGAATGTCAAAGGATCACAAGAACTGGGATTTGCATGGAAGCAGAGCCAGGCTTGACTACACAGATGACCTAGAATTAGGGTTTTGGTTTCAGAAGCCATAACTCCAAATTTTTTGGTCATTCTTGTTTCTATTGGTCTCCATGTGGTATAGGGAGTATGCATATCAATTTTCATGAAGAAATTCCATGGGGAAGTCATCTGATCAAGAGTTGACTTTTCAAGCAAGTCAGTGCAAAATCAGGGCATCTGAGGCCCCCAATGACCCAACCAAAGGGCATTCTTCATCATTTTGATTGTATATGATCTTTATTTGATCATAGAAGAGGTTGGAAGTTCACAAAATTGGAGAATTTCAAGTCTTTTGCAAAGTTGACTTTTTGGGCAAGTTTGACTTTTAATGAATTTGTCATTTTAGGCAAATTTTCAACCCTTACTTTTTGATTCAAAAAAGCTTCAAATGGAAAAACTTTGGTCATGAAAGTTGTAGAATAGATCTTTCCCTTTTCAAAAATTACAAGAACATGACCTAATTCATTTTGGATCAAAAGTTATAGTTTGTCAAAGTTGGCAAAAATCACTAAAATTCAAGTCATGCACCAAAGAGGCAAAGTTGCAAATTCACTTCTCAAGGCCAATTAAGTCATCAAATGGGCTTCTAAACTTCACCACTTGAACATACAAGTCCTAAAAATCAGAATGGGCCAAGGGATCACATGTTTTATGGCTTATGGAGCAAGACTTTTTCATGAAGAACCAAAAGCAAGCCAAGTTGCAAAACACATGATAACTTCTCATCCACTTGCTGGCTAGTGTGCTGATCAATCCTAGGCCTTTCCTCACATCATGCTGCGCAACACACCCTCCTTGTACTTAGCTAGAAGTGACCCATGCTTCTCTTACACAAAAGTTGACATTTTGCAAAAGCCACCATACCAATCAATAAAGCACATGTCACTTCTTCTGACCAATAGCATTTGTTTATACAAAGAAAATGCAAGCCAAACCCAACAAGAAGCAAGCCTAAAACACACCACAACTCAGCTTTCTCATTTTCACTCCTTTGAGCAAAAGCTTTCGAAACTCATCATACAAGCCACAAACACTCAAACAAACTTCACAAACCTTCTCACCATGCTTCACTGAACACAAACCAACCTTCAAAACAGTCTGAAAGCCATAGAATCACAAACACGATTCTCACTTGACCTTGAACAGAACTGCTGCAAACCCTCAAACCAGCCATCACAAACTCTCTCTAAGCATCAAGACTTCATCAGGGGCCTAAAAGGAGTGGATTGCACAAAGAGGAGAGGTCAGAAAGTTGCAAACTGAAGAGCTTCAAACTCAGGTAGCTTCATGAACTTTTTTTCCAGAACGTGTATTTTAAGTTCTAAATAGCTTCTATATATTCCCCTGGTCATGAATATGTGCTTACTTTTGAAAATGGTTGAGAAACCAGGATGTATGCAGTGTCTGAAATTTTTGCCCTAAAAATTGTTTGATTCGATTCTCTCTGTTTATGAATGATAAATGATGTTTGAGTGAGGGGTTTGATTCGTTTTTGAATGGGGATGAGTTCTGGATAGTTAGTTTTCATTTTCATTGCGTGTAGAGTGATTTAGCATTTTGGACTCGCCGGAGAAGATGACCGGAACCACTGTTCCGGTCATCTGAGAGTCATTAGGGCTGGATTAGGGCTTAATCATTAATTAGTGGAATTTGAATTCCAGCCGTTGGATATGGCGCCAGGTCAAACGCGCGCGTGTTTCATTTGAATCTGGACCCTTAGATTTGATTACTTTCCATTTTTCAGATTAAATTCATATTATTTTCCACTTTATTTCATTTAATTTGTCCATTTTATTAAAAATAGCAAAATCATCTTAAAAATTCTGAAATTTTTTATACACACTTTTATTAATTTTCAGAAACCAAAAATATTTTTATTTTTATTTTTAGCACATAAAAAATATTTTTAAATATTTAAAAGTTTATTTTTAATTAGTTAATGAGAATTAATTAATTAAAAATACTTTTAGGTATTTAAAAATCACCAAAAAATTCATGAAACATTTAAAACCATTTATAAACATTGTCCAACCCTCAAACCAAATTTCTTTTTTGGTCTTGATGCATTTTGATAATTTTCCATGGAATTAATTCATTTTCAAAGCATTATTTTGATCCAAACTTCCAAAAATCATTTCTGCCTAACCATTGAGAGTTGGACCTTGATTCTTTTTGCATTGCATTGTGTTTAGCATGTAGTTTGTGAGATTAAATGGGCATGATTTGATCTTTCATTTTTCATTTGTTTGACATTTTTCTTGGTAAGGAACCCTAAAACCCTAGAAATTTTAGGAAATTCATAACTTTTATTAGGTTAAGAGTTGGAACTTCTCCTTTGGGCAGTGAGTTAATATAGGTTTAGGGATCCTTTGAGTGCATTTTCAATTTTTTATATTGATGTTTGCTTCTGGTTTTGGTTTTTGTTTGATGCTTTGATCATAAACCTTAATTTGGGCTTCCATATGCATCCATCTTGCATTTGCTTGCATACCTTGACTTGCCATAGCATTTTGTGCATCCATTTGATTCATTTGACATCTTAAGACATATTGAAAGCATGTTTGATCATTTCATCTTGCATTTGCCATGTTGTATGCCATATGCATTTCATAACTTGTCATGTATGATCATGGTTCCAAACTTGCTCTATCTGCATCCATAAGCTTGTATGATCATCACCATGCCTTGTTTCATGTTTGCATCATCCCATAGCATCATTATCATCATGAATGTGCTTCTGGTTTTGATTTGCATCATGCCATTTCATCTCATTTTGCATTACATTGCATTTCTTTCACTAACTTTTCAGGTGGTAAGTTATCTTGAGAAGTGAATTTGCCTTCACTTCTCACAAATTCTTTTCATCTCTCTGATGCATCCATGCTGCATTTTGTTATGAGTTTGAGATTGAGCTTGCTCATTCTTTTTCTTCTTACTTTCTTTCCTCAAGTGACTTGACTTCTTGAATGAAGCAAGTTACTTTGCTTCTCCTGATCCTTTCATCTGCTTCCTGGTGGTTCCATTGAAGATTTCTCTTGCAACCTCACAAAACTTAGGAACAACCAAGCATGACAATGATTAGGGTTTTGATTAGTCCCCCACTCAGTTTTACCTTTGTGTCTCATTGAGTCTTCTCTTCTCACCTCATAATCAGGGACTAAACCCTAAAGGCTTTAAGGCTTTGTGATTAAGTTTATGCCTGCATCCTTCTATTAGGATGGAGTGTATAACTTTAATCCTAAGTGTTAAACCCTTAATGTGTTTAAATCTCTTAATCAATTCACTTAATAATCATCAAGACACCAAGCTTGTAACTTGGGCCTTGCATTAGGGTTCTAATTCTTCCTTAATTGGTTAAGAAGGACTAACCCTAGTGTTAATGGACAAGTCCCCCTCAAGTTGTCTTACAAATCATAAAATCCACTTCATCATCTTATCACTAATTAAAATCCATTTAATACAGGCCTTGTTTTGTCATGAGTTTAATCCCTAATCATGGATTAAGTTGAGGAGCTTTCCTCATCTTAAACATTCTCATCTATTATCCTTCTATTAGGATGGTGTAATGAGTCTGTTTAATCCCTGATTATGGCTTAATCTCATTACTTAACACTAAACAAAAACACCAAAAACATTTAAATAATCACAAGAAGGTTAATGATCTTAATCCTACACCATGGTGATCAAGTGTGAGAAACTGACTTCACACTTAAGGTATTCTCATTACCCCTAATCAGAGGGAAGATGTGATGAGTTTACTAAATCCACTGGTTTAGGATTAAGCTCATTAACTTATGACAAACTTTCAAAAGCAATAAAAGACTGAAAACTCAAAAACAAACCATAATCGTCTCCTCCGGGATTCTTTTCTCATCATACTCACTCACAAACGAGAATTTGCTTCTTCCGTCTAATGCAAGACAGTTTGCACCTGAGCCAGACAGGTCATACACTTGAGCATAGACAAGCAAGCAGTTCACAAGTCAATTTATCTTTCAGTCTCTTTGGGTCGAACTACGGTGTTCTGACTTCCTCATTGCACGAGAGGATACGTAGGCATAACTTAATAGTTATCGAACAAAAGTCTCTTTATATTCCCCCTCTTTCCAGCATTATTTTCTTTGCCTCATTATGATGAGCATTTTATTCTTGCTCTTACACTGACACTATACATTCACACACTTCACTTCTTCACACTGACACCTGTACATCCTTTTCCAGCTGTTTGATACACAAATTTCACTGACACTACCCCTTTAAAACACAAATCTTTTAAGCGTGGATCCCGTCGAGTACGACGGACAATCTGGGTGCTAATACCTTCCCAGGTTGTAACCAACCCCCTTTCTCAGTCTCTCTGGTTCGCAACCGTCTTATCCGTATCTTTCTAGGTCTAGGCAGCATTACCTTTCCTTCGGGATAAAAATGCCTAGCTGGCGACTCTATTCATTCCCTGTGAGTTCACTCCTGTGTGTTCTCACATCCCCCCTTTCGCCGACCGTTCGCGTCTGTACCTTTATCTGGGGCCATTCCCATTTATCGGGAGCGACAGCTTGGCGACTCTGCTGGGGACCCTTATACTGTAACCAGGGCTTCTGGTTCTTTTTGTGGGTTCCTCCTAGCGCTTGTTTGATTTGTGTTTACTGGGGTGTTATATGCTATTTGTGCTTGTATTTGTATTTATTTTTGCTTTATGTACAGTTGTTTTATTGCTTTCTTTATAGCTTTACATATATCATACTGTCATACTGTGCTGGCTGGATCTGTTTTGTTACTTTGGTGGGTGGGTGTTCTATTGAGAGTTGAGGTCCTATACCTGGGACCTGAGTGACACCTAGTCTAGAGTGGTTCATGTTCTTTCCCATTCCATTTCGGTCTGGTGCGGGAATATGAAACACGGTTCAGATATGGGTTTCTTCTTGAGAACTCTGTGCTGCAGATTCCCTGTAGTGCTAGGGCTATCTGGGAAGCCTGCTAAGTCTGGATGACCTTTACTATTGACCTTCAGAAACTGAGGTGAATTAGAGGAGGATCTGTTATGGTTATTGTAAACACTGTACCTCCGGGTTAGAAGTGTTTACACTTCTCATAACTGGTCCAAGTCTGAGGATCCTTGTTTTAGAACATCACCTGTGAGGGGGTTGGGCTGTTTACAGGTTTGCAGGTACCCTTGACCTCAACATACCCTGTTACATTGTTAAGAGTACTCCATTTTGGAACAGTTCTTGTGATTTTAACCCTGGACATGTGACTCTTTATTTGAGTCCCCCACCTTGGTTACTGGACTTATGAACCTTCATCTGGATTTCTTGAACATATATGGACCTATATCAGAGCACTTAATCAGATCCAGCTCAGTCACAAACCCTTGCATACCATTTGCATACATCCTCATTGCATCATTTTAACATGTGTTTATTTGTTTTTCAGGGTATCCATCATACATTTTGGCTTGGTTTTGACCCCTTCTTCAGCATAGACCCATCTTCATCAGTACTTACTTCAGCTGTCAGCTACCCTGCTTCAGTCACCTGCATCACCAGTCTCAGCCTGTCAGTGGCCCATCCTCAGTGTTATTCTCAACATCTGACTCAGCTCTTCTTCAGCAATATGGCACCTAAAAAGAGTAACATCTCCTATCATTTCTTTGAGCCTGAGTTGGCTAGCATTAGGAAGATTCAGACCCTGATTACTCTAGACCATATACCACTATTCAGAGAACATTATGGAGGAATTCTTGATGTGGTTATGGATTTGGACCCTTCACAGAGGAGCTTGATTCATACTTGCCTGCAGTTCTATGATCCCCCTCTGAGGTGCTTCACATTTCAGAATTTTCAGTTGGGACCCTTGTTAGAAGAGTATTCATCACTGATTGGTGTACCTATCAGGGGTGGAGTCCCCTTCAACCCTGAGATGGCTTTCCCTAGTAATGAAGAGGTGGCAAAAGCTTTGTATCTGGAACCAGTTCTGATTGGGCAGAATATGACTACCAAAGCTGGAATCTCTGGTCTACATCTGGATTTCTTGATCTCTCAGGCTACCCTGAAGGCTTCTTTGGGAGAGTGGAAGGCAGTCTGTGCTTTGTTGGCCCTTAGCATATATAGGATCATACTTTTTGCAGATGAGCCTAAGTTTGTTAGCAAGAATGCAATCCATCTTTTCATCCTGAGGAATCCAATGCCCACCTTGTTGGGGGATCTTTACTACTCTGTCCACCAGAGAAATGAAAAGCAAAGGGGAAGATTAGTGAGATGTTGTGCTCCTTTGTTCCATACTTGGCTGCTCAAACATTTGCCAAAGACTGATGCATTCTTGAACCCTCACCAGCAGAAAAACTGGGCTAGGAGGCTTGTTGCTTTAACCTCAGATGACATCAGGTGGTGCACTCAGAGCACCAAGGGCAGAGACATCATTACTAGTTGTGGGCAATTTCCCAATGTACCTCTGATAGGAGTGAAGGGTTGCATCAACTACAACCCTCTGCTATTCAAAAGACAATTAGGCTATGCATTAGTCCATCCTCCTAGGGTACAGGATCTGGCAGAGACCCTTTATTGTGAGAACAAGCCTAATCTGGCTACTGTCAGGCAGGCATCCTGGGCCTGGGACAATGTGCAGACTAGGGGGGTAACCATTCTTGGGAGATGCAATAATGTGGCCTCAGCTCAGTACTATGAGTGGTCCCAAGCCCGGGCTCAAATTACTGGAATGCCCTTCACTATTGAAGATGTGCCTGGACCTTCCACAGCACCACCTCCAGCAACTGTCAGCTTAGAGGAGTTTGAGAAATTGAAAGAGAGAAATGAGAAACTGACTCAGGCTCTACAGAAGACCCTCTGGGAGAGGAGTGATGGTCGCTTGGACATTGAAAGGCTAGAAAAGCTAAGGGTGGAGCATCTGGCCAAAATTTAGAAGTCTGAGGATTACATTAAGAAGTCTAGAGCTGGAGAACAGATTTTAAAGAATGCCTGCAAAGAGGCCCAATTTCAGAGAGCTAGGACTGATTTGTATCTGAAGGAGAGTCAGGCTAGGTGGGTCAGGATCACCGAAGCCCGCACTCAGGAAGATAAAAAGACTCAGGACAAGATTGAGCAACTGGAAGCTAGTGCAAAGGAGCAACAGGGAGCCCTGGCAGCAGCCCAGAGGGAGATCTCAGAATTAAAGATTAGAGCTGGTGTGAAGAGGTCTAAGGACCAGAGTCAACACAAGAGGCTAACTGCAGCTGTTACTACCAGGAACCTCCTTATCAGGAATCTTACAGAGCGTCCAGCTGATCCTGTGACTGAAGCACTTCTTAAGGAAGTTCAGGAGGATGATTTTGGTCTTGGTGTTTGACTTTTTGCTTGTTGTTGCTTCCATTTCATGTACTTTTCTTATGTTGTATTTTTGACCCCTCAGAGGGCATGTATTGTAAGAAAGAAACTATGTATCATTTACTTTTTGTAATATATGTGTTGTTTCATTTTATCTGAATTCTTCAAAGCAACATCACAAGCATCTTCCTCAAGGGTCTGGAAAGGTCAAAACCAAGTGCCAAGCCGGATACCTTGGAAACAAATAAGCATATTGCATTGCATACAAACCTTTTGTTTTGTTTTGTAGGTTTTTGTTTTATTGTTACTAACTCTGTTGTGACTTCAGGAACTATTGCTCGACGTCGGGTGTTTCCACTCAACCGTCCACACAGATATCCCACCCGCAACAATCTTCCGGGCATACAAATGGACCAAGTACAGCAGGACCTTACAGAGGTCAGGAATCAAATGGCCAACGAGAGGTTGGAAATGAGGAATCAGATGACACAGTTTATGGAGGTGATGAATAATATGGCTCAAAGCCAAGAGAGGTTAAGAGCACTGGTAGAGGGGAGGAATCAAGAAGACCCTCATCCAGGGACTGCTGGGACCAGTAACAATGAAAGAGTTCAACCCCATGTTAATCCCCCAGTCCATGGACCCCACCTGCATCCAGAGATCAACATCCCTGTTAATGCGCAAGGGACTGCCACTGCAGGTAGAGTGCTGCAAGAAGACCCCCAGGAAGATCAGTTCACAGTGATGGGAGCTGGGGAGGAAGCCTATGACAGAAGGCTAGATGAGATTGCTGAGAAACTAAGGTCCCTGGAGTCCCAGAATTCTTTGGGCTTTGATGTTATGGACATGGGCTTAGTGGACGGTGTCAGAATTCCCCACAAATTTAAACCACCGTGCTTTGAGAAGTACAACGGAACATCCTGTCCCCGAACCCATTTACAATCCTTTCTGGGGAGGCTGAAGGCCTATACCATGGACGAAAAGCTATGGATGTTTTATTTTGAGGATAGCTTAATGGGAGCTTCAAGGGAATGGTACTCTCATCTGACCAGGGAAACCATTAGATGCTGGAAAGACCTGGCAGAGGCCTTTATCAGATAGTATCAGTACAATTTGGATATGGCTCCCAACAGGACCCTCCTGATGGGAATGTCACAATCATCCAGGGAAAGCTTCCGGGAGTACGCTCAAAGGTGGAGACAGCTTGCTGCTGCTGTCCATCCACCCATGTTAGAGAGGGAGATGGCTGATATGTTTATGAACACCCTCCAAGGAACATACATTGACAGGCTGGCTGCCTTTTCTTCCACTAGCTTTGCTGATGTAGTTATAGCCGGGGAAAGAATTGAGAGCCTATTAAAAATGGGTAAGATTTCTGACAACGGTGCTAGCTCATCCAGCAACCCAAGAAAGCCTTTTGTGGGCCCAAGAAGAACTGGTGAAACCAATGCTATCCATACCAGCAGGGGCAGACCCCAATATGTTCATAGGTCTGTGGCAGCAGTCACCATTCCCGCTCCAATTCATCCTCAACCAGCTTATCAACCACAACAACAAAATTATCAGCAACAACCTCAGTATCCTCCTCAGAGAAATTATAACAACAGCAACACCAACAACAGCAATCAGCAAAGACCATTCCAACAGAGACCCTCTCAGGCCAATAGGGTGATCAATCCGATCCCTATGCCCTATGCCACATTACTGCCACAACTCCTGAAACTCAACCTGGTTGAGCTAAGGACATTGGCGCCTCCAGATCCTGCCAGTCTGCCCAGAAATTATGACGCCAGCGCCAGATGTGCTTTTCACTCAAATGCACCTGGCCATAGTACGGAGAAGTGCAGAGCCTTGCACATGAAGGTACAGGACTTGGTAGACTCCAAAGCTCTGAACTTTGCACCACCACCAAATGTTAACAAGAACCCTATGCCACACCATGGTGGTCCCAGAATCAATGCTATTGAAAAAGACAAGCCGTCTTACTTGATAACCAGTGTGGGTCAGATTCGGACACCCTTGGTGGAGATTAAAGCTCAACTCTTTGAATGTCAAATATTCCCGGGATGTGAGCTAGGGTGTGCTTATTGCAACATTTCAGTGAATGGTTGTGATAACTTGAGGGATGGCATAGATGGTCTCATCCAGAGTGGCCTGCTTCAAATCACAACATCAATTCCTACCAATCCAGCAATCTCCTTAACCACAGTTCCAGAATCGTCTACAACTGCAACAACCATTGTTCCAAACAACTTTTCAGTTTCATCAACAAATGCTTCATCTGTTACTTCAACGGACCAAATATCAATGAACATCCCTTCTACAACCTCAGCACCCCTTCATTCAGAAACTCCTACAACAACAACACCCATCCTTCCAGCAATGTCTCCTACAACATCAGCAACAAACAATGCAAGTGTCTCAACAGTTACAATTTATTATGATCCTGCAAATGATTCCGCCTACAACTCACAAAATGCCACTCCTACCAGAGCACCAGTCACAATATACTATGATCCACAGACTATCATGGTCCCTTCTGCAGCTGCCATCAGTCCAGTCACTATCACAGTGCCTGGGCCAGTACCTTATGAAAGCAGTAATGCCATCCCTTGGCATTACGGCTCCGACCTATACTGCGAAGGACAGAAAATCACTCTCGAATCATCAACTTCTTCACCACAAATAGACAATGTGGGGGGAGGCGGAGGCTTCACTCGAAGCGGACGTCTCTTTGCCCCGCAAATTCAAAGACCCACTGCTGAAGCAGAAGCTGCTGCCAAGGCAAAAGGGAAGAGCATGGTGCAAGAAGAACAAATTGTTAAAGAAGCTTTGAAAACACCTTTTGATCAGGAAGTTGATGAATTCATGAGAATCATCAAGAAAAGTGATTATAAGATAGTGGACCAGCTTCACCAGACGCCTTCCAAGATCTCCATTCTATCATTGCTTATGTGCTCCGAGGCTCATCGGAACGCACTACTAAAAGTCTTGCACGCAGCTTATGTGCCGGAAGAGATCGCGGTCAATCAGTTGGAAGCTGTGGTGGGAAATGTTAATGCTAGTAATGGACTAGGATTTACCAACACTAATTTGACTTCGGAAGGCCGCAATCACAACAAGGCTTTGCACATTACCATGGAGTGTAAGGGTGCAGTTCTTTCACATGTACTGGTAGACACAGGGTCATCCCTCAATGTCTTACCTAAAAAAGTCCTTGTGAAGCTGGAGTATGAAGGATTGGCATTACGTCCCAGCAACTTAGTAGTGAGAGCCTTTGACGGTTCTAAGAGATCAGTTCTGGGAGAAATTGAGTTGCCTGTAACGATTGGCCCACAAACTTTCAAAACGACCTTCTACGTGATGGACATTCAGCCTGCCTACAGCTGTTTGTTGGGTAGACCATGGATTCATGCCGCTGGCGCAGTTACGTCTACCCTTCACCAGAAGTTAAAATTCGAGTGGGAGGGCCAGGTCGTTACTATTTGTGGAGAGGAGGATATTTTTGTTAGCCATCTGGCTACATACAAATACATTGAGATGGATGGGGAGATCCACGAGACCATGAGCCAGGGGTTTGAGGCCCTGAATATTAATGAAACATCTGCTGTGCTTGGGACTTCCATGACATCCTACCAGCAAGCCCGGAAGGTTGTGGAAGAAGGAAACGCTCAAGGCTGGGGAAAACTGTTGCCTGTGGAGAAGAAAGAAGATAGATTTGGGTTGGGTTAAAAACCAACTCAACAAGATCAAGCAGAGGCTGCTAAGAATCCCAACTTTGTTAGTAGGGAATGCTCACCCCCGATGCTGTCAACAACTTGGAAGATGAGTCGGAAGATGAATGCAACCTGGAAAGCTGGATTCGTCCAAGGATCCCGGGGAGCTGTATCTCAAACTGGTCTTCCCAGGAAATTATAAGAGTTACTCCTGCAGAGTAATTATTATTTCCTGTATATTTTAAGCATGCATCAAGTCTTGCATCTTGCCCAAGATGACAAGACTCATTTTGTAATCGGGCCATCTGTAATTTTTTGTGCAACAAGATTAATCAATAAAATATCAGACATCTTTTGCAAACGAGTCTTTTTCTTTTCCGCTCACTGTTTTTCCATTTATCTTTTTGTACAAAAAATAAATGGCAATGTTTTCAAAATGACAACTTTTATTTCACTTTTCTAAACAAGATTAAAATCAATCACTAAAATGAACCAACTGAACCCTTGCAGAAAGTGCCTTCCAGACCGCACCGACAACAACACGGCTATGACTTCGTATGACTTTGACAATTCGATCAATCAAGCTGATGAAGGGGTTGAAGAGGACTACGAGCTTCCTGAAGAGCTAGCCAGGTTGTTGAGACAAGAGGGGAAGGTTATCACTCCTCATCAGGAGGAGGTAGAAACAATTAATCTTGGTACAGATGAAGATGTGAAAGAAGTTAAAATCGGGGCCTGCTTGCAAGACTCAGTGAAGAAACAACTGATTGACCTGCTTCAAGAATATGTGGATGTGTTTGCTTGGTCTTATCAGGATATGCCGGGGTTGGACACCGACATTGTTATGCACAAGCTGCCTTTAAGAGAAGACTGCCCGCCAGTAAAACAGAAGTTGCGACATACTCGCCCGGACATGGCAATGAAAATCAAAGAAGAGGTACAAAAGCAGTGGGACGCCGGGTTCCTTGCTGTGACTAGCTATCCACCGTGGGTTGCTAACATTGTGCCTGTTCCAAATAAAGACGGCAAAGTAAGGATGTGTGTTGACTACCGGGATCTGAACAGAGCCAGCCCGAAGGATTATTTCCCATTACCTCACATTGATGTATTGGTGGATAACACGGCTCAGTTCTCGGTATTCTCCTTCATGGACGGATTTTCAGGATACAATCAGATCAAAATGTCACCTGAAGACATGGAGAAGACAACCTTCATCACACCCTGGGGCACGTTCTGTTACAAGGTGATGCCATTCGGACTGAAGAATGCTGGTGCAACCTATCAACAGGCTATGGTAACATTATTCCACGATATGATCCATAAAGAAATCGAGTGTTATGTGGATGACATGATTGCCAAGTCCCTTACGGAAGAAGACCACCTGGTAAATCTGCTGAAGCTATTCAAGCGTCTGAGGAAGTACCAACTGAAGCTGAACCCCAACAAGTGCACATTCGGGGTGCGATCTGGTAAACTGCTGGGCTTTATTATAAGCGAGAAAGGGATTGAAGTAGACCCTGATAAAGTCAAAGCCATTCAAGAGATGCCTGCACCGAAGTCTGAAAAAGAAGTTCGAGGGTTTCTAGGTAGATTGAACTACATCTCAAGGTTCATATCTCACCTTACTGCAACCTGTGAACCCTTGTTCAAGCTGTTAAGAAAAGAACAGACGGTCAGGTGGAACGAAGACTGCCAGAAGGCTTTTGACAAAATCAAAGAATACCTGCAAGAACCACCAATCCTTATGCCTCCAGTTGAAGGAAGACCTCTGATAATGTATTTGACAGTATTAGAAGAGTCAATGGGGTGTGTGTTGGGCCAGCATGACGAGTCTGGTCGAAAAGAGTATGCAATATACTACCTGAGCAAAAAGTTTACCGACTGTGAACAACGTTATTCACTGATCGAGAAAACTTGATGTGCTTTAGCGTGGGCTGCTCGCCGACTGAGACAGTATATGTTGACCCACACTACTTTATTGATATCCAAGATGGACCCAGTCAAGTACATTTTTGAGAAGCCAGCTCTTACCGGACGGGTTGCAAGATGGCAAATGATTCTCAGAGAATATGATATTCAGTACACATCTCAGAAAGCCATCAAAGGCAGTGTACTGTCTGAATACCTTGCTGAGCAACCTATTGATGATTACCAGCCTATGAGGTTTGACTTCCCTGATGAAGACATCATGTTCATAAAAGCGAAAGATCATGAAGAGCCTATTCACACTGAAGGGCCTGACCCGGAGGAAGAATGGACTATGATGTTTGATGGGGCTGTTAATATGAATGGTCGTGGTGTTGGTGCAGTACTTATTACACCAAAGGGAGTTCACATGCGTTTCTCGGCAAAACTCACCTTTAACTGCACTAACAACGAAGCTGAATACGAAGCTTGCATTATGGGTCTTGAGGAAGCCATTGACCTCAGGATCAAGACATTGACTGTATTCGGAAATTCAGCTCTGGTAGTTAATCAAACCAATGGCAAATGGTACACACACCAGGATCATCTGATACCTTACAGAGATTATACAAGGAGGTTATTGACGTTCTTCACAACGGTCAAGCTTGAGTATATCCCTCGGGACGAGAATCAGTTTGCAGATGCTCTGGCTACCATTTCATCTATGATCAAAGTTCAAGCCGCCAACTTTGTACCGCAGATTTCAGTGTCCAGACTCGATAGACCAGCATATGTGTTCGCAGCAGATATTGTCAAAGATGATAAGCCTTGGTTCCATGACATTAAGTGCTTCTTGGAGGATCAAACATACCCATCTGGGGCATCTTCCAATGATAAGAAGACTTTGAGAAGGCTCGCTGGTAGTTTGTTTCTGAATACTGATGGTTCCCTATACAAGAGAAACTTTGATATGGTACTCCTCAGATGCGTTGATAGAGCAGAAGCAGACTTGTTGATGCACGAGGTGCACGAAGGATCCTTTGGTACCCATGCGGGAGGGCATGCAATGGCTAAAAAGTTGCTAAGATCAGGTTATTACTGGATCACAATGGATGCCGATTGTTGTGCTTATGCCAGGAAATGCCATAAATGCCAGATTTATGCGGATAAGATGCATGTGCCTCCCAATCCTTTGAATATAATGTCTTCACCCTGGCCCTTTGCCATGTGGGGCATTGATATGATTGGCAAGATCGAACCGACTGCTTCAAATGGCCATAGATTCATCCTGGTAGCCATTGACTATTTTACCAAGTGGGTTGAAGCAGCTTCTTATGCCAATGTTACAAGACAAGTGGTAGCCCGATTCCTGAAGAGAGATATCATCTGTCGATATGGAGTGCCCGAGCGAATCATTACTGATAATGGTTCCAATCTAAACAACAAAATGATGGCAGAGCTATGCCGGGACTTCAAGATCCAACACCACAATTCTTCTCCTTACAGGCCAAAGATGAACGGCGTTGTTGAGGCAGCTAATAAGAATATCAAGAAGATTGTGCAGAAGATGGTAGTTACGTACAAAGACTGGCATGAGATGCTACCGTTTTCCTTGCATGGGTACCGCACGTCAATCAGGACATCCACTGGGGAAACACTGTATCAGCTTGTATATGGTATGGAAGCAGTCCTACCTGTTGAAGTTGAGTTACCCTCTCTGAGGGTGTTGATGGATGTTAAGCTGAACGAAGCAGAATGGGTCCGGTCCCGATACGAACAACTGAGTCTGATTGAAGAGAAAAGATTGGCTGCAATCTATCATGGGCAGTTGTATCAGAAAAGAATGAAGAGAGCCTTCGATCAGAAAGTCAGGCACCGAGAGTACCAAGTGGGAGATCTCGTGTTGAAAAGGATCCTCCCTCCTCATACAGACCACAGGGGCAAATGGACTCCGAATTATGAAGGACCATTCGTGGTAAAGAAAGTTTTCTCTGGTGGAGCACTGATGCTCAGCACCATGGATGGTGAAGACTTCCCGTCCCCTGTGAATTCAGATGCAGTTAAAAAATACTTCGCATAAAAATGACCCGCTGGACATGAAAACAGAATGTAAGTCCAGGCAAAAATAGGGCATCCCGGCGAGTCAAAAACAGAATAAAAGACTCGGGCAAAAATAAGGGAAAATAAACAAAAAAAAATGTACACCCGCTGAGTTGAAAAGCCGCATTGGACAACTCAGGCAAAAATGGGTATCCCGGTGGATTGAAAACCCGAAAGGGCGATCCATGCAAAATAAGGGAATAAGCGAACAATTGCATTCTGAATTCGTCTGTATCACCTACAACTTGGTAAACCTCGAAAGGATCAAGCTTCTGTCAGAATCAGCCTTCTTCAGAAAGCAAGACGAGAAGAGCGTCAACAGTCATACGGGTCATAGCAAGAGGGGAAGCTCCTTGAAAGCGTCGACAACATTGCCAGCATTTTTGTTTCTCAATTTGTAACAATTTCCTCATTTCAGGAGATTCGTTTCTTTGACTGTATCTTGCCAATTCAGGGCATTTGAATTAATAAAATCAGATTTTTCAGTCATGTTTCGTTATGTACATTTTTATTTGCAAAGAATGTCTGATGTCTTAAAGAAAAACTGATTGCATAAATACAGATGCTTATCTTTAAAAAAAAAATATAAAGCACGTGCTTACAAGGAATATACTTACTCTCAGAAGTGTCTCACTCCTATGACGGAATCCGGTAAGGGATGCCTCGGGATTACTTGTGCGTTTCTCTGTCTTTGCAGGATTGCAGGTATTCAAAAGCGCAACATGGGGCATGAAAGCTTCACCCCAGCAAGCTGGCAAATCAACACTCACTCAGTCTTAGCACTCAAGGTGTTTTCTCCCCAGCTGAGTTGTCACTTGTTGCTTCTCCCAACTGAGTTGCCAATCATTCTTCCTCAGTCAAGTACTAAAGCCAGGGAACCACTTCCCCACAGAGTCTCAGCCTCTATCCAGAAGAGCAATACCCGAAGGAATCACAACAGAGTGACGAAAGCTCCTACAAACCCCAGTTGGGTCCCTCATTACCAGGAATAGGTCAATCATTGACCTATTTCCCCAAGCAGAATCATCTCAGCTGGGATGTCCGTTTCAAACAAATCGACCAGAGATCTTCACAGCAACGGGATCCGAATCCCGGATCTGTTTTCCTTCGCATAATCATAGAATTCGCATCATATTCACCAAACAAAGCGTAGTATTCCGTTTAATGCGGAGCATTACGGCAAAAATCAAGCATATAGCATAATCATAGGTCATGGTCTGAATCAAACACCTGTGAATATTATCAACCCATCAACATACGAAATGCTCCCCAAATTCCCCAGCAAAAGCAGTTGCCTCATATTCACCAATACAAATACACACTCCTTTTGGCACCCGTCCGTGTCATCATTCCCCAGTAAGGTCGCCCGAACTTTTCTTTACGAACAAACACTTGTATATTACAGATACTCCTCGACACCCGTTCGTGTCTCATCCCCAGCAGAAAGCCAACGACATTCTCTTTGCACTCACATATACTTATGTATACATTGCCTTGACATCCGTCCATGCCATTTTCCCAGCACAGTAACATAAAACACTTTGTATATCAGATACTTGTTTATACTATACTCTTCTCCTTTTGACACTCGTCCGTGTCACCCTCCCCAGCAGGTGAAACACTTAAATATACACCACTAATACTTATTCCACTTATACAGATACTCGTCCGTATTTTGTATACACCATTTATATCCCCGCAGATTCGACACTCGTCCGTGTTCTTTGTTAACCAGTGGGTACTCGTCCGTATCCTCATCTCAGAACATGTGTCAAGCGCTTGTTTCTACATGATACTCTTCCGTATTATAGTCTTAAGGATGCTCGTCCGCATCTTTAATCCATACACTCATGTCTTCTTGAATATGGATACTCGTCTGTGCCTACTATTCCCCAGAAGAGTCCCTTAAGATTCAACGCTCGTCCGTGTTCTCTGTTAACCAGTTGATACTCGTCCGTATCATCATCTCTGAACACGTATCAGTATTTGTTTCTACCTGATACTCGTCCGTATCATAGTCTTAAAGATGCTCGTCCGCGTCTTTAATCTATACACAATACCAAACACTTATACCTTTTATTTCTTGGATTGTAAACACTTGTCCGTGATTACTATTCCCCAGTAAAACAATTTTCTTCTTATCTGGCATTCGTCCTATGTCATGATAAACCCTGAAAGCAGCCGTACCCTGCTGGGTGGTCGTCCTCCACCTCTTGATGGTCGTCCTCCATCATGCTCATCCGATGGCCGTCCCCATCGTTGACCTTTCTATCCGACATTCGTCCTATGCCGTGATATTTAGCAGCCGTCCCCTGCTAGGTGGTCGTCCTCCACCTCTTGATGATCGTCCTTCATCATTTTATCCAATGGTCGTCCCCATTGTTGATTTTGGTTACCTGGCGTTCGTCCTACGTCATGATAAACCTTGAGAGCAGCCGTCCCCTGCTAGGTGGTCGTCCTCCACCTCTTGATGGTCGTCCTCCATCATGCTCATCCGATGGCCGTCCCCATCGTTGACCTTTTATCCGGCATTCGTCCTATGTCGCGATACTTTCGGCAGCCGTACCCTGCCAGGTGGTCGTCCTCCACCTTAGATGACCGTCCCTCATCTTATCCCCTACAGAGCAGCCGTCCCCTGCTAGGTGATCGTCCTTCACCTTTGATGACCGTACCTCATCATCTGTTTATTTCATTTATTCTTTAACCCGATGGCCGTCCCCGTCGTGGTCCCTTTTCTTTTTAGCCCGATGGCCGTCCCCATCATTGGTTGCTTTGCTTTATGAACTTGATGGCCGTCCCCATCCTTTTTCATTAATCCCCAGAGAATTTTATAGCTTTACTTGATGGCCGTCCCCATCATAATTCCTTTTATCCCCAGCATGTCGGCCGTCCCCGTCATCGCTTTATTTTCCGCACCTTTCCCAGCATGTCGGTCGTCCCCGTCATTGCTTGTTCCCCAGCAGTCGTCCTCTGCTCGACGGTCGTCCTCCGTCGCCCACACTTTACAATATACTTTATTTTCCTTTACAATCTATATCTCTTTTCTTCTTCATTCCGTGAGTGCAAATTTTGGACTGTCTTTGGTATTCAACCACAAGTTATCTTGTTTGCCTGATAAGCCGTCGCTTACATCCTGCACAGCTAACTCATGTTTGAATAGGGGCAGCTGTAAACACCCCAAATTTTCCCTCACCCATTCACACCATGACTTGTGATCATGTCATATGCATAAACTCAATCATACCATCTCATACCACATTTTTGATTCATTGCATTGGTTCTAAGTCATCTGCATCTAGGGTTTGTGATCTGAGCAATCCAAGAGCTTCTTGAGCCACTCCAAAGGCCATCAATCACTTCAAAGGGGTCCATGTGTGTTCAAGTATCATATTACATCCTCTCAAAGTCAAGAATGTCAAAGGATCACAAGAACTGGGATTTGCATGGAAGCAGAGCCAGGCTTGATTGCACAGATGACCTAGAATTAGGGTTTTGGTTTCAGAGGCCATAAATCCAAATTTTTTTGTCATTCTTGTTTCTATTGGTCTCCATGTGGTATAGGGAGTATGCATATCAATTTTCATGAAGAAATTCTATGGGAAAGTCATCTGATCAAGAGTTGACTTTTCAAGCAAGTCAGTGCAAAATCAGGGCATCTGAGGCCCCCAATGACCCAACCAAAGGGCATTCTTCATCATTTTGATTGTATATGATCTTTATTTGATCATAGAAGAGGTTGTAAGTTCACAAAATTGGAGAATTTCAAGTCTTTTGCAAAGTTGACTTTTTGGGCAAGTTTGACTTTTAATGAATTTGTCATTTTAGGCAATTTTTCAACCCTTACTTTTTGATTAAAAAAAGCTTCAAATGGAAAAACTTTGGTCATGAAAGTTGTAGAATAGATCTTTCCCTTTTCAAAAAGTACAAGAACATGACCTAATTCATTTTGGATCAAAAGTTATAGTTTGTCAAAGTTGGCAAAAATCACTAAAATTCAAGTCATGCACCAAAGAGGCAAAGTTGCAAATTCACTTCTCAAGGCCAATTAAGTCATCAAATGGGCTTCTAAACTTCACCACTTGAACATATAAGTCCTAAAAATCAGAATGGGCCAAGGGATCACATGTTTTATGGCTTATGGAGCAAGACTTTTTCATGAAGAACCAAAAGCAAGCCAAGTTGCAAAACACATGATAACTTCTCATCCACTTGCTGGCTAGTGTGCTGATCAATCCTAGGCCTTTCCTCACATCATGCTGCGCAGCACACCCTCCTTGTACTTAGCTAGAAGTGACCCATGCTTCTCTTACACAAAAGTTGACATTTTGCAAAAGCCACCATACCAATCAATAAAGCACATGTCACTTCTTCTGACCAATAGCATTTGTTTATACAAAGAAAATGCAAGCCAAACCCAACAAGAAGCAAGCCTAAAACACACCACAACTCAGCTTTCTCATTTTCACTCCTTTGAGCAAAAGCTTTCGAAACTCATCATACAAGCCACAAACACTCAAACAAACTTCACAAACCTTCTCACCATGCTTCACTGAACACAAACCAACCTTCAAAACAGTCTGAAAGCCATAGAATCACAAACATGATTCTCACTTGACCTTGAACAGAACTGCTGCAAACCCTCAAACCAGCCATCACAAACTCTCTCTAAGCATCAAGACTTCATCAGGGGCCTAAAAGGAGTGGATTGCACAAAGAGGAGAGGTCAGAAAGTTGCAAACTGAAGAGCTTCAAACTCAGGTAGCTTCATGAACTTTTTTTCCAGAACGTGTATTTTAAGTTCTAAATAGCTTCTATACATTCCCCTGGTCATGAATATGTGCTTACTTTTGAAAATGGTTGAGAAACCAGGATGTATGCAGTGTCTGAAATTTTTGCCCTAAAAATTGTTTGATTCGATTCTCTCTGTTTATGAATGATAAATGATGTTTGAGTGAGGGGTTTGATTCGTTTTTGAATGGGGATGAGTTCTGGATAGTTAGTTTTCATTTTCATTGCGTGTAGAGTGATTTAGCATTTTGGACTCGCCGGAGAAGATGACCGGAACCACTGTTCCGGTCATCTGAGAGTCATTAGGGCTGGATTAGGGCTTAATCATTAATTAGTGGAATTTGAATTCCAGCCGTTGGATATGGCGCCAGGTCAAACGCGCGCGTGTTTCATTTGAATCTGGACCCTTAGATTTGATTACTTTCCATTTTTCAGATTAAATTCATATTATTTTCCACTTTATTTCATTTAATTTGTCCATTTTATTAAAAATAGCAAAATCATCTTAAAAATTCTGAAATTTTTTATACACACTTTTATTAATTTTCAGAAACCAAAAATATTTTTATTTTTATTTTTAGCACATAAAAAATATTTTTAAATATTTAAAAGTTTATTTTTAATTAGTTAATGAGAATTAATTAATTAAAAATACTTTTAGGTATTTAAAAATCACCAAAAAATTCATGAAACATTTAAAACCATTTAGAAACATTGTCTAACCCTCAAACCAAATTTCTTTTTTGGTCTTGATACATTTTGATAATTTTACATGGAATTAATTCATTTTCAAAGCATTATTTTGATCCAAACTTCCAAAAATCATTTCTGCCTAACCATTGAGAGTTGGACCTTGATTCTCTTTGCATTGCATTGTGTTTAGCATGTAGTTTGTGAGATTAAATGGGCATGATTTGATCTTTCATTTTTCATTTGTTTGACATTTTTCTTGGTAAGGAACCCTAAAACCCTAGAAATTTTAGGAAATTCATAACTTTTATTAGGTTAAGAGTTGGAACTTCTCCTTTGGGCAGTGAGTTAATATAGGTTTAGGGATCCTTTGAGTGCATTTTCAATTTTTTATATTGATGTTTGCTTCTGGTTTTGGTTTTTGTTTGATGCTTTGATCATAAACCTTAATTTGGGCTTCCATATGCATCCATCTTGCATTTGCTTGCATACCTTGACTTGCCATAGCATTTTGTGCATCCATTTGATTCATTTGACATCTTAAGACATATTGAAAGCATGTTTGATCATTGCATCTTGCATTTGCCATGTTGTATGCCATATGCATTTCATAACTTGTCATGTATGATCATGGTTCCAAACTTGCTCCATCTGCATCCATAAGCTTGTATGATCATCACCATGTCTTGTTTCATGTTTGCATCATCCCATAGCATCATTATCATCATGAATGTGCTTATGGTTTTGATTTGCATCATGCCATTTCATCTCATTTTGCATTACATTGCATTTCTTTCACTAACTTTTCAGGTGGTAAGTTATCTTGAGAAGTGAATTTGCCTTCACTTCTCACAACTTCTTTTCATCTCTCTTATGCATCCATGCTGCATTTTGTTATGAGTTTGAGATTGAGCTTTCTCATTCTTTTTCTTCTTACTTTCTTTCCTCAAGTGACTTGACTTCTTGAATGAAACAAGTTACTTTGCTTCTCCTGATCCTTTCATCTGCTTCCTGGTGGTTCCATTGAAGATTTCTCTTGTAACCTCACAAACCTTAGGAACAACCAAGCATGACAATGATTAGGGTTTTGATTAGTCCCCCACTCAGTTTTACCTTTGTGTCTCATTGAGTCTTCTCTTCTCACCTCATAATCAGGGACTAAACCCTAAAGGCTTTAAGGCTTTGTGATTAAGTTTATGCCTGCATCCTTCTATTAGGATGGAGTGTATAACTTTAATCCTAAGTGTTAAACCCTTAATGTGTTTAAATCTCTTAATCAATTCACTTAATAATCATCAAGACACCAAGCTTGTAACTTGGGCCTTGCATTAGGGTTCTAATTCTTCCTTAATTGGTTAAGAAGGACTAACCCTAGTGTTAATGGACAAGTCCCCCTCAAGTTGTCTTACAAATCATAAAATCCACTTCATCATCTTATCACTAATTAAAATCCATTTAATAAAGGCCTTGTTTTTTCATGAGTTTAATCCCTAATCATGGATTAAGTTGAAGAGCTTTCCTCAGCTTAAACATTCTCATCTATTATCCTTCTATTAGGATGGTGTAATGAGTCTGTTTAATCCCTGATTATGGCTTAATCTCATTACTTAACACTAAACAAAAACACCAAAAACATTTAAATAATCACAAGAAGGTTAATGATCTTAATCCTACACCATGGTGATCAAGTGTGAGAAACTGACTTCACACTTAAGGTATTCTCATTACCCCTAATCAGAGGGAAGATGTGATGAGTTTACTAAATCCACTGGTTTAGGCTTAAGCTCATTAACTTATGACAAACTTTCAAAAGCAATAAAAGACTGAAAACTCAAAAACAAACCATAATCGTCTCCTCCGGGATTCTTTTCTCATCATACTCACTCACAAACGAGAATTTGCTTCTTCCGTCTAATGCAAGACAGTTTGCACCTGAGCCAGACAGGTCATACACTTGAGCATAGACAAGCAAGCAGTTCACAAGTCAATTTATCTTTCAGTCTCTTTGGGTCGAACTACGGTGTTCTGACTTCCTCATTGCACGAGAGGATACGTAGGCATAACTTAACAGTTATCGAACAAAAGTCTCTGTATATTCCCCCTCTTTCCAGCATTATTTTCTTAGCCTCATTATGATGAGCATTTTATTCTTGCTCTTACACTGACACTATACATTCACACACTTCACTTCTTCACACTGACACCTGTACATCCTTTTCCAGCTGTTTGATACACAAATTGCACTGACACTACCCCTTTAAAACACAAATCTTTTAAGCGTGGATCCCGTCGAGTACGACGGACAATCTGGGTGCTAATACCTTCCCAGGTTGTAACCAACCCCCTTTCTCAGTCTCTCTGGTTCGCAACCGTCTTATCCGTATCTTTCTAGGTCTATGCAGCATTACCTTTCCTTCGGGATAAAAATGCCTAGATGGCGACTCTATTCATTCCCTGTGAGTTCACTCCTGTGTGTTATCACATCCCCCCTTTCGCCGACCGTTCGCGTCTGTACCTTTATCTGGGGCCATTCCCATTTATCGGGAGCGACACTGGGCATCTCGACACCCTCTCAGAGTTGTATTAAATGTTTTTGTCCTCCTGCATGAGTTAGAAAGCATTCAAATGTTCACAACACAATATAAATCACAATTTGCTGGACATTTCCGCAATCAATCAATGCTAGATGAAAAACAAAAACGAGAAGCGGATAGTCACAAGCTGACTGAAGTTGAATTTTTATTGATTCAGAAAAATGGCCATAAATAGGAAATACAAAGGAAGCAGTTCCCTGGAAAGAGGAAACAGCCAAAAAGGAAAACAAACTATCCTATTGGCAATGTAATGAGTGGATCTTATCAAGTTCCAACCCGGTTATGACTCGTATATCTTCGAGACGATCCGCTCGCTCTGCCTCTTGAGAAAGGTAATTAAACTGATCTCCAACCCTTAGAATAACCTCAGCTGCAGATAGGTTATCGGTTTCGCAGATCGCATTCGTTCGTGTTAATCCCTCTTTTGTGTGGATCGCCCTTTCAGGTTTTCAATCCACCGGGATACCCTTTTTTGCCTGAGCTGTCCGATGTGGCTTTTCAACTCAGCGGGTGTACATTTTTTTTTCAAGATTTCCCTAACTTTTGCCCGAGCCTTTTATTCTGTTTTTGGCTCGTCGGGATGCCCATTTTTGCCTGGATTTTTATTCTGTTTTTATCCAGCGGGTCCTTTTTACACGAAGTATTTTCTTACTGCATATGCGTTGACAGGGGATTGGAAGTCTTCTTCGTCCAAGGTTGTCAGCATCAAGGCTCCACCTGAGAAAACCTTTTTAACCACGAACGGTCATTCATAGTTAGGTGTCCACTTGCCCCTGTGATTGTTAAGAGGAGGAAGAATCCTTTTCAGCACCAAGTCACCTGGTATGCACCTCTGTGGTCGTACCTTTTTGTCAAAAGCCTGCTTCATCCGCCGCTGATACAACTGTCCATGACATACAGCTGCTAGGCGTTTTTCTTCAATGAGTTGCAATTGATTAAACCTGGATCGGAGCCACTCAACTTCATCTAGCTTAATGTCCATCATTAACCTCAACGAGGGGATTTCCACTTCAATTGGTAGGACTTCCTCCATACCATACACCAGCGAGAACGGGGTTGTCCCTGTTGAAGTACGCACTGACGTTCTGTACCCATGTAAAGCGAATGGTAGCATATCGTGCCAGTCTTTGTACGTCACAACCATCTTATGCACGATCTTCTTGATGTTTTTGTTGGTCACCTTGACGGTGCCATTCATCTTCGGGCGATATGGAGAAGAGTTGTGATGTTCTATTTTGAAATCCTGACACAAGTCGGCCATCATCTTTTTGTTGAGATTAGAACCATTATCAGTAATGATTCTTTCAGGAATTCCGTACCGACAAATGATGTCTCTTTTAATAAACCAGGCTACCACTTGTTTAGTGACATTGGCATAAGATGCTGCTTCGACCCACTTCGTGAAGTAGTCTATAGCAACCAAGATGAAGCGATGACCGTTAGAAGTTGTCGGCTCGATCTTGCCAATCATATCAATGCCCCACATGGTGAACGGCCACGGTGAAGACATAACACTCAATGGATTCGGAGGCACATGGACCTTATCGGCATAAATCTGACACTTGTGACATTTACAGGAGTATTTACAGCAATCGGATTCCATGGTGATCCAATAATATCCCGATCTCAACAATTTCTTGGCCGTAGCATGTCCTCCAGCATGGGTACCAAAGGAGCCTTCATGAACCTCTTGCATCAACAGGTCTGCTTCGTGTCTATCCACGCATCTAAGCAGAACCATGTCGAAGTTTATCTTGTATAGCACACTATCTTGATTCAAGAAGAAACCTCCTGCCAGTCTTCTGAGGGTCTTCTTGTCCTTACTGGATGCCCTAGCCGGGTATTCTTGAGCCTTCAAGAATTGCTTGATATCATGATACCAGGGTTTGTTATCTTCACCACTGTCAACTGCAAAGACATAAGCAGGTCTTTTAAGACGGGAGACCATGATTCGAGGCACAAAATTCTTTTGACAAAGTTTAACCATAGACGACAAAGTTGCCAGAGCATCGACGAATTGATTTTCCTCTCGAGGAACATAATTCAACTTGACTTTGGTGAAGAAAGTTAACAGCCTCCTGACATAATCCCTGTAAGGAACCAAGTGAGGTTGATGAACTAGCCATTTGCCATTGACTTGGTTTACCACCAGGGCAGAATCTCCGAAGATCTCGAGGTTCTTGACTCACAAGTTGATTGCCTCTTCAACCCCCATGATGCAAGCTTCATACTCTGCCTCATTGTTAGTGCATTTGAAAGTCAACCGAACAGCTAAAGGTGTATGGATCCCTTCTGGTGAGATGATAACAGCACCTACTCCGCTTCCGTTCATGTTCACAACTCCGTCAAACATCAATTCCCATTTGGATTCAGGGTCTGGCCCCTCCTCCGGAAGTGGTTCTTCACAGTCTTTCAACTTGAGAAACATGATGTCCTCATCCGGAAACTCGAATTTCATGGGTTAATAATCATCAATTGGTTGTTGAGCCAAGTATTCTGACAATACACTTCCTTTGATTGCCTTTTGCAAAGTGTAATGTATATCATACTATGTTAGTATCATCTGCCATCGGGCTACCCTTCCTGTCAGAGCCGGCTTCTCGAAAATGTATTTCACAGGATCCATCTTGGAAATTAAGAGAGTGGTGTGAGTTAGCATGTATTGTCTTAGTCGGCGAGCAGACCATGCCAAAGCGTAACAAGTTTTCTCGAGTAGTGAGTAGCGTGTCTCACAATCAGTAAACTTTTTGCTAAGGTAATAAATGGCGTGCTCTTTTCTACCAGACTCGTCCTGCTGACCCAGCACACATCCCATCGATCCTTCAAGCACGGTAAGATACATGATCAAAGGTCTCCCTGGTACCGGAGGCATGAGAATTGGAGGATCTAGCATGTATTCTTTGATTCGATCAAAGGCTCGCTGGCAGTCTCCATTCCATTTAATGACCTGATTCTTCCTCAGAAGCTTAAAGATGGGCTCACATGTGGCCGTTAGGTGAGAGATAAACCGTGCAATGTAGTTTAGTCTCCCTAAGAAACCACATACTTGCTTTTCAGTCTTTGGCTCAGGCATCTCTTGGATGGCTTTCACTTTGGCTGGATCAACCTCAATTCCTCGCTCACTAACAATGAAGTCGAGTAGCTTGCCAGAACGGACCCCGAAGGTACACTTATTTGGGTTCAGCCTCAGTCTGAACTTTCGAAGTCTGTCAAACAACTTTGCTAGATTAACCAAGTGTTCCTCTTCTGTTTGGGATTTTGCTATCATATCATCAACATAAACCTCAATTTCATGATGAATCATATCGTAAAATAGCATCACCATCGCCCGTTGATAAGTGGCCCCAACATTCTTCAGGCCAAACAGCATGACCTTGTAATAGAAAGTGCCCCAAGGCGTGATGAAGGTTGTCTTTTCCATATCATCGGGAGACATCTTAATCTGGTTATAACCAGAAAACCCGTCCATGAAAGAGAACACAGAAAAATGAGCAGTATTATCGACGAGCACATCTATGTGAGGCAGAGGGAAATCATCCTTGGGGTTGGCCCTGTTCAAATCCCTGTAGTCTACACACATCCTGACCTTACCGTCTTTTTTAAGGACTGGCACAATGTTGGCAACCCACGGAGGGTAACTGGTCACGGCCAAGAAACCATCATCAAATTGTTTTTGTACTTCCTCTTTTATTTTGATTGTCATATCAGGACGTGTGCGCCTCAACTTCTGTTTCACTGGAGGGCAGTCTTCTCTCAGAGGTAGCTTGTGCACCACAATGTCAGTGTCTAAACCAGGCATATCTTGGTAGGACCATGCGAATACATCAACATACTCTCGAAGCATAGAAATTAAACGAGTCTTGACTGATTCTTCTAATGTGGCCCCGATCTTGACTTCTTTCTTGTCCTCTTCGGTACCCAAGTTTATCACTTTGACGGCTTCTTCATGCGGCTGAATCATCTTCTCCTCCTGTTTAAGCAGTCTGGCTAATTCCTCAGGTAGTTCGCAATCTTTTTCACCTTCCTCATCGGCTTGATAAATTGGATTGTCAAAGTCATACTCAGCCATAACAGGGTCGTTATTGATAAGATCGGTGATGAGCACCTGCATGAATGGTGATTCATGCAAGGCTTTAGAAAGAGCTTGAGAAAATGAGAAACATTGCCATTTTTAAAACTTTTCTTTCTTTTTGAAAAACAAAAGCAAAAAATGAAAGACAAAGAACAACATGGATGAATGTGAAATGTCAGCTTTATTTATGATTATGAATTGTGTTAGGAACAAAAGAACCCTTACAAAAAGCCATTATGCTCCGGGCAAGACATAGTGCTTGAGTACAGAAAAATAGATTATTACTCTTCGAAAGAGGTGACTGAGATAAGCCTTTTAGATGTCCAATTGCTAAGTCGAGTCCCTGGAACAGCAGGCCTGATCCACTCATCTAAGTCACAGTCACTATCAACTGCATCATCCTGCATGACACTGACGCTTCCATAATCCACCACTCCCGCACTCGTGAAAGTAATTGGGCCTTGACGACCTCTAGCACTCGGTCCTGATGATGACTGCCCAGGATGGTAACCAATCCCAAACATATCTTTCTTTTCTGGCACTTCTACTGGACTTCCCCAACCTTCTCGTATCCCAAATTCTACCACTTCAAGAGCTTGCTTATAAGAGGCTATGGAAACCCCCTTCTTTGGTTCTTCAGGAGAGGTTGCCAATGAAGATGCTTGTTCAGTTTTTAGGGGCTCAAAAGCCTGACATGGAGTTTCAACTATTTCGCCATCCATCTCCACATACTTGAATGAAGCCAAATGACTAACAAAAATGTCTTCTTCTCCACTAACAGTTACAATTTGACCCTCCCAGATGAACTTTAGCTTTTGATGAAGTGTGGACGATATTGCTCCTGCTGAATGTATCCAATGTCTTCCGAGCAAACAACTGTATGCAGGTTGTATATCCATTATGTAGAACGTGGTATTGAAGACTTCTGGACCTACTTTAATTGGTAAATCCACCTCCCCGAACACTAATATCTTCGACCCATCAAATGCTCTAACTACCAGGTCGCTAGGCTTTAGAACTACTCCATCATAATCCAACTTCATCAATGCTTTCTTGGGCAGAACATTCAACGACGATCCGGTATCTACCAACACGTGAGAGAGTACTGCACCTTTACATTCTAAAGAGATATGTAGTGCCCGATTATGAGCACTCCCTTCAGATGTTAGATCCATATCTGTAAAGCCCAATCCGTGACTGGCATTGACACTGGATACCACCACCTCTAACTGATTTACTGAAATATCCTGAGGCACATACGCCTTATTTAGAATATTCAAGAGAGCCTTCCTGTGGGAGTCAGAACACATTAGCAAGGACAAGATGGAAATCTTCGACAAAGTCTGCTGCAGATGGTCCACAATCTTGTAATCGCTCTTTTTTATAATTCTAAAAAAATCTTCAGCTTCTTTATCAAAGGTGACGTCTGGATCAGTTACTGGTGCGGGCTCGTTGACAACCACTGGCTGCTTCCCTCTTTCTTTAGCCTGGGCTTCTGCGGTGTCTCTGGGTGGTATCACACTATTTCTTAGTATTTTCGGCGCAAATAACCTCCCACTTCTAGTAAAGCCCCTTACTCCAACGTTTTCTACTTGAGCTGGGGTCGTACTAGACGTGGCCAACTCTTGCTTCTAGCCGTTACAATATACTTCGCCACCATAATTTCAGGGAATGGCTTTATCACTCTGATATTATACTGGTCCTGCAGTGGTGATGGTTATCGGTGCCACTTTGGCCTGTGGAGGAACTTGAAATGGATCATAGAAGATGGTTACTGTAGAGACTTCGCTTTCCTTTTCAACCTTGTCAAACTGCAGCACTCCTTCATTAATCATGCTCTAGATCCCTGCTTTCAACTGCTCACAACCATTTGTAGCTTCAGCACATCCTGGACAATCAACTTCACACCCAGGAAAAACACCCCTTTGTGACAAGCAAACTTTAACAACACTCAACGGAGTCTGCAGGTCATTGACATCACGCACCAAGTTTAGATTCTCCCCTTCATCAATTTCCCCAACCGTACCTCCGTGAGGAGGCATGGGATTCTGAATTACATTAGTAGGAGTAGTAGCAAAGTTGATTGCTTTAGAATCCAGTAGGTCTTGAACCGCATGCTTCAGTGCTTTGCAGTTCTCTGTGGTATGCCCGGGAGCTCCGGAATGAAATTCGCAGCTGGCGTTTGTATCATAACCCTCAGGGATTTGGCCCGGCTTCGGGGGTTGTAGAGTTCGGAGTTGAACCATCTGGAGTTGTAGGAGATTCTTCAAAAGCTGTGAATAGGACATCGGCAGATCTTCAAAATGTCTTTCTCTGGCCTTCTGGGGGTAATATGGACGAGGAGCTCTTTGTTGATACCCTTGTTAGCATGGCGGCTGCGGTGTTTGTTGGACTTGTTGTTGAACAGGTTGAGCTGAGATAGTGACATGGGGCACTTGCTGATGAAAACCTATGTTACTTCCTCCCCTCTGCGCGTACACTGCCCCGGTCTCTCCTTCTCTCCTCTTCATGAAGGGCTTCTTGACACTAGAACTAGAAGCGCCCCCATTTTGAATCTTCCCTTGCTTGATCCAACTTTCTATTCTCTCGCCAATCAAGATGATATCTGAGAATCCACTTGAAGAACATCCAGCTAGACTTTCCATGAAATGCCCAGGGAGGGTATCCAGGAATAGGTCGACCATTTCTCTCTCCAGCAAAGGTGGTTGCACTCTAGCGACCACTTTGCGCCACCTTTGTGCATAATCCTTGAAGCTCTCGGAGTTCTTCTGAGTCAAACTTTGAAGTTGCGTGCGACTGGGTGCCATGTCGTTATTATACTGATACTGCTTGAGGAATGCCTCTCCCAATTCCTTTCAGCTTCTCACGTAGCTTCTCTCTAACTTCATATACCATTCCAAGGATCCTCCGGAGAGACTATCCTGGAAGTAGTACATCCAGAGCTTTTCATCCCTAGTATGGGCAACAATTTTCCGGTAGAATGCTTGCAAGTGAGTCTTTGGGCAGGAGCTGCCGTTATACTTATCAAAAGTAGGTGGCCTGAATTTGTGAGGAATAACCACCCCGAGGACTAGACCCATGTCGGACACATCTATCCCCAAAATGTCTCTACACTCGAGGGCTTTGACTTTCTCAGCAAGCACCAAAAAGTCTTGAAGATTTCCTTCTCCGCCGAACCCCATGTCATTGTTGAAAGAAGGGAACTGATCATCCTGCCTGTCTTGTACCAGAATGAAAGTTGTTGTGACCTGTTCTGGAATTTGAGGTCCTCCTGGGCCATTGTTGGTGTTGGGAGGAGTCACTTGGACATCGGGAGTGGTTACAAGAATATTAGTCTGAGGAGGGTTGAGCCCCTGAACTGCATTCCTTAACTCTTGTTGTCCCTGAGCCATCCCTTGCATTATGACCATGAACTCTCCCATTCTGGTGCGAAACTCATTAAGCTCAGTTTGCATAGCATCCATGATTGTCCTCTGGTTGTTTCGAGTTGCGTAACGATGCGGGATATTCTGTCGAGGATGACGGGTCTTGGCGGCCCTCGCAATCTTTGCCTGAAATACAAATAAGTTAAGCAACCTGAAGAAAACCTGCAAAACAAAGAAAAAATGCAAATGATGCATATGTGTTCCTTTTATTCCCTAGGCTTCATTTGTTTTCCCATTATGGTGTTGAGAAAATATCCCTTGCAAGAAAATCCTGTGCGACATTCAAATTTGAAGTGGTGGCATTTATTTTGTGTCCGTGCAACAGATATAACCAGAGGCTTCAGGTAAATCAGAAGACAATTGGAATAACAAAGATCCTTACAAGGTACCAATTTAATATGTCAAGAAAGAAAAGTACATCAAGAAGGAGGGGATTCCTACAACAAGCCTGTGGGTAATCCAAGTCATATGCACATACAACTAAAGCTTAGGAAAATCTACATCCTGTAATCTCCAACTGAGGCGCTTGACATTTTGCAACAGCTGAGCTACATCTGGATGCATAGGTTCCTGTACGAGCTTCTGAATTAGGATATCCCTAAGGTCAAAGGAGGCATGCAGTTCCTTGATTTGCTATAGGAACACCTTTTCACTTTCTGGACTTGTAATAGGATCAACCTTGACTCTCTTGACATCAACTTTCAATTTCAAGTCTTCTATTTCTTTCTGAGCTTCCTTTACCGCTTGTTGGCTCTCTGCTAAACTTTGGAGACGAATCTTCTCTTGATGATAAGCCTTCTGAAGGAGCTCTCTCTGTCCATCCAAAGAATCCTGCAGACTCTTGATTTCCAGCTTATGCTTGACTTCCAGCTCTTTCTGCTTCCTCAAATTGTCCTCCCACTTCTCTTGCCACAAGGTGACAGCTTCATTGGCTTCATTCAAATCCTTCCTCTCCTTCCGACATTGGGCCACCTTGCAAGTTTCAGCTAATCCCCTTTTCTTGAATTAGAGCTCTCTCTCTTGAAAATCTTGTTGCTTGAGCCTGACCATCTCTTCAGCTTTATGAGCTCTTTCCTCCAACTTTTGATTATGCATCTTCAGCTTCTGACATGAATTGTAGGCTTCTTGATTCTCCAATCTGAGTTGTTGAACCAAGGCTTCCAACTTTTGATAATCTTGAAGAGGCACTGAAGATGTGGGCGCTACCTCCTTAGGATAGAGAGGTGTTTCCTTAGAGAACGGGAGCAACAAAGTCTTTACACGATCCTCCAACCAGCTGGCAAAAGGATCATAAGTGTTGGGATTTACTCTCCCAAAGTCTTTCTTCCCTTTCATCACTCTAACTTCCCAAGCTTGGGATGCTAGTATGCTCATCTTGAAATTTCCTTCTGCTGGAAAGTACAAAGATTCATTTGCCTCTTCAATCAAAGGCACATCTCTTAATGGATAACCAAACTGCTTCCTGGATAAGATAGGATTGTAGCTGATCCCATATTTCCTTCATGTCAAGGGAACACTTGAGAAAATACCACAACTGACTAGTATTTCTTTTCCCACCAGGTCTCTGTTGCATCCCCAAGCAATGTCAGCTGAGGTTAAGCCCATTAATCTTTTGGACCACTTCCAAGATTGTTTCAAATCCTGAAAGGGTCCTGATTTAGGGAGTTTCCTTACAAACCATTCAACAAATAGGGGAGCACAACAATTTACATGTCCCTTCCTCTTTTCATTCCTGTGGTGAACTCCATAATAGAAGTCAACTAGCAATGTAGGTACAGGATTTCTTTTGACAAAGATGGTAATGGCATCCATACTAATTAGCCATTTCTCTCCTGGAAATAAACTGATTCCATACACTATCATGGATAATAATGCTTTGAAGTCTGCCCATTTCTTTCCCAATGCCATGATATGTACCTCTGTGATAAGAAAATCCAAAGGGATCCCCTTACTTTGGCCATCCTCTAATCCCATCTTGAGTCTGAACATACTCAAATGACAGGCAACAGTGATATCCTCATGAGGAGGGGTCCTCTCTGAAACATAATAAGGCATACCTTCTTTAATAGGAATATTCAGCATACTAGAAATCTCCTCTAATGTAGGTGCCAATATATAATCAAGGAAAACAAAGACCCTCAACTGTGGATCGTAGAACTGCAACAAAGAATGCAAGCTATTCCTCTGGTCAACTGTGCGCTTGCTCACATAATCCAGTATCTTGCCAAACTCTTTCCTGAAATCATCAAGGACTTTGTCACCCATCAAGCTAATCAATCCTTGAATACTCTCTGTCTCCGGTTGTGGGAAAGTATAGTGGACATTTCTCTTCCTCGGAATCTCCATGTTGAAGCAGCAAAATGACCAGAAATGGGAGGTAATGAACCCTGAGAATAAAAAGAACACAAATGATTAATGATGTTATGATGTTATACAAGGCAAGGCATGTGATCTGGGATGTATCTGTGTAGTGAATCAGGTAATCAAGTGTCCGTGCAAGGCCACAACATCATCACAAGTATCTTTGATCAGGAGTTCATGATTTCAAAATCCATAAGTAACAGAACAAGATCATATCACTGAAGTATACTGGCGTACATGGGTATGTTGAAGTTTCGGGTTCCTGCAAACCTGTAAACCCCTCCCAATCTCACAGGTGTGCTACTCGGGTCAAAAATCACAGACTCTCAATGCCGAATAGCAATAATACGTTCACCATTTCCGAGAAATGGCTCATGACCAAATCAGGGAATCGGTTTGGCATTATGTACTACTCGGGGAGGTCTCAGCTGAGTCCAAGGAAATAAGCATCCCTCATAATTCCTCAGCTTCAAGAACTGAATCGAGAAACAATAGTACATTCATCCCGAAGGGTACAATACTATCGTCATACGAACAGTTTGCCTTGATTGGATTCCTATGAGAGAACCAGGCCATCCTATGCGAGTTCCCAGTGGGCCCTCGGATGCGAGTGGGTTTGCCAACAAATGTGGTCTGCCTCTTTCATCACTGGAGAGGGATGTTTCCACAAAGGTTCTCAATGATTGGTCCCCTGACTGCACATAACTATCAAGGTTGTGTATTGCCCCAGAAAGATTTCGGCATCAATAGACTTCCGAGAAGGTCGCAAGTCAAGGTGTGGAACTCACTACTACCAACATAGCAAGATGCCATGAAGCCAAAGTGACTGTCCACTCTAAGTCCTAGGGTGCACTCGAGCCCCGGTTACGAGCTCATCTCACTGTAACCCCATCCTACAGAAAAAATGAAAACCAACACAGTCCAGCATATGATGCATGTGAAAATAAATACTGAAAGCAGTAAATAAAGTTGTAAAATAAACTGTAAACAAAAACAGTAAATAAGCACAACAGCACACACATATAAACACCCAAAGAAAGCAAAAACAAACAGGCGCTAGGATTGACTCTACAAGGGAAACCAGAGATCCTGGGTTTGCTCCCTAGCAGAGTCGCCAGTTGTCGCTCCCGGGATTTTCATCCTAGTACAAACGCGAAAGTGGCGCGGAAAAGATAGAGTCGCCAGTCAGGCATTTTTATCCCGAAAGAATGGGAAAGGTAATGCTGCACAAACCTAAGGAAGAAGGAAAGGACAAGGTCATGCGAACCAAAGATATGGGTTCGGGAGTCGGTTACGAGCTGGGAAGGTATTAGCACCTCAGATCGTCCGCCGTACCCGACGGGATCCACGCTTGTTTGCTTGTTTCAAAGGGTGAGAAAATACGAGTGCTGCTGAATAAAACTGCTGAATGGAATGGGAATGAGAAAGGAACTGGAAAAGAGAAAGAACAAAAGGGGAAAATGTAGGGAAAATAAATAATGTGCTTGAACGGGCCCTACCCCGCTGCCTACATACCTCATCGGGATAATGAGGATCAGAGTCGACGTAGTTCGCCTAACTACGGCGGGAACTTTGTTTGTGTATTTTATGGCGTGAACTGCGTATGTCTATGCTCAGGTGTTGCAGGCTCGTCTGGTACGAGTGCGTTTACCGTCTTGCAAATGAGACAAGTCGTCGTGAGTTTGCGTTTAGAGTGAATGAGATGAGAAGAGAATTCTCGCAGGAAAGTCGCTTATTGTTTGTTTTTGCCTTTTAAGAGTTTTGTATGAATTTGGCACAAGGAAGTGAATTCAAACTCTTTTTCATGGAATGTGTACTTGCTACTATATTCCAAGATGGAATAATAGAACAAGCACACCAATCAAGGAGAATTTATCCAAGACATGTTTCCTAGGATTATGGTTTAAGTTCACTAGCTTGTTGAACTTTATTAAGTGTTTTTGTGAAGAAGTATCTTTTATGTTTTCTTTGTGAAACAATCCCTTGATGAGACTTGTACATCATGCTAGACAAGCCTACACCACTCCAAGATGGAATGAATGCAAGTGCCCCGTGGAATAAGGCTATACACAAGGGATCCTTTCATGCATTTATTAAGTCTTTTTGGATTTTGTTTGAAGATGGGAAAGAAGACTCAAATGGAGAAAAGGATCAAACTAATGGGGGACTAAGACACAACCCTAAGTTATTTATTAAAATGGTGGTCCTAATGGTGAGTGAGGCTTTCTAATCCTAAAGAGAAAAGAATAGAATGCAACTTACTTCCTAGAGAAGTTAAGTTGATTCTACAAAAGAGGGGGAAATCCTACCAAACACAAGTTATGAAAAGTAAAGGAAATTAAATGCATAAAGGAAATAAAAGAATAAGTTGAAGGAAACTTACCTCAATCTTCCCCTCTACAAAACAAAGGTTAATGTGCATTTTTATTAAAAACGGAATGAGGTAAACACATACCAAACAAATCCTAAGGCAACTTGGACCTAAACTAGACTCAGTCTTAAGTTTAAGGGTGCCTACACTATGCTAAACTAAAATTCAGCCACTATTTACAGCCCTCAAACACACAATCAGCTATGAAAGACAACACATAATACAAACAGCATACTACAACTATCAAACAGCATGAAAGTAGGTGTAAAAAGTCACAAACAACATGAACTACACAACAACCAACATACCTTTTACAACACCTATATGCAAAAACAGCTATGAAAATGCAAAATCCAGATTTGATTATTTTCATTTTCTAATGCACAAACTCAATGAAAAAATGCACCAACTTCATCATGAACATGCATTTGAACATGGATCATCATTCATAATTGAAATAACATGAACATTTTTTAGGATTATGCAAGAATGCATCACATGATGGATTATGCAACAAGTATGCAAAGTATGGCACATG
The DNA here is from genome assembly GCA_963966055.1 of Lathyrus aphaca. Classification (NCBI taxonomy): domain Eukaryota; kingdom Viridiplantae; phylum Streptophyta; class Magnoliopsida; order Fabales; family Fabaceae; genus Lathyrus; species Lathyrus aphaca. The sequence goes on along the minus strand of OZ014522.1, from coordinate 447,282,109 downwards.
AACATGGCATATGAACATAATGAGCATTGATCATGAATGTGCAACATGTTAGATCAACAATGATGTCAAACTTAATGCAAAATTCAAAATTGAATTGATGTAAATGACATGATTAAGCATGCAACCAAATGCAACCAAATGCACATACATACATGATTATGCAAAATGCGACATATCTTGATACAATGAAATGCAAAATGATTTAATGCAATGCAAAAGATGTAAAAACAGAATGCAACATGATTAATCACATGCCAAATGATGCATAAACATGGCGACAAAATGAAAGAAATCAAGGTATGCACAAAGGAAAACAAAAACGCCTATTACGCAACATGAACGGAAACGCGTCGAAACGACTCGAAATGGGGGAATGAATGTCATACCCCAAATTTGTCCTACTTTTTTCAATTTTATCTCTGAAAGATCATTTGACCTTCGGCCATGATCTTTTGAGAATTAAGTCAAAATCTTGTGAACATGATCATTATGAATTAAACAAGTTTGTGCGAGTGCAGTAAAGTCAAGGCATGATTCATTGGAATCTCACTAATGCAAAGTGATGTTTAGGTCCTAAGTGATTTTTGGACATTTTTTTTAGACCCATTCTCAGGAAATTACTTAGATCATGCTCAGGCTATGCATCATAATTCATGGTATTATGTGGAATTGAAGTTTGATCACTCCATGAGTATCTTTATCAAGATTTAGGTGTCAAGACCATTATTGGTTTCTCTACACTAAGCTATAAGGATTTTATTTGAGGAGTTTTTGTTATTTAAGTTCATGTTTTTTTGTCACCTAATGTACACATTTGGTTTGGCCTAAGAATTCTTTTTTAAGACACCAAGTGTTCCTTCCAAGTTCAAGTCATAGGACTTTTCTTATTGCAAGATCATATTAAGGCTTGAAGTCACGTTTGGTGTCAGTCGTGTTTGCAAATGGGCACTAATTTAAAAAAAACATGTGAGATTAAGTCTATGGAGTATTGTGTTAAATGGGCACATATTTAGTTGCAAGGTTGGAGATTTAATTTACCATAAATAATTCTCAGGAGAATGTCAAAATTCATTGGAAATACAACATATTATATAAGAATGTTGGTACAAGATTAAATTTACAGCAGCAGCAAAAAAAAGAAAGAGCTCATTGCAAGTGCAAGATTGATATCAAAGGTCCCATTACAAATATAATAAAGTTACAGTTATTAAACTCAAAAGTTACAAGTTGCAAAGCATTTTTATGTGCTTATGCTGGAACTTCAAAGGGCACAAAACTCAAGGATTTCATCCAAGTTGCTATTTCAATTTCTAATCTCTGTGAACAGTACTCACGTTATCTCTATCTCTCCAAACCCGCAAAGCTTTAATGGATACGGTTATCAAATGTATAAAAAAGAGCAAGGTGAAGATGGACAGGTGCAGATATCAAGCAATGCGTCATTAGTCAAGCCCGCCAATCAATAAATTTTTATGCAGCTAGTCTGTAGCATTCTTGAGTTCTACCTATAGACAGACATCATATCAAAAGCCACTACAAATCTTGAAGCATCATCAATAAAGGATTCCATTTATATAAATAATCAAGATATTTTCCGCAGCATTAATCGTATCACGCATACAAAGACAAAAGCACCATGTCTAAGAAAAGCAGGATTTTTGTACATGAAACACCGTAATTATGACAAAAAAAACAAGAGTGCAAGTTTCATGATAAATTTGATTACAATTTGGATTCAATAAAAAGTCTTCATGAAGATCGCTGCGGCAAAATAAAGAAGCAGTGATTCGCCGCAATATCATACATATGAAAATTAGAGGATCACAGTTCAAGAGCAAACATGAAAATACTATATCCATAATCTCAATTTGACATTCATCAAGTTCAAATGAAGAATTCAAGTTTAAATTCAAATTCAGTCATGACATTAAATTCATACCAGATTACAAGTCAGAAGAAAATCTTAAATCTTTGTTTCCTCTGTTCCAAAGTCACATCATGAATTCCCAAGCCAAGGATAGCCAAGACTTTCATCACCCCGGTTCAGCAGGCCAATTCATTTGACGGTGTTATCTTCAGAATAACACGTTAAAGTAGTTCGACTGAAAGTGCATGGTTGCCAAGGTTTATACCTGCAAAAAAAAACCAAGTAATGTTGTCAAAACAAAATCACAATGCTAAGTTGGTAGCAGGATATTTCTCTTTGTATGATCATCCTGCCGGAAGATTTCTTCGTCTCTTCAAATTTCCTCTTTAAGCATATCTTCCATGAGCACCTTTATCTCCATGCCCTGCAACCAAAAGAGAGAGAGAGTTCAGAATGTGGACAAATGACGGCGGAAGAAGTTAAAAAAAAGAGAGGCTTATACTGTCTCGATGTTCAATTGCCAAGGAGACTAAGGAGTTGATAGGTCTTCATTAGTTTGTCCAAGGCTGATGATAGATGTACTATGCTGCGAGATAAATGCTTTCGGCATCTTAAAAAAAACAAGGGCATTTGTTCTAGAGGATCTTGTTGGTACTCAAGAGGCCATTGTAAGGCAGCTTGAGGTTAAAGATCTAGCAGTTGTTCAAACAACTTAGGATGTTGATGGTTTGCAAAGTGTTCTGGGTGCTTCTAAGCTTACTGAGACACTGCAAATTGTGCTAAGAGGTTGTGGTGGCCAGCTGTTGTCTCGTTCGACTGATAACGATAGTCTAGCTGGAGAAGTTGCTATCACCTGTGTAAAGAAAGCCATATCATATTTCCATGATTATTCTGATTACTAAAAGAAAAAATAGTACAGCCAGCAGGATATTATTTCCATGATTTGAAACCAAAGCTAAAGCAATTTCAGGATTCACACTGCAGCATAAATACCTCAATCAGCTAGCCAATGCACAAGTGGTGAAGTAGCATGACTTGACAAGTGTGGTCAAGTTCAAAATATCAAGTTGACGGTTTATTCTTTAGTACAAGCATCAACCTCCAGCTCCCAATGAAATTGCAACCAGCTGCACAAAGCTTGTCATAACAGGTATATCAAATTCCATCATCAATACGCAAGGGCTTCTCCTTCAGATTCGTGTTCTAATAGCTCCAAAGGTATGTACATGAAAAGAAAAGAAGTAATGTCAATATTTGTGAAGTCAAAGAAAAGTGTAGCCATCCAGAAATAAGTACGCAACCAATTATGGTACAAATCAAGGGAATCAAAAGGTTAGCCACAAGCATCAGTATTAAAGCTCAGAGAAATTAATCCAGTGATCTTAAAGGTTATGCATCATGTAAAAGATCAGAGAGAAACATGTGAATTACAGGTCACTACTGCAATTTGTTTGCATCATATACGACCAATTCAAAGGGTTCATCCTCGATATCTCTTTATCAACTACAGTACATATCAGAATTGATTCAAACACATCAAGATGCAATATTTGTTACACTAAACTCTAAAAGAAAAAAACACAGAAACAAAAGAACAAGTTTACACCAATCAGAGCATAACAAATTTCAGCCATCCTTTTCCAAACTCTATTCATAAATAGTCAAACGTACCGCTCTCCTCAACATATGCGATTTGAACTTCTTGGTTGCGAAATCATGTTTGGTTGGTATTCTTTCATCTGCAAATATCAAGATATCAACATAAGTCATAATGGAAACATTGCAAATGTAAAGTTACAGGGATGAAAAACTCAGTATAAGTTGTACTACTTGATCAATCAGGAGTTGTCAAGCAGAAGAGAAAATTGTGAACAAGGTAAAAACCACAAAACTCTTATCAGTAAAACTACCAAATTCACAGTAGTAAAAAGGGATTTACCTCAGTAAAATCTTCAAGGCAAGTCTGCAGGACCACAAGCCAGCTCACCTTTGGCTGACCCCACCAAATCTCACAGAAAATCTTCTCCAACGGATTTTGGATTCCATATCTCACTCTCACGCGACTTCATCACACAAAGCCCTCTATAAAATCTCTAATCATTGGAAATTATTAAAAGGAGAGCCCTAGCCGCAGAAAGATTGGAGAACTTTGAAAATCTCTGTCAAAAACTCCTTTCAACCTCCCTTCCGTCAACGACATCCATTCATATTTATCACCATAAAACACCATAAGCCATCATCTTCTTTAAACCGTTTTCCATAAACACCTTCATATTTTCATCACAAAATACAAACCTTAAACATCGAAAACAGATCCGAAGCTGATAGCTCGAATTTGAGCAAGCCGAAACCGCGAGACACACTTGAGCAAGATCCACTGAAATGCCACCGTGGTGATGTCGTGAGCGAGCTTCAAACCTCCGAGATTGAGCGCTGCGCGAACTGGGTCGAAGAGAGTTTTGTTTTTTGAACCGTGAAAACCCACCGCGAGAAGGAAGGAACCGTTCGCGAACCTAAGACCGGGAGAGGTCTGTGGAACCGCCGGCGCCGCTAAGTGAGGGTGGGTCTTTCCTGTTCTCTCTGCATTCTGCGTGTGTGTGTTCAAGAGGAAGGGGATGTGTAGATGTTAAGAATTGGCAGAATTTTTGACAAACAAGAAGTGTTGAACTTAGTTCAGGATGTCACACCAGATGTTGTGACATTGTCAAACAGAGTAAAAGTTAATGAATTAAGTCAAGACATCAGGATGTCACACCAGATGTTGTGACATCGTAAACCTGCTGCCAGACTTAAATGATGCATAACAGAACTGAGTAAATTCAGGGGAGTTTATATGGAATTAATAAAAAAGAGATAAGCACTCCAAGGCGCATCTTTAGGGAGCTTAGTTATCTGATTTCAGTGTAACAGAATAACTAACTCACCTTAAATCAAGGAAGTAACAAACTAACTAACCCTAATTCAAGGTGATGACTATGAGATTTATCAGGTCTGGATAAATTGCAAAAAGCCCAAAAACCAAGCATTTATTTAAGGAACAGAAACTCTCAGAATAGAGTACGAATTTTAGAAGACCAAAAAGGGTGTTTGTGTTTTATAGCAGGTTTTAATTGTGTATCACTTTATGAGCTTTTAAGCAAAAAGTGTATTGTGTCTTGATTGAAACATTTAAGTAAAATCAAGTTGTTGTGTTTGAAGTGTGACTTCAATTTTATTAAACATTGTAAAATATCACTGTGTGATTGAGGGGGAGTGAGTAGGTACTCATATCTAAGTTGTGTCTTAGGTAGAAATTGCCTTGGGTAGATATTAAGTGAAGTATTAAACTGGTTGGTTTAATTCCAGAATTAATATTACTTATATTGGATTTCCTTCCTGGCTTGGTAGCCCCCAGATGTAAGTGTGGAGATACACTGAACTGGGTTAACAATTTCCTGTGTTATTTAATTTACCTGCACTTTAAGTTTTGTTTAAGTCTTCAAGTGTTTAAACATCTGATTCGACATCACGTACCTGATCCCAGAATTTCAATTGGCATCAGAGCAGGCACCCTGCCTGTTTAACTGGGTGAGATCTAGGGACTGCAAATTTTGGGAACATGGACAGAGATGTAGGATCTGTGAATAGACCACCTATATTGGATGGATCCAACTATGACTACTGGAAGCCAAGAATGGTAGCATTCTTAAAATCTCTTGATAGCAGGGCTTGGAAAGCAGTCAACAAAGGATGGGAGCACCCTGTCCAAGACAATAAGGATGGGTTAAAAGTGTTGAAGCCTGAAGAAGAGTGGAGCAAGGAGGAATCAGATTCAGCACTTGGAAATTCCAAAGCCTTAAATGCCTTATTCAATGGCATTGACAAGAACATATTTAGACTTGTGCATCACTGTGAGCTGGCCAAGGATGTTTGGGACACTCTCAAAACCACTCATGAAGGAACATCAAAGGTGAAGATGTCAAGACTTCAACTTCTCACCACCAAGTTTGAAAACTTGAGGATGAAGGAAGATGAGACCATTCATGAATTTTACATGAACATCCTGGAAATTGCTAATACTTCTGGTGCCTTGGGAGAGAAGATGAGTGATGAAAAGTTGGTAAGAAAGATTCTCAGATCACTGCCAAAAAGATTTGACATGAAGGTTACTGCAATAGAAGAAGCTCAGGACATCTGCAAAATGAAGGTTGAAGAGCTCATTGGTTCCCTTCAAACCTTTGAGATGGGAATGAATGACACAATTGTGAAGAAAAACAAAAGCATAGCCCTAGTCTCAAACACTGATAAAGAAGAAGAAAGTCATGAAGCAGACTCTGAGGACAACTTATCAGAAACAATTGCTATGCTTGGAAGACAATTCAACAAAATTCTCAAAAGAATGGAAAACAGGCCCAGACCAAGTGGAAAAAACTCTACTTCTGAGAATAAAAGACCTTATGATTCTAATAGAAGGTCAAATTATGATGAGAAGACTAACCAAGGAAAAGGGATTCAATGTCATGGATGTGAAGGATATGGACACATCAGAAGTGAATGCCCAACCTATCTAAATAAGCAAAAGAAAGGTCTCTCTGTGACCTGGTCAGATGAAGACTCAGGATGTGAGTCAGAAGAAGAATCTGCAAAGCACATCACTGCTCTAGCTGGAGTATGTGAAACTGAAGGGGGATCCAGTGATGAGGAGCTGACATTTGAAGAGCTTGAAGAATCTTACAGGATGCTGTGTAAAAGGAGCATTGAAGTATGCATGGAGAATATACAGCAGAAGAAGCAGATTGAGAAATTAAAGGCTGAAAAGACAAGTAATCTAGAGATCATTGACACTTTGAAAAGTGAAGTAAGCCTACTCAACTCCAAAATGGAGCATATGTCCAAATCTGTCAGAATGTTGAACAGTAGCTCAAACACACTGGATGTCATTCTCAACAACAATAAGCACTCAGGGGATAGGACTGGGCTGGGATTTAATAAAGCTCAAAACTTTAAAGCTAGCACCAGCCACACAATTCCAAATCCCATGAAGTCAAACAAGATGTCCAAGCAAATGTCTCAACATCATGACAAGAACATGATGAAAAAGAAATATCAAAGATGGAGATGCCATCATTGTGGAAGGTTTGGTCACATCAAACCTTTTTGCTACAAGCTGCATGGATATCCAAATCAGAGGTCTCAGCAACCCCATAAGCAGAAGACAGAGGTCATCAAGAAAGTGTGGGTACCTAAAGCTAGTCTTCATGCTGATCAAAGCTACAAATACATGCCCAAGAACAAGTTCAACAGACAACCTTGGAACTCTAAAGATGGACAATACACAGGGCAGATGCATCAAAGGAAACCTCACAACAAGCACAAATGGTCCAAGAAGGTTGTTGCCTCTATAGCTCATACATCTCTCAGAGTATCTGCTAAGGAAGACTGGTACTTTGACAGTGGCTGCTCAAGGCACATGACTGGATTGAAGAATCTGCTGGTAGACTTAAAGTCACACTCATCCAGATATGTAACCTTTGGAGATGGAGCAAAAGGAGAAATCAAGGGAGTTGGGACCTTGGACTGCCCAGGTGTACCAAGTCTAGATAATGTGTTGCTGGTAAAACGATTAACTGCTAACTTGATCAGCATAAGTCAATTATGTGACCAAGGTTACAGTGTAAGCTTTCCCAAAACTGAATGCATAGTTTCTGACAAAGAACAAAAGGTTGTCATGAGAGGAGCCAGATTAAAAGACAACTGCTATATGTGGGAACCTCAAGATTTCAGCCTCACATCAACTTGTTCCTTAGCCAAAGAAGAAGAAGTGAAGTTGTGGCACCAAAGACTGGGTCATCTCCATCTCAGAGGAATAAAGAAGATCATATCTATGGAGGTTGTAAGAGGAATTCCAAGACTGAAGATTGATGAAAGTAAAGTGTGTGGTGAATGTCAAATAGGCAAGCAAACCAAGATGTCACACCCAAAGCTCCAACATCTAACAACTTCCAAAGTTTTGGAATTATTGCATATGGATCTTATGGGACCAATGCAGGTTGAGAGTCTTGGTGGAAAAAGATATGCCTATGTGGTTGTTGATGACTTTTCAAGATATACATGGATAAGTTTCATCAAAGAGAAGTCTGATGTGTTTGATGTATTCAAAGATTTGTGCCAAAGAATACAAAGAGAAAAAGCAAGCTGTGTGGTCAGAATAAGAAGTGACCATGGAAAGGAGTTTGAGAATAAAAAATTCTCAGATTTCTGTTCTTCAGAAGGAATCAATCATGAGTATTCTTCTCCTATCACTCCTCAACAGAATGGGATTGTTTAGAGGAAAAACAGAACTATTCAGGAGTTAGCAAGAGCCATGATTCATGCCAAGAAGTTACCCCTGTACTTTTGGGTTGAAGCTATGAACACAACATGTTACATCCACAATAGAGTCACACTAAGAAAGGGAACTTTATCCACCATCTATGAAGTCTGGAAGAGGAGAAAACCTACAGTCAAGTACTTTCATGTGTTTGGAAGTAAGTGTTACATTCTGGCTGATAGGGATCAAAGAAGGAAGATGGACCCTAAAAGTGATGAAGGGATTTTTCTTGGATACTCCATAAATAGCAGAGCTTATAGAGTATTTAACTCTAGAACCAAGGTTATAATGGAGTCAATAAATGTGATTATTGATGATGCCTCTGCAGATGTTGCTGATGATGTTGGAACATCTGCTGACAATCAGACTGAAGTTGAAATAAAGAGTGATAATCCTGACTTCACTCTAACTGAGGCAAGGTCAGAACAATCCAACAAACCTCCCTCCATCAGAATCCAGAAAGATCATCCTAAAGATCTAATAATTGGTGATCCCAACAGTGGTGTAATCACTAGATCAAGAGAGATGATTTCAGGCTCCTGCTTTGTTTCAAAGATAGAACCTAAAAACATCAAGGAAGCTCTGAATGATGAATACTGGATCTCTGCTATGCAAGAAGAATTAGGCCAGTTTACAAGGAATGAAGTATGGGATCTGGTTCCTAGGCCTGATGACATAAATGTGATTGGCACTAAGTGGGTGTACAAGAACAAATCAAATGAGCAAGGAGTAGTTACAAAAAACAAGGCTAGACTTGTAGCTCAAGGATACACACAAATTGAGGGAGTAGACTTTGATGAAACCTTTGCACCAGTAGCAAGGCTTGAATCAATCAGACTACTCCTAGGAATTACTTGTATCCTAAAGTTCAAGCTATTTCAGATGGATGTTAAAAGTGCCTTTCTAAATGGGTACCTTAATGAGGAAGTTTATGTGGAGCAACCTAAGGGATGTGTTGATCCAAGCTGTCCAGATCATGTATACAAACTAAGGAAGGCTCTTTATGGTCTGAAGCAAGCCCCCAGAGCATGGTATGAAAGACTGACCACTTTTCTCATAAAACATGGGTACATGAAAGGTGGAATAGAAAAAACCTTGTTTGTGAAGGATGAAGAGGGAAAGGTCATGATTGCTCAAATATATGTAGATGACATAGTGTTTGGTGGGATGTCAGACAGGATGGTTAAACATTTTGTTACTCAAATGGAATCTGAGTTTGAGATGAGCCTAGTAGGAGAACTAACCTACTTCCTTGGACTGCAAATCAAACAAATGGAGGACTCCATGTTCATATCCCAAAGCAAGTATGCAAAGAACACTATCAAGAAGTTTGGGATGGACAATGAAAGTCACAAGAGAACACCTGCCCCCACTCATTTAAAGCTGACAAAGGATGACAAGGGTGAGAATGTGGACCAAAGCTTATACAGAAGCATGATTGGAAGCCCACTATATCTGACAGCTAGCAGACCAGATATAGCTTTTGCAGTAGGTGTATGTGCAAGATATCAAGCTGAGCCAAAAGTAAGCCATCTAAACCAGGTTAAGAGGATTTTGAAATATGTCAATGGTACTAGTGACTATGGCATATTGTATTCTCATGGTTGTGAACCAATCCTCACTGGATTTTGTGATGCTGACTGGGCTGGAAGTGTTGATGATAGAAAGAGTACATCAGGAGGATGCTTCTTTCTAGGAAACAATTTGATTTCTTGGTTCAGTAAGAAACAAAATTGTGTATTCTTATCCACTGCTGAAGCTGAATATATTGCAGCTGGTAGCAGTTGTTCACAGTTGGTATGGATGAAGCAAATGCTTACAGAATACAATGTCCCACAAGATGTCATGACATTGTACTGTGACAATTTAAGTGCTATTAACATCTCAAAAAATCCTATCCAACACAGTAGGACTAAGCACATAGATATCAGGCATCATTTCATCAGAGATCTTATGGAAGAGAAGGTGATCACATTAGAGCATGTAGCTACAGAGCTGCAATTAGCTGATATATTTACTAAAGCTTAGGGTGCTACCCAATTTGAAAACCTAAGGGGTAAATTAGGAATCTGCTTATGTGAAATATAGCAGTTGTGGAGAAGTGCCAGCATGTCTCATGACATCGTGTGGCATGATCACCAGATGGCAGCACCAGTCTGGTCAATAACTCTGTGTATTCCACTCTTGAGAATTCCACTAGTAACGGATTCTATAAATGCTCAAACGTGTTCTCAGCTCCTCACCTCCTCACTATCTCCACTAAACGATTTGCATGCTAAAGCTGAATTTCTAAGCTCATCAAAATCAATCAAACCTAACTCCTCTTCCACTACATTCAAAAAATGTCTCAACATCAAAACCCTAACTTCATTGATGAGGGTCTCAATCAAGAAGATGTAGTGCATGCAACCCCAATCTCAGTAGTACCAATGGATGCTACTCCTATAGATGAAATTAGAGGAAGCATTCCTATTGCTCAAAAACCTAGAACTCCAAATGTAAGAAGAGCAAAGGAGCCTGTTTTCAGCAAAAGCAAGAGGACTCCTTCATCTACAAGCACCCCCAAAGCTTCTGACTATGTGGATGCATCCATCAAACATCTTGTGAATAGGATCCTTTCTGAACAAAGAGTGGTGCGTGGGGTATCTGTTCCCCTGAACAACATGCCTTCTCCACAAGAAGAACCAAACACCCAGGTTGAAGAGGACATTCCTGCTAAACAGGATGTCCCAAGAAATGTTGAAGCATCTGAGGACCAGAACAAAGCCTCAACTGATAATGATCAAGCTTCTGATGATCAAGCTCTTGTTGATCAAACTACTGAACAAGAGGCTTCTCAACCTCCACCTGTTGAAAACCTAGATGATGACTCTGACACAGAGATCATTGCATCTGTTAACCCTAGCATAGCCAAAAGGCTTAGGGCTAGGAAGGAGAAGAAGCCTGCTGCACATGCAACTCCTGAAAAGAAATAATCAACTCCAAAGAAGGACAAGGTCAAAGTTGCCTTTGGACCTACCAAGCAATGGAGCAAGGTAAGCACCCAGAAGAGGAAAGCTACAACTCCACCTGATTCAGATGTTGAGGAGGATGTCCCAACATCCCAACCAAGGAAGAAGCCAGCCCCTCCCATGTCTGCCTCTACTGTTCCTGAAGCACCTCTTGACAATGTGTGAGCAAGTGGAAGTATGTCAACCAAAGAAGGGTGGCTCTGGAAAGAGAGCTGGGGAGCAATGCTTTGGAGTGCATTGAGGTAATAGACTTAATATCCAATGATGGCTTATTCAAGACTGTTTCAAATTTTTCTGCCTGTTATGAACTGCTGGTCAAAGAGTTCATAGTAAATCAACAAGAGGGGTGTGCTGATGGAAAATCAGAAGATTTCAGGAAGGTTTATGTAAGGGGGAGATGTGTTGATTTTTCTCCTAGGGTTATAAATCATTACCTGGGGAGAGAATCTGATGGGCCAAATGAACTGGGCAAAACTGACAACCAAGTTTGCAAGATCATCACTGCCAACCAGGTCAAGTCATGGCCAGTCAAAGGCAAATTGTATGTCAGCCTGCTAACAAGAAAGTATGCTATGCTGCACAGGATTGGAACTGTCAATTGGGTCCCCACCAACCACACTTCTTCTATAGATACTGGGCTGGGAAGATTCATCTGTGTTGTAGGCACCCAAACAAAGTTGGACTTTGGGGCTTATATCTTTGATCAAACACTGAAGCATGCAGGAACATCAGCAACCAAGCTTCCAATAGCTTTTCCCTCTCTGCTTTGTGGAATTATTCTCAATCAATATCCAGGCATCCTCACTGATAAGGATTCCATCTGCAAGAGAGAAAGTCCACTGTCCTTCCACTACAAACTGTTTCTGAGCCATCATGCTGCAGATGTTGAAGCTCCCAGTGGGACATCTGCTGGACCATCAAATGTCAAGACTCCTATATCCAAAGCAGCCCTAATTGCAGAACTAAAGACAACTTGCAAAGAGCTGGATGAAAGGAAGAGAATGCTAGAGGAAATAATTCAAAGGCTGGAGCTGGAAGAGGGTGCTAAGAATGTTGATGGATCTGATGCTGAGTCTGAGGATGAAGAAGATACTGAATATGATGAATCTGAGTGAAGCTGGGTGTGATGGAAATTGTATTGCCTGTTCTAATTTGTAATTTTTCTTTGTAATGTTTTTGTTTTTCTCTCTGCTTATGTAATGTTTGGCCCCAAATTTCTGTCTAACAAGGGGGAGAAAAGAACTGAGTACTGAACACCAATGTCTGCTGCTGTTTAATGAACAATACTGAAGTTAAATTCTGTCTTCTGAACTAAGTTTTTTTTGAATGCTCATTGGTATATCAAAATCTGTTGAACAAGTCATAGCAGTATACATACAGGTTTGAGGGGAGCAAATTATTAGCTCTTACATGACTCAACAGAAAAGAACTCTGCTGCACTCTGATAAAAGAACTCTGCTGCACTCTGATAAAACCAAAAGATTGTGTTAGCTAAAAATTAGCCAAAGGGGGAGTTTGTGGATGTTAAGAATTGGCAGAATTTTTGACAAACAAGAAGTGTTGAACTTAGTTCAGGATGTCACACCAGATGTTGTGACATTGTCAAACAGAGTAAAAGTTAATGAATTAAGTCAAGACATCAGGATGTCACACCAGATGTTGTGACATCGTAAACCTGCTACCAGACTTAAATGATGCATAACAGAACTGAGTAAATTCAGGGGAGTTTATCTGGAATTAATTAAAAAGAGATAAGCACTCCAAGGCGAATCTTTAGGGAGCTTAGTTATCTGATTTCAGTATAACAGAATAACTAACTCACCTTGAATCAAGGAAGTAACAAACTAACTAACCCTAATTCAAGGTGATGACTGTGAGATTTATCAGGTCTGGATAAATTGCAAAAAGCCCAAAAACCAAGCATCTATTTAAGGAACAGAAACTCTCAGAATAGAGTACGAATTTTAGAAGACCAAAAAGGGTGTTTGTGTTTTATAGCAGGTTTTAATTGTGTATCACTTTATGAGCTTTTAAGCAAAAAGTGTATTGTGTCTTGATTGAAACTTTTAAGTAAAATCAAGCTGTTGTGTTTGAAGTGTGACTTCAATTTTATTAAACATTGTAAAATATCATTGTGTGATTGAGGGGGAGTGAGTAGGTACTCATATCTAAGTTGTGTCTTAGGTAGAAATTGCCTTGGGTAGATATTAAGTGAAGGATTAAACTGGTTGGTTTAATTCCAGAATTAATATTAGTTATATTGGATTTCCTTCCTGGCTTGGTAGCCCCCAGATGTAAGTGTGGAGATACACTGAACTGGGTTAACAATTTCCTGTGTTATTTAATTTACCTGCACTTTAAGTTTTGTTTAAGCCTTCAAGTGTTTAAACATCTGATTCGACATCACGTACCTGATCCCAAAATTTCAGGATTTTTTAGGGGTTGGAAATTGTTCTTATACACCATACACACTGATCGATGCATTTTATTTATTTATTTTCTTGTTTTTTATATATATTTGTTTTGAATAATGATATGGGCCCTGAGCATGAGGCCCAACTTGGTTTGCTGCGCATACACGCCCTGAGTTCTGCGCCTCTCCCTATCATGTTTTATTGAACTTATTATGTTGATGTTGTTGCTGGGCCTACTAAGCCCATGATGAATTCATTTTAAACGCACCCACTGAACTCACGCTACATCCCTTTCTTTTATGTGATTTTATTTTTTTGTTCTAACTTTTTTTATTATTATTTATCTATTTTCTCTAATAGATTGTTTTCAGTCTTTTTCTATCCTTACATTTAAAGCAAAAAGAGTAAAAAAAATGGTGTTGTAAATCTACTATTTATTTTGGCTATTCTTTCTTAATTTGAAATTTTCTATTATTTTTCTTATTTTTTTTTATTAGGGCCGATGATATGATATAAGGTGTTGATATTCGATCATTGCGATCCGACATTATCAATACCGATATGAGATTACTTTTATTTTCCGTTATTATTTAATCGATTATTCGATTTATTCGGTTAATGATAAAATGAGATATTCGATTAGTCAATCGACATTATCCATTAAATTGAAACTGATTTCTTTACTTTTATCCGTTGTTTTTTCTATTGGGCCTATGATAAAAAATACAGTTTATCGATATTCCATTATGCGACGTTATCTAAACCGATTTGAGGCCGCTTTTTCTTTATTTATTATTTTTATCAACTTATTGATTTATTAACATTTTGGTCTATGATATTATCTTCCGATTCGCGACATTCAATTTATCGACGTTGTCCGAATCGATATGAGACCGTTTTCTATTTTTATAGTTTCTAATTTATTATTAGATTCATTTTTATTAATTTTTTTTTTATTGGCCACTGAATAAATATTTAAATATTCAATTTTGAATAAATCAACGTTATTTAAGTTAAATATGAGGCCAATTCTTTATTTACTATATTTTTTTTGGACTTTATTTCACTTTTATGGCCAATGATATAATAAATGATTAAATTATCTCCGATGTTGTAAAAATCGGAAATTTAATCAATATGAGGCATTTTATTTAATTATTCTATTTCGACAAACAATTTAATTTAGTAATTTATTTTTATTACTTTATTTCCGTTATTCAAGTACTTTATTAAATTCGATTTAAGTTAATTATTTATATATATTATTCTATTCCGATTTAATTGTCGCGATTTAATTTAATTCTTTTGTTAACGCTTTAATCGATTCGCAAACCATATAAGTCGAGTGCTTTGTGCCTCGCCATCCAACCTTTTCCAAACTCGACCTTCAAATATTTTCATAATTAAATATTGGAATAACTGAATTCTGGAGTCTCGCATTCCTCGAATTCTTGAATGAACTCTCCCGAGGCTCGCCCCGAAGGATGCGGTTCATTCGACTTTTCGTAATTAAAACTTTTAATATACACATCAAATAATGAAATAATTGAATTCTGGAATCTAGCATTCCTCGAATTCTCGAATAAATTCTCTTGAGGCTCGCCCCTCAGGACGCGATTTATTTACCCTTTCATTCTTAAAAACCCTAACCTAATCAAACATTTTTCGTTAAAGCGAACTTTGTTTAAACTCTTTCTTCTTCGCAAATAAGCTAGCGCTTCAGCCTCCTACTGCGAGCAGACAAGCCAACGCTTAGCAGTTAGAATACGGTTCAAACAACTGTTCATTAAAACAAAATAACCAACGAACCTTAGTACCGGGAACTACGAGGCTCTGACTTTCCCATTGCACAAGGGAATACGTAGGCACATGGATCTCAATCCTTGCCGAGCACCCTAGGATTAAAATAACCCATTTCTCTTATTAACCCTAATTTAGAATCATTTGCATTTATTATTCGAAGAAAACAGAAAGCATAAGTTAATATTAAATTGCAAGTGAAACTAAGAGGTTCCTGTTGAGTACAACAGACGTAAGGGGTGCTAATACCTTCCCCTTACGTAACCGACTCCCGAGCTTAGAATTTGGTTTCGATGACCTTGTTCTATCCATCTTTCTTTATTAGGTTTTATCTATATCTTCCTATTCTTTCATTAGAATAAATAGAATTAGGTGGCTGTAAACACCCCAAATTTGCCCTCACCCATTCACACCATGGCTTGTGATCATTTCATATACATAATCTCAATCATGGCATCTCGTACCGCATTTTTGATTCACTGCATTGGTTCAAAGTCATTTGCATCTAGGGTTTGTGATCCGAGCAATCCAGAAGCTTCAAGAGCCACTCCAAAGGTCTTCAATGTTCAAGCATCATATTGTATGCCCTCAAAGTCAAAAGAATGCCAAAGAATCACAAGAACCGGAGATGGCATGGAAACGGAGCCAGGTTATGAGGTTCGCGCGTATCAAGTTTCACGAAGAAATTCTATGGGAAGGGTATCTAATCAAGGGATGACTTCTGGAACAAGTCAGTACAAAACCAGGATGTCTGAGACTCCCGAGGACCCGACCAAAGGGTATACTTCGTCGTTTTGATTGCGTATGATCTTTATTTGATCATATGGGATGCCAGAAGTTCACAAGACTGAGGATTTTCGAGTCACTTTGCAAAATTGCCTTGAATTGAAGAATTTGCAAATTCTCACGGCAAGCTCTTGTGTGATTCCAGTGCGACTTCCAATCATCACGCAAGCATGAATCAGGGCCTTAAATTTTGAATGCACCAAAGAATCCCCAAGTTTCACGACTTATGCCTCAAGGGACCACAAAAGGGGCAGACTTGTACCAAGTTGCGAAAACCCATGTGACTATGCCTCCACTGTTTGTAATTCCCAAGATTTGGTCCATAGGCCTGTGCCACACCAGTCATTCTTACTCACCAAAGGCCGTACAAATGCGTTTCCTGCAAATCATTTCAATCAACTGGGTTCTCGTTGATGGTTGAGCGTCACTAAGATTTCAAAGTTGTTTAAGATATTTCGAATTTATTTTCAATAAGTTGATGAGTTATGGGTTAAACTTATTGCATTTTTGTGAAGAAAAATGATGAGTGTGACTCCTTTGATTCATTAGATTCAAAAAAAAAAAAAAAAAAGAAGATTCATAATATCATGGGGGACTTGGATTCAAAAGGCGGCGCACAGAAATTCTTCGTTTAAATTGTGATTCTTAAGGTCAAAGATTGTCATAAGAAGTCATTTTAAGGATTAATGGAGTGTTGATTTATGAGCGGGATGGTGGTGTTGAGAGATCATCATTTAGTCTTACAACAAGTTATTCAAAGGGTTATCATTTTACAACTCAAACATTGTTCTTACAAGGCAAGGCCCGGCTTGCATTCCAGAGCCCATTTACAAAATTCGATCAATAGTTCACTCACAAGAATAGCCCACTATATTACGCAAATAAAGATTGCAAAATGATGATTGTAAGATGATGATTGGCACAAATTTTCTCAAGATAATTAAATCACGTTTCCAAAATAAAAGAGCAGACTTTATCAAAAAATAATATGATTTATTCATAAGATTACAAAAAGAAAGATTTGTTTTGGAAATGTGATTCATCATCTAAAAAATGCAAGGTGCACTTGAGAACTAGAATGCCAAGAGGGAATGTTGCCCTTTAGAAATTTCGAGTTCACAATCAGAATTACAAAGCAAAAATGCATTAGATAACCATTGTTCCACCACCACCACCACAAGTGAATTTGGATTTAAATTGATTGGTAGCATGTTTTGGTTGGATTCGGGATTAAAATTGCTTTCCGTATACAATCAGAAGCAATAGTTTCAGACTTGGAAGTTTTTGATGGCTTCTACTATGGCTGCTGCTACAAGTGAAGGGTGGATTGATCTTCTTCAATTTTACTCGCTATTTTGGGTCCCCGACACAAGAGGGTCAGCAAAAGAAGGATCAAATTGCTGCATATGTTGAGTACTTGATTCAGTTTACATCAGAGCAATTTGCCGACGACATTGCTGAGTTGATCCGCAACCGTTACCCGTCGAAGGAAATTCTCCTCTTCGATGATGTACTGGCAACATTTGTCCTTCATCATCCAGAGCATGGGCATGCAGTTGTACTTCCAATTATTTCGTGTATTATCGACGGCACACTAGTCTATGATAAGACCAGTCCTCCATTTGCTTCCCTGATATCTTTAGTCTGCCAAAAAAGATGAGAACGAATATTCAGAACAGTTACAAAATGGGAAGGCAATCGAGTGAAACAGAAAGAAGCAGTAATGGCAGCCTTGCAACAACTAGTGAGCCTCTCAATGAGAAAGCTGTCAACAATGCTTTGGCACAAGAGAACGAAACAACCCGATGCAGGCCCATGTCTTTCAGCAGCTTAAGGCACCAGCGAATTGCCAATAATTCCGCCAAAGTAGGATCAGAATTGCCTCTCTCTTTGTGACAAGCAGCCATCACCACCTGGCGCGAATGATCTCTGGCAACACAACCGAAAGTCAAACTCAAACCAAAAAGAAGAATAAGAGAATCAATAGAGAAAGAGATATCTACAAGAACCATTTACTAGCATGTGGGGCAACAAGTTCCTGCATAATCAGTGCAGTCAATCCTGCGCAAGGCAAAAGGGCCAGGAAGTGCGTGAAAACAAGGCCTCTACGCAAACCATCACCATTTCTCAAGATGTAACTCCCACTGCACCAGCACAACTCGAAACCTTGCCTCACGATAAGCTACATCGAGTCCCAAGCAAAAGGTGCAGTATGTACTTGACAGGAGAATGTTTGCCGTTGTCGTCGTATTTGTGTTTTCTGTGATGGTTTATGATATCAGGAACCATGATAAGATGATCAACAACAATTTCCGGGGATGCCGAGACCTAAAAAACAACAACGAAGCAATGAGTTTGACAAGTTTACAGTCGAATGCTAATGTATCTAGTATGACCACAACTGCTAGAAGTTGGAGCCAAACTCAAAATCCATCACCCACAACCTCTGCACCATCAAATCAAACCTGCGAAACACGGCAACGCACGAAAGAACCATCAGTGTCGTTTGAAATATCTAGAAAGGAAAAGAAGAGACAAAGGATCAGTTTGTGATGCTTACAAAAACCAGAGCTTGTTGACAAAGGATCAAACCATCTCAAAGGGACTTAAATTCAACTCGGCTTCAAACGCTGATTTACACGTCAAATAGCCCCCTCTTCATGTGCCAAAGCCTAGGTCTTGGAGATGATTCTGGTTCTCATATTTTGACCCTGCAAGATCAGAAATTCCACAATGGTTAGCAGTGAAACGGTTTTTTTTACGGCAGTAAAAAGGAGAAACCAATCCAATTCAAAGCCAACTATTCCAGTTCATTTCAAAATCAATTAGAACTAAGTTAAGCAAGGTGCAGTAACAGGCATAAACAAACAAAGAGCCATAGCAGAAGTGTCAGCAGTGGTGCAGGACACAATTTCACAAAATGGCAAAAACATTTTTCTGTTACGAAAAAGAAAAAGAAGACATAGCTGGATTGAGATTGTTTCAGTCTTAAATCAAAAACTCTTGAAACCCTAATTCTCAGTATAAAGGCCAGAGATGAATTCGTGAACGAAAAAAAACACACAGCCGCATCAAAGAACATAGGGCAAAAAACCCTAAATCATCTTCCATCAGAAAGGATCAAGATAAAATCAACCCCAGCCACCGTTCAAATCCACACAAAAATACGCAAAAGAAGACCTAGCCACTGAAGTAAAGGAAAGGCCTGAGTCAAGGAAAGAAATACCTGGGGTGAAAATCGTCCCTCTGAGAACACTCAGAGCAGGTATAAAGCTCGGTTTCCTCTTGATTTCCATTTTTTTCTTTCTCTTGTTATTTTGTGGGTACCTGTTCGATTTCGCTTTTACGGAATGTTTGCTTGTTTGATAGAGTTGAATGTTAGGGTTTGGGGTTTGACTGGGTTTAGGGGTAGCTCCGCAGATTCGTTCGTTTGGGTACTTTGTCTTCACCATGCTTGAGTTTTTTTAGGTTTTCTTTTGAGAATAGAGAAGGAGAGAGGCGAAAGTTTGATGGAGGTCTCTGAGACCTTTCTGCTTTTCTCAGCGTGAATGTACCGTCCCAATTCATAACATTAGAGGCCTTGGAAAACGAATTGAATTACTGCCTTCTGTTCCCCAATGCAACGCGTCGGTTTCTGTTTCCCTCAAGAGCCACTTTTCGCCCTCCTGCGGACACGTCACAGGTGTTTGGGCCTTTGTTGACCCGGATCCGTCTTGAGGGCCCTGATTGCCCTTCTTGTTGTTTCTATTTTTCATTTTTTCTCTTTTTTACTCATTTAAAAAATAATGTAAGAACTATTTAGTTATTTCTTTAGTAAAAAAACTATTTAGTTATTTCTTTTTTTTTTAAAAAAAAAACTATTTATTTATTTCTTTAGGTAAACTTTGAAAACTATTTATTTATTTCTTTAGATAAATTATGTAAAACTTTTTAGATATAGCTATATAAAAAAATCCAAAAAAAGAGAGAAAGCATCCCTTTTTAGGTAGTTATATGAGGGGAGGTTATTTTAGTTAGTTAATCACTTCTGTTAATTATTCTCATTTTAACTTAGCTATTTATTCTTCGTTTGTTCTCACTTGTACAATAATTCACATCATCTTCGGTTTGCACCCTAATATCAAGTTCATTTTCACTTTATTTATTTCTTTCGTGCTAACTTTTTCAGGTGGTAAGTATTCCGAGAGGTGAATTTGCCTTCACTTCTCGCATTTCCTTCTCATCTCCTTTGTGCATTACTGTTGCATCTTTTTGTATGGATATTGGAGTGAGCTTGCTCCTCCCTGTTTATTATGTCTTCTTCCTTCAAGCAACTTGACTTCTTGAGTGAAGCAAGTTGTTTTGCTTCTCCTCGCTTCTTGATCCATTCATCTGCTTCCTGGTGTTTCTCTTTGAAGATATCTCTTAAGAACCCCACAAACCCTAGGAACAACCAATCATGACAATGAATTAGAGTTTTGATTAGTCTCCCCTCATAGTTTTACCTTTGTGTCTCTTTTGAGTCTTCTCTTTCTCACCTCATAATCAGGGACTAAACCCTAAAGGCTTTAAGGCTTTGTGATTAAGCTTATGCCTGCATCCTTCTATTAGGATGGAGTGTATAACTTTAATCCTAAGTGTTAAACCCTTAATGTGTTTAAATCCCTTAATCAATTCACTTAATAATCATCAAGACATCAAGCTTGTAACTTGGGCCTTGCATTAGGGTTCTAATTCTTCCTTAACTGGTTAAGAAGGACTAACCCTAGTGTTAATGGACAAGTCCCCCTCAAGTTGTCTTACAAACCCTAAAAAACACTTCATCATCGTAACCATTAAATAAAATCCATTTAATGAAGGCTTGTTTTGTCATGAGTTTAATCCCTAATCATGGGATTAAGTTGAGGAGCTTTCCTCAGCTTAAACATTCTCATCTGTTATCCTTCTATTAGGATGGTGTAATGAGTCTGTTTAATCCTTGATTATGGCTTAACCTCATTACTTAACACTAAACAAAAACACCAAAAACATCTAAATAATCACAAGTAGGTTAATGATCTTAATCCTACACCATGGTGATTAAGTGTGAGAATCTGACTTCACACTTAAGGTATTCTCATTACCCCTAATCAGAGGGAAGATGTGATGAGTTTACTAAATCCACTGGTTTAGGCTTAAGCTCATTAACTTATGACAAACTTTCAAAAGCAATAAAAGACTGAAAACTCAAAAACAAACAATAATCGTCTCCTTCGGGATTCTTTTCTCATCTCATTCACTCACAAACAAGAACTTGCTTCTTCCGTCTAATGCAAGACAGTTTGCATCTGTGCCAGACAGATCATACACTTGAGCATAGGCAAGTAAGCAGTTCACAAGTCAATTCATCTTTCAGTCTCTTTGGGTCGAACTACGGTGTTCTGACTTCCTCATTGCACGAGAGGATACGTAGGCATAACTTAACAGTTATCGAACAAAAGTCTCTGTACATTCCCCCTCTTTCCAGCTTCATTCTTTAGCCTCATATTCTTGAGCATTTCACTCTGTTCTTACACTGACACTTTCATACTTCACATCACTTATATACTTTACACTGACACCTGTACATCCTTTTCCAGCTATTGTATACACAAATTGCACTGACCCTACCCCTTTAAAACACAAATCTTTTAAGCGTGGATCCCGTCGAGTACGGCGGACAATCTGGGTGCTAATACCTTCCCAGGTTGTAACCAACCCCCTTTCTCAGTCTCTCTGGTTCGCAACCGTCTTATCCGTATCTTTCTAGGCCTATGCAGCATTGCCTTTCCTCCGGGATAAAAATGCCTAGCTGGCGACTCTATTCATCTCCAGTGAGTTCACTGCTGTGTGTTCTCACTGTCCCTCTCGCCGACCGTTCGCGTCTGTACCTTTATTTGGGCCATTTCCCATTTATCGGGAGCGACAGTGGCGACTCTGTTATTTCCATCTGTTCCGCGGTCTGCGCGAGGATCGTATTTTTCGAGGTACGACAGTTGGCGACTCTGCTGGGGACTTTAGAGAGTCAAGCCTAAATTAGTTCGCTTCGCGATCAATGTTTACATTGCTTATCTGTTTTCCTCATGCTTTTATGCTTGTTTATTCGCTCTTCTTATTATGATTATTATCACACTTGCTTGTCGGATCCTGGGATGACACTTGAGATTTGAAAAAGAAGAGGGAACACCTAGTTTAGAATTGGAAGTTATTAGTGTTAGTCTCCGAGGACTCGCTCCTTGCAAGCCTAGCATGAAAGCTCCCCCCGAGAGTAGACCTGTTCATAGATCTCGTCATAACACATCTAGCCTGTTGCATGACTTGATTCGTGAAAGGGCTTTGACTCGGTGAACTCCTAGAACCAGTTTCATTATTGGTAGTTGTGTAGTGTTAGTCTCCGAGGACCCGCTCCTTGTGTGCCTAACACGAGAACTCCACTCAAGGTAGACCTGATCACCACTATCGTCAAAATACAGCTAGCCTGTGGCAGGACGTTAGTTCGATTAGCGTCCATGACCTTGAGTATCTTATCCATAACCGTAGAAACTATCATGTGGGAGGTGTGTGTGGGTAGGGAACCTAGAACCATCCTTCTAGTGCATACCTGTAGAGTTCCCTTTATCATAGATATTGATTACTCTTTCATTTTGGTGATTAACTTTGGAATTTGATTTATCATCCTTTGAATTACAACTGCTCACTGTATTTTATTTGCATATCGCTGCATTCATATTTGCATTCATTTGGCATACGTCATAGTCGCTCATGTTCATCCGTTCTCATCTTCAGAGTTGTTGAGTACCCGTCAAGCTGATTCCTCCACGCAGATACAGAACTAGGGCCCACGAAAGAAGAAGAATGGCCGAACAAGAAGAACACAACAAGCGAGTCAGGGAAGGCATTGATGATTTGAAGAGCAGTGTGAGCAAGATCATGGAAATGCTCCGAGCCTTGGCTACTAAGGACACTCCAGATCAGAGGACTGTTACCTCTGAAGTCAGTAGTTTCGTCATTAACGCAGAGTCTTCAAGACCCGCTAGCACATGGCCAGAATTTGGATTACCGCCGGGTTATACTCCGCCATTTGCAACTACTTAGATGACTGGTACATCCACTTTTTTCGAACCTGGAGTGTTCGCTGACTCTCAACCTAATGTGCATACTGTTTCCCAAACTCCTTATGTGAATCCTCTCTTCGGGCATAATCCACTATCTTCAGTACAAGGAGAGGCTGGAAATATCGAGGATGTTAGGGAACAATGTATGACTTTGGAGAAGAGGATAAGAGTTGTTGAAGGATTTGATGTCTTCAATGCTGCCGCATCAGACATGTGCTTGGTTTCGAACTTGGTTATGCCAGACAAGTTCAAAATGCCAATATTTGAAAAATATAAGGGAGACACTTGCCCAAAAAGCCACATGATCATGTATTTCCGCAAAATGGCCGCCCATGCGGATAAAGACAAAATGCTCATCCATTGCTTCCAGGATAGTTTGAGTGGGGCATCTTTGAAATGGTATATGGGACTCGAGAAAAGTCGTATCCAATGCTGGCAGGATTTGCTTGACGCATTCCTTAGACAATACAAATACAATCTGGACATGGCGCCTGACCGCCGTCAGCTTCAAAACATGTCTCAGAAAGAAAAAGAATCATTCAAAGAGTATGCTCAGCGATGGAGAGAATTAGTTGCGCAGGTTGAGCCTCCCTTGGCGGAGAAAGAGATGTCTGGTCTATTCATGGACACTCTTCAACCTCTATACTGGGAAAGGATGATAGGTAGCGTATCATCTAGTTTTGCTGACCTAGTCACTATTGGAGAAAGGCTAGAGGAAGGAATCAGAAAGGGCAAGTTTGGAAGTGTTGAAGCTTTCAATGCTGCGAGAAACTCGTCTGGGAACTTTCAAAAGAAGAAAGAGGGTGATACTCATGCTATCAACACTAAAAGAAGACCCTATTACAGGCAACAACAGTATAGTGAAGCCCAAGTAGCCACAGTTGCCCCTATGGTTAATGCTCCACCAGCTCGAGCTCATCCACAAAGGAATATTGGTCAGAATCAGACTCGCAATCCCAAGCCCAGGACTCCTATTGATCCTATTCCCATGAAGTATGCTGAGATTTTCCCTTCCTTGTGCAAAAAAGGTCTAGTTACCACTAGACCTCTCAACCCTCCAAATCCTCTTCCCCCAGGATTTAGGAGTGACCTTCATTGCCCGTTTCATGAAGGAGCTGCAGGTCATGATATTGAAAACTGTTTTGCTTTCCAAGCTCGAGTTCAGGACTTGGTCAGGGGAGATTTGCTCACCTTCACACCAAGAAAGGTTCCCAGGGTTGAAATAGATCCCATGCCAAAACAGAGTGGCTGAAGATTTGATCAATGAATCACAGGTTACTACCTAAAGCCAATGGATCAGACGGGAAAGCTCATCCTTGCTACTGATTAGACACTAGGCCTTATTTCTTTTCAGTTTTAATTTCCTTGTTTGTGTTATGTGTACTTGTTTAAAGACTTTGTTTGTTCTTTAATGTTAATGTTAATGAAATGAGCATCGCATGTTTTTGAATCAATCCATTCACCTTCATATTGGTGCGTTATTTATGCTTTTCATTTTTTTTAAAAAATTCCAAAAAATATATACCATTGTTTCTCTTATTCATCTATTGTTTAAGCAATGATTGGAGGGAGGATGACGAAAAATAAATATCCAAACTGTTGAATGGTATGCTTTCAAAATAAAACCTTGCAGATGATATACAGGCATTGTTTCAACTCCCAAACACTGGAGAAATAAGGAAGTTAACCCCTTGTCAACCCCTTTGAGCCTTGAAGTTGGAGTTTCTTTCTACATGAAAAAACCATAATCTTAACCCGGGGCGGGGTAGTTCTCAATTAGTTCGAGTATGCATTCAATTTCAGGAGGATCATTCCTTACACCTTTCAATAAGGATTTCAAGTCCAAGTTTCCCTTCGCACAATTGTCAAGGAAGTTAGTGGCAGCCATTGTCCAAGTCAAAAAAGAAAAAAGCCGCTAAGTCAACACCTAAAAGGCGACTTAGGCAAAAATAAAAGCATCCCGATGGACTGAAAACTTCAAAGATACAGTCCAGGAAAAGTTAGGGATAATAAGAATCAAATCAAAGGATGTCACCAAATTCCTCAACAAATACAAGGATGAGTTGATCCAAAGTCCTCATAAAATAAGACCAACAAAGTGTTGTGAGGAAGCAATGACTGCTATCCAATAATCCTCTGACTTCTGAGCCATCATCATCAGTGCAATTTCATATAATCTGACTGCATAGGTGGAATTATTGAGCGTAGGACTGAAGATCATCTTGGAGAATGGGTTGGGTAAAAATTAAATTTTGAGCCTTATATCCTTTGTTTCATAAACCGTGAACCAAACCACGTTACAACCCTTTAAAGACCTAATTGAAGCTAGTTTTGTTTTGAAATCATATCGCAGTAAGGTTGCGTAAGCTGACTCCCCAAGAGATTTGCCAATCATTTGTTTTGGTATTATACCTTGTGCATTATCTCTCACTTTGCATTATCTTTCATATTGAGTGTCTGGATAAATATTGCATTCTAACTGATGTTTCATTTTCTTTACATCAACATCATTCCAATAATGATTTTGATTTCAAAATTTTGCCTGAGCGTTGCATTAAAATTAACATTTTTTAATACTTTATTTGCAAGTAAGCACTCATCATCCAGGAATTCTAAAACGGTTAAGAAACTTGACCAGTGATCTTATCAAGGGCACATCACAGTCAAAGATCTTGTTATTCAAAGAATCTCTATTTCTAGACTCATGTTAGGGCAAGCATTTCAAGCGACCTATCAAGCAGTTATTCAATAATCGATCAACATGGGAAAGTCTGCTTCAAGCAATCCCTATGCAAACCTTATCTCCTCCTACTAGGATCAACATCATGATACTTCTAACAAGTATAATAGAAGTTGTGTTCAGGATATCTTTCAAGGGGCATAGTTGGCAGAGTTCAATGTGTTGTGGAATCAGTTGTTTCAGTCGCACCTCTCCAAAAGAGTCTTATCCCGTGGTCTTAGCATTTGCATCGCAGTCATTTCACCATTTGCATCATACAATTTCATATCAAGCATAGCACGAAGTTTACTTCATGTTCATATGCATTTCCCGAGGTTTTGTCATCTTACTTTATGACCAAAGTCCAATTTCGTTTGGCATCCTTAAAGTCCAATTTCTATTTGGAAACCAAAATAATCAAAGTCCAACTCACTTGGCACCTACCAAAGCAGTCATGTCTGTCACCCTGTCTTTCGTGTTTATCTTCTTTTCCTTCAAATTTGTCTTGTTGATAAATTTGATGTGGATATTTTCTTTTCCTTCAAACTGTGTTAAGTTTGGCGTGGAATTCTTTTCCTTCAAATTTGTCCTATCGAGAAATTTGACGTGGATATTTTCTGTTCCTTCAAACTTTGCTAAGTTTGACGTGGACTGTTATTTTGTATTTCTTCAAGCTTTGATGAGTTTGACGTGGAACCCTTCCTTCAATTTCATCTTGTTGTGAAATTTGACGTGGATATTTCATTTCCTTCAAACTGTGTTATGTTTGACGTGGAACTCTTTTCCTTCAAACTGTGTTAAGTTTGACGTGGAACCCTTTTCCTTTAAACTGTGTTAAGTTTGACGTGGAACCCTTTTCCTTCAAACTATGTTAAGTTTGGCGTGGAACTCTTTTCCTTCAAACTTTGTAAAATTTGACGTGGATCCCTTCTTTCAAATTTCTCTCTCTGATTGGTCCCGTTGAGGAATTCAATTTATTTCTTCGACTTTCTCTCTCCGGTTAATCCCATTGAGAAGTTCTCTTTTCCTTCTAATTTCTCTCTCCGGTTAATCCCATTGAGAAATTCCAAAGTGTGTTCTTCTAATGACCTTATTAAGAGTTTCATTATATTCCAATTTCTTTCTTCGGTTAATCCCATTAAGAATCTGGAAAGAGTATTTATTTCTAAATGAGAAGTTGGATGTTTCTCTTGGTATACCCTCATAAGTTGGTCTCATTCCACATCTAATGTCTTAGATATTTTGGACGTTGATTTCCAAGTTTGATGCGTATGCCTCTGTAGACTTTTCTGAATGTCTTTAATACCTGTTGCGGGGTTTATTCCTTTCACCCCAAGTATTCCTGATTATTCTCTGTTGTCTAGACAAATCTTCAGAAATATCTTGTCTTCCTTATCCCTTTCGTACTTCACTATTTTCAAGTCCTTTCTTTTCATTTCAATCATTTCATCATCCCCACAAAATTTTGTGTCTCATAGCAAATCGCATTCATATACATTAAATCCCTAGCATTTGCGTCCATATGCATCTCATGTTTCATCATCGTATTGCATTCTGCATCGGACAAATTTTGGGTATTCTTATATCTAATTGAATTTCACTTTAATATCGAACGCCTTGCAACAGTTCACTTCAAGTTTAAAATAATTAGATAGGGGCATCTGTCATACCCCAAATTTGTCCTACTTTTTTCAATTTTATCTCTGAAAGATCATTTGACCTTCGGCCATGATCTTTTGAGAATTAAGTCAAAATCTTGTGAACATGATCATTATGAATTAAACAAGTTTGTGCGAGTGGAGTAAAGTCAAGGCATGATTCATTGGAATCTCACTAATGCAAAGTGATGTTTAGGTCCTAAGTGATTTTTGGACATTTTTTTTAGACCCATTCTCAGGAAATTACTTAGATCATGCTCAGGCTATGCATCAAAATTCATGGTATTATGTGGAATTGAAGTTTGATCACTCCATGAGTATCTTTATCAAGATTTAGGTGTCAAGACCATTATTGGTTTCTCTACACTAAGCTATAAGGATTTGATTTGAGGATTTTTGTTATTTAAGTTCATGTTTTTTTTGTCACCTAATGTACACATTTGGTTTGGCCCAAGAATTCTTTTTTAAGACACCAAGTGTTCCTTCCAAGTTCAAGTCATAGGACTTTTCTTATTGCAAGATCATATTAAGGCTTGAAGTCACGTTTGGTGTCAGTCGTGTTTGCAAATGGGCACTAATTTAAAAAAAACATGTGAGATTAAGTCTATGGAGTATTGTGTTAAATGGGCACATATTTAGTTGCAAGGTTGGAGATTTAATTTACCATAAATAATTCTAAGGAGAATGTCAAAATTCATTGGAAATACAACATATTATATAAGAATGTTGGTCCAAGATTAAATTTACAGTAGCAACAAAAAAAGAAAGAGCTCATTGCAAGTGCAAGATTGATATCAAAGGTCCCATTACAAATATAATAAAGTTACAGTTATTAAACTCAAAAGTTACAAGTTGCAAAGCTTTTTTATGTGCTTATGCTGGAACTTCAAAGGGCACAAAATTCAAGGCTTTCATCCAAGTTGCTATTTCAATTTCTAATCTCTGTGAACAGTACTCACGTTATCTCTATCTCTCCAAACCCGCAAAGCTTTAATGGATACGGTTATCAAATGTATAAAAAAGAGCAAGGTGAAGATGGGCAGGTGCAGATATCAAGCAATGCGTCATTAGTCAAGCTCGCCAATCAATAAATTTTTATGCAGCTAGTCTGTAGCATTCTTGAGTTCTACCTATAGACAGACATCATATCAAAAGTCACTACAAAGCTTGAAGCATCATCAATAAAGGATTCCATTTATATAAATAATCAAGATATTTTCCGCAGCATTAATTGTATCACGCATACAAAGACAAAAGCACCATGTCTAAGAAAAGCAGGATTTTTGTACATGAAACACCGTAATTATGACATAAAAAACAAGAGTGCAAGTTTCATGATAAATTTGATTACAATTTGGATTCAATAAAAAGTCTTCATGAAGATCGTTGCGGAAAAATAAAGAAGCAGTGATTCGCCGCAATATCATACATATGCAAATTAGAGGATCACAGGTCAAGAGCAAACATGAAAATACTATATCCATAATCTCAATTTGACATTCATCAAGTTCAAATGAAGAATTCAAGTTTAAATTCAAATTCAGTCATGACATTAAATTCATACCAGATTACAAGTCAGAAGAAAATCTTAAATCTTTGTTTCCTCTGTTCCAAATCACATCATGAATTCCCAAGCCAAGGATAGCCAAGACTTTCATCACCCCGGTTCAGCAGGCCAAATCATTTGACGGTGTTATCTTCAGAATAACACGTTAAAGTAGTTCGACTGAAAGTGCATGGTTGCCAAGGTTTATACCTGCAAAAAAAAACCAAGTAATGTTGTCAAAACAAAATCACAATGCTAAGTTGGTAGCAGAATATTTCTCTTTGTATGATCATCCTGCCAGAAGATTTCTTCGTCTCTTCAAATTTCCTCTTCAAGCATATCTTCCATGAGCACCTTTATCTCCATGCCCTGCAACCAAAAGAGAGAGAGAGAGAGTTCAGAATGTGGACAAATGACGGCGGAAGAAATTAAAAAAAAAAGAGAGGCTTATACTGTCTCGATGTCCAATTGCCAAGGAGACTAAGGAGTTGATAGGTCTTCATTAGTTTGTCCAAGGTTGATGATAGATGTACTATGCTGCGAGATAAATGCTTTCGGCATCTTAAAAAAAATAAGGGCATTTGTTCCAGAGGGTCTTGTTGGTACTCAAGAGGCCATTGTAAGGCAGCTTGAGGTTAAAGATCTAGCAGTTGTTCAAACAGCTTTGGATGTTGATGGTTTGCAAAGTGTTATGGGTGCTTCTAAGCTTACTGAGACACTGCAAATTGTGCTAAGAGGTTGTGGTGGCCAGCTGCTGTCTCGTTCGACTGATTACGATAGTCTAGCTGGAGAAGTTGTTGTCACCTGTGTAAAGAAAGCCATATCATATTTCCATGATTATTCTGATTACTAAAAGAAAAAACAGTGCAGCCAGCAGGATATTATTTCCATGATTTGAAACCAAAGCTAAAGCAATTTCAGGATTCACACTACAGCATAAATACCTCAATCAACTAGCCAATGCACAGGTGGTGAAGCAGCATGACTTGACAAGTGTGCTCAAGTTCAAAAGTTCAAGTTGACGGTTTATTCTTTAGTACAAGCATCAACCTCCAGCTCCCAATGAAACTGCAACCAGCTCCACAAAGCTTGTCATAACAGGTATATGAAATTCCATCATCAATACGCAAGGGCTTCTCCTTCAGATCTGTGTTCTAATAGCTCCAAAGGTATGTACATGAAAAGAAAAGAAGTAATGTCAATATTTGTGAAGTCAAAGAAAAGTGTAGCCATCCAGAAATAAGTACGCAACCAATTATGGTACAAATCAAGGAAATCAAAAGGTTAGCCACAAGCATCAGTATTAAAGCTCAGAGAAATTAATCCAGTGATCTTAAAGGTTGTGCATCATGTAAAAGATCAGAGAGAAACATGCGAATTACAGGTCACTACTGCAATTTGTTTGCATCATATACGACCAATTCAAAGGGTTCATCCTCGATATCTCTTTATCAACTACAGTACATATCAGAATTGATTCAAACACATCAAGATGCAATATTTGTTACACTAAACTCTAAAAGAAAAAACACAGAAACAAAAGAACAAGTTTACACCAATCAGAGCATAACAAATTTCAGCCATCCTTTTCCAAACTCTATTCATGAATAGTCAAACGTACCGCTCTCCTCAACATATGCGATTTGAACTTCTTGGTTGCGAAATCATGTTTGGTTGGTATTCTTTCATCTGCAAATATCAAGATATCAGCATAAGTCATAATGGAAACATTGCAAATGTAAAGTTACAGGGATGAAAAACTCAGTATAAGTTGTACTACTTGATCAATCAGGAGTTGTCAAGTAGAAGAGAAAATTGCGAACAAGGTAAAAACCACAAAACTCTTATCAGTAAAACTACCAAATTCACAGTAGTAAAAAAGGATTTACCTCAGTAAAATCTTCAAGGCAAGTCTGCAGGACCACAAGCCAGCTCACCTTTGGCTGACCCCACCAAATCTCACAGAAAATCT
Organism: Lathyrus aphaca; assembly: GCA_963966055.1. NCBI lineage: Eukaryota > Viridiplantae > Streptophyta > Magnoliopsida > Fabales > Fabaceae > Lathyrus > Lathyrus aphaca. Next base: position 447,250,875 of record OZ014522.1, on the reverse strand, counting down.
TCTCCAACGGATTTTGGATTCCATATCTCACTCTCACGCGACTTCATCATACAAAGCCCTCTATAAAATCTCTAATCATTGGCAATTATTAAGAGGAGAGCCCTAGCCGCAGAAAGATTGGAGAACCTTGAAAATCTCTGTCAAAAACTCCTTTCAACCTCCCTTCCGTCAACGATATCCATTCATATTTATCACCATAAAACACCATAAGCCATCATCTTCTTTAAACCGTTTTCCATAAACACCTTCATATTTTCATCACAAAATACAAACCTTAAACATCGAAAACAGATCCGAAGCTGATAGCCCGAATCTGAGCAAGCCGAAACCGCGAGACACACCTGAGCAAGATCCACTGAAATGCCACTGTGGTGATGTCGTGAGCGAGCTTCAAACCTCTGAGATTGAGCGCTGCGCGAACTGGGTCGGAGAGAGTTTTGTTTTCTGAACCATGAAAACCCACCGCGAGAAAGAAGGAACCGTTCGCGAACCTAAGACCGGGAGAGGTCTGTGGAACCGCCGGCGCCGCTAAGTGAGGGTGGGTCTTTCCTGTTCTCTCTGCATTCTGCGTGTGTGTGTTCAAGAGGAAGGGGATGTTTTAGGGGTTGGAAATTGTTATTATACACCATACACACTGATCGATGCATTTTATTTATTTATTTTCTTATTTTTTTTATATATATATTTGTTTTGAATAATGATATGGGCCCTGAGCATGAGGCCCAACCTGGTTTGCTGCGCATACACGCCCTGAGTTCTGCGCCTCTCCCTATCATGTTTTATTGAACTTATTATGTTGATGTTGTTGTTGGGCCTACTAAGCCCATGATGAATTCATTTTAAACACACCCACTGAACTCACGCTATATCCCTTTCTTTTATGTGATTTTATTTTTTTGTTCTAACTTTTTTTATTATTATTTATCTATTTTCTCTAATAGATTGTTTTCAGTCTTTTTCTATCCTTACATTTAAAGCAAAAAGAGTAAAAAAAATGGTATTGTAAATCTACTATTTATTTTGGCTATTCTTTCTTAATTTGAAATTTTCTATTATTTTTCGTATTTTTTTTATTAGGGTCGATGATATGATATAAGGTGTTGATATTCGATCATTGCGATCCGACGTTATCAATACCGATATGAGGCTACTTTTATTTTCCGCTATTATTTAATCGATTATTCGATTTATTCGGTTAATGATAAAATGAGATATTCGATTAGTCAATCGACGTTATCCATTAAATTGAAACTGATTTCTTTACTTTTATCCGTTGTTTTTTCTATTGGGCCTATGATAAAAAATACGGTTTATCGATATTCCATTATGCGACGTTATCTAAACCGATTTGAGGCCGATTTTTCTTTATTTATTATTTTTATCAACTTATTGATTTATTAACATTTTGGTCTATGATATTATCTTCCGATTCGCGACATTCAATTTATCGACGTTGTCCGAATCGATATGAGACCGTTTTCTATTTTTATAGTTTCTAATTTATTATTAGATTCATTTTTATTATTAATTTTTTTATTTTTTTATTGGCCGCTGAATAAATATTTAAATATTCGATTTTGAATAAATCGACGTTATTTAAGTTAAATATGAGGCCAATTCTTTATTTACTATATTTTTTTTGGACTTTATTTCACTTTTATGGCCAATGATATAATAAACGATTAAATTATCTCCGATGTTGTAAAAATCGGAAATTTAATCAATATGAGGCATTTTATTTAATTATTCTATTTCGACAAACAATTTAATTTAGTAATTTATTTTTATTACTTTATTTCCGTTATTCAAGTACTTTATTAAATTCGATTTAAGTTAATTATTTATATATATTATTCTCTTCCGATTTAATTGTCGCGATTTAATTTAATTCTTTTGTTAACGCTTTAATTGATTCGCAAACCATGTAAGTTGAGTGCTTTGTGCCTCGCCATCCAACCTTTTCCAAACTCGGCCTTCAAATATTTTCATAATTAAATAACGGAATAACTTAATTCTGGAGTCTCGCATTCCTCGAATTCTTGAATGAACTCTCCCGAGGCTCGCCCCGCGGGATGCGGTTCATTCGACTTTCCGTAATTAAAACTTTTAATATACACATCAAATAATGAAAGAATTGAATTCTGGAATCTAGCATTCCTCGAATTCTCGAATAAATTCTCCTGAGGCTCGCCCCTCAGGACGCGATTTATTTACCCTTTCATTCTTAAAAACCCTAACCTGATCAAACATTTTTCGTTAAAGCGAACTTTGTTTAAACTCTTTCTTCTTCGCAAATAAGCTAGCGCTTTAGCCTCCTACTGCGAGCAGACAAGCCAACGCTTAGCAGTTAGAATGCGGTTCAAACAACTGTTCATTAAAACAAAATAACCAACGAACCTTAGTACCGCGAACTACGAGGCTCTGACTTTCCCATTGCACAAGGGAATACGTAGGCACACGGATCTCAATCCTTGCCGAGCACCCTAGGATTAAAATAACCCATTTCTTTTATTAACCCTAATTTAGAATCATTCGCATTTATTATTCGAAGAAAACACAAAGCATAAGTTAACATTAAATCGCAAGTGAAACTAAGAGGTTCCTGTTGAGTACAACAGACGTAAGGGGTGCTAATACCTTCCTCTTACGTAACCGACTCCCGAGCTTAGAATTTGGTTTCGATGACCTTGTTCTATCCATCTTTCTTTATTTGGTTTTATCTATATCTTCCTATTCTTTCATTAGAATAAATAGAATTAGGTGGCGACTCTGTTATTTCCATTTGTTCTGCGGTCTGCGTGAGGATCGTATTTTTCGAGGTACGACAATGAGCTACTGGAAATAGACCCAAAAATTCCCTAAAATCAATACCTAAACATGTATGAACATTAGAGGAACTAGAACTTAGGACTAAGCCATCAAATAAGCAAAAAAAACAAAAATTAACAGCGTTAACCGGTTAACCAAATGCTTAACTGGTTAACGAACCTAAAACTGCACTGTTTGTGGCTAAAACGCACGCGTTAACCGGTTAACCAGTTAACACTGATCCAGAATGTGAAAAAAGTTGAGAAATAAGTGCTTTTGGCCACAAACTCACTTCTAATGATCCCTAACATACGTAGGAACATGCTAACACTAATTCCTACTCAATTGGAGCTTATTTACACATGATAGAACCTATAACTATCAACACCTTAACTTCTAATCCATCAAAAAACACAAATCGCAAGCAACACATAACGAAACGTAATCGATCACAATCAAAACGAAAAGCAATTAAAGAATGCTGAAATTGCTAGATGAAGAGAATAACTTAAAGAAGAAGTGATTTAGATCACCAACCTACGAAGCGGAGAAGTGCTTCGGTGAATGTTGCAAGAATCGGAGCTTGATTGAAGAGAAAACCGCGAAACCGCAAAATAAATGCGCTCTTGATGCGTGAACCTTCGTGCGCTTCCGATAAGCCGAAATCCTCACAAAAATCAGTAACTTCTTCTTCCACAATCCACAAACTAATGGAGGTTGAAGGCTAAGCTTCAAGATCTTCAAGTTTCAATGTGAAACTTGAAGAGCTTCTTCAAAAAAGCTTTAGTGAAAAAAGGAAAAATGGAGGAAAAGTGAGAGAGAAAAAGTGATTGTGAGAGAATGAAGAAACTTGTGAATGAAAATTATGTGAGAGAGTCCTTTGGTTTGGATGAAAATGGATTAAATATGGCTTAGGTTTGGGGCCCAAAAATTAGGTTTGGGATCCAAAATTATGGTTTGGTAATGAGGTTAGGATTTAGCAATGGAGCTAGGTTAGGAGAAGGAATATTCTAGAAGATGGTAGAACATGGTAGAAGCTTCCAAGGGAAATGGAGTGGAATTGAATTGGAAAAACAAGAGGGAAGGAATGAAATGAAGTGTGGAAAGAAAGTGGAAGGAAAAGTGGAAGGAAATGTGAAATCAACCACTTTTCAAATGATTTTTCTTTTGATTTTTTTATGACTCCTCCATCATTTCTTGACCAAGTTTGAGCCATAGGATCATTGTAACCCTAATTTCATGATGTTGATCTTAAAAGTCAAGAGTCGACCCTTTTTACCTAGCTCGGTTGCTTTTTCCCTGATTCCTCGAGTTTCAGTCGTTTGGCCAGTCGAACCTCTTCCAAAATGAATTTGTGGACGAAATTTGAACCCTAGGCACTTGACATCATATATGAGACAATGGAATCCCCTTTGAATCATAACTTCATGCAGAAACCCAGTAGAAGTGAAACCCTATTTTGGCTCTTTTCATAAGGAGATGTTGCACTGCTTGCCTCCTTTGATTAAACCAAATCTTTCCGTGGCTTGTGGCTTCAAATGAAGACTTGTGGGATATTGTGAACCCTTCGCACAAGGTTGAGAAGCTTTGTGGCCCTTTGATTGCCTTTGTAATGCCTTCAGTTGCTCCAATCATTGATCACATACCCATGCCTCAGCTATGCTATACATGATGCAATGTTTTTTTGATTATTTATGAACTTATGTATGCTAAATGATATGAAAAATGTTGAGGATATGAGAGGGCAAATTTTGAGGTATTACACCCTTTACTCCAATAAGTGGCACATTTAGATACTGCCCACAACTTGTTATTATATCTCGACCCTTGGTGTTCTAAGTACACCACCTGATATCTTTTGAAGTAAGGGCAATCATCCTCTTAGCCCAATTCCTTGTCTGATGTGGGTTCAGGAAAGCTTTCGTCTTCGGCATATGTCTCATCAACCAACTGTAGAAGAGAGGTGCACAACACCTTACCAGTCTTCCGCTATGTTTCTCATTCCTCTGATGAACTGAGTAGTAGAAGTCTCCCAATAAGGTGGGAACTGGGTTCTTTAGCATGAAGATGTGGATAACATTCTTGCTTACAAACTTAGGCTCGTCTGCAAACAAGATGATACCATAAATTCTGAGAGCCAGGAGAGCACACACAGTTTCCCAATTCCCTACCGCAGCTTGCTTTGTAGCCTGAATGACCAAGAAATCTAGATGGAGGCCTGGGATTCTAGCCTTGGAAGTCATGTGCTCATCAATGGTGGTTACTTTCAGATGTAATGCTTCGGCTATGTCTTCATTCCTTGGAGGAGTCATTTCAGGATTGAAAGGAATTCTTCTTCTGATAGGGACACCCAATGACATAGAATACTCTTCCAGCAAAGGACCAATCTGAAAATCTGGGAAAGTGAAGCAATAGAGAGGAGGGTCATAGAACTGAAGACATGTATGAATCATGCTCCTCTACAATGTGTCTAAATCCATGATCATGTCCAGGATCCCACCATAATGCTCTTTGAATAAGGGAACATGATCAGGGGTGATAAGAGCCTGTATCTGCCTGATGCCTGCCAGAGGGTACTCAAAGAAGGGGTAAGTGATGTTGCTTTTCCTGGTTGAATCCATGTTGAGGATGGGTGCTGAAAGAGATAACTTGAAGAAGATAGTTGAAGCAGTGCTAAAGCAGATAAGCTGAGTAGAAGAACGGTCAAAACCAAACCAGGAAGAGATGGATACCCTGTAAAAAAATAGAAAAATGATAAATGATGCAATATGATGTATGTTTATGATATGCAAGGGTTTGTGATCATGTGTTGGATAAACAGTTGCCTCTGGTAGGATTCATGAGTGTTCAAAGTTCAAATGAAGGCTTGAGAACCAGTAACCAGGTGGGGGACTCAAATAAAGAGTCAATAATCCATGGTTTCAAAGAGCTAGTCCAAAATAGTACAACCTTAAGAACAAAATCCAGTAGCAAGGTATGTTGAGGTCAAGGGTTCCTACAAACCTGTAAAAAAACCAACCCACTCACAGGTATTGTTCTAGAACAAGGATCCTCAGATTCAGATCTATTATGAGAAGTGTAAACACTTCTAACCCGGAGGTACAATGTTTACCCTAATCATAAAGGATCCTCCTCTAATTCACCTCAGATGCTGAAGGTCATCTAAAAAGGTCATCCGGACTTAGTAGGCTTCCCAAATAGCCCTAGCACTACAGGAAATCCGTAGCACATAATTCTCAAAAGGAAACCCATGTCTGAACCGTGTTTTCATATTCCCGCACCAGACCGAAATAGAATGGGAAAGAATACAAAACCACTATAATCCTATGTGTCACTCAGGCCTTTATGTTGAGCCTTTCTCACTGGAATACCCCTCCCACCAAAGCAAACAAGAAATCCAGCACAATGATATGATAATAATAAATGAAATGCAGAAAGCAATAAATGAAAGCGATAAAGTAAATGCAATAAAAAAAGTTGTACATGAAGTAATAAATAAAGCAAAAAACATAAACACAAATAGCACATAACACCCCCAATAAACACAAACAAACAAGTTCTAGGAGAAACCCACAAGAGAACCAGAAGCCCTGGTTGCAAAGTCCCCAGCAGAGTCGCCAAGCTGTCGCTCCCCGGAATTTCGTCCCAGTGCAAACGTGAACCGTCGGCGATGTTGGAGGTTGAGGTTAAATAGAGTCGCCAGCTAGGCATTTTTATCCCGAAGGAAAGGTGATGCTTCATAAACCTGGAAGGGTATGGATAAGACGGTTGTGAACCAAAGAGACTGAGTAAGGGGATTGGTTATGACTTGGGAAGGTATTAGCACCCAAATCGTTCGTCGTACTCGACGGGATCCATGCTTACTTGATTGTGTTTAAAGGGAGATAGTGTTTGTGCTAAACTGTGCATAAAAGCTAAGGGGAAAAAGATGTGCAAAGTGTCATTGCAAAAAGTACATGGAATTCAAGATTAGGATTTTGAAAAGAAAAGCTGGAGTAAGGAGAGGGGGGAAGACCTGGGGACTTTTGTTTGTTAACCGTTAAGTTATGCCTACGTATCCTCTCGTGAAATGAGGAAGTCAGAACACCGTAGTTCAACTCAGAGAGACTTGGATGATTTGTTGTGAACTGCTTACTTGTCTATGCTCAAGTGTATGACTCGTCTGGCTCGAGTTCTAACTGTCTTGCATTAGACGGAAGAAGTGAGTTCTCGTTTTTTTAATGAGTGTGATGAGAAAAGAATCCTGGAGGAGACGTTTATTGTTTGTTTTTTTGTTTTCAATTTTTTTATTGTTTTTTGGTGTTTTGCATAAGATAATGAGCTTAAGCCTAAATCAAAGGTTGTAAACTCATTATATCCTCCCTGATTAGGGATAAATAGCCTACTTAAGTATGAGATAAAGATCCCAACTTAATTACCATGATGATGTAGGATTAAGATCATTAACCTAATTGTAATTATTAAGTGTTTTTGGGTTTTTGTTTAGTGTTAAGTAATGAGTTTAATCTCTAATCAAAGATTAGTGAAATCATTACACCATCCTAAGAGAAGGATGATAGATGAGAACACTTAAGCTGAGGAAGATACCTCAACTTAAACCATGGTTAGGGATTAAATTAATTATATAACAAGCCTTTATTAAGTGGATTTTAATTAATGGTTGGGTGAAGAAGTGTTTTTTTTACATTTGCAAGACTTTAGTATGAGGGAGACTAGTCCATTGAACACTAGGGTTAGTCCCTCTAAAACAACAGGCAGAGATGTAACCCTAATATAAGGCCCAAGTTACAAGCTTAAGTCTTAATGATTATTAGGTGTTTTTGATTGAAGGTGAAAACAACTTAAAGGTTTAGCACTAAGGATCAAAGTTATACACTCCATCCTAAGATAAGGATACAAGCATAACCCTAATTCAGAGTCCCAAAACTTTAACTATTTAGCCTTGATTATGAGATGAGAGAGAGACTCAAGGAGATTCAAAAGGTAAAAACTAGGGGGGACTATTTACAACCCTAAAGTTATCATACTTTGATATTCCTAAGGTTTGTGAGGCATCAAAAGAAGTCTTCAAGTTGGCCACTAAAGGAAGAGAAGCAGATGAAAAGAGAGAGAGAGAGAGAGAGAGAGAGAGAGAGAGAGAGAGAGAGAGAGAGAGAGAGAAGGATTAGGTTACTTACTTCATGAAGAAGTTAAGTAACATAGGAACAAGAGATAACATAAGTGAATGAGATTCACTTCAAACACAAACAAAATGCATAAAAATAAAGAGAGAAAGAGAGGTTGGATGTGGTGCACATCCACATCCTGATTAACTTACCAAATGCATCTAAAATGGTTAGTTTGAAAGCAAGATATGTACAATTTCAAAAGCATAATAAAATCAAGAGATAAAAAATTTAAAATGAATCCAAGGGAACCCTAAGCACTCATGAAATCACCATCCAAAGGGGGAGGTCTAAAGGTTTACCAAGTTCAAGTTATGGCCATCCTAAGATTGGCTAGGGTTTTGGATACTTCTCAAAGGGAAAATTCACATTAATTTGAAAATGCAAGATAAAAATAAAACAAAAATAGTTTTAGAAACTAGAGGTCAAATGTGAAAGATTGTAAAAAGAATCAAATGCAAACTCATCTTGGTTTGAAAGTTATGAATTTTTGAATTTAGGGTTGAAAAATAGAAATTTTAGAAACCCTAATTCAAAGAAAATTGGCAAAGTTTGATCAAAACCAAAAAGAAATTTGTGGGATGAGTTTGTAAATGTTTCTAAATGTTTAAAGAACTTCTCTGATTTTTTTTTGTGATTTTTAAATAGTTTAAAGTATTTTTAATTAATTAAAATATACAATTAAATTATTTAAAAATGCATTTTTTAATGAAAAATTAAAAATAAAAATACTTTTGGGTTCTGAAAATTAATTAAAGTGATGATAAAAAATTTCAGAATTTTTAAATCATTTTTACTATTTTAAATAAATAAAACAAAAGAAATGAAATGAAATAAAAAGAAAATGAAAAGTATGCACAATGAAGGGCCAGGATCGCGTGGGAGATGGATGGAAGGCCAAGATGAGAAGTCTGATTGACTTGAAGTATGAGGATCCTAAGGCTGAGGTTTAAAATTGCATTTGCGCGTGATCTGAGGGCTCTCATTTAATCTGGCCTTTTAATTAAGTTTTATATTAATTAATCAGGATTAAAATTAATAGTGCAATCTGGACCGCTCGCTCCTAAACTAATCATAATCCAATGGCTATTGTGCAATCTGGGGAACCCTAACCCGAATTACTTTCAGATGACCGGAAAATTGCTCCGGTCATCTTCTTCGGCCAACCAAAAATGCTAACTTCCTATTTAAGCTTCTAAACCTCAATTTTTCTGCCCAGAAACAATCTCCTAAAATCATACATCACTAATCAACAAACAAAATTCATTTATCATGCAGCCTAAAGCTGAATCGAATCAAACAAGTTCTAGGTCAAAAATTTCAGAACATCATGAAATCCTCATTTCTAACCTATTTTCAATTCTAATCATATCAGTGTGATCAGGGAAGCATGTGGAATCATTCTAGAACTTAAAATCATACTTCTGGAAAAACAATTCATGAAGGTTATCTGAGATGGAGTTCTTTGAAATGGAGCTTTCTGGGCATCTCATTTGCGTCATCCAGTCCCCTTTGACCTCCTGAGGCTATTGGCAAGCTTGAATGAAGCTTAGAGTGGTTGGTTTGTATGTTTCAGTTCTGAGTTTGCAGAAATCGTGTTTTGGCTTGAGGGTGTTTCAGGCTATGGTGATGGGTGGGAAATGATCCTTAGGCTATGAGGAGTTGAATGGTGAAAGAAAATTTGGTTTTTGTTGGCTGGATTGTGAAATTCGATAGCATGAAGGTTTTGAGGAATTTTTCTCAATTTGAAGTTGTGTGTCCATTGCAGCCATGAAGCTTGCATATTTATAGTCTTGGGGGTGTGTATGATCCATACCATTGGTCAGGATAGTTGGTGTGGTACTGTGTGATTGGTATGGGAGAAAATGCAAAAAAGTCAAGAATTATGTACCATAGGTATGGGCCATGGCAGAGCTGGTTTCTGTATTTAAATTTCTTCAGCTTGGATCATGGATGGCCCTTGGATCAATAGAATGCAGCTGTAATGCTTTGATCAATGTTCTCAATGTTTATGCAACTTGGCCATTTTGAAATTTCTTCTGAATTAAGCCATGAAATCCTTGAATTCTTGGGCCAATTCTGATGTTTTGAAGTTGTATTGACAGGTTGTGACATAATTGAGCACATTAGAGGTCACTTAGAAGCTTGAAACTCAAAATTGCATAAATCCCTCTTTGACATGAACATGAAATTTACAAGATTTTTGCCAACTTTGCAAGGCCATAACTTGAGTTCTAGGATGAATTAGAACGAGTTCTTGTACTTTTTGAAAATGGGAGGATCCAATCTACAACTTTTATGTTTGAAGAAATTTCATTTGAAACCTTTTTGATCAAGAAAGAGGAGGTTGAAGATCTTTCCCAAAATAGAAAGTTTACATTACAAGTCATTTCCATTTTTGGCAAGCATTCCAATGATCAAATAAATACCATATGACTTCAAAATGATGATTATGGCCCTTTGGTACCCTTGTTGAGGGCCTCAGATGCCCAGAATCTGACTTTTCTTGCTCAAGAAGTTACCACTTGATCAGATGACTTCCACATTGAATTTTTCCATGAAATTTGATACACATGCTCCTTATAAAATATATGGACCAATAGCAACAAGAATGGCAAAAAAAATTGGGTGTAAGGCCTTCAAAACCAAAACCCTAATTTCTAGTCATCTGTGTAGGAATCCTCAGCTTAACTTCAATACTTCTGCAATGCTTTGACATTTCTTGATTTCAATGGACCCATGGGGGCATAAGATGATCATAGACCACTCAAGGACTCCCTTGGCATGCTTCAAGACCTTTGAGATTGCTCAGATTACTTCTTAGATTGCTCATATCACAAACCCTAGATGCAGCTATGCAGATGAAATCTTAAGGATGATTATGTATTGTGAAGTGTGATGATTGGTTATGTAATGATGATAATCATAAGTCAAGATGTGAGGAAAAGAGAGGGTAAATTTGGGGTGTTTACAGGAGGCAATTTAAAAAGATCAATATGTCGTTGGCTCAGGCTCTACAGCATATGTTGAAGGGAGAATTGATTACTTTGAGGGATCCTCCTCAGAACCTCAATACTACCTCTCCTCGTTTCAATCCCAATGCAAGATGTGCATATCATTCCAATTTCCCAAGCTATGATACTAATAATTGTTGGGCGTTGAAGAATAAGATCCAGGATATGATTGATGCTGGAGAAATTGAGTTTGATCCTCCTGAGACTCCTAATGTGATTACTGCTCCTATGCCTAAGCATGAGAAGACTGTTAATGCTATTGATGATGCTTCTTATGTTTTTACGGTGACTGATTTGACTACTCCTCTATCCATCATTAAGAAGAAGCTGCAGCAAGCCGGTTTATGTCCGGGTTGCAATGAAAATTGTTTTTATTGTGCCTCTCAACCTAATGATTGTTGGAAGCTGAAAGAAGGTATTCAGCATTTGATGGACAACCGTACTATATTGTTTGAGAAGACCCCTTCTATAGAGAGCTTATGTGAAGGCTTGTCCCAAGATCTGAAGTTAGAAGATGTGTCTGTCATTACTGGTACTCCTATGAAGATTACCTCTAAGGGTCCAGTGAGGATCACATCTAAAGATCCGATGAAGATTACTGCTGAGCCCAAGGTGGCTCCCCTGATTATTACTACTCCTGGTCCAATTCCATATTCTTATGACAAGGCTATCCCTTGGAATTATGGGTCTGATGTTTATATCCATGGTATCAAGCAAGAGCCTCTAACTGATATACCTATTGCAGATACTAATCCTGATATTGACAATATTGTTGGGACTAGTAAGGTTACTAGGAGTGGCAGAATTTTCTCTCCAGAAGACACTTCAAAGACTACTGTTGCTCCAGTTCATATATCCAATCTTGGGCCAAGTACTGAAGCTCGGGTAAAAAGACCATTGATTGAGCCTATTCAGGTTGAAACTCCAGTTACTGAAGACCTCTCTAAGCAGATGGATGAGGTATTGAAGATCATCCGCAAGAGTGATTATAATGTTGTTGAACAATTAGGGCATACTCCCTCTAAGATTTATATGTTGTCTTTGTTGCTATGTTCTGAAGCCCATGCCAAGGCTTTAGTGAAGTTCCTGAAGGCTGCTCATGTACCACATGAAATCTCCGTGGATCAGTTTGAGAATTGTGTTGCCAACATAACTATTGATAATAGCTTGGGCTTTTCTGACGCTGATCTAACCCCTGCCAAAAGAAACCACAATAGAGCTCTACACATCTCCATTGAGTGTAGGGGCATAACTCTGCCTCATGTTTTGGTGGATAATGGTTCCTCTTTGAATTTGTTACCGAAGGATGTTCTGGACAAACTCAACTTTGAAGATATTGTTCTAAGACTCAGTAACATGGTAGTAAAAGCCTTTGATGGATCAAGAAGAATGGTGCACGAAGAAGTTGACCTCCTAATGGGTTCTCAGGTCTTTAATTCTATGTTCTATGTGATGGATATTCGTCTTTCCTATTCCTATCTGCTTGGACCTCCTTGGATACATGGGGCAGGTGTTGTGACTTCAACTTTGCATCAGAAGTTGAAATATCCAGTGAAGTGAAAGATTGTCACTGTTTATGGTGAAGAAGAGTATATGTTCAGTCATGTAAATAATTTCAAGTATGTTAAGATGAAGGGTGAATTTGTTGAGACTCCTTGCCAGACATTTGAAGTAGTTCCTCAAGTTGTTCCTGTTGTTGTATACATCCCTGCTGCTAAACCAGTTCCTACTGTTACTAGAGTACCTCCTAAAATGGCTTCTCTGAAGGATGCAAAAGTTGTAGTTGAAGAAGGTGGTTGTACTATTTGGGGTCAGCTTCCTGACATTCCTTACAAGTTTGACAAGTTTGGTTTGGGTTTTACTGCAGAGTCTCAGAAGGATGTTCTTCGTGCTCGTGCTATTTGTATCACTAACAAAGGAGTTCAAAGGAATCAAGTCAATGTTGTGGAAGATTCTGATGAAGACTACAACTTGGATAGTTGGATATTTCCTACCATTGGCAGTGGGCTCAATATTTGGAAGGCTGAAGATGTTATTTATATCTCCTTTAGTCAAGAGTAAATACTATTACTGTGTTTCTTATTTTTAAGTTTGTAATTTCGAATAATTAAACTTTTAAGCCTTGTGCCTTACCCGGGGCACAATGGTATGCTTGTTAGGGATGTTATTTCATTTGCATATTTTCATTCAATAAAATCAATGGACGATTTTGCTTTCGTAAATATTGCGCTCTTTATCTTTCTTTTATTTTTCTTTTACCAAAAGCTATGTGTTCTTACACACACCCACGTCACTAAAATGCAGATCCTCATCCACTCTGGATCCTGTTGATAACAATTATGCTATTTCCAATTATAACTTCGAGAATTCGATCTATCCAGCCAAGGATGGAAAGTAGGAAGATTGTGAAGTGCATGTAGAGCTTGCTAGGTTGTTAAAGCAAGAAGAGAAAGTTATACAGCCACATGAAGAACCAATTGGAGTTGTGAATCTGGGAACTGAGGAAGATAGGAAAGAGGTCAAGATAGGAGTTGAATTAAAAGACAGTGTTAAGAACAGATTGATTCAGATGTTACATGACTATGTGGAGATCTTTGCTTGGTCTTATGAGGATATGCCAAGTGTTATAACCCAAAATTTTCCCTCCCACAATCAAGATAATGAATCTCAAGATTTCTCAATGATCATAAGATTCTTAAGGTTCATAATTGATCAGCAAGTGTGAGATTTCCCTCAGACAATGCCCTCTCCTACACAAAGCATCCAGAATTAGGGTTTTAGTTTTCTTCAAGCTAAAATGACTTCAAAGGTCTCAAGTGAGCTTCATAACATCCCACATGACTTTAATAATCCATATGTCAAGTTTCAGAGCTTTCCCAATAAGTTTGACCAGTCAAATGATCAGATATGCAAAAATCAGTTAAAGTGGTTAAAAAGTCAAAAAACTGAGGTCAATCGTGGTCAAACTACAGTCAATCTTCAAGATTAGTCGACAACATCAAGGTTATAAAGTAAAACTCATTATTTGATCAAGGGTTGATCATGATTCATCAAGGAGATCTCAGATCACCAGGAATCAGGAAGTTTCTAAAATAAGATTTCACAGGAAAAGTCAACTGAACTTTGACCAACCATAACTTTCACATGCTTCATCAAAAATTTCCCATCCAAATCTCATTTTGAAGTAAATTGAATTCTCTACAACTTTGTGTCTCACAAGCCAATCCTAAAAATGCTTCATTTGGAAGGTATGAGCTAAAACATTACAAGTCATTTCAAAAGTCAACAAAAAGTCAACTTTTTCCAAAGAGTATAATTTGAAAATGGTAAAAGATATGGATATGAGACCAAAGAGGTTTGTTAGAGGACTATTTAAACTTTACAAAATTTCCAAGAACATCTTCATAGCCTTAAAATTGAAGGATTTATGTCTTGTCAAAGTTGGGAAATTTTCAAGGGGTGCATTGAGCAAAAAGGGTCTCAAATCCAATTTTTTCCAAATGGGCTTGTGAAATTGCAACCCAATTATCATAATAACATCAAGCATGACCCAATTCCAATTATTTCTGATTTTTATAATTTATTTATTATTTATTTGGATTTTATTAATTAAAATTCAATTTAAATCAAAATAAAATATAAAAACTCAATATTTGGATGTGATTCTTATTCTAGAAGCTTTTAAAAATCATTCAAGACTAATTGAGACTCTCCAAATTCGTGCACAACCAAAATAGCAAGGATATATTGGATTATTTTTTATATTTTTGGTTGTATCTTCCTTCACCATCAAGTAATTCCAAAGGCCCAATTTCTAACCTAAATTCACTCTATTATATATACACAACAAAGACATAAGGGGAAGAAATTTTTCAGAGGGAAAGAAGATCATATTCATATTTCAAAATTTCACACAAATTTCAAAAGAATCCTTGAAGCATATTCATGTTTGAAGGTTGCAAACAAATCCTTGAAGCATCTTGAACATATCCAAATCATCTTCATCATCAAATTCATGTCATAATGCCCAATCCGAATCGTTTTTTCTTTTGTTTTTTTTCATGCTTTTCGATTTCATATATATACTCAATATAAATTGCATTTAACCATTGATTTGTGTTTGTTGTGAGCTTATGGATGATTTCTAGACAATTACTTTGAAGTTTCATTGCGGATTCAAGAAGGTCACGAGGAAGACGATGATGGATTTGGCGCGCTGGAGATTTTTTCAAATATTTTGTTTTATATTTTATTTCATTGTTTGATTATGTAAACAGTTTCTATCACAAGTCCGCGCTTGTCCCAGTGGCAAATGACTCAGTGAAGGGCAAGGGTGTGGGTTCAAACCTAGCTTATGGCATTTTTTATTATTATTCTTATTTTATTATTATTTAATTATTTACATTTTATATAAATTTCTTATTATATAATATGTATTTCCTATGTTATTTCCCAAGAGTGTCCACAACCTAGTGGCAGGGAACTGAGGTTTAGCCTAGTGGCAAGAAACTGAGGTTTGGAGCCACAGTTCCTTAATTACCTTAATTTATCTTTTAAACATGGTTAACCTATTTTTTTTAATTAACTTTTTTTTCAACAAATCTTTTTTTTATTTAATTTAGGTTAACATTTTTATTAGTATTATTACTTTTATATTTAGGTTTATAATTAGACTCTAATTATTATTAACCTTTAACTTTTCTTTAAAAAAACCATTAAATTAAATTTCATTAGTTGTTTTTAAAATCTAATTTCAAAATTATTTTATTATATATAATTTATAATATTTATTTTCTTTTACCATTTAAGTTTTGAATAATAAAAAAAATACATTTTAATTATTTAGATTTTTTCTAACTCATTTATTTTTCCAGGTTTATTATATAATATATTTTTCCAGGTTTATAACCAAAAGGAACGCTTGTCCTAGTGATAAAGACCTAAGGTTGGGAGTCTGAGGGCTTGGGTTCAACACTCATTCCTAACATTTTGGCAAAGAAACGTGGGTTCAACACATATTCCCAACATTTTGGCAAATAAATATGGGGTTTGTCTTTTTTTTCTCCAAATTTCCTCTTTTCTTTTTTTATTTTATTATTATTTTCCATTAAATTATTTATTTTCTTTGAATTTCTTTACTATTATTGTTAAATTAATTTCTCTTTTTTCTAAAATATAAAACAAAAACTTTTCTTTTAAAAACTTATATTTTTGTAAACATTTTTATAATTTAGTTCTTTTAGTTTTATTATTTTTATCAATTCATTTATGAATTAAAGAAATAAAACTTATCTTTTGTATATAATTTATTTTAATTCCTAAAAACTAATAATTATTTTTAAATAAATTTTCTCTGATAAATCCTAATTTATTTTTGAACTCTAATATTTTTAAGAAAACTTATAAAACTTATTTTCATAAACCCTAAAAATGTTTTTTTTAACCTTAAACTTTTTCCTCTTTTTTATGTTATTCATAATCTGCCTTGTTATTGTTGCTCTGAAATTTTCCCTTCGCCATTATAACTATGTAACTGTTTCTCACCTGTAAATTTTCATATTTTTATTTTTTGCCTCATAATTATGTAACTGCCCCGAAGCGTTGTAATAATTTAGGAATTTCTTATTTTTGCCTTTAATTTTCCGCCATTTATTTTTATAATTGCGTGGTTAGTAAATAGGGAGTGCAAAACATAATTAAATTAAAAAGACTTAGAAAATTAAATAAAAAGAATAAATATTTGAAAATAAACACTCACACACGTAAGTCGATCTATGATCGCCGTCTGCACTTCCTAGGGTATTCCTCTTGGTTGCCTTATTAAATGGCCAAGTCCCTCAAATGTGGGGGTGTCTTAAGCAAAGTCCCTCCAGGAAATAAATCATCTTGTCCCTCCCTTTGGTTAAAAGATCAAGTCCCTGCTATGTTGCCTACGGTGTTGCCTCATTGATCTTGTCCCTTCAGATTAAAAAGATGATAGCCCCTCCCAATTGCTAAAGACACCCTACAGTTGCCTTCGTTGACCGTACGATGACCCTACGCCCGTCCCTACATAAAATCCAAGGTAATGACTACCTATTCCTTAATAATAGAGATAGTCTTACCCTTGAAAGGACATATAAGAACATGAATGACTTAGTCTAGGGTAGGTACCTCATAGTTACTTGCTCACACTTCAAAAGCAAATACCTTTCACACCTCACTATTTTCAAACATTTTCAAACAAGGCATTGTATACATCCATACGAGGATCATTACAAAGTACTTAGAAATTTTTCTAATCACACACTCCATCTTTTGAAAAAAAAACATATAAGTGAGCTAAGTAACTAAGAGCCCATTGATAACCATGGATATAAAGGGTGCTAACACATTCCCTTTATATAACCTACCCCCCGAACCCAAGTCTTTTAAAAATGGTATTTCCTGTTCTTTTATGTCGCTTCCTTATGGATAAAATAAAAGTCGGTGGCGACTCTTGCTATCTGCAACATTTATAGAAAGTCAGTTCTCCCACCGTGTTACAGAACTGGCGACTCTGATGGGGACTTACTAAGTAAAAGAGGGGTACCCTTAGGAATTAGATCACTTAAATTGTTTGCTTTGTTTGCTTTATATTACTTGTTGGGATTTTTGTGTGAAAGATCCTAACCCGGATCTAGTGTACCCTAGGTTAATGGCAATAGCCCAAGGAAACTGTACGGCGTATACCGATATGGTTGATCTGGTGGCCATAGTTAGTGTGACTTCTTGGTTGGTGCTTATGTTACTTAAGTAAAAATTAAGGATAATATGGGGTTGCCATATGTTGTTAATACACTAACTGACCTTTAGAACCCTAGTTATCCCATCTTGGCCTTTAAAAAGTAGTGAGATAGCCGGCTTCGGTGAAGACTGAAGTTGGTTGATACTCGATGCTACGCTCATTGAGATCCTAAACTTGGAGGGTTTTGGTTGGCAAGTAAGTTTCCTACTGAACAACCACCCTTGGGAAGGATCAGTGATTTTGAGATCCCTTAGAACCCGGTTACTTTTGTAAGACAGGTTGAACCAACTAAACTTCAGGGGAGGGTACTTACTTTTAAACCTCATGCAAGCCTCTAAACCTAGGGCTATTGTGTTACTTGTTTATGTGTGCCACATGTTTGTGATTAAGCATAAAATCATGACATCATGCCATCATAAGCATAGAATTTTCACTAACCATTTCAAGGACCAAAGGATTTATCTTTGTTCTTTGTTGTAGGTCATGGCTTCTGCTCGTAGGAATACTATCCGGATACACTTTGTAGGGATACTTACTAAGCTTAAGGAATTGGCCTCTCAAGTTTCTGAAAAATCCCAATTCATCAAGAAGCATGGTCACCTACTGGATCTAGTTACTTCAGGGCTCAATGAAGACATGATGAGTGTCCTATTTCAGTTCTTTGATCCTAAACATCATTGCTTCACATTTCCCGACTATCAGCTGGTTCCTACAATGGAAGAATTCTCCAAACTACTGGGTATACCTATCCTTGATCAGAGACCCTTCACATGCTTAGAGAAAGAGCCTAAACCTGAAGTCATTGCTGCAGCCCTAAATTTGAAGAAATCAGACATTGTCCTAGAAATGAGAAGCGAAGTTAAAGGTATTATTGCTAAGGTATTGATGGAGAAAGCTCAAATGTTCTTGAATGCTATGAGTTATAATGCTTTTAAGGAGATCCTAGCCCTATTGATCTATGGCTTAGTGTTATTCCCTAATCCAGACCAGTTCATAGACGTACACGCCATCAACATATTCCTGACTCGCAATCCAGTGCCTACATTACTTGGAGACATCTTACACTCTCTTCATACTCATACTACGAAGGCGAGAGGAACTTTTATGTGTTTCATACCTTTATTGGCTAGGTGGTTTATTTCTCACCTTCCTCGATCAGTGATAAAGAATGAACAAGGGTTAAGGTGGTCTAAGAGAATCATGTCACTTTCTCATTCAGACATTCATTGGTGCTCTCGATCTATGGATAATGTTACTATCATTGACCATTGTGGGGAGTTCCCTAATGTGCCACTCCTTGGCATAAGAGGGGGCATTACTTACAACCCTTCTTTAGCTCTACGCTAGTTTGGTTATGCTCGGAGTAATGGTCCTCATGACATGCTTATTCAGGGTATTATGTTCGACTACGACAACGATCTTCAGGGTTACCGTCAAAGGTTTATACGAGCTTGGAACAAAGTGAACAAGGTTGACAGCAAGACTCTGGAACCAAAGTACTCAATTCCTATGGAACCTTATCTCAGATGGGTGCGATCTCGTGCTCAGACTCTTATGATGCCATATCCTACTGTTCTACCAGTCACTATGGAGCCTGTTGAAGAAGGGGATACTCCTTATACCATCCTTCATCCAGACATGCCCACTGACCTGGAAGAATTGCAGAAGTCCTAGATCCAATTGAAGGAGCAAAGAGATACCTTCGAAGCTCAATTCAGGATTAACCAAGAAAGAGTGTTGGAATTGACCAAGCAACTTCACGAGGAGCAGAATCTCAACACCTACCTCAACACAAAGAGAAGCGTCCATGGGAGACTTAAAACCCCATATGTTTTCCTTTGTCTTTATTTATGAGCGTTATTTTATTCTATAAGCCCAAGGGGCAATATTACTTCAAGTTTACTAATAAAAGTTTTGTTTTCTTTCGTTTAAACAAATTTAAATCTCGCGGCCCTTGAAAACATTGCATATGCATCTACATACCATCTCATTTCATAACAGGTTTTCACAACAGGTTTCTCAATCTTCTCGCTGTTTATTTCAGCAAAAATGGCTCTCGAAAAATCTGTCAAAGATCTCCAAGCTCAGAATGATCAGTTTCGAGAAATGATACTGAATTTAGCCAAGGGGCAAGAAGAGTTGAAAGCATTCCTCTCTAAGGATATGAAAATGAAGAATCCTGAAGATAACAAGGATGATCAGTTGGAACAACTCCAAGCTGAGATGGCAAAGATGAGGATCCAGATGAATGACCAGGTGACTCTTATCCAAATTTTAGCTCAGGGGCAAGAATAACTGAGAACCTTTGTCCACAAACTTCAAAATAATGGAGTCGGGAATCTAATCATCAGTCAACCTCCGATAAAACAAGTTGACTTTGTTGAAAGGAAGATAAGGATAAGAGAAGGAAAGAGACAAGCTACTACTGATTGTTCTTCAGTTGAAGAGAGAAGACCTTGTAAGATTAATCCACTTCGACACAAGGGATATAATAGACAATTTATCAAATTAAAAACTCCAATGTCACAAACTTTGCAATGCGTGTTGGAGATGAAGCTAATTTTCTTGGAAATTTCTCCTCAAAATCCTAATACTTCCTCTTCTCGCTATAATCCCAAGGCAAGGTGTATGTATCACTCCAACTGTTCCGGACAAGATACTAATAGTTTTGGGTATTAAAGAATAGGATTCAAGACCTGATTGATGAAGGAATCCTCGAGGTTACGCCAGAAGGCCAGATTGAGTTCTTCTATCGCCCATCAAACATCAAAGCGCCCAGACATCTGGAGTAACCAGTTTAGAGGAAGAGGCTTTGAGAACATTTGAATTTTCATTTGTAATTTCTTTTGTTTGTTTAAACACTTATTATTATGTCAAACTTTTGTTTTCATTAATGCATTGCATATGTTTGTCTTGAATTAATCCATTTGTTTCACTATATTTTGAACTATGCTTCATATTTCTACTTTGTGATAATTAACTCCTGATAAAGCTATAAGCCTGTAGAGGGAGGATGACGAAAACAATACCATAATCTTATGCAGTATGTTTTTGAACAAGACTATGCTGACGATGTACATGCATTGTTTCAATTCCTAAACAGTGGAGATATAAGGAAGTTAATCCCTAGTCAACCCTTTTGATCCTATGAAGTAGGAGTTTTATTCTCACGCAAATTAAAACCCTCAATTATAACCTGGGGCAGGGTAGTACTTTGGTTAACTCAATTATGTCAGTTGTCCTTCTTGTACACAACTAATGATGGTTCCATGTAATCATTAAGTCTGACAGTCAATATCTATCAAAAGAGAAGCTCACTAAGTCAAAACCTATGAAGGGGCTTATTATAAATCTTGAGTTAATATCACAGTTTTTACAAACATTATTTTACTAAAATAATTCTTTTTTCAAAATTTCAAGACAGACATAAGCATTGCATTTTGAACATCATTATTTGCATATAACTAAGTGTTTGACAACAAAGAAGTTTACATGATGAATATTCAATAAACCAGAGTCCTTCTGACAAACAAAAGTTGCTTCTTGGATCAAAGCCAGTGTATACAAAGGGGCATAGCTAATATCTTCCACTCAAAGGGGCATGCCATATTACTGTCCAATCCAGTTGGGGCAGTCAGGTCAAGATTCAACAATGCTTAATAGTCAGGGGGAAAATATCTCCATATGAAGTACCAAAAGTAACACTACTGAGTTCACGATGCCAAGGGCATATTATTGTGGGGCATTTTGGTTGTTCCTCTTGTGGTAGCTTTTTCAAAACACTGCTATTCTGAGACAAGTCATCCTCAGCTAGGGGCAACGCTCTCTTTTCAAGCATAATTGGATCAAATTTAGTTGCAAGCCCCTTAATTTTTTACCAAGGTATACATGATCCACTGCATATTACATAGCCTTGATATTGGATTCTCAGCAGAAACCATGGTGAAAGTTAATTATCTGTGCCAGTAATATCAGATGGTGTCAATATCATGTCTTCAGAATCAGTCATGAGAATGCCTAAACAATTACTCGGGGAAGTCGAGAATCTCAGAAGTTCTAAAGCCATTGGTTACCTTGAATGAGTATCTACTTTCAAAATTGATATGATTTTGTTCTCAGATTCAGGTTTACTTTTCCCTTTTTACTCAAGTAAGAAATGTTTTCCGAATTCAGGTTTACTTTTCCCCATTTACTCAGGCGAAAATGTCCGTTGATTATGTTGGAATGTGTAGATGCTTTTGAATATGATTGATGTTTTCCAGAAATGCATAAAATACAATAATAGCATTCACTAAGGACGATCGGGGGTAGGAATCCCCAATAAAGTCCATATCCAACGAATCTTCACCGGTTCATCCCCACAGAGTAATCTTTACGGATATTCTTAGGGAATACTTCAAGTAATATCTTGTACTTCCAACTCTACAAAGTCTCCAAACAGTTTCATATCCTCCGAAGAATTGACATTTGGTCGAATAAGTCTCTCAGAGGAATGTCTATCTATTTTATTCTCAGTCAAGGTATTCAGGAATCTAATCCTTCAATAAGAAGTACGACGAACGAAGACGGGAGGTTTTAAGTACGATATCCCAAAAAAAGATAGGAATGAAGTCCTCATATTCCTCAACAACGAGTCGGGATTTATTTTCCCCAGCCAGCAGTTGTTATATGAAGCTACTGATCAGCTTCCCGACATAATTCATCATATCATATCATATCATATCATATCATATCATATCATATCATATCATATCATATCATATCATATCATATCATATCATATCATATCATATCATATCATATCATATCATATCATATCATATCATATCATATCATATCATATCATATCATATCATACGCATTCCCATAAGATATTATCTTGCAAAGTGTTATATACATCATGATATTTGTATAAAGCTAACCTTGTTTTTCAGGATAGTTTCCCCAGCAGACGAACGTCGTCAACAACTTATTCTCGGAGTTACTTCAAACGACATCTTGAATTGTGTTATCCTCCAGGAATACATCCATCATTACTTTGGGTTGTTGTTTATCTTCCCGAAGGTTATCTTGGGCCGTTGTTTATCTTCCCAAGAGTCTTATTATCATTACCTTGGACCGTTTTTTTTCTTCCCAAAGGTTATATCATTACCTTGGGCTGTCGTTTATCTTCCCAAAGGTTATCTCATTATCTTGGGACGTTGTTTATCTTCCCGAAGGCTATCTTGGGACGTTGTTTATCTTCTCAAAAGCCATACCGTTACCTTGGGCCGTCGTTTATCTTCCCAAAGGTAACATTTCCCTCCCACAATCAAGACAATGACTCTTAAGACTTCTCAATGATCATAAGATTCTTAAGGTTCTCAATTGATCAGCAAGTGTGAGATTTCCCTCAAACAATGCCCTCTCCTACACAAAGCATCCAGAATTAGGGTTTTAGTTTTCTTCAAGCTAAAATGACTTCCAAGGTCTCAAGTGAGCTTCATAACATCCCACATGACTTTAATAATCCCTATGTCAAGTTTCATATCTTTCCCAATAAGTTTGACCAGTCAGATGATTAGATATGCAAAAATCAGTCAAAGTGGTTAAAAAGTCAAACTGAGGTCAACTGTGGTCAAACTACAGTCAAACTTTAAGATTTATTGCCAACATCAATGTTATGAAGTAAAATTCATCATTTTATCAAGGTTTGATCATGATTCATCAAGGAGATCTCAGATCATCAGGAATTAGGAAGTTTCTAAAAAAGGATTTCACAAGAAAAGTCAACTGAACTTTGACCAGCCATAACTTTCACATGCTTCATCAAAAATTTCCCATCCAAAGCTCACTTTTAAGGAAATTTAATTCTCTACAACGTTTTGTCTCACAAGCCAAGCCTAAAAATGCTTCATTTGGAAGGTATGAGCTAAAACATTACAGCTCATTTCAAAAGTCAACAAAAAGTCAACTTTTTCCAAAGAGTATAATTTGAAAATGGTAAAAGATATGGACATGATACCAAAGTTGTTTGTTAGAGGACTATTTAAGCTTTCCAAAATGTCCAAGAACACCTTCTTAGCCTTAAAATTGAGGGATTTATGCCTTGTCAAAGTTGGGAAATTTTCAAGGGGTGCATTGATCAAAAAGGGTCTCAAATCCAATTTTTTCCAAATGGGCTTGTGAAATTGCAATCCAATCTTCATAATAACATCAAGCACGACCCAATTCCAATTATTTATGATTTTTATAATTTAATTATTATTTATTTGGATTTTATTCATTAAAATTCAATTTAAATCAAAATAAAATATAAAAACTCAATATTTGGATGTGATTCTTATTCTAGAAGCTTTTAAAAATCATTCAAGACTAATTGAGACTCTCCAAATTCGTGCACAACCAAAATAGCAAGGATATATTGGATTATTTTTCATATTTTTGGTTATATCTTCCTTCACCCTCAAGTAATTCCAAAGGCCCAATTTCTAACCTAAATTCACTCTATTATATATACACAACAAAGACATAAGGGGTAGAAATTTTTCAGAGGGCAAGAAGATCATATTCATATTTCAAAATTTTACACAAATTTCAAAAGAATCCTTGAAGCATATTCAGGTTTGAAGGTTGCAAACGAATCCTTGAAGCATCTTGAACATATCCCAATCATCTTCATCATCAAATTCATGCCATAATGCCCAATCTGAATCGTTTTTTCTTTTGTTTTTTTTCATACTTTTCGATTTCATATATATACTCAATATAAATTGCATTTAACCATTGATTTGTGTTTGTTGTGAGGTATGGATGATTTCTGGACAATTACTTTGAAGTTTCATTGCGGATTCAAGAAGGTCACGAGGAAGAAGATGCTGGATTTGGCGCGCTGAAGATTTTTTCAAATATTTTATTTTATATTTTATTTCATTGTTTGATTATGTAAACAGTTTCTATCACAAGCCCGCGCTTGTCCCAGTGGCAAATGACTCAATGAAGGGAAAGGGCGTGGGTTCAAACCTAGCTTATGGCATTTTTTATTATTATTCTTATTTTATTATTATTTATTTATTTACATTTTATATAAATTTCTTATTATATAATATGTATTTCCTATGTTATTTCCCAGATTTTTTATTAATATTCTTATTTTATTATTATTTATTTATTTATATTTTATATAAATTTCTTATTATATAATATGTATTTCCTATGTTATTTCCCAGGAGTGCCCACAGCCTAGTGGATGAGGTTTGGAGCCACAACATTTTGTGGAAGAAACATGGGTTCTTCATAATTTTCTTTTTTTTTTTTAATTTCCTTAATTACCTTAATTTGCCTTTTAAACATGGTTAACCTATTTTTTTAATTAACTTTTTTTTTCAACAAATCTTTTTTTTATTAAATTTAGGTTAACATTTTTATTAGTATTATTACTTTTTATTTAGGTTTATAATTAGACTCTAATTATTTTAATAATTAACCTTTAACTTTTCTTTAAAAAAACCATTAAATTAAATTTCATTAGTTGTTTTTAAAATCTAATTTCAAAATTATTTTATTATATATAATTTATAATATTTAGATTCTTTTACCATTTAAGTTTTAAATAATAAAAAAAAACACATTTTAATTATTTAGATTTTTTCTAACTCATTTATTTTTCCAGGTTTATTATATAATATATTTTTCCAGGTTTATAACCAAAAGGCACGTTTGGCTTGACCTAATGATAAAGACCTAAGGTTGAGAGTCTGAGGGCTTGGGTTTAACACCCATTCCCAACATTTTGGCAAATAAATATGGGGTTTGTCTTCTTTTTTTCCTAATTTCCTTTTTTTTATATTATTTTCCATCAAATTATTTATTTTCTTTGAATTTCTTTACTATTATTGTTAAATTAATTTCTCTTTTTTTTCTAAAATATAAAACAAAAACTTTTCTTTTAAAAACTTATATTTTTGTAAACATTTTTATAATTTAGCTCTTTTAGTTTTATTATTTTTATCAATTCATTTATGAATTAAAGAAATAAAAACTTATCTTTTGTTTATAATTTATTTTAATTCATAAAAAATAATAATTATTTTTAAAAAAAATTTCTCTGATAAATCCTAATTTATTTTTGAACTCTAATATTTTTAAGAAAACTTTTAAAATTTATTTTCATAAACCCTAAAAATGTTTTTTTTTAACCTTAAATTTTTTTCCTCTTTTTTATGTTATTCATAATCTGCCTTGTTATTATTGCTCTGAAATTTTCCCTTCGTCATTATAACTATGTAACTGTTTCTCACCTGTACATTTTTATATTTTTATTTTTCGCCTATGTAACTGCCCCGAATCATTGTAATAGTTTAGGAATTTCTTATTTTTGCCTTTAATTTTCCGCCATTTATTTTTATAATTGCGTGGTTAGTAAATAGGGAGTGCAAAACATAATTGAATTAAAAAGACTTAGAAAATTAAATAAAAAGAATAAATATTTGAAAATAAACACTCACACAAGTAAGTCGATCTATGATCGTCGTCTGCACTTCCTAGGGTATTCCTCTTGGTTGCCTTATTAAATGGTCAAGTCCTTTGAATGTGGGGGTGTCTTAAGCAAAGTCCCTTCAGGAAATAAATCATCTTTTCCCTCTCTTCGGTTAAAAGATCAAGTCCATACGATGTTGCCTACGGTGTTGCCTCATTGATCTTGTTCCTTCAGATTAAAAAGATGATAACCCCTCCCAATTGCTAAAGACACCCTACAGTTGCCTTCGTTGACCGTACGATGACCCTACGCCCGTCCCTACATAAAATCCAAGGTAATGACTATCTATTCCTTAATAATAGGGATAGTCTTACCCTTGAAAGGACATATAAGAACATGAATGACTTAGTCTAGGGTAGGTACCTCATAGTTACTTGCTCACACTTCAAAAGCAAATACTTTTCACACCTCACTATTTTCAAACATTTTCAAACAAGGCTTTGTATACATCCATACGAGGATCATTACAAAGTACTTAGAAAAATTTCTAATCACACACTCCATCTTTAAAAAAAAACATTTAAGTGAGCTAAGTAACTAAGAGCCCATGGATAACCATGGATATAAAGGGTGCTAACACCTTCCCTTTATATAACCTACCCCCGAACCCAAGTCTTTTAAAAAACGGTCTTTCCTGTTCTTTTATGTCCCTTCCTTATGGATAAAATTAAAGTTGGTGGGGACTCTTGCTATCCGCAACATTTATAGAAAGGCAGTTCTCCCACCGTGTTACACCAGGACTCGATACTGATATTGTGGTTCACCGTCTGCCAAGGAAGGAGGATTGTCGTCCAATAAAGCAGAAAGTTCGTCGTATGCGTCCTGAGATGTTAGAAAAGATTAAAGCAGAAGTGATGAAACAGTTTAATGCAGGGTTCCTAGCTGTTATTTCTTATCTTCAGTGGGTTGCAAATGTGGTACCGGTGCCTAAGAAAGATGGTAAAGTACGCATGTGTATAGATTACAGGGATTTGAACAAAGCCAGCCCCAAAGATGATTTTCCACTTCCACATATTGATGTTCTTGTAGACAACACTGCTCAACATAAGGTATTCTCTTTTATGGATGGTTTTTCTGGTTACAATCAGATTAAGATGGCACCTGAAGATATGGAGAAGACTACGTTTGTTACACAGTGGGGCACCTTCTATTATAAGGTAATGCCATTTGGTTTGAAGAACTCTGGGGAAACATATCAGCGTGCTATGGTAGCTTTGTTCCATGATATGATTCACCATGAGATAGAAGTATATGTTGATGATATGATAGCCAGATCTCAGACTGAAGAAGAACATTTTGATCATCTGCACAAATTGTTTGAGAGTTTGAAGAAGTTCAAGTTGAGATTAAATCCAAACAAGTGTACCTTTGGAGTTAGATCTGGTAAACTTTTGGGTTTCATTGTCAGTGGTAAAGGTATTGAAGTTGACCCTGCAAAGGTAAGAACTATACAAGAAATGTCTGCTCCCCGTACTGAGAAAGAAGTCAGAGGTTTCTTAGGACGACTAAATTATATTGCAAGATTTATTTTCCAATTGACCGCTACTTATGAGCTAATCTTCAAGTTGTTGAAGAAAGATCAAGTAATGGAATGGAACGACGAAATCCAGGTAGCTTTTGATGAGATCAAGAAGTACCTACAAGAACCTCCGATATTGATGCCACCAGTTGAAGGAAGACCCTTGATTATGTACCTGACAGTATTAGATAACTCAATGGGGTGTGTGTTGGGGAAACATGACAAGTCTGGTCGAAAAAGCAAGCAATATACTACCTTAGCAAAAAGTTTACCGACTGTGAAACAAGATACTCACTGCTCGAGAAAACTTGATGCGCTTTGGCTTGGGCTGCTCGCCGACTAAGACAGTATATGTTGACTCATACCACTTTATTGATTTCAAATATGGATCCTATTAAGTATATATTTGAGAAACCTACTCTCTTCGGACGAATAGCGAGATGGAAAATGATTCTGACAGAATATGACATACAGTATACTACTCAGAAAGCTATTAAGGGAAGTGTGGTAGCTGATCATTTGGCTCATCAAGCAGTAGATGACTATCAGTCTATGAATTTTGAGTTTCCAGACGAAGATATTATGCTTATTTCTAAAGAACCTAGACAATATGAAGGACCGGAACATGGATCCCGATGGACTATGGTTTTCAATGGAGCTTCTAATGCGCTTGGTAATGGTGTCGGTGTTGTGATTATCTCTCTAGAGGGTTGTTATACACCATTTACTGCTAGACTTTGTTTTGATTGTACCAACAATATGGCTGAATATGAAGCATGTATAATGGGTATCAAGGCTGTCATTGAGATGAAGATCTATTTTTTGAATGTATACGGAGATTCAGCCTTGGTAGTTAGTCAGATTAAAGGAGACTGGGATACAAAGCACCCTAATCTCATTCCTTACAGAGAGCATGTGTTGTCTTTAATCCCGTACTTTGAAGAGATTACTTTTGGACATATTCCACGAGAAGAGAATCGGTTGGAAGATGCTTTAGCCACTATATCATCTATGTTTGAAATTAGTTGGGATGATGAAGCGCCTAAAATTACTATTGATTGGTTAGATGAACCAGCATACTGTCATGAGGTTGATACTGAAGATGTGGAAGAAAAACCTTGGTTCCATGAAGTAAAAAAGATATATCGAAGCTCAGGAATATCCTGAAGGGGCATCTATCAATGACAAGAAGTTTCTGAGGAGATTCTCTGCCAAGTTTTTCCTGAGTAATGGAATTTTGTACAAGCGCAATCGCAATTCGACTTTGCTTCGTTGTATGGATAAGAAAGAAGCAATGGAAATTATGGAAGACATGCACGATGAGATCTTTGGTACTCATTCAAGTGGGCATACAATGGCTAAGAAGATTTTGAGAGCAGGTTACTAATGGTCTACCATGGAAGCTGATTGCAATCAACACTACAAGACTTGTCATAAGTGCCAGATCTATGCTGACAAAGTACATATACCTCCAGTTCCATTGATTTTTTTGACTGCTCCTTGGCCTTTTGCCATGTGGGGCATTGATATGATTGGTGAGATTAAACCTACTGCTTCCAATGGACATTGTTTCATCCTTGTTGATATTGATTATTTTACGAAGTGGGTAGAGGCAACTTCATTTGCTTCTGTTACTAAGAATGTTGTGGCTCGATTCATCAAGCATAATCTTATATGTAGGTATGGCATCCCCGAAAGGATCATCATAAATAATGGTACTAATCTGAACAATAATATGATTACTGGCCTCTGCACGTAGTTCAAGATTAAGCATCACAATTCTTCTTTATATCGTCTGAAGATGAATGGCGTAGTGGAAGTCGCTAACAAGAATATTAAGAAGATTGTGCAGAAGATGACAGTTACGTATAAGTATTGGCATGAGATGTTACCATTTGCTCTTCATGGTTATCGTACCACAATACGTACTTCAACGGGGGCAACCCCATTCTCTCTTGTTTATGGTATGGAAGTAGCACTACCTATTGAAGTCCAGATTCCTTATACGTGTAATTCACAAGTGTACGAACGCGCCAGAGTAATATAAAATATTGTCGAATCCACAAAGACCAAATGTCAATCTGTCGTTATCTGTTGTAATGGTGTGTATCTAAGGCAATTGAAAATAATAGTTTTAAGGAGTGCACAAGGATAAATAAAATAATAAATTTAAATTAATTGATAAAGACAGGTTCGAATGCAATTCACATAATCAATTGGTAATCAAGTACTTGCTAATAGAACTACTTATGGGCAATGTTTTCTACTTTGAAAGAACTAATTTAACGGGAACTGTCACTTTCGCGTAATCAGAACCGAGTTGTACTCCCTAATCAAACCCTCCTATTGTCACGGATAAAAAGGCGCGCATTGCGTTAGAGTAGTAAACCTATTTTTAAGAAATATAGTATCTTGACTAAGTTGAAAAGTATTTTGACCTGGATTTTCTAACAAAAAGAGGTTCTTATGAACCAGACTCTATACTTCTTAACGCGTTCGAAAATAGTTTTAAAATCTCTTTTATTTTTAATTTAGAAACTCCTAGTGAACTAAACAAAGCGCTTTCGCTGTTTTTGAAATAGTTAAAAACAATTAAGTTTAAATAGACATTGGACGGATTTCGATCTTACCCAACGGAACTTTAAAGAACAAGAAAACTTATATTGAAAGTCAAAATAGCCCTGAAGTGTTTATACAAAACAATTGTACAGATTATCGGTTCAATTATGATCCTTACATTCTAACCTTTATAAAATTAGCTAGACATGGTAAAGTAAAAGTTCATTTTAATATATTTCATAAAAGATATTTAGTGCGAGTGCAGGAAAGTAAATAAAAGTAGTGTGAGTGCAGGAAAATGAATAAGAGTAGTGCGAGTGCGGGAAAGTAAATAAAAGTAAGGCAATGCGGAAATGAATAAAAGTAGTGCAAGTGCGGGAAAGTAAATAAAAGTAAAGCAATGCGGAAAGTAAAATACGAACTGGAATTAAAATGGCGGCAGGATTAACTTCCTTCCAAAGTGCTCCAACACTCGATCACACAGACATATACAGACTCGATCACTCGATTGTAGCAACACTCAAATGTGAAGCGGTTACTACTTTTACAACTGATATATGCCTAAGAATACTAAGTCTGGATGATGAAAAACGAAAAACTAAAGGCCTATTTATAGGCAGGTGTAACACCCCAAATTTGCCCTCTCATTTTCATATCATTAGCATATCATTTTCATATTTCGCACTGCATCATTAGCATAGAAAGATGAAGCATGAAATTCATTGTTGAAGCATAGCATAAGCTGGAAGTGATTTCAGTTCATCGATTCGATTCAGAGGGACGTTTGACCTAACCTTGGTCAAACTATCGAAGGATTATCTCAACTGCAAGTCATCTGTGTTGGTAGTTATTTCTCAGGCAGCGTGTTTCAAAGTCGGGTCATGTTGCGTACAAAGGTCACCTGTTTGCCAAGCAGTGGTTCATGCGATTGGTTTTGGATTCAAAGATTCAGGTTTATTATGATGACACTCAGAGTGTGATTTATCCAGAAGATCAGTGATTTCTATGGAAGTGATGCAAAGCTGGTTGGGATTAAAGTTTCGTGGCTATGCGTGTGTTTGTGGTCATTGGTCCGTTCCACAAAATACCAAGTTTCGTATCAACTTTTAAAACCATTTTTGTCAAATTATCCATTAAATCAATTCTATTCATTCCCCATTTTTTTTCTTTACACTAAACCATATTTATTATTTTTCTAGATTTACCTTTAACTAAACCATAATCCTTATTTTTTTTCTTTCTCAATTTCATTAATTCATTTTTAATTTCAATTTCATTAATCCATTTTCTAGTTATAATTCTTCTTAATCCATTTTCTTTTACAATTTCTGTTATAATTCTTCTTAATCCATTTTCTTTTACAATTTCTGTTATAATTCTTTTTAATCCAATTTCTTTTACAATATCTGTTAGTCCATTTTTCCTTTTACCAATTCTTTTAATTCATTTTTATTTAAAAATATTTCTCTTCAGCCCATTACCAAGGACCCCACTCCACTCATGTAAAGCATTTCCCAAAATACCACGTCAACACGCAAGCAAAAAAAAAACATATGCCAATCACACAAAAACGGTGAACCAAAACGCAAACGGATACTAGCCAAAACGCATCAAAGGCAATCACACAGTACACACGCAAAGAATCACTAGAGAAGGAAGTAACAGAAAAAAGAAGTAACAAAAAATAACAGAATTTGAAGAAAAGAAGAGAATAACAACAAGGAGGTCACGAAAAAAATCATGGAGAATAACCGATTCATCTCTCTCCACCCATAACAGAATTTTTCTCTCTTCATCATCTTCATGATAACAAAAATAGAATTTCCTTTCTTCATATCAACAAAAACCAAAACTCTTTAACCCGTATCTTCATCAACAGAAGCCAATAACAATTTCAGAACTGAATTTCATTCATCACCAATAACCATCTCATGACTCTCCTTTTTTTCCTCCATCAAAAAAACTCACCACACTCATTCATTAGAGGAAACCATAACTGAATCCATCACACAGGGAAAACCGAGTTGGATCCGGGACGTTCATCATTGGTTTCGTAATCGTCACAGCTTCAATACCATTCAGTTCATCACAGTTTGAATCTGACTTCCACTCATGACGACGATAATCCGATCCACATATCTTCTTCATCAAATCTGCACAAAAACAGAGCTACAAAACTGAGTCTGTTCAACTTCATAAGGACTTGTATTCATCGCCAATCTTACGAACGCGAGCTTGCATATTTGTCATTCGTCAATCAATCAAGCAAACTGATTTGAATTCGTAGCTTGTCATCTATCGCGACATCGTTTTCGTCTTACCTTCATTAACATCATCAACTTTGTCATCAACAAGAGCAAGTCAAATTCGCAAAAGAGAAAGAGGATTGAATCAGAAGCAAAAGTTGAGGAGGAAGCATTATCGAATCGAAGCAAGCACGGATCGCAGTTTGTTCGTCGACGCACAGGTACGGAATCTGATCCATCATTTAATATTTGTGACTTTGCTTAGGGATTTCATTATGAGTTTGTGAGTGTCGCGGTTCTCGGCGGCTTTGATCCGGTTTTGCGTGCTCTTTGTTGTGAGTTCCATTCCTGACTTTGAGTTCGAGCGCGGAGAACTGGTGAGGTCCGTGTCAGTGATTTGGTGTTCGGTGGAGTTTTCTTTGAGGGAGGTTAAAGTTGTGAACGCAAGCGAATTCGGCGGTGAGAGCTTGGAGGAGGTAGGAGAACATGATGTTTGAGAGGTGGTTGCGGACGGCGGCTAGGAGCGTTGAACGCAGGTCGAGGAAGTTTCGCAAGGGTTTAGGTTATGGATGTTGTTGGAGGTTTTGTACCGATGAGGTTCGGTGGCGGCGTTTAGGCTAAGAGAGGGAGAAGAGGGCGGTGCTCCGGCAAGGCTTGGCGGCGGCGGTTGAAATTGAAGATGAAGGTGTGGCTGCAGGAGGCCGAGGGAGAGAGTTGGCTTTGTTCTGTTTTGTTTTGCGTTTTATAATGTTAAGAGTTTTGTGTTTTATAAGTTTCATAATAAAAAATGAAATAAGAAATTTGATGAAGAAGGGGAGATTCCGAGGAGATAAGAGATAAGAGATGCTGGAAAATTTTGTGATTTCCTCCCTACCGCCGGTGACACTTGTCACCGTCCGGTAGGATACCTCCATTGCCATTCTATGTGAGAGGCTCTACTGTAAGCATCGTGCACTTGCATTTCCAGCCGCTTGATGCAATTACCTGGGAAAGTCTCCAGATCCGACGCTCATCCCTCCAGTCAAGTGTTGACCGCAGGCATACCGTGCACCCTCCCTCTTTGTTGCGTTTGGGTTTTGCCCTCATTGCTGCTTGCACCCCCCGTAGGCCCAGTTCCTTTTTTTCTTAATTTCTTTTTTTCCTAGTTGAACCCCCTCCAGCATTTCCTTAGTTTTTATTTCTTTTTTTCATAATAATTCCATTTTAATTCATTTTAAATACTATAATACATCAGAAAATTATATAAAAAATATATTTAGTTTCATAACTCCCTTTAGTTTTTTTTCATATTTTTATTTTTCTGATTTAATTAATTTTCATTTTTTATGTCAAGTTTCTTTTAATTTCTTCTTCATTTAGTTTCCAATATTAACACATCATCTTGTAAAATTTATTTCTTTCATCTCGATTAACTTGTTTACTTCGTTCTTTTTGCATAATTTCATTAACTCATAAAAGTACCTAAAAAAAATTTTCTTATATTTTTAATTCCATTTTAGCCATAGTTTTGTAAGTTGTATTTGTGCGTTTCCGTTACTTGTTCTTAAGCGATTTCGTGCGATTACTTAGTGGAGTTTCTTTGTAAATTTTTGTGAGATATTTTGATGCATTGTTAGTTGCTGGTTGTTGACTTTAGAAATTTAATTTCATAATTTTCTCATGTCATTTGATATTTGTTTGGAGTTTTGTTTCTTAGGTAGCGTTTCGTGCCTCCTTATTCCTTCTTGCTAACATAGTTTGAGGAAGGCATATATGCCATCCTGTTAGGATTTGTGGGTCTTCATTTTAGGGTTAGGTACTAACGTTGTTGAGTGTGTTTGGCTTGTAATTGTCATCTTTTGGTTTGCGTAAATATTTTCATTTCACTTGTATGCTTGTTACTAACCTTGCAGGGGCTATGGTAAGTGTGAGATGTGGGAATTGAGTTCCACATCTCCAACTCTCATCTCTTCCTCTTATGTTTATGTGAACTAACCATTTGTTGTTGGGCTTAGGACTTTCTCATCCCTTCTTCTATCTTCTTCTCTTCCTCTTTCCTTCTTCATTAGGATAGAAACCTCACTAACCCTTAGGACATCCATGCATGTTAACACTTAGGATTATTTTAGTCCCCCCTTTAGAATTTTTCCTTTGAGATCCTTTGGTGCTCTCTCTTCTCATCTTCAAACTTAATTCTAATTCACTTAATAAAGGTTGAGTACTTTCATGTGACATGAGACTTTGCTATGAGATGCTTGCACGCGTTCCATTTCGGAGCGAGGTGTGAGTCATCACTCATGGTGGATAGGTCTTAGCATGAGTACTTCACAAACAAAAGCTAAAAAACACTTCTTAATCCAAAAAAAACCACAAAAACACTTAATAATGGAAATAGGCCAGTGTGCTCAAGCCTTCACTTGTGGGACTAGCTTTGGGGATTTCCTCCATAGATAGGTGTGCATCTTGCGCATTCCATTTTGGGATTATGTGAGACGTACACATCCCATTGAGTAAGACTTAGGTACGCTTACCTATGCCAACCTTCACTCATAGAAGCTTCTAAAAAACACAAACAAATAATAAGTGTCTTTCCTTCGGGAATTCTTTTCTCATCTCATTCGCTCCGTACGCGAACTTGCTCCTACATGTCACTTTGCAAGACGGTTATGCACTCGTCTTCCGAGTCTGCAACACCTGAGCAATGGCATAGGCAGTTCAAGCTTAATTCACAAGAAATTTTCCTTTGTTACCCCTAGTTAGGGGAACTACGGCGTCTCTGATCCTCATTATCCTGATGAGGTACGTAGGCAGCAGGGTAGGGCCCGTTCGAGCACAATCTTTATTTTCCCTACATTTTTTCTCTTTGTTTCTTATTTCAATTCTTTTTCGGCTCCAGTTCCAATTCATTTCTTTTCTTTTGCTGCAGTTTTCATACCCTCACCATTTGAAACAGTTTTCTTTTGCAAGCGTGGATCCCATCAGGCACGGCGGACGATCTGGGTGCTAATACCATCCTAGGTCGTAACCGACTCCCGAACTCAGTCTCTTTGGTTCGTAGGACCTTGTCATTTCCTTCTTCCTTAGGTTTGTGTAACATTACCTTTCCCATTCTTTCGGGATAAAAATGTATGGCTGGCGACTCTATTCTTTTTCCGCGCCACTTTCGCGTTTGTACCAGGATGGAAATCCGGGGAGCGACAGCTGGCGAGTCTACTGGGGATCGAACCCAGAATCTCTGGTTCCCCTGTGAGTCTCTCCTAGTGCTTGTGTGTTACTGTTTCATTGGGTGATGTTTGTTTGTTGTGGCTTGTTGTATTTTATTGTTGTTTGTTTACAGCTTTATTTACAGCTTTATTTACAGTTTTTAGTATTTATTTTCCGCATCATATATCATATTGGACTGTCTGGACTGGTTTTCTGTTTGGTGGGCTTGGGGAATACTGTTTCTGAGAGATAAGCCAAGTACCCGACTTGAGTGCACCCTAGGATTAGAGTGGACATATTGTACTCGCATGTGACATGATGAGTGGCGATGTGTTTCACGCCCAGATTGCGACCGTCTTGGAAATATCTTGTGTGGGGATTTCCTCCACTTCGGGATAGGACCCTGATATTTATGTGCATCTGGGGACCGATCATTGAGAACCTTTGTGGAAACAACCCTCTCCAGTGGTGGCAGTGGCAGACCACATTTTGTGGCAAACCCATTCACACCCGAGGGTCCACTAGGGACTCGCATAGGATGGCCTGGTTCTCTTATAGGAACTCAGTCAAAGCATCTGGTCGTATGACATTAGTACTGTATCCTACGGGATGAATGTACTATTGTTTCTCGATTTCAGCGCTTGAAGCTGGGAACCTATAGGGGATGCTTGTTTTTCCCGGACTCAGCTGAGGCCTCCCTACGTAGTATATAATGCCTAACCGATTCCCTGATTTGGTCATGAGCCATTTCTCGGAAATGGTGAAAGTATTATTTCTATTCAGCTTTGAGAGTCCGTGATGTTTGACCCGGAGCACACCTGTGAGATTAGGGATAGGTTTACAGGTTTGCAGGAACCCTTGACCACATCATACCCTTGTTACTAGTACAGTTCACGTTCTGATTCAGTTACTTTGGTTCCGGAGTTCTGGTTTTCTTGTTCTGGTATTCTTGGTACTGTGGTCCTGAGATTTTCTTCAGAGAGTTGTGATTATCAGAGAGTGTGACTCAGTGGACTTTTGGTTTGTCAGTTATTCAGAGGGGCCCTTGTCAGTGTCCAGATTCCAGACAGTCCCAGATGACCATATGTCTTTGCATTTGCATCTGCATTGCATATTTGCATCATTAATCATTGTTTTGTTCTTATTCACAGGTTCATATCTTTGCTTCCGGTTCCGGTATCCTCTTCAAGATGGAAGATCCTCGCAAGCAAAATATTCACTTCAAGTTCTTTGACACCAAGGTTGGCTTGTTGAAGAAGATGGTAAAGCTGATTACACCCAACCATGTGGAGAGATTCAGGAAAGCTTACGGGAGTATTCTTGATGTGGTGGTAGAGCTAGATCCTTCCGAGAGGAGTGTCATTCATACCCTGCTTCAGTATTATGATCCTCAGCTCCGTTTCTTCACGTTTCCTGATTTTCAGCTAAGTCCTTTGCTGGAGGAGTATGCTCTGATCTTGGGTGTGCCGGTTCGAGACCAGGTTCCTTTCAATTCTGAGATGAGTAGACCTGCACCTGAGGCTATTGCTAAGGCTCTTTATTTGAGCTCTTCGGCTGTGAAGTCTTTGACCATCATTAAAGGAGGTGTGCCTGGGTTTTCTTTGGATGCTCTAGTGAAGAAGGCGGAAGAATTGGCTGTTGAAGAAGAATGGGATGTTGTCTGTGCTATCTTGGCTCTTTCTATCTATGGCATTATCTTGTTTGCTGATATGGAGAAGTTCATAGATATAAATGCCATACATCTCTTTTTGCTGAAGAATCATGTGCCTACCTTACTCGGGGATTTGTATTACTCAGTTCACTACAAAACTGAGAAGAAGAAGGGAGGTTTGGTCCGTTGTTGTGCTCCTCTATTTCACATGTGGTTCATGAGGCATCTGCCTAGTACGGGAGTGTTTAGTGACCACATCTTGGTATGGGCTCAGAAGCTGGAAAAGTTGCTTGCCAAGGATGTCAGGTGGTTTACTCAAAGGCTGCAAGGTGCACGTTTCATCACTAGCTGCAGAAGTTATCTTAATGTACCTTTATTGGGAGTAATTGGAGGGATTAATTACAATCCAATCCTGTTAAGAAAACAATTGGGATATGCCTTGAGAGAGGTTCCTGAAGATTTGAAGTTGACCCCTATTTTCTACTTCTCAATGAAAGATAATATGCCCTTAGTGAGGAAGGTGGCTGGAGCCTGGAAGTGCATTAAAGGAGAAGGGATAGCTAGCTTTGAAAAGTGCAACAATCAGACATTCCTAGAGTATGAAGCTTGGTTGAAAGACAGAGCCAGAAGAGTTTTGTTGCCATTCTCACAGCCAGTTCCTCCAGTTGCTGAGTCCATTGATACTGTGTCTTTGGAGGAGTTCAAGAAGTTGGAAGCCCAGCTAAATGCAGTTAGAGTTGAAAATACTGAGATGGTAAGCCTGTACCACCAAGCCAACATGGCCAAGATTGAAGCTGAAGAGAAGTTGCTGAAGATGCAGACTACTTTGGAGGCTAAGGAGAAGGACTTTGCAGGTAAAAAAGCCCATTTCCACAAGTTAGGGATGATGGAAGCCCAAAGAGAAGCTGAGCGCAAGAAGAATTGAAAGACCCTCAAAGATGCTCGTCAGTCTATTGTCTGGTAGCGGGAACAGAGAGAGCAAGAGCTGAAGCAATATAAGGAAAAAGAAGAGTTCTTTGAAGTCCAGATGGCTTACAAAAAAGAAGAGGTGGAGCAGGTCCACAAGATTCGCCGAGAAAAGACCCAGCAGCTAGCAGATAGTCAGCAAGCTCTCGAAGCAGCACTCAAAGAGATTGAAGACCTCAAGTTGATGGCTGGAGTCAAGAAGGTCAGATCTAATGTGGGGTTCAGTGAAGGAGCTTCAGGGTCCTCAGGCAGTGGTTTTGCTTCTTAGTTTGTTTTATTTATATCTAGATTACCTACAGGCATGTTGTAGGAGTCCTGGTTGTTTGTTTTTCCTTTGCAAGAGCTTGTACCCTACGGGGAATTCTGTTTTATTTGCCTAATAGGCTGACTTATGTTATGTTTTTTTCCACTATTTCTTGGTTTGCCTGCTGTTACGGTTTGAAAGTGGTTTTTCGCGAAGGTTTCTGAAAGTCGAGGATCAGTGCCCATCTGGTTTTCTTTGCTAAATACCGGAACCGGGGCATGAATGACCTTGGATTGGAAACATAAACAACTGCATTGCATACATATAACCTGTTTGTTTATTTTGCAGGTAGTGTCTCAGTTACTAACATGTTTTGTGTAACAGGAAATATAGCTCCCCGTAAAGTTCGGGAACAACCAGTAGCGCATCGGTATCCGACAAAGATTAACAGAGAACGAGCCATGGACCAGATGCAAGCGGACTTGGCAGATCTGAGACTGAGAATGGATAACTTTATGACAGTGATGGCCGGCATGGGGAAAAAACAAGAGCGTCTGTGGGAGATGATTGAGAACAGTCAACCCAGGAACACTGCTGTTGCTGCTACTGCTGATAATCGTACCGGTGCGGGCGCACGTCAGGTTGAAATTCCTATTGCTCAACCAGGAGTGACTATCATCAATGATGGGTTGAATAACATTCAAATGGATAATCATGACGACCAGTTCACTTTACTTGACGAAGCTGAAGGTCAAGGAGCTGAGATGAACAAGAGGTTCGAAGAGATGGTTGAGCAAATCAAAGCTATTCAGTCCCAGAGCTCTTTGGGATTTGATATAACAGATTTGGGCTTGGTTACTGGGGTCAGGATCCCATACAAGTTCAAAGTTCCAACCTTTGAGAAGTATAACGACACTGCATGCCCGAAGACACATCTTAAATCATTTGTTGGGAGAATTGTTGCTCACACAGATGATGAGAAACTCTGGATGTATTATTTTTAAGACAACTTGTTGGGAGCTTCGTTGGAATGGTACATGAAGCTCAGCAGAGTTAATATCAAGAGTTGGAAGGATCTAGCTGAAGCCTTTGTGAGGCAGTATCAATACAACATGGACATGGCTTCGAACCGCAGGCAGTTGCAGCACATGGCTCAGACGGCTAAAGAAGGTTTCAAAGAGTATGCACAGAGGTGGCGCCAACTCGCTGCCAGGGTGCAACCACCGCTGCTAGAGAACGAAATGGCTGATATGTTTATGGGTACTCTGCATGGTGTTTTTCTTGAAAGACTGGCGTCCAGTTCTGCCACCAAATTCAATGATATTGTTATTGTTGGAGAAAGAGTGGAGACCTTGCTGAAGATGGGGAAGATACATGATCATAGTGCTAGTAGCTCAAATGGAGCGAGGAAAACTTTTAGTGGACCTCCCAGAAGACGAGAGGGCGAGACAAACGCTGTATTTGGCCAAGGTCGGGGCCGTGGTTATAGAAGACCCTACGAGCATGTGGCTGCTGTCACAATTCCTGCAGCTCCAGTACAACAGATGCTACCTCCACAACAACAACATCAACAACAACAACAACCTCGAACCAACTATCAGCAGAGACCGTATCAGCCAAGGCCAACTCGCCCGGCTAATAGGGTGATTGAGGCTATCCCTATGACGTATGCTGCCTTACTTCCAAGACTGTTGGACTTGAACCTAATTCAACTGAGGACTTTGGCACCACCACCTCTTGGAGAGCTTCTAGTTGGTTATGATGTCAACGCACAATGCGCTTTCCACTCTGGAGCACTCGGACACTCGACTGAGAAGTGTAGGGCTTTGCATCACAAGGTTCAGGATCTTGTGGACTCAAAAGCAATCAACTTTGCGCCGCCGCCGAATGTCAACTTAAACCCTATGCCTAATCATGGAGGGGCAAGAGTTAATGTTGTTGAGGATGGCGACAAGTTGAGCCTGGTGTTGAGTATTGATGAAGTGAAGACACCTTTGAGGGTAGTGAAAGAGAGACTGTTGAATGGTCAAGTGTTTCCTGGTTGCTGTCTTGATTGTGAAGACTGTATGAATGCTGAGAATGGCTGTGAGAAATTGAAGATGGTTTTGCAGGGTTTGATTGATGTTGGATCCTTGCAGTTCAGTAAAGTTGGTAATGAAGAGGCTGATGATGTGTCAACCATTACTATTTTCTACGATGAAGCTGACATGCCTGTCAGAAGAGAGCCGGTTACAATCTATGCTCCTCAGATTAGTCCCGTAACTATTACCGTACCTGGGCCTGTGTCGTACACAGATGATAGAGCCATTCACTGGCATTATGGCTCCGATGTTTATGTAGCTGGACAGAAGATGGAGAGCAGATCTGTTGCTGACCCGACTGTGGAGAATGTCGGAGGTGTTGGGGGTTTCACCCGAAGTGGTAGGTTATTCGCTCCCCCTGTGCTGAGAGGGGATCCTGAGGTTGAGGCTTCGTCCAAGGCCAAGGGAAAACAAGCTGTGAATGATGAGTCAACTACTCCTGTGGCTGGGCAGGGTACGTTTGAGAAAGAAGTCGAGGAATTCATGAGGATTATTAAAAAGAGTGACTACAAGGTGGTTGATCAACTAAACCAGACGCCTTCAAAGATTTCTATCTTGTCACTACTGATGTGCTCTCCCGCACACCGAGAAGCCTTATTGAAAGTCTTGCAAATGGCTTACGTTCCTCAGGAGATCACGGTCAACCAACTTGAGGCTGTTGTTGGAAGTGTCAACGCAAGCCATGGCTTAGGCTTTCCTGACAGAGACCTCACTTCGGAGGGCAGAAACCACAACAAAGCACTACACATCACGATGGAGTGAAAGGGCGCTATGCTGTCTCATGTTCTTGTAGACACAGGCTCTTCCTTGAATGTGCTTCCAAAGAAGGCGTTGATGAAGCTTAATATTGATGGGATTTTCCTGACGCCGAGTGATCTGGTTGTTAAAGCTTTCGATGGTTCAAGAAGATCAGTTTTTGGAGAGGTTGAGCTGCCCATCAAGATAGGCTCTCAAGTCTTCAAAAGTGTGTTCTATGTTATGGATATCCAGCCTGCATATAGTTGTTTGTTGGGAAGGCCGTGGATACATGCTGCTGGAGCCGTCACTTCAACCCTGCAACAGAAGCTTAAATACGTGGTTGACGGCCAGGTCATCACAGTCTGTGGGGAAGAGGACATATTCGTCAGCCATTTGTCGACGTTCAAGTATGTAGAAATAGATGGTGAAATCCATGAGACTTTATGCCAAGCTTTCGAAGCAGTAAACGTCAGCATCCTGACCCCTATGGAGAAGAGCATTGAGAAGGAGGGCACATCCATCCATTCCTACAGAGAAGCGAAAGAGGTTGTGCAATCAGGCAGTGCCCAGGGCTGGGGCAAGCTGTTGGAGCTGGAAAAGAAAGATGATAAGTTTGGCTTAGGGTATCAACCTAGTGGAGCTACTCCGAGTGGTAAGGCCATCACGTTCACAAGTGCTGGGTTGCTTGACCGCAACCATGTCTGTACAGCAAGCCAAGATGGGGATAGTGACGGAGACTGGGACAATTGGATCCACCCGTGTGCACCCAGCGAGGAGCTAGCAAATTGGTCTGCAAAAGACATTTTTCAAGTCACCTGGCTCTCAGAGTAATTATTTTGTTTCCTTTTATTAGCATACTACATTGTCAAATCCAGCATTCTGCCCAAGATGCTTGGATCCATTGTATTGGGCCACCATGTTTTGTATTGCATCATTATTTTGATATGAAATAAAAGGACATTTTAAGACAAACTGTGTTCCCTGTCTTTGTTTTTAATTTTTTTCACAAAAATATAAAAATGGCAATGTGTTTTTTCCTTTTTGTCTTTGTGTTAGCGTCTTTTTTTCAAAATGAGCAGATTCTGAATAAGCACATCATCTGTGCAGTGATGATCATCCGGATTCCACGGATAACGTTCCTGCTATGACTATGCATGACTTTGATAATCCAGTCTACCAAGCTGATGAAGGGGTTGAGGAAGACTGCGACCTCCCTGAAGAATTGGTCAGATTGTTGAAACAAGAGGAATGAGTTATTCAGCCTCATCAAGAGGAGATTGAGATCATCAACATTGGCAGTGAAGATGCAAAGAAAGAAATCAAAATTAGGGCAAATCCGCAGGCCGACGTCAAGAAAGAGTTGATCAGTATGCTGAGAGACTATGTGGATATCTTTGCTTGGTCATATCAAGATATGTCAGGGTTAGATACCGACATCGTGATGCATAAGCTACCTCTGAGAGAGGACTGTCCTCCTGTAAAGCAAAAATTGAGAAGAACTCGCCCTGACATGGCGATGAAGATTAAAGAGAAGGTTCAGAAGCAGTGGGATGTCGGGTTCCTTGCTGTGACTAGTTACTCACCTTGGGTAGCTAACATTGTTCCTGTACCTAAGAAGGACGGCAAGGTCCGGATGTGCGTTGACTACTGGGATTTGAACAGAGCAAGCCCGAAAGATGATTTTCCATTGCCACACATTGACGTGTTGGTAGGCAATACTGCTCAATTCTCGGTATTCTCCTTCATGGATGGCTTCTCCGGTTATAATCAGATAAAGATGGCGCCGGAAGACATGGAGAAGACAACGTTCATTACCCCGTGGGGTACATTCTGCTATAAGGTCATGCCCTTTGGTTTGAAGAACGCCGGGGCAACTTATCAACGGGCGATGGTCACATTGTTCCATGACATGATCCACAAGGAGATTGAGTGTTATGTGGATGATATTATTGCAAAGTCCTGAGACGAAGAGGAGCATTTGGTCAACCTGAAGAAGCTTTTTGATAGATTGATCTAGTACAAGCTGAGGTTGAATCCGAACAAGTGCACTTTCGGAGTGCATTCCGGGAAACTGCTGGGTTTCATTGTAAGTCAAAGAGGAATTGAGGTAGATCCTGCTAAAGTAAAAGTTATTCAAGATATGCCTGCACCGAAGACAGAAAAAGAAGTGTGTGGGTTTTTAGGGAGGTTGAACT
Organism: Lathyrus aphaca; assembly: GCA_963966055.1. Classification (NCBI taxonomy): domain Eukaryota; kingdom Viridiplantae; phylum Streptophyta; class Magnoliopsida; order Fabales; family Fabaceae; genus Lathyrus; species Lathyrus aphaca. Next base: position 447,207,222 of record OZ014522.1, on the reverse strand, counting down.
ACATTTCTCGGTTCATATCTCATCTAACTGCCACGTGCGAACCAATATTCAAGTTGCTAAGAAAAGAGCAAACGGTCAGGTGGAACGATGATTGCCAAAGAGCTTTCGACAAAATAAAAGAATATTTGCAGGAGCCTCCAATTATAATGCCTCCAGTGGAAGGAAGACCTTTAATCATGTACTTGACCGTGCTAGAAGGGTCAATGGGGTGTGTGCTCGGCCAACATGACGAGTCTGGTCAAAAAGAGTATGCCATTTATTACCTTAGCAAAAAGTTTACCGACTGTGAATCCCGATATTCGCTGCTCGAGAAAACTTGCTGCGTTTTGGTATGGGTTGCTCGCCGACTGAGGCAGTACATGTTGACTCATACCACATTGCTCATTTCCAAAATGGATCCTGTCAAGTACATCTTTGAGAAACCAGCGTTGACCGGAAGGGTTGCTAGGTAGCAGATGATTTTAACTGAATACGATATCCAGTATACTTCTCAGAAAGCCATCAAGGGAAGTGTATTGTCGGATTACCTTGCACAGCAACCTCTTGAAGATGATTATCAGCCAATGAAGTTTGATTTCCCTGATGAGGACATCATGTACCTCAAAACAAACGATAATGAGGAACCACTTCCGGAGGAGGGGCCTGACCCTGAATCCAAATGGAAGTTGATGTTTGATGGGGCCGTCAATATCAATGGTCGTGGAGTTGGTGCCTTACTTATTACTCCTGAAGGTGTTCACTTACCCTTCGCTGCCAGAATTACTTTTGGCTGCACCAACAATGAAGCGGAATACGAGGCGTGTATAATGGGAATTGAGGAGGCTATTGATCTTCGGATTAAGAACCTCGATATATTCGGAGATTCAGCCCTCGTCATTAACCAGGTTACCGGCAAGTGGTATACGCATCAAGAGCATCTAATTCCATACAGGGATTATGCTAGAAAACTGTTGACGTTCTTCACGACAGTTAAACTTCAATACATACCACGTGATGAAAATCGGTTTGCCGACGCATTGGCCACTCTGTCTTCGTCAATTAAAGTCTTGTGTTGGAATTATGTGCCCATAATTGATATATCCAAGCTTGACGCTCCAGCTTACGTTTTCTCTGTAGACGCCGTGTCTGACGAGAAACCTTGGTACTTTGATATCAAGTTATTCCTGGAAAAGCAAGAATACCCAACTGGGGCATCTTCCAATGACAAGAAGACCTTGAGGCGACTTGCTGCTAGCTTCTTCTTGAACACAGGCGGGGTTTTGTACAAGAGAAACTTCGACATGGTCTTGCTCAGATGTGTGGATAGACACAAAGCAAGCCTGTTGATGCAAGAAGTCCACGAAGGATCTTTCGGTACCCATGCAAGAGGGCATGCTATGACAAAGAAATTGCTGAGATCAGGGTATTACTGGATGACAATGGATGCAGACTGTTGTTCATTCGCTCGTAAATGCCACAAGTGCCAAATATATGCAGACAAAGTGCATGTTCCTCCAAGCCTGCTCAATGTCATGTCATCTCCTTGGCCCTTTTCTATGTGGGGCATTGACATGATCGGGAAGATCGAGCCAACTGCTTCAAATGGTCATCGCTTCATCTTGGTCGCGATTGATTACTTTACCAAATGGGTAGAAGCAGCATCTTATGCCAACGTCACTCGTCAAGTGGTGGCAAGATTTCTGAAAAGAGACATCATATGCAGATACGGAGTTCCCGAAAGGATCATTACTGACAATGGTTCTAATCTCAACAACAAGATGATGGCAGACTTGTGTCGGGACTTCAAAATTCAGCATCACAATTCTTCTCCTTACCGACCAAAGATGAATGGTGCGGTAGAGGCAGCTAACAAGAATATCAAGAAGATTGTGCAGAAAATGGTTGTTACCTACAAAGATTGGTATGAGATGTTACCGTTTGCTTTGCATGGGTACCGAACGTCAGTCAGGACGTCAACATGGGCAACTCCCTTCTCTCTGGTGTATGGCATGGAAGCAGTCCTGCCTGTTGAAGTAGATATTCCTTCATTGCGCGTGATGATGGATGTCAAGCTGGATGAGGCTGAATGGGTGCGTGCTCGTTATAATCAGCTATGTCTAATTGAGGAAAAGAGATTAGCGGCTATTTGTCATGGTCAGCTTTATCAGAGGAGAATGAAGCATGCATTCGATCAACGAGTACGTTCTCGGGAATATCAAGTGGGAGAGCTTGTGTTGAAGAGGATCGTTCCTCCCGGTTCAGATCACAGGGGCAAGTGGACCCCAAACTATGAAGGACCATTCATAGTGAAGAAAGTCTTTTCAGGAGGAGCGCTGATGCTCACCACTATGGATGGAGATGACTTCCGATCCCCTGTTAACTCGGACGCAGTTAAAAAATACTTCGCATAAAGAGACCCGCTGGACACACAAAAAAAAACATAATTATAGTCCAGGCAAAAAAAGGGCATCCCGGAGAGCTAAAAAAAGAATAAAAAATTAGGGAAAAAATTAGGGAAATAAATAAAAAAAATGTACACCCGCTGAGTTGAAAAGCCACATTGGACAGCTCAGGCAAAAAAGGGTATCCCGGTGGATTGAAAACCCGAAAGGGCGATCCACGCAAAACAAGGGAATAAGCGAACAACTGTGATCCGAGTTAGCTGAACCACGTCATCGTCTTGTACAACTTGACAATATCAGAAGGATAGGAAACAGTCCCCTCATCCTCTCAGAAAGCCAAAGCAGAATGGAGAGTCTCGAAGACATGCAGGTCATAGCAGGAATGGAACTCCTTGGAATGTCGTGTACATTTCCATTAGGATAGTTTCTGTTTCTCAATTTTATAGTGGCTACCTCTTTCCAGGTGGTTGCTTCCTGATGTAAAATCTTTGCCTATTCAGAGGCCATTCAATAAAAAGAATATTCAGTCAAAAAGCTGTGTGTGTTTATTTTTGTTTGCAAAATGTCCTGAATTTTTAGCAAAAATAGCATTGCATCTGAACATGGTGATAATTTTGAAAAGAAAACTGACATGCAGGGAAACTGTAACTCTCTTTGAGTGTCGGGTGACGATTCATGAATAGATCATTCCATGCAAATCCCCGGGGCACACTTGTGTTTTCTGTTGTTGCAGGTTGCAGGATGGCGTCACATTCTCTCAAGCAATTACTCTTTCCCAATAGAGTATCTCCCCAAGCAGAGATTTCTTCCCTCGGCAGGTATCTGACAGTCTGACATCTCCAGCAGAGATTTCATTCAGTTAAGCCTTGGCAGCAGCCCAAGCAATTTCCTCTTCCCCAGTGAAGTAGTAGTCCATTCTTCCCTAGTGGAGTATGCCGGCAGGTATCTGAAAGCCTGACATCACCAGAGTTGGAATTATCGGAATTCTATCCTCAGCAAGAGTCCTTCCCGACAGGTGGGACTAAAAGCATGATATCCCCTCAGAATCTTGAATCAGCAGATGCTCTCCCCAGCCAGAGTATTGTTCAAGCAGCTTCTCCAGCCAAGTCTGAAGATGATCCTGTCCCCACAGAGTTCATATTTGATTTTCACCTCCGTCAGTGAAATATTTCCCAGCAAAGTTGCCATACTTTCGGGTATTTTTGATGATACAGTCAGGTATTCATCACCTCAGTCAGAGTTGGGTATTCAGACTTCTTGACTTGTCTTCCCCTGCAGAGTTGTAACTCTTGCTGCCAATCAGGCATTGGCTTATCGCTCGTCCTCATTTTTCAACACTCGTCTGTGTTATCTCTAAGCAAAGTTCTCCCCAGAAGGGACATATTACTGCTTTATTGCTGCTCGTCTGCATCTTTCAACACTCGTCTGTGTTAGCTCTGTGGTATTGCTCGTTTGCTCTCTCCAGCAGTGGTATGATTACCTTGATTTTGCTCGTCTGCAATCTCAAACACTCGTATGTGTTATGATACCTCATCTGTCTTTGCTTGTCTGCGATGTTCAACACTCGTCTGTGTTCTGATATAATCTTTGTTGTTGCTCGTCTGCAAGTTCCAATGCTCGTCTGTGTTGTGGTATCTATTATGCTGTTACTCGTCTGCAACTTTCCAACACTCGTCTACGTTTGGTATTAGATCCTTTGCTGCACTCGTCTGTGTTTGGTTATCTTATTTGCTATTGCTCGTCTGCTCCGACGCTCGTCTGTGTTTGGCATTCCCGATACTTGTGGATACTCGTCTGTATCATCTCCAGCACTCGTCTGTGTTGTGTACCTGTTGAAGCTCGGATACTCGTCTGTATCATCCCAGCACTCGTCTGTGTTATGCCTTGTGAAGATTTGTTGTTTATCCTGATACTTCTATTGCTGCTTCAAATGCTCGTCTGTGTTTGAATTTCTGGTATTCGTCTATACCAGTGGCTGATACTCGTCTGTATCATTTCCTGAAACGCTCGTCTGTGTTTCTCAGATCATTGTCTGATACTCGTCTGTATCATTGACTTATGGCACTCGTCTGTGTTATCTTGATGATCATCCAATACTCGTCTGTATTGAAGAGGTTTAAAATCCTGACATTGGGAATTAATGTCAAAATGGTTACCGGTACTGGCGTAACAGGTAAATCCGAAGGAGGCTCATCTGTCTCAGGCACCAATTATTATTGTTGCTACACCTGGCGTAACAAGTTTGCTAAGAAGACTCGTTTGTCTTGTACCATATATCCGCGGATAATATATGAAGAAGGTTCGTCTACCTTGATTGCATGTCTATCCCACAGACTTAAGTGCATTACCGGTCCTGGCGTAACAGGGAAATCCGAAGAAGACTCGTCTGTCTCATGCTATATGCAGTTTTGAGGACTCGTATGTCCAGCTCCTGGCGTCACAGGATCGTTTGAAGACTCGTCTGTCAACATGTTCTTATTCCAGATATCAGTTTCAACTTGGTGGAAGCTCGTCTGCTTTTCTCCTTGTTCTTATCCCCAGAGCGTCATCTGGTTGGGTTTATTTCCCGGTGTTGCATTCTTCGTCAGAGTGCAAATTTCTGGTCTTCTTGGTATTCAACCACAGTTTATCTTGAATGGTCGATAGCCCGTACTATCGTCCTTTTCAGATTAACTGATGATTGAATAGAGGCAGCTGTAACACCCCAAATTTGCCCTCTCATTTTCATATCATTATCATATCATTTTCATATTTCGCACTGCATCATTAGCATAGAAAGATGAAGCATGACATTCATTATTGAAGCATAGCATAAGCTGGCAGTGATTTCAGTTCATCGATTCGATTCAAAGGGACGTTTGACCTAACCTTGGTCAAACTATCTAAGGATTATCTCAACTGCAAGTCATCTGCGTTGGTGGTTATTTCTCAGGCAGCGTGTTTCAAAGTCGGGTCATGTTGCGTACAAAGGTCACCTGTTTGCCAAGCAGTGGTTCATGCGATTGGTTTTGGATTCAAAGATTCAGGTTTATTATGATGACACTCAGAGTGTGATTTATCCAGAAGATCGGTAATTTCTGTGGAAGTGATGCAAAGCTGGTTGGGATTAAAGTTTCGTGTCTATGCGTGTGTTTGTGTTCATTGGTCCATTCCACAAAATACCAAGTTCCGTATCAACTTTTAAAACCATTTTTGTCAAATTATCCATTAAATCAATTCTATTCATTCCCCATTTTTTTTCTTTACACTAAACCATATTCATTTTTTTTCTAGATTTACCTTTAACTAAACCATAATCCTTATTTTTTTCTTTCTTTCTCAATTTCATTAATCCATTTTTAATTTCAATTTCATTAATCCATTTTCTTGTTATAATTCTTCTTAATCCATTTTCTTTTACAATTTCTGTTATAATTCTTCTTAATCCATTTTCTTTTACAATTTCTGTTATAATTCTTTTTAATCCAATTTCTTTTACAATATTTGTTAGTCCATTTTTCCTTTTACCAATTCTTTTAATTCATTTTTATTTACAAATATTTCTCTTCAGCCCATTACCAAGGACCCCACTCCACTCATGTAAAGCATTTCCCAAAATACCACGTCAACACGCAAGCAAAAAAAAGCATATGCCAATCACACAAAAACGGTGAACCAAAACGCAAATGGATACTAGCCAAAACGCATCAAAGGCAATCACACAGTACACACGCAAAGAATCACTAGAGAAGGAAGTAACAGAAAAAAGAAGTAACAAAAAATAACAGAATTTGAAGAAAAGAAGAGAATAACAACAAGGAGGTCACGAAAAAAATCATGGAGAATAACCGATTCATCTTTCTCCACCCATAACAGAATTTTTCTCTCTTCATCATCTTCATGATAACAAAAATAGAATTTCCTTTCTTCATATCAACAAAAACCAAAACTCTTTAACCCGTATCTTCATCAACAGAAGCCAATAACAATTTCAGAACTGAATTTCATTCATCACCAATAACCATCTCATGACTCTCCTTTTTTTCCTCCATCAAAAAAACTCACCACACTCATTCATTAGAGGAAACCATAACTGAATCCATCACACAGGGAAAACCGAGTTGGATCCGGGACGTTCATCATTGGTTTCATAATCGTCACAGCTTCAATACCATTCCGTTCATCACAGTTTGAATCTGACTTCCACTCATGACGACGATAATCTGATCCACATATCTTCTTCATCAAATCTTCTTCATTATGAGTTTGTGAGTGTCGCGGTTCTCAGAGGTTTTCATCCGGTTTTGCGTGCTCTTTGTTGTGAGTTCCATTCCTGACTTTGAGTTCGAGCGCGGAGAACTGGTGAGGTTCGTGTCGGTGATTTGGTGTTCGGTGGAGTTTTCTTTGATGGAGGTTAAAGTTGTGAACGCAGACAAATTCGGCGGTGAGATCTTGGAGGAGGTAGGAGAACATGATGTTTGAGAGGTGGTTGCGAACGGCGGCTAGGAGCTTTGAACGCATGTCGAGGAAGTTTCGCAAGGGTTTAGGTTATGGATGTTGTTGGAGGTTTTGTACCGATGAGGTTCGGTGGCGGCGTTTAGGCTAAGAGAGGAAGAAGAGGGCGGTGCTCCGGCGAGGCTTAGCAGCGGCGGTTGAAATTGAAGATGAAGGTGTGGCTGCAGGAGGCCGAGGGAGAGAGTTGGCTTTGTTCTGTTTTGTTTTGCGTTTTATAATGTTAAGAGTTTTGTGTTTTATAAGTTTCATAATAAAAAATGAAATAATAAATTTGATGAAGAAGGGGAGATTCTGAGGAGATAAGAGATAAGAGATGCTGGCAGATTTTGTGATTTCCTCCCTACCGGCGGTGACAGTTGTCACCGTCCAGTAGGATACCTCCATTGCCATTCTATGTGAGAGGCTCTACTGTAAGCATCCTGCACTTGCATTTCCAGCCGCTTGATGCAATTACCTGGGAAAGTCTCCAGATCCGACGCTCATCCCTCCAGTCAAGTGTTGACCGCAGGCATACCGTGCACCCTCCCTCTTTGTTGCGTTTGGGCTTTGCCCTCATTGCTGCTTGCACCCCCCGTAGGCCCAGTTCCTTTTTTTCTTAATTTCTTTTTTTCCTAGTTGAACCCCCTCCAGCATTTCCTTAGTTTTTATTTCTTTTTTTCATAATAATTCCATTTTAATTCATTTTAAATACTAAAATACATCAGAAAATTCTATAAAAAATATATTTAGTTTCATAACTCCCTTTAGTTTTTTTTCATATTTTTTAGTTTTCTGATTTAATTAATTTTCATTTTTTATGTCAAGTTTCTTTTAATTTCTTCTTCATTTAGTTTCCAATATTAACACATCATCTTGTAAAATTTATTTCTTTCATCTCGATTAACTTTTTTACTCCGTTCTTTTTGCATTATTTCATTCACTCATAAAAGTACCTAAAAACATTTTTCTTATATTTTTAATTCCATTTTAGCCATAGGTTTGTAAGTCATATTTGTGCGTTTCCGTTACTTGTTCTTAAGCGATTTCGTGCGATTATTTAGTGGAGTTTCTTTGCGAATTTTTGTGAGATATTTTGATGCATTGTTAGTTGCTGGTTGTTGACTTTAGAAATTTAATTTCATAATTTTCTCATGTCATTTGATATTTGTTTGGAGTTTTGTTTCTTAGGTAGCGTTTCGTGCCTCCTTATTCCTTCTTGCTAACATAGTTTGAGGAAGGCATTTATGTCATCCTGTTAGGATTTGTGGGTCTTCATTTTAAGGTTAGGTACTAACGTTGTTGAGTGTGTTTGGCTTTTAATTGTCATCTTTTGGTTTGCGTAAATATTTTCATTTCACTTGTATGCTTGTTACTAACCTTGCAGGGGCTATGGTAAGTGTGAGATGTGGGAATTGAGTTCCACATCTCCAACTCTCATCTCTTCCTCTTATGTTTATGTGAACTAACCATTTGTTGTTGGGCTTAGGCCTTTCTCATCCCTTCTTCTATCTTCTTCTCTTGCTCTTTCCTTCTTCATTAGGATAGAAACCTCACTAACCCTTAGGACATCCATGCATGTTAACACTTAAGATTATTTTAGTCCCCCCCTTTAGAATTTTTCCTTTGAGATCCTTTGGTGCTCTCTCTTCTCATCTTCAAACTTAATTCTAATTCACTTAATAAAGGTTGAGTACTTTCATGTGACATGAGACTTTGCTATGAGATGCTTGCACGCGTTCCGTTTCGGAGCGAGGTGTGAGTCATCACTCATGGTGGATAGGTCTTAGCATGAGTACTTCACAAAGAAAAGCTAAAAAACACTTCTTAATCCAAAAAAAAACCACAAAAACACTTAATAATGGAAATAGGCCAGTGTGCTCAAGCCTTCACTTGTGGGACTAGCTTTGGGGATTTCCTCCATAGATAGGTGTGCATCTTGCACATTCCATTTCGGGATGATGTGAGACGTACACATCCCATTGAGTGAGACTTAGGTATGCTTACCTATGCCAACCTTCACTCATAGAAGCTTTTAAAAAACACAAACAAACAATAAGCGTCTTTCCTTCGGGAATTCTTTTCTCATCTCATTCGCTCCGTACGCGAACTTGCTCCTATATGTCACTTTGCAAGACGGTTACGCACTCGTCGTTCGAGTCTGCAACACCTGAGCAATGGCATAGGCAGTTCAAGCTTGATTCACAAGAAATTTTCCTTTGTTACCCCTAGTTAGGGGAACTACAGCGTCTCTGATCCTCATTATCCTGATGAGGTACGTAGGCAGCGGGGTAGGGCCCGTTCGAGCACAATCTTTATTTTCCCTACATTTTTTCTCTTTGTTTCTTATTTCAATTCTTTTCCGGCTCCAGTTCCAATTCATTTCTTTTCTTTTGCTGCAGTTTTCATACCCTCACCATTTGAAACAGTTTTCTTTTGCAAGCGTGGATCCCGTCGGGTACGGCGGACGATCTGGGTGCTAATACCTTCCTAGGTCGTAACCGACTCCCGAACTCAGTCTCTTTGGTTCGTAGGACCTTGTCCTTTCCTTCTTCCTTAGGTTTGTGCAACATTACCTTTCCCATTCTTTCGGGATAAAAATTCCTGGCTGGCGACTCTATTCTTTTTCCGCGCCACTTTCGCGTTTGTACCAGGATGGAAATCCGGGGAGCGACAGCAGGGAAATAGTATGAAAAGACAAGGATGCCCTAGCATTTGAATATGGGCGGGAACTTGTTTTGTTCTTGTGGTGCCTTCCACACTCCCATGGCGCCCACCATGTGTACAAAGATGTTTGGAGTAGTGGAGATCGTGGGGATTGGTAGTTGAGGAGAGGTTTGAGGCTTGTCCATGTCATGGCTAACCCTATGGCGCCAGCCACAGTGGGTGCCACAAGTGCAAAATGCTGAATTACTTGTTTTTTGCTCTTTTCAGCTCCTTTCCGCTCATTTTCTCGCTTGAGGCTCCGACTAAACTAAAAACCTGAAAATAAAGAAAAACAAAGTAATAACACAACAAAATAGCAATAAAAACTTAGAATGCATGCGAAATCGGAGTCAGAAACACGGTGAAATTCAGTGTTATCAAATCCTCCCACACTTAGACCTTTACTTGTCCTCAAGCAAAAGATTTAAGACTCAAAGAAGAAAACTAGTGTCAATGCGTGATTTAGGCTAAAAGGGCTTCTAAGTTCAAGTCAGGATGCAGTGACAGGTACTAACTAAGTGAACCAAGGGTATCATAGTGACACGGACATAAACTTCAATCCTATATTAACCAACCCATATCATCCCATAATACCTAGGTCTATCTTTTCATCTCTTTTTGGGTCCCTTTCATTCAGGCGCAATCACATTAAGCCCGTTATCCGTACATGCTTCATAGTAGAGTGCCCGGTTAGTAATTCTGATCCGAAACATAGGGGTTATGGCACATAAGTCTGTGTAAACCCTTTTATTTTACCCAAATGCAGTTGTGGGGGATCGGATCGTAATCTTCCCTATCGAGTTCAGTGCCAGATACCTCTGAACCAACTATCAATGGGTGACTGCAATTTTTTTTTTCTTTTTTGTGGCAAAAATTTTATTTTTTTAGTTTAAATGACTTTGTGAGGGTCACATATCCCGGAGTTTTCCTTTTTCTTTATTTATTAGCACTGGATCATTTACTTATGTTCATCGGTCCCCTACGTAGAGCATGCTTAGGTCGGAGCTAGCTGCTAGAATAAACTACTTAGGACAATTTTTAATGATAAATAAGGCCATGGTATGTGGGGTTTAGGAGTGATTCCTATATTTATGAAGTCTATGGTGCTAAACCGATACTGATGTTCCAGAAATTTCACCTAAGTCACCACATCCTAATCCAAACCTGTCTTAAAGCCCGGAAAACATGTGGAACAACATTGTTTTCTTTTAATTTTTTTTTGGAAGGGCTAAAGAAATGGGGAAAATGAGGGTGCACTAAAGATACACTGTACTGGTGACTCGCCAGACTCACACATTATCTAAAAAAACTTAAACAACTATAAGGTAAAAATAAATAACTAAAAAAGAAAAACAGAAAGCAAATAAATAACTAAAAAAAGGGAAAAACAGAAAGCGATAAAATCCCCTCCCACACTTAAATCGAACATTGTCCCCAATGTTTCGAAATAAGATAAGGAGAGTAACCTGTAGTATTACTGCTGAGGACCACTGGTGCCATTGTAGTCCTGCTGAGAATGCCTGGAACGACGTGATCTGCTACGTTGCTGGTATCTCTGGTCTAGTCGGGATGATAAGGCTTCCTGAGCCTCTCTGACCTGCCGAAGGTTACCTAGCACGAAATCCTGAGTGGTCTCCATAAGCTGGTAATGTCATCGGTTGACTTCTTGCCTCCATAAGCTGTTTTTGAAGTTTCAGTTCAGAGGGGGGTGAAATCGTGTTTTTGTTTTAGGGGGTTTCAGGCTTGTGAAAGGGGTGGAAAATGATCTGGAGGATGTATGGAGATGATTGGTGAAGTTTGTTTGAAGTTTTGATGGTTGGTTTATGAGTTTCGAAGAGATGAAGGTATGGGGAAAATTTGTGCATCTGAATGTATCATAGCTTACAGGCTTGTGAGTTGTATGAAATGAGTCCCTTGAGGCATGTATGTGAAGTTGTGATTGGTCAGAGGAGTTATTGTGGCCTATGTTGATTGGTATGGGTGATTTTGCAAAAAAGTCAACATTGTGTACTTGAGGTATGGGCATGGTGCATGCCTGAGATTTTGGGGTGTCTGGCCTCAGCATGAATCAAGGGTGGCCATGGGATAGGTTTGATGCAGCTGGAACACATGGAACTAGGGTTTGTATGAGTTTTGCATATTTTCCCTCTTTGGTGTATCTTGTGATGCAAGGCATGAAATGTTGTGGTTCCTTGGGAAATTCTGAGCAAAATGAGTCATGTGATGTTGCTATGATGTTTAGAATTCAATTAGAGGTCACTTAGAAGCTTGTCAAGTGAATTTACAAAAATCCCTCTTTGAAATGAATGTGAAAATTATGTGATTTTTGCCAACTTTGAAGGATCATAACTTGAGTTCCATAATGAATTAGAACATGTTCTTGTACTTTTTGAAAAGGGAAAGACCTAATCTACAACTTTCATGACCAAGAATGTTTCATTTGAAGCATTTTTGGTTGAGAAAGAGGAGGTTGAAGAACTTTCCCAAAATGGAAAGTTTCCATTACAAGTCATTTCCATTTTTGGCAACTTTGGTTTAGCTCAAATTTCTTCAATTTTGTGAATTTCTAAGCACTCCAATGATCAAATAAAGATCATAGAACTTCAATTTGATGAAAATACCCCTTTGGTTCCATTGTTGGGGGCCTCAGATGCCCTGATTTTGACTTAACTTGCTCAAGAAGTTATCTAATGAACAGAGGACTTCCACAATGAATTTCTTCATCATACTTGGTACATATGATCCTTGTAACATCTTAAGAACATTAGAAATAAGAATGGCTCAAAAATTCGGAGTTGAGGCCTCTGAAACCAAAACCCTAATTTGGGTCATCTATGTAGTGAAAACCCTAGCTCTGCTTCTATGCCTTGCCAGTTCTTGTGATTTCTTGACTTCCTTGAACTTTGAGGGATATAATATGGTGATTGAACACACATGGACCCTCTTGGAATGCTTTGAGGTCCTTGGGATGGCTCAGATGGACTTCTTGGATTGCTCAGATCACAAACCCTAGATGCAGATGAACTTGAACTATGCAGATGAAACAAATATGCAATATGTGGTAGTATGCTTATGCTTATGCAAAAATGAAAGATCACAAGCCATTGTGTGATATGAGTGAGGGAAAATTTGGGGTGTTTACAGCTGCCCCTATTCAAACATGAGTTAGCTGTGCAGGATGTAAGCGCCTGGCTTAACAGACAAACAAGATAACTTGTAGTTGAATACCAAAGACAGTCCAAAATTTGCACTCACTGGGGAGAAGAAGAAAAGGGATATAAATTCTATAAGATAACATAGTAAGATTATCAAATGAAAATGATGGAGGACGACCATCGAGCAGAGGACGACTGTTGGGGATAAATCGGTAAGTAGAGCAATGACGGGGACGACCGACATGCTGGGAAAAAGCGGTAAATAAAGCAATGACGGGGACGGCCGACAAGCTGGGGAAATAAGGAGATCACGACGGGGACGACCATCGGGTAAAGAAACAAGATTCTCTGGGATTAAGGTAAAGGCAATGATGGGGGACGGCCATCAAGCTTGAAAAGTAAAGTAAACAATGATGGGGACGGCCATCGGTTCAAAGAATAAATGAAATATTTATGAGGGACGGTCATCAAAGGTGAAGGACGATCACCTAGAAGGGGACGACTGCTCTTTATCACGACATAGGACGAATGTCGGATAGAAAAAGTTGACGATGGGGACGGCCATCAGATAAGCATGATGAAGGACGATCATCAAGAGGTGAAGGACGATCACCTAGTAGGGTACGACTGCTCTCAGGGTTTACCACGACATAGGATGGATGTCGGATAACAAGATCAACGATGGGGACGGCCATCGGATAAAATGATGAGGGACGGTCATCAAGAGGTGAAGGACGATCACCTAGCAGGGAAAGGCTGCTCTTTATCACGACATAGGACGAATGTCAGATAGAAAAAAGGGTTCCACTAATGGGGACTCCGCTGGGGAAAGGGATGAGGGATGGTCATCCAAAGGTGAAGGACGATCACCTGGCAGGGGACGGCTGCCGAAAATATCACGACATAGGACAAATGTCGGATAGAAGAAAAGTTGTTCTGTTGGTGACTTACTGGGGAACGGTAAACACGGACGAGTGTTCACGCTCAAGAATAAAAGGTATAAGCGTTTGACGTTGTGTATAGATTAAAGATGCGGACGGGCATCCTTAAGACCATGATACGGACGAGTATCGGTAGAAACAAATGCTGACGCGTGTTCTGAGATGATGATACGAACGAGTACCAACTGGTTAACAAAGAACACGGACGAGTGTCGGATCTGTTGAGGAGTGATATACAAACAAGATACAGACGAGTATCGGAGACCTCTGTATAAGTGTGAGTGAGTATTGGTTTGTTGGTGAAGTATGAGTAAGACACGGACGAGTGTCTGACTTGCTGGGTAATGATAGGACACGGATGAGTGTCAAGTATGTATAAATAGTTATGAACAAATATTTGTATGTGAGATTGTAAAAGGTGTTCTGGAGACCTGTGGGGATAGGATGACACGGACGGGTGTCAAAAGGAGTGTGTTATAAACAAATGTTTGGTTTGCACCAAGTGTTTTGGCCACCATGCTAGGGAAAGGTGACACGGACGAGTGTCAAAAGAGTATGTATAGGTATTTGTTTTTTTTAGAGTGCAAAAGGTATGTTTTGGCTTATATCTGCGGGGAATAATACGACATGGACAAGTGTCGATAAAAGAGTATATGAACAGGCATTTGTGTTGGAGAGTGCAAAGGGGACGCTTTGGCTTTTATTTGCAGGGGATGTGAGTTTTTATATTCATTGTTGATGGAATACTTATGGTGTTTGCAGGTGACTGGCTTGAACCTGACTTGTGATCATGCGAATGTTTGATTTTTGCCGAAATGCTCCGTATTTAGACAGAATGCTACGCTTATTTTGTGAATATGATGCAAATGCTATGATTATGCAAAAGAGAAACCGATTCAGGATTCGGATCCTGCTGAAGACAAGATCTCTGGCTGATCTGCTTGGAGGGATATCCCAGCTGGGGGAGATCATTGGTAGATCTATCAAGAGAGATAGCTCTGCTTTGGGAAATAAATAATTGGTAGATCTATCCGTAAGGAGAACTCAGCTGGGGAGAAGGAAGCTTTCGTCACTTTGTTGTGCAAGAATTTCAGGCATTGCTCTTCTGGGGAAAGAATGGAAACTTCTGTGGGGATCTTGGCTGGGGATGCTCTTGTTGAATAGACCTGTGCTAGGGATGAGGAGGCTTTGACAACTCCGCTGGGGAAAAGCATTCCGGATACTGCTTGGGGAGGAGGTAAGCTGGGGAAGTGTGCTTGGCATGCCCCATGTTGCGTATTGAATACCTGCAATCTGTTAAGACAAGAGAAATGCACAAGTATCCTGAGGTATCCCTTACCGGATTCCGTCATAGGAGTTAGATATTCCTGAAAGTAAATATATTTCCTGCAAGCATTTGTTAAGAATGGCTCATTTGTTTTTATGCAAGTACTTATTATGAATATTGGACATTTTGCAAACGAAACAAAAATGTACAAAAAGAGGTGTGACTGAAAGTCTGATTTTATTAATCTGGGTGCCCTGAATTGGCAAATACCGTCAAAGAAACAAATCCCCTGGAATGAGGAGATTGCTATAAATTGAGAAAAGTAAAAGTGTTGGCAATGCTAACGACGCTCCGGAGAGCTTCACTTGCTATGACATGTATGACCTTGACGTTCTTCTCATCTTGCTTTCTGAAGAAGGTTGATTCTGACTGATGTTTTATCCTTTTGAAGCTTGTCGTGTTGTAAGTATTACAGACGAATTCAGAATGCAGTTGTTCGCTTATTCCTTGATTTTGCGTGGATCTCCCTTTCAGGTTTTCAATCCACCGGGATACCCATTTTTGCCTGAGCTGTCCAATGCAGCTTTTCAACTCAGCGGGTGTACATTTTCTTAATTTTCCCTTATTTTTGCCCGAATCTTTTATTCTGTTTTTGACTCGCCGGAATGCCCTTTTTTTGTCTGGACTTACATTCTGTTTTTATGTCCAGCGGGTCATTTTATGCGAAGTATTTTTTAACTGCATCTGAATTCACAGGGGATAAGAAATATTCACCATCCATAGTAGTGAGCATCAGTGCTCCACCAGAGAAAACCTTTTTTACTATGAATGGACCATCGTAGTTTGGAGTCCATTTGCCCCTGTGGTATGTATGAGGAGGAAGAAGTCTTTTTAGCACAAGATCTCCCACTTGGTATTCCTGAAGCCTGACTTTCTGATCGAAGGCTTTCTTCATCCTTTTATGATATAACTGCCCATGATAGATAACAGCTAACCTCTTCTCTTCGATCAGATTCAGTTGATTGTACCGAGACCAGACCCATTCTGCTTCGTCCAGCTTTACATCCATCATTACCCGTAAGGAGGGTAGTTCAACTTCAACAGGTAGGACTGCCTCCATACTGTACACAAGCTGATAAGGTGTTTCCCCAGTGGATGTTCTAATTGAGGTTTGATACCCATGCAAGGCAAATGGTAGAATTTCATGCCAGTCTTTGTAAGTAACCACCATCTTCTTGATGTTTTTGTTAGCTGCCTCAACAGTGCCATTCATCTTTGGCCTGTAAGGAGAAGAGTTGTGATATTGAATTTTGAAGTCCCGACACATTTCTGCCATCATTGTTTTGTTAAAATTGGAACCATTATCAGTAATGATTCGCTCAGGAACTCCATATCGACAGATGATGTCTCCTTTCAGAAATCTGGCTACCACTTGTCTGGTGACGTTTGCATACGAAGCTGCTTCAACCCATTTGGTGAAGTAATCAATGGCTACCAGGATGAATCTGTGGCCATTTGAAGCAGTTGGTTCGATATTTCCAATCATGTCAATGCCCCACATGGCAAAGGGCCAAGGTGAAGACATCACGTTCAATGGATTTGGAGGCACATGCACTTTGTCTGCATAGATCTGGCATTTATGACACTTCCTGGCATAGGCACAACAGTCTGCATCCATTGTGATCCAGTAGTAACTTGATCGTAATAATTTCTTAGCCATTGCATGTCCTCCAGCATGGGTACTAAATGAACCTTCATGCACCTCGTGCATCAGCAAGTCTGCTTCTTTCTTATCAACACATCTGAGTAGCACCATGTCAAAGTTTCGCTTGTATAATGAACCATCAACATTAAGGAAGAAACTACCGACCAGCCTTCTTAATGTCTTCTTATCATTGGATGATGCCCTAGGTGGGTATGTCTGTCCTCTAAGAAGCATTTGATGTCATGGAACTAAGGCTTGTCATCTTTAGCAATGTCCACGGAGAATATGTATGCTGGTCGGTCTAATCTGGATACCGAAATCCGAGGCACATAATTTGTAGTTTGAACCTTGATCATGGAGGAAATGGTGGCTAAAGCATCTGCGAACTGATTTTCATCTCGAGGGATATACTCAAGTTTGACTGTTGTGAAGAAAGTCAATAATCTCCTCGTGTAGTCACGGCATGGGATCAGATGCTCTTGGTGAGTGTACCATTTTCCGTTGGTCTGATTGATCACCAAAGATGAATCTCCGAATACAGTTAATGTCTTGATCCTGAGGTCAATGGCTTCCTCAAGACCCATGATACAAGCTTCGTATTCGGCTTCGTTGTTAGTGCGGGCAAAGGTGAGTTTTGCCGAGAAAGGCATATGAACCCCTTTAGGTGTAATGAGCACTGCACCAACTCCACGTCCATTCATATTGACAGCCCCATCAAACATCATAGTCCATTCTTCTTCGGGATCAGGCCCTTCAGTGTGAACCGACTCTTTATGATCTTTTGCTTTTAAGAACATGATGTCTTCATCAGGGAAGTCAAATCTCATTGGTTGGTAATCATCAATAGGTTGCTCAGCTAGATAGTCAGATAATACACTGCCTTTGATGGCCTTTTGAGATGTGTACTGAATGTCATACTCTGTCAGAATCATTTGCCATCTTGCAACCCTTCCGGTAAGTGCTGGCTTCTCAAATATGTACTTGACGGGGTCCATTTTGGAGATCAATAAGGTAGTGTGAGTCAACATATACTATCTTAGTCGGCGAGCACCCCACGCTAAAGCACAACAAGTTTTCTCGAGTAGTGAATAACGTTGTTCACAGTCGGTAAACTTTTTGCTTAGGTAGTATATTGCATACTCTTTTCGACCAGACTCGTCATGCTGGCCCAGCACACACCCCATTGACGCTTCTAATACTGTCAGGTACATTATTAGAGGTCTTCCTTCAACCGGAGGCATAAGAATCGGAGGTTCTTGCAGGTACTCCTTGATTTTGTCAAAAGCTTTCTGACAATCTTCATTCCACCTGACCATTTGTTCCTTTCTTAACAATTTGAACAGGGGCTCACAGGTTGCAGTAAGATGAGATATGAACCTTGATATGTAGTTCAATCTACCTAAGAACCCCCGAACTTCTTTTTCAGTCCTTGGTGTAGGCATATCCTGAATGGCCTTAACTTTATCAGGATCAAATTCAATTCCCTTTTCACTTATGATAAATCCTAGCAGCTTACCGGAACGTACCCCGAATGTGCATTTGTTGGGGTTTAGCTTCAGCTGATACTTTCTCAGACGCTTGAACAACTTCAGCAGATTTACCAGATGATCTTCTTCAGTGAGGGACTTGGCAATCATATCATCCACGTAGCATTCAATTTCCTTGTGGATCATATCGTGGAATAACGTTACCATAGCCCGTTGATAAGTCGCACCGGCGTTCTTTAGTCCAAACGACATTACCTTGTAACAAAATGTGCCCTAAGGTGTGATGAAGGTAGTATTTTCCATGTCTTCAGGTGACATCCTGATCTGATTATACCCAGAAAATCCATCCATGAAGGAGAATACCGTGAACTGAGCTGTGTTGTCAACCAATACATCGATGTGAGGTAATGGAAAATCATCCTTCGGGCTAGCTCTATTCAGATCCCGATAATCCACACAAATTCGTACTTTTCCATCCTTCTTAGGCACTGGTACAATATTAGCGAGCCACGGCGGGTAACTAGTTATAGGAAGGAAACCGGCGTCCCACTGTTTTTGTACCTCTTCTTTAATCTTCATGGCCATATTCGGGCGAGTACGGCGTAGCTTTTGCTTCACTAGAGGGCAATCTTCTTTCAAAGGCAGCTTGTGCATAACAATATCCGTATCTAGACCTGACATATCTTGATAGGACCAAGAAAAGACGTCTACGTATTCTCGAAGCATGTCAATGAGTTGTTCTTTTACTGAAGCTTGCAGACCAGCCCCAATCTTCACTTCTTTCAAATCCTCCTCGGTACCAAGATTAACTGTCTCAACCTCCTCCTGGTGAGGAGTAATCACTTTCTCTTCTTGCCTCAACAACCTGGCTAACTCTTCAGGTAACTCATAGTCTTCTTCAACCCCTTCATCGGCTTGATTAGTCGGATTGTCGAAGTCATGCAAGGTCATAGCGGTGCTGTTGTTGGTGCAATCTGGAGGGTAAACTCTGCAAGGGTTGAGATTTGTTCGTTTTAGTGATCAATTTTAATCTTGTTTAGAAAAAGTGAAAAAATGAAGTTATTTATTTCGAAAACATTGTCATTTTATTGTTTTGTACAAAAGTGAAAAATGAAAAGACAGTGAGTGAAAAAAAGATTTGTTTGCAAAAGATGTCTGATGTTCATTGATAATCCATTTGCACAAAATTACAATATGGCCCTATTACAAAATGAGTCTTGACACGTTGGGCAAGATGCAGGACTTGATGCATGCTAAAAAGGCAGGAAACAATAATTACTCTGCAGGAGTAACCCTTATAATTTCCTGGGAAGACCAGTTAAGGACTTGATGCCCCGGGATCCTTGGACGTATCCAACTCTCCAGGTTGAGGTCGCTTTCCGCCTCATCTTCCAGGTTGTTAACAACATCTGGGGTGAGCATCCCCCTACTGATGAACTTGGGCTCCTTTGCAGCCTCTGATTGATCTTGTCGGAATGGTTTGTAACCCAAACCGAATTTGTCCTCCTTCTTCTCTACCAGTAGTAGCTTGCCATAGCCTTGAGCATTTCCATCTTCAACAACCTTTCGGGCTTGCTGATAGGAGACAATTGAAGTACCCATCTTGTCTTCCTGGGATGCAACAAATACTTCAGTCGTTACCTTATCAACATTCAGGGCCTCGAACCCTTGGCTCATAGTCTCATGGATTTCACCATCCATCTCAATGTATTTGTATGTAGCCAGATGGCTAACAAAGATGTCCTCTTCACCACAGATGGTGATAATCTGTCCTTCCCACTCATATTTCAATTTCTGGTGAAGGGTCGACGTAACTGCGCCAGTGGCGTGAATCCATGGTCGGCCCAACAAACAGATGTAGGTTGGCTGAATGTCCATCACATAGAAAGTAGTATGAAAGACCTGCGGACTGATTATCACTGGCAGCTCTACCTCTCCAAGAACAGACCTCTTGGAGCCATCAAAAGCCCTGACCACAATATTGCTTGGTCTGAGAGCTATTCCATCATATTCGAGCTTGACAAGAGCTTTCTTCGGCAAGACATTGAGTGAAGACCTAGTGTCTACAAGAACATGAGAGAGTATAGCTCCTTTGCACTCCAGGGTGATGTGCAAAGCTTTGTTGTGGTGACGTCTTTCTGGTGTCAAATCAGCATTGGTGAATCCTAGCCCATGGCTAGTATTGACATTAGACACAACTGTTTCAAGCTGATTCACTGTGATCTCTTCTGGCACGTAGGCAGCATGTAGAAATTTGAGTAGTGCATCTCGATGAGCCTCGGAACACAACATCAGGGATAATATAGAGATCTTAGAAGGAGTTTGGTGGAGCTGATCCACAACCTTGTAGTCACTTCTTTTAATTATCCTCATAAATTCATCCACATCCTGATCAAAGGATGATTTATGGGCTTCTTTCGGCGCAGGTTCTTCAGGTACCATACTCTTTCCTTTGGCTTTGGTAGCAGCCTCTGCCTCAGTGTTGGTTCTTGGAGCTTGTGACGCGAAGAGACGTCCGCTTCGGGTGAAGCCTTCGCCTCCCCCGACATTGTCCACTTGTGGGGTAGGAACTGAAGAATCAAGAAGGACTTTTTCTCCGTTGCAGTAGAGGTCAGCACCATAATGCCATGGTACAACACTATCTTTGTCATATGGAATTGGCCCGGGCACCGTGATGGTGACTGGGCTTACTGCAGCAGAAGTTGGAACCATTATCGTCTGTGGATCATAGAAAATGGTAACATGACTTCTGGTGGATGTTGGTGGTGATGAATTGAAGCTTGTTTGTTGTTGAAACTGTTGCTGAGATTGTTGAAAGTTGCTGGAGTTCGGGACCGTTGTAGGGTCATAATAAATAGTAACTGTGGAGACATCATTATTGGTGGTTGCTGAAGTTGTAGAAGGAAATGAAATGGAGTTGTTGTTTGTTGAAGTAATGGAAGAAATGATTTTTGAAGTTGTAGATGAGTCTGCGGGAACAATTGTTGTTGCAGTTGTAGAAGAATCACTTGTTGTTGTAAAAAGAGTTGCTGGTGTTGTAGAAGTTGTTGTTGTTATTTGCAGAATGCCTTCTTTAATCAAGTCATTGATGCCATTCCTTAAGCTTGCACACTCATTTTCAGAAAGCTTGCAAGATTCACAACAGGCCACACAACCTGGAAACACTTGGCATTTCAAAAGTTGAGCTTTAACCTCTCCCAGAGGTGTCTGAATACTTGCAATATCTTCAATTATACTCAAGGGTGAACCTTCTTCTATAGAAATAATCCTTGGTCCACTGTGGCTTGGCATAGGATTCTTCATGACGTTGGGAGGTGGTGCAAAGTTCAGGGCCTTTGAATCTACCAGATCCTGGACCTTCATATGCAGAGCCCTGCATTTTTCCGTGGAGTGACCAGGTGCGTTAGAATGAAAAGCACACCTAGCGTTGACATCGTAATTTCTCAGAAGGTTCTGAGGATCAGGTGGAGCCAATGTCCTTAACTCAACAAGATTGAGCTTTAGGAGTTGTGGCAGCAATGTGGCATATGGCATTGGAATAGGGTCAATCACCCTGTTGATCTGAGATGGCCGCTGTTGAAAAGGGCGTTGTTGTTGATTGTTGTTATTGTTGTTTTAGGATCTCTGTTGAGGAAACTGTGGCTGTTGAGGAAAGTGTTGTGGTTGTTGAGTATATTGAGGAGGTGGAGTAGGGATAGTGACGGCACCAACTGATCTGGGAAGATATTGGGGTCTACCTCTTCCCATATGTACAGAATTTGTTTCACCAGATCTGTGGGGCCCAGCAAATGGCTTCCTTGCACTGCTTGAACTGGCACCGTTGTCGGAGATCTTTCCCATCTTCAGTAATCTCTCAATTCTCTCCCCAGCTATCACCACATCTGCAAAGCTGGTGGAAGAAAATGCAGCCAATCTGTCAATATAGGTACCCTGGAGAGTATTCATGAACATGTCTACCATCTCCCTTTCTGACATCGGGGGTTGAACAGTAGCAGCTAGTTGCCTCCACCTTTGGGCATACTCTCTGAAGCTTTCACGGGAAGACTGTGACATTCCCATCAGAAGGGTTCTGTTTGGAGCCATGTCCAGATTATACTGATATTGACGGATGAAAGCTTCAGCTAAGTATTTCCAATTTCTAACTATGGCCCTGGTCAAGTGGGAGTACCATTCTCGGGATGCCCCTGTCAAGCTATCCTCGAAGTAAAACATCTACAGTTTCTCATCCATAGTGTAGGATTTCAATCTCCCCAGGAAAGACTGAAGATGGGTACGTGGGCAGGATGTGCCATTATATCTTTCAAAACAAGGGGGTTTGAACTTGTGAGGAATTCTCACCCCTTCCACCAATCCCTGTCCATGACATCAAAACCTAGAGAGTTTTGGGATTCAAGAGACCTTAGCTTCTCTGCAATTTCATCCAACTGACGGTCGTAAACTTCGTCTCCCGCCCCAACCACAGTAAACTGCTCTTCTTGAGGGTCCTCCTGCAAGGCCCTTCCTCCAGTAGTGTTACCTTGGGTGTTTCTTATAGCATTGATCTCTAGATTTAGATGAGATCCAAACTGTGGTGGATCAGTACGAGGTTGTACGTGATCGTTGTTGCTGGTACCCCATGTACCTGGATGGTGTTCTTCGGGAGTTTGTCGCTCGACCAACTCTCTCAGTCTCTCCTGGCTCTGAGCTAAACCATTCATCACTGTCATAAATTGATTCATTTGATTTCTCATCTCAACCCTCTCATTGGCCATCTGGGCCCTTACTTCAGTCAAGTCTTGTTGAACCTGATCCATTTGTAATCTCGGAAGGTTGTTTCTTGTCAGATACCGGTGCCCTCTATTGACAGGGAACACTCTTCTGCGAGCAATGTTTCCTGAAACCACAACAAAGTGAGAAACAACAAAAAACCTACAAAACAAAGAAATGATTTTAGTATGCAATGCAGTATGCCTATTTGTATTCCAAGGGTATCCGGTTTGGTTCTTTGGTTTTGCCCTTTCCAGACCTCGAGGAAATGCTGATGTTGAAGAGAGATTAAGCCCACAAACCATATATTACAAAAGAATGAAGATACATAGTTTGATTATAATAAAGTCTCCATGGTGGGTCAAAATACAACAAAAAAATCAAAAGGAGGTACAAATACAAAGAAATCAAACGATCAGTCCAAAGTCATCTTCTCTGACTTCCTTCTGGAGAGCCTCAGTCACTGGTCCTACTGGGTGCTTTGTGATGGTCCTGATAAGAAGGTTCCTGGTGGCAATGGCACTGGTCAACTTCTTATGCTTATCCTGATCCTTCGATCTCTTCATCCCCGCCCGGAGTTTCAACTCAGAGATCTCCTTCTGTGCTGCTAACAAAGCTGCCTGATTCTTCTTCTCACTAGCCTCCAACTGCTCTATCCTAGCTTGGGTTCTCTGATCTTCTTGTGCACGAGCCTCAGTGATCCTGATCCATCTAGCCTGGCTTTCCTCTAAATAATGCTCTGACGTAGCCTTCTGAGTCTTTGCTTCCTTGCAAGCATTCTTCAACACTAACTCTCCTGCTCTAGCCTTTCTGATGTAGTCATCCGTCTTTTCAATCTTGGTCAAGTGCTCAATCTGGAGTCTCTCTAACCTTTCATTATCCAAACGACTGTCATTCCTCTCCCAGAGGGTCTTCTTCAAGGCTTTAGAGAGCTGAGTATTCCTTTCTTTCAGTTTCTCAAACTCCTCTAAGCTGACAGTGGTTGTAGGATGCACTACTGATGGTCCAGGTACATCCTCTAAGGTGAATGGCATCTAGGTGATCTGTCCCTTGACACGAGACCAGTCAAGATATTGTGCTGAAGCTATATTGTTGCATTTGCCAAGGATAGTTGTCCCCTTAGTCTGAATGTTGTCCCAAGCCCAGGCTACCTGCCTGAGAATAGCAGAGTTATGTTGAATGTCACAATAGAGGGTCTCTATCAAGTCTTACCCTCTTGGGGGATGTACCAAAGCATACCTTAATTGCCTCTTGAAAAGAAAAGGGTTGTAATTGATGCAACATTTTACTCCAATCAAGGGTACATTGGGATATTGACCACAACTAGTAATGATGTCTTTACCCTTGGTGCTCTGAGTGCACCATCTGATGTCTTCTGATGTAAGGGCAATCAATCTCTTAGCCCAATTCCTTGGCTGATGAGGGTTCAGGAAAGTGTCAGACTTCGGCAAGTGTCTTAACAACCAGCAGTAGAAGAGGGGTGCACAACATCTGACCAATCTTCCTCTTTGTTTCTCATTCCTTTGGTGCACTGAGTAGTAGAAGTCTCCAAGCAGGGTAGGGACTGGATTCCTCAACAAGAACAGGTGAATAGAATTCTTGCTTACAAACTTTGGCTCGTCTGCAAACAAGATAACTCCATATATGCTGAGGGCTAGAAGTGCACAAACAGCATCCCACTTCCCTGTTGCAGCATGCAGGGTGGCCTAGGAGATCGAGAAATCCAAGTGAAGGCCTGGGATTCCAGCCTTGGTGGTCATGCTCTGATCAATGAGGGTAGGCTCCAAGTGAAATTCCTTAGCTATATCTTCATTCTTGGGAGCAACCATCTCAGGGTTGAAAGGAATCCCTCTCCTGATAGGGACACCTAACAACATAGAAAATTCTTCTAGCAAAGGTCCCAACTGAAAATCAGGGAATGTGAAACATCTGAGAGGAGGATCATAAAACTGCAAGCAAGTGTGGATCATGCTCCTCTGGGATGCATCCAGGTCCATGATCATGTCCGATATGCCTCCATAATGCTCCTTGAATAGTGGGACATGATCAGGGGTGATGAGAGACTGGATCTGTCTGATGCCTGTCAGAGTGGGCTCAAAGAAATGGTAAGTGATGTTGCTCTTTCTGGAAATGTCCATGCTGACAATGGATGCTGGTGAAGGAAAATGAGGAGAAGCCCTGATGAAGATAACTGCTAGAGACTTTTGAAGATAACTGGAAAAGATGCTGAAGAAGGGTCTCTTGTGAAGACAAACTGATGAAGGTGCTGACAGGAATCTCTGGTGAAGATAACTGGAGAAGATGCTGAAGAAGGGTCTCTGATGAAGACAATTGGAGAAGAGTCTTTGATGAAGACAAACTGATGAAGGTGCTGGAGAAGATGACTGAAGAAATCTGAGCAGCAAAACAGGTCAAAACCAAACCAAAGACAAGAAGGTGGATACCCTGTTAAAACAAATAGGAAAATGTTAAATGATGCAAAATGATGTATGCAAAATGATATGCAAAGGGTTTGTGATCAAGTGATGGGTCTGTTATCTGCCTTGATAGAGCCCATATGTGTTCATAAGTCTGGATGAAGGCTTAGAAAACCAGTAACCAGGTGGGGGACTCAAATAAAGAGTCACAAGTCCAGGGTTTCACAAGAACTGTCCAAAATGATACAACCTTAACAAATATAGTAACAAGGTATGATGAGGCCAAGGGTTCATGCAAACCTGTAAACATCCTAACCTCCTCACATGTATCGTTCTAGAACAAAGATCCTCAGACTTGGATCAGTTATGAGAAGTGTAAACACTTCTAACTCAGAGGTATAGTGTTTACAATAACCATAAAGGATCCTCCTCCAATTCACCTCAGATGCTGAAGGTCATAAAAGGTCATCCAGACTTAGCAGGCTTCCCAAATAGCCCTAGTACTACAGAAAATCCGTCGCACAGAGTTCTCAAGAAAAAACCCATGTCTGAACCGTGTTTCATATTCCCGCACCAGACTGAAATGGAATGGGAAAGAATATGAAGCCACTCTAGCCTATGTGTCACTCAGGTCCCCGGTATGGAACCTTAATCACTCAAAAATCCCTCCCACCAAGGTAAACACAGATCCAACACAGATGATAATGACAGTATGAAATGCATAAAGCTGTAAATAAAAGCAATAAATAAAGCTGTACAGAAAGCAATAAATAAAGCAATAAACAAATAAGCACAAGTAGCACATAACACCCCCATAAACATAAATCAAACAAGCGCTAGGAGAAACCCACAAAAAGAACCAGAAGCCCTGGTTGCAAGATAATTCCCCAGCAGAGTCGCCAAGCTGTCGCTCCCGAAGATTTGCATCCCGGTACAAGCGTGAACGGTCAGCGAAAGGAGAGAATGAAGGTGAATATGAATAGAGTAGCCAGCTAGGAATTTTTATCCCGAAGGAAAGGTAATGCTGCATAAACCTAGAAAATATGGATAAGACGGTTGCGAACCAGGGAATCTGAGAAAGGGGGTTGGTTACAACCTGGGAAGGTATTAGCACCCAGATTGTGCGTCGTACTCGACGGGATCCACACTTAAAAGTTTGTGTTTAAAGGGGTAGTGTATGTGCTATTTGTGTGCAAGAGCTGAGAAAGGAATGTACAAGTGTCAGTGCAAAAGGGTGAATGCTCAGGAGCTGAGGCTTAGAAAAGATTGCTGAAAGAGGGGGAAGACACAGAGACTTTTGTTCGATAACAGTTAAGTTATGCCTATGTATCCTCTCGTGCAATGAGGAAGTCATAACACCATTGTTCGACTCAAAGAGACTGAAAGATAAATTGACTGATGAACTGCTTGCTTGTCTATGCTCAAGTGTATGACTCGTCTGGCTCGAGTGCTAACTGTCTTGCATTAGACGGAAGAAGCGAGTTCTCGTTTGTGAATGAATGTGATGAGAAAAGAATCCCGGAGGAGACGATTATTGTTTGTTTTTGTGTTTTTCAGTTTTGTTATTGTTTTTGGTGTTTTGCATAAGTTAATGAGCTTAAGCCTAGATCAAGGGCTTGTAAACTCATTATATCCTCCCTGATTAGGGATAATGAGAATACTTAAGTATGAGATAAGCATCTCAACTTAATTGCCATGATGGTGTAGGATTAAGATCATTAACCTACTTGTGATTAATTAGATGTTTTTGGGTTTTTTTAGTGTTAAGTAATGAGTTTAATCTTTAATCACATATTAGTGGACTCATTACACCATCCTAATAGAAGGATAATAGATGGGAACACTTAAGCTGAGGAAGATACCTCAACTTAATCCATGGTTAGGGATTAAATTCATGACAAAACAAGCCTTTATTAAATGGATTTTAATTAAAGGTGGTAAGATTAAGAAGTGTGTTTTATGGTTTGTAAGACAACTTGACGGGGACTTGTCCATTAAACACTAGGGTTAGTCCTTCTTAACCATAAGGAAGAATTATAACCCTAATGTAAGGCCCAAGTTACAAGTTAATGTCTTGGTGATTATTAGATGGATTGATTAAGAGGTTTAAATAGATTAAAGGTTTAACACTTAGGATTAAAGTTATACACTCCATCCTAAGATAAGGATGCAGGCATAACCCTAATTCCAAAGTCATAAAACCTTAAAGGTTTAGTCTCTAATGATGAGATGAGAAGAAAGACATAAAGAATACTCAAAGGAAAAAGTCTAAGGGAAA
This sequence comes from Lathyrus aphaca, assembly GCA_963966055.1. Taxonomy (NCBI): domain Eukaryota; kingdom Viridiplantae; phylum Streptophyta; class Magnoliopsida; order Fabales; family Fabaceae; genus Lathyrus; species Lathyrus aphaca. Next base: position 447,179,669 of record OZ014522.1, on the reverse strand, counting down.
CTAATAAGTCCTAGAAAGTTATCATGCTTGGGAAGTCCTAGGGTTTGTGAGGCTTAAGAGAAGAAGTCTTCAAGGAAGCCACCAAGGAGAAGCAAGATAGGAAAGAGATGAGATGAGAAGAGAAAGAAAGGAAGAGAAGCACAAGTGAGAAAACTCACTCAAGGACAAGTAAAAATGAAGCAAGAATGCAATATGAAGAGATGAGAAGAGGTGGGAGGTGAAGGCAAATCCACCTCCCAAACAACTTACCATTAACCCTGAAAAGTTAGTACAAGATGCAATATGAAAGGAATGAAATGAAATGAAGCAAATGTAAGTGAAAATACCAAGACCAGAAGCATGTACATGATGCAAATGATGTTATGATATGATGCAAAGGCATACAAGATACTTGTGTGTGTTCATACAAGAGAATGAATGCAAATGAAGCATGTGGGAATCATGTAAACACATGGATGTTTATGAAATGAAATGGATGCAAAGAATAGAAAATGTATGAATAAATGATCAAGAAATGTCTTAAGATGTCTAAGATGGCATACAAATGCTTGGAATGGCATGGCAAGTTCATATGTTCATGCAATGCAATGTAAGATGCAAGTAAAGATGCAAAATTAGGGTTATATGGAAGGATGAGATGCAAATGGCAAAGACAGAAGCAAATGACATTATAAAAAATTGAAAATGCACTCAAAGGAACCCTAAACCTACACTAGGTTGCCATCCAAAGGGGGAGGTCAGAAACTACACTTAGAAGAAGTTATGAATTTCCTAAGTTTCTAGGGTTTTTTGGGTGATCTTCAATGTAAAATGCCAAACAATTTGAAAATGCAAGATAAAAATGAAACAAAAATGTTTTTGGATGCTAGAATCAATGCATAGAACAATACAAAAAGAACCAATCACAAACTCAACTTGGTTTAAAAGTTATGAATTTTTGAAGTTAGGGTTAGAAAATGAACATTTTTAAGAACCCTAATTCCTTGAAAAATCTCAAAGTGTGATCAAAATCAAAACGAAAATTGTATGGTGAAATTGTAAATGTTTCTAAATGTCTAAGAATGCTCTCTGATTTTTTTGGTGATTTTTAAATACTTAAATGCATTTTTAATTAATTAAAATGAATTAATTAATTAAATAAAACATTTAAATGATTTAAAAATACTTTTTATATGCAAAAAAATAAAAGATAATATTTTTGGGTTAAGAAAATTATTTGGATCAGAAATTCAAAATATGAATTTTTTTTAATGATTTTTGGTATTTTTAATAAATAGAACAAAAGAAAATGAAATAAAATGCAATAAAAATAAATAGAAGGGAAAGTATGCAGATCTGATGGCCAGGATTTGAAGTTGGGTGGAGGGAATTGACTGGCGCGTAAATGGGTGGTCCAGATTGCTTCTGACTAATTAATTTAAATTAAACTAATTAATTAAAGATTAAGGTTTAATGGTTGATCCTGGCCAACCATACGCGCGCGGGTAAATACATCCAAGGGTCCAAATTCAAAGTTGCATTAACTACACAGATTAGGGTTAATGATCCTCAGGTGGCCGGAGAAGACTTACGGTCGTCTTCTCCGGTGAATCACTCACCTGAACTCCCTCAAAACATCACCCCAAGCCCCCAAAATCTCCATAAATGATCCCCTAACTACCCCAAACAAAAATCAACCATCAAACAACATTTATATTCCAAGAACAACACGAATCGAATCAAACATCAAAAACTGCAAAAATTTCAGAAGAACGATACAAGCTCAATACTCAACCATTTTCAAAGTAAAAGGTGCAGTGTGATCAGTGAAGCATGAAGAACATTTCTATAACGTAAAAAGAGATTTCAAGAAAATTTGTTCTTGAGGTTACCTGAGATGAAGCTTTGCTATCTGGAGCTTTCTGGATACTTCCTTGGTGTTTTTCCACTCCTATTAACCCCTTGATGCTTCTGGCAAGCTTGAAACAAGTTTGTATGGGCTGTTTTTGAAGTTTCTGTTCAGAGGGGGTGAAATCGTGTTTTTGTTTTAGGGGGTTTTAGGCTTGTGAAAGGGGTAGGAAATGATCTGGAGGATGTATGGAGATGATTGGTGAAGTTTGTTTGAAGTTTTGATGGTTGGTTTATGAGTTTCGAAGAGATGAAGGTATGGGGAAAATTTGTGAATCTGAATGTATCATAGCTTGCAGGCTTGTGTGTTGTATGAAATGAGTCCCTTGAGGCATGTATGTGAAGTTGTGATAGGTCAGAGGAGTTGTTGTGGCCTATGTTGATTGGTATGGGTGATTTTGCAAAAAATTCAACATTGTGTACTTGAGGTATGGGCATGGTGCAGGCCTGAGATTTTGGGGTGTCTGGCCTCAGCATGAATCAAGGGTGGCCATGGGATAGGTTTGATGCAGCTGGAACACATGGAACTAGGGTTTGTATGAGTTTTGCATATTTTCCCTCTTTGGTGTATCTTGTGATGCAAGGCATGAAATGTTGTGGTTCCTTGGGAAATTCTGAGCAAAATGAGTCATGTGATGTTGCTATGATGTTTAGAAGTCAATTAGACATCACTTAGAAGCTTGGCAAGTGAATTTGCAAAAATCCCTCTTTGGCATGAATGTGAAAATTATGTGATTTTTGCCAACTTTGAAGGATCATAACTTGAGTTCCATAATGAATTAGAACATGTTCTTGTACTTTTTGAAAAGGGAAAGACCTAATCTACAACTTTCATGACCAAGAATTTTTCATTTGAAGCATTTTTGGTTGAGAAATAGGAGGTTGAAGAACTTTCCCAAAATGGAAAGTTTCCATTACAAGTCATTTCCATTTTTGGCAACTTTGGTTTAGCTCAAATTTCTTCAATTTTGTGAATTTCTAAGCACTCCAATGATCAAATAAAGATCATAGAACTTCAATTTGATGAAAATACCCCTTTGGTTCCATTGTTGGGGGCCTCAGATGCCCTGATTTTGACTTAACTTGCTCAAGAAGTTATCTAATGAACATATGACTTCCACAATGAATTTCTTCATCAGACTTGGTACATATGATCCTTGTAACATCTTAAGAACATTAGAAACAAGAATGGCTCAAAACTTTGGAGTTGAGGCCTCTGAAACCAAAACCCTAATTTGGGTCATATATGTAGTGAAAACCCTAGCTCTGCTTCCATGCCTTGCCAGTTCTTGTGATTTCTTGACTTCCTTCAACTTTGAGGGATATAATATGGTGATTGAACACAAATGGACCCTCTTGGAATGCTTTGAGGCCCTTGGGATGGCTCAGATGGACTTCTTGGATTGCTCATATCACAAACCCTAGATACAGATGAACTTGAACTATGCAGATGAAACAAATATGCAATATGTGGTAGTATGCTTATGCTTATGCAAAAATGAAAGATCACAAGCCATGGTGTGATATGAGTGAGGGCAAATTTGGGATGTTTACACCCCCGAAGCCGGGACAAATCCCCAAGGGTTATGATACAAACGCCAGATGCGAATTTCATTTCGGGTCTCCCGGGCATACCACAGAAAACTGCAAAGCTCTGAAGCATGTTATTCAGGACCTACTGGATTCTAAAGCGATTAATTTCGCTCCTACTCCTAATGTAATACAAAACCCCATGCCTCCTCACGTAGGTACGGTTGGGGCAATTGATGAAGGGGAGAATCTAAACATGGTGCGTGATGTCAATGACCTACAGACTCCGTTGAGTGTTGTTAAAGTTTGCTTGTCACAGAGAGGTGTTTTTCTTGGGTGTGAAGTTGATTGTCCAGGGTGTGCTAAAGCCCCAGATGGTTGTGAGCAGTTGAAAGGGGGGATCCAGAGCATGATTAATGAAGGGGTTCTACAGTTTGACAAAGTTGTAAAAGGAAGCGAAGTCTCTACAGTAACCATCTTCTACGATCCATCTCAAGTTCCTCCACGAGCCAGAGTGGCACCGATGACCATCACCACTATTGGACCAGTAATGTATCAGAGCGATAAAGCCATTCCCTGGAATTATGATGGAAAAGTATATTGTAATGGCCAGAAGCAAGAATTGGCCACGTCTAGTACGACCTCAACTCAAGTAGAAAACGTTGGAGTATGGGGCTTTACTAGAAGTGGAAGGTTATTTGCGCCGGAAACACTAAGAAATAGTGTGATACCACCCAGAGACACCGCAGAAGCCCAGGCTAAGGCAAGAGGGAAGCAGCCAGTGGTTGTCAATGAGCCTGCACCAGTAACAGATCCAGACGTTACCTTTGATAAAGAAGCTGAAGAATTTTTTAGAATTATCAAAAAGAGCGATTACAAGATTGTGGACCATCTGCATTAGACTCCATCAAAGATTTCCATCTTGTCCTTGCTAATGTGTTCTGAATCCCACAGGAAGGCTCTCTTGAATATTCTGAACAAGGCGTATGTGCCTCAGGATATTTTGGTAAATCAATTAGAAGCGGTGGTATCTAGTGTCAATGTCAGTCACGGATTGGGCTTTACAGACATGGATCTAACATCTGAAGGGCGTGCTCATACTCGGGCATTGCATATCTCTTTAGAATGTAAAGGTGCAGTACTTTCTCATGTGTTGGTAGATACCGGATCATCGTTGAATATTCTGCCCAAGAAAGCATTTATGAAGTTGGATTATGATGGAGTAGTTCTAAAGCCTATCGACCTGGTATTTAGAGCATTTGATGGGTCGAGGAGATCAGTGTTCGGGGAGGTGGATTTACCAATTAAAGTAGGTCCACAAATCTTCAATACCACATTCTACGTAATGGATATACAGCCTGCATACAGTTGTTTGTTGGGAAGGCCTTGGATACATTCAGCAGGAGCATTATCATCCACACTTCATCAAAAGCTAAAGTTCGTCTGGGAAGGCCAAATTGTAACTGTCAGTGGGGAAGAAGACATTTTTGTTAGTCATCTGGCTTCATTGAAGTATGTGGAGATGGATGGCAAAATGGTTGAAACTCCATGTCAGGCTTTTGAGCCCCTAAAAACTGAACAAGCATCTTCATTGGCAGCTTCTTCTGAAGAACCAAAGAAGGGGGTTTCCATAGCCTCTTATAAGCAAGCAATTAAAGTGGTAGAATCTGGGATACGAGAAGGTTAGGGCAGTCTAGTTGAAGTGCCAGAAAAGCAAGATATGTTTGGGATTGGTTACCATCCTGGGCAGTCACCATCTAGACCGAGTGCTAGAGGTCGTCAAAGCCCGATTACTTTCACGAGTGCGGGAGTGGTGGATTATGGAAGCATCAGTGTCGTGCAGGATGATGCAGTTGATAATAACTGTGACTTAGATGAGTGGATCAGGCATGCTGTTCCAGGGACTGAACTTAGCAATTGGACATCTGAAAGGCTTATCTCAGTCACCTCCTTCGAAGAGTAATAATCTTTGTTTTTTTTCTTTCCTGTACTCAAGCATTATGTCTTGCTCGGGGCATAGTAGCTTTTTGTAAGGGTTCTTTTGTTCCTAACATAATTCATAATCATAAATAAAGCTGACGTTTCACATTCATCCATGTTGTTCTCTGCCTTTCATTTTTGCTTTTGTTTTTCAAAAAGAAAGAAAAGTTTTTAAAATGGCAAGGTTTCTCATTTTCTCAAGCTTTTTCTAAAGCCTTGCATGAATCACCATTCATGCAGGTGCTCGTCACCGGATCTTATCAATGAAGACCTTGTTATGGCTAAGTATAACTTTGACAATCCAATTTATCAAGCCGATGAGGAAGTTGAAGAAGATTGCGAACTACCTGAAGAATTGGCCAGACTGCTTAAACAAGAGGAGAAAATGATTCAGCCGCATGAAGAGGTCGTCGAAGTGATAAACCTGGGTACCGAAGAAGACAAGAAAGAAGTTAAGATCGGGGCCGCATTATAAGAATCTATCAAGACTCGCCTAATTGCTATGCTTCGAGAGTATGTTGATGTCTTTGCATGGTCTTACCAAGATATGCTTGGTTTAGACACTGGCATTGTGGTACACAAGCTGCCTCTGAAAGAAGACTGCCCGCCAGTGAAGTAAAAGTTGAGACGCACACGCCCTGATATGGAAATCAAGATATAAGAGGAAGTACAAAAGCAATTCGATGCTGGTTTCTTGGCCGTGACTAGTTACCCTCCGTGGGTTGCCAATATTGTACCGGTCCCTAAGAAAGACGGTAAGGTCAGGATGTGTGTAGACTACAGGGATTTGAACAGGGTCAACCCTAAAGATGATTTCCCTCTGCCTTACATAGATGTGCTTATTGATAATACTGCTCAGTTTTCTGTGTTCTCTTTCATGGACAGGTTTTCAGGTTATAACCAGATTAAGATGTCTCCCGATGATATGGAAAAGACTACCTTTATCACGCCTTGGGGCACTTTCTATTACAAGGTTATTCCGTTTGGTCTGAAGAATGCTGAAGCCACTTACCAACAGGAAATGGTAACACTATTTCACGACATGATTCATCATGAAACTGAGGTTTATGTTGATGATATGATAGCAAAATCCCAAACAGAAGAAGAGCATTTGGTAAATCTAGCAAAGTTGTTTGACAAACTCCGGAAGTTCAGATTGAGGTTGAATCCAAACAAGTTCACCTTTGGGGTCCGTTCTGGTAAGCTACTTGGTTTCATTGTTAGTGAGCGGGGAATTGAGGTTGATCCAGCCAAAGTAAAAGCCACCTGAGAGATGCATGAGCCAAAGACTGAAAAGCAAGTGCATGGTTTCTTAGGGAGACTAAATTACATTGCACGGTTTATCTTTCACCTGACGGCCACGTGTGAGCCTATCTTTAAGCTTCTGAGGAAGAATCAAGCCATCAAATGGAATGAACATTGTCAGCAAGCCTTTGACCGAATCAAGGAGTACCTGCTAGAACCTCCAATTCTCATGCCTCCAGTACCAGGGATACCTTTAATCATGTATCTTACCATGCTTGAAGGATCGATGGGATGTGTGTTGGGTCAGCAGGACGAGTCTGGTCGAAAAGAGCACTCCATTTATTACCTTAGCAAAAAGTTTACCGATTGTGAGACACGCTACTCACTACTCGAGAAAACTTGTTGCACTTTGGCATGGGTTGTTCGCCGACTAAGACAGTATATGTTGACTCACACCACTCTCTTAATTTCCAAGATGGATCCCGTGAAATACATTTTCGAGAAGCCGGCTCTGACAGGAAGGGTAGCCCGATGGCAGATAATATTAACAGAGTATGATATCCATTACACTTTGCAAAAAGCAATCAAAGGAAGTGTATTGTCAGAATATTTGGCTCAGCAGCCAATTGATGATTATCAACCCATGAAATTCAAGTTTTCGGATGAGGACATCATGTTCCTCAAGTTGAAAGACTGTGAAGAACCACTTCCGGAGGAGGGGCCAGACCCTGAATCCAAATGGAAGTTGATGTTTGACGGAGCCATGAACATGAACGGAAGCGGAGTAGGTGTTGTTATCATCTCACCAGAAGGGGTCCATACACCTTTAGCTGCTCGGTTGACTTTCGAATACACTAACAATGAGGCAGAGTATGAAGCTTGCATCATGGGGGTTGAAGAGGCAATCAACTTGCGAGTCAAGAACCTCGAGATCTTCAGAGATTCTGCCCTAGTGGTGAACCAAGTCAATGGAAAATGGTTAGTTCATCAACCTCACTTGGTTCCTTACAGGGATTATACCAGGAGGCTGCTAACTTTCTTCACCAAGGTCAAGTTGAATTATATTCCTCGAGATGAAAACCAGTTCGCCGATGCTCTAGCAACTTTGTCGTCTATGATTAAAGTTTGTCAAGAGAATTTTATGCCTCGAATCATGGTTTCCCGTCTTGAAAGACCTTCTTATGTCTTCGCACTTGACAGTGGTGAAGATAACAAACCTTGGTATCATGATATCAAGCAATTCTTGAAGGCTCAAGAATACCCAGCTGGGACATCCAGTAAAGACAAGAAAATCCTCAGAAGACTAGCAGGTGGTTTCTTCTTGAATCAAGATGGTGTGCTATACAAGCGAAACTTCGACATGGTTCTGCTCAGATGCGTGGATAGAGTTGAAGCAGACCTGTTGATGCAAGAGGTTCATGAAGGCTCCTTTGGTACCCATGCTGGAGGACATGCTATGGCCAAGAAATTGTTGAGATCGGGATATTATTGGATCACCATGGAATCCGATTGCTGTAAATACTCCCGTAAATGTCACAAGGGTCAGATTTATGTCGAATAGGTCCATGTGCCTCTGAATCCATTGAGTGTCATGTCTTCACCATGGCCATTCGCCATGTGGGGCATTGATATGATTGGAAAGATCGAGCCGACAGCTTCCAACGGTCACCGCTTCATCCTGGTTGCTATAGACTACTTTACGAAGTGGGTCGAAGCGGCATCTTATGCCAATGTTACTAAACAAGTGGTAGCCCGGTTTATCAAAAAAGACATCATTTTCCGGTATGGAATTCCTGAAAGAATCATTACTGATAATGGTTCTAATCTCAACAACAAGATGATGGCTGACTTGTGTCGGGATTTCAAAATAGAACATCACAACTCTTCTCCATATCGCCCGAAGATGAATGGCTCCGTCGAGGCGGCCAACAAGAACATCAAGAAGATCGTGCAGAAGATGGTTGTAACATACAAAGACTGGCATGAGATGCTACCATTCGTTTTACATGGGTACAGAACGTCAGTGCGTACCTCAACAGGGGTAACCCCGTTCTCACTGGTGTATGGTATAGAGGCAGTCCTACCAATTGAAGTGGAAATCCCCTCGTTGAGGTTAATGATGGACATTAAGCTAGATGAAGCTGAGTGGCTCCGATCCAGATATAATCAATTGAGCCTCAATAAAGAAAACGTCTAGCAGTTGTATGCCATGGACAGTTGTATCAGCGGCGGATGAAGCAGGCTTTTGACAAGAAGGTACGACCACAGAGGTATATACCAGGTGACTTGGTGCTGAAAAGGATTCTTCCTCCTCTTAACGATCACAGGAGCAAATGGACACCTAATTATGAAGGACCGTTCGTGGTTAAAAGGGTTTTCTCGGGTGGAGCCTTGATGCTGTCAACCATGGATGGAGAAGACTTCCATTCCCCTGTCAACGCAGATGCAGTAAGAAAATACTTCGTGTAAAAAAGGACCCGCTGGATAAAAACAGAATGAAGATCCAGGCAAAAAATGGGCATCCCGGCGAGCCAAAAACAGAATAAAAGGCTCGGGCAAAAATTAGGGAAATTTAAAATAAATAAAAAATGTACACCCGCTGAGTTGAAAAGCCACATCGGATAACTCAGGCAAAAAGGGGTATCCCGGTGGATTGAAAACCCGAAAGGGCGGTCCACGCAAAAGAGGAACTAACACGAACGACTGCAATCTGAGAAATTCGTAACTCATCTGCAAGTGAGGTTATTCTAAGGGTTGAAGACCAGTTCAATCACCTTTCTCAAGGGGCAGAGCGAGCGGATCGTCTTAAAGATATACGAGTCATAACCGGGTTTAAACTTGATGAGATCCACTTCTTACATTGCAAATAGGATATTTTGTTTTCCTTTTTGGCTATTTCCTCTTTCTAGGGAATTGCTTCCTTTGTAATGCCTATTCACGACCATTTTTCCAAATCAATAAAAATCGATTTCAGACAACTTGTGACTATTCGCTTCTGGTTTTTATTTTTCATCTAGCATTGATTGATTGCGAAAACGTCCAGCAAATTGTGATTTATATTGTGTTGTGAACATTTGAATGCTTTCTAACTCATGTAGGAGAACGAAAACATTTAATACAACTCTGTAAGGGTGTCGAGATGCCAGATAATGATTCATGCTATGAGCCTGGGGCATACAGGTCCCAAACTAACTCTCCATGTTGCAGGCATTATCGATTGTGTTTATTCAGGTACAGGTATAGGTGTTGCTAACAGAGCTAAAAGAAGATTTCCAGGAGGAACATTACTTTACGCTTGAACAAGAACAAATGTTTTCCAGGGTGTCTCTAGTTATCCCCAGTGGAAGTGAAGTTGAATTTCTTCTCCAACAAGGCAACAGAAGGTTGGTGTCCTCCCCAAGCAGAGATTTCCCTTCAATACAAGGGCAATTCCCAGCAGTACAAGGATTGTATTTCCTCCCTGGTAAGTTGCTTCCTTAGCAAAGTCGTACCTCTGGTTCCCAGCCAAGTCATGAAGTCTCCATTTCCCCACCAGAGTGCAAGAAGGGTCCATCTCCAGTAGGGTCTTGGCTCTCCAATCTCAAAGTCCAATTTATTTTTGGCAGTGGCGGCTGTTCAGAGCAGGTGTATCATTAACAACTTTCCCCGCAGAGTTGTCTCTTCCTTATCAGGATGGATCAGATCAGTGCAGTGATCATCAGTTCCTCCCCAGTCGAGCCACCTGGGATATTTGCAGTCTCCTTATCGGGGGATCTCTTTGCATTTTGCATACGCATAATCATCATTGCATTTGCATCCTCCAAAGCGTAGCATTTCCATCCTCATGGAGCATTACGCCATAAATCCAAGCATACGCATGCCAGCATGGGCCAGTTTTGAGGTGTTACATACAACCTATAACATCTTCTCAACCTGAAGTACTCCGCACAGAGGATACCAATATCATTTTTCAGACATCCTTGTCTTTTCAAGTCAATGTTTGTCACCCATTCCGCGTCTTGTTTGGTACAACAGTCGCGTCGCAGGTTCTTGTTTTGTACAACGGTCCTGTCTACCTGGGTTCTCGTTTATGTACAACGATCCCATTCCATCTTGTCCTATTTTCTTTGCTGTTTTTGGTTATCGACTGAGGTCGGTATACCATTGTGTATCCATTCGAGGATGGTTTCGTGTTAGATCCGAGGATCTTTTGAGAATTGTCATTCGAGAATGGCATTCTTTTCTTCAAGTCCTTCTGAGGTTGGTCTTTTGTTGTGGTTATCATTCGAGGATGATAGACCATTTTGAGCTTATTGATTGAGGTCAGTTTGTCTCTCTTTGCAAAGTCTGTCTGAGGTCGGTCTTAGTGTTTCTGGTTATCGACTGAGGTCGGTATACCATTGCGTCTCCATTCAAGGATGGTTTCGTGTTAGATTCGAGGATCTTTTGAGGATTGTCATTCGAGGATGGCGTTCTTTTCTTCAAGTCCTTTTGAGGTTGGTCTTGTTGTTGTGGCTATCATTCGAGGATGATAGACCATTTTGAGCTTATTGATTGCGGTCAGTTTGTCTCTTTTGCAAAGTCTGTCTGAGGCCATTCTTTGTGTTTCAGGTTATCGACTGAGGCCGGTATACCATTGCGTCTCCATTCGAGGATGGTTTAGTGTTAGATCCGAGGATCTTTTGAGAATTGTCATTTGAGGATGGCATTATTTTCTTCAAGTCCTTTTGAGGTTGGTCTTGTTGTTGTGGCTATCATTCGAGGATGATAGACCATTTTGAGCTTATTGATTGTGGTCAGTTTGTCTCTTTTGCAAAGTCTGTATGAGGTCATTCTTTGTGCTTCTGGTTATCGACTGAGGCCGGTATGCCATTGCATCTCCATTCGAGGATGGTTTTGTGTTAGATCCGAGAATCTTTTGAGAATTGTCATTTGAGGATGGCATTCTTCCCAGCATATTTTATTACCCACAGTGTGCAAATTTCCAGGTTTATTCGAGTATTCAATTACTCCATATCTTGAATGTCTAAGAGCTTTCGCAATTAGTCATTCAAGCTTGCAGATAATTGAATAGGGGCAGCTGTAATACCTCAAAATTTGCCCTCTCATAACCTCAATATTTTGCATATCATTTAGCATACATAAGTTCACAAATAACCAACAACATTGCATCATGTGTAGCATAGTTGAGGCATAGGCATGTGGTCAATGAATGGAGCAACTGAAGGCTATGCAAAGGCAATCAAAGGGTCACAAAGCTTCTCAACCTTGTGCAAAGTGTTCATAACATCCCACAAGTCTTCATTTGAAGCCACAAGCCATGGAAAGATTTGGTTTAATCAGAGAAGGCAAGTAGTGCAACATCTCCTGATGAAAAAGGCCAAATTAGGGTTTCACCTCTACTGGGCTTCTCCATGAAGTTATGATTCAAAGAGGATTCCTTTGTCTTATATATGATGTCAAGTGCCTAGGGTTCAAATCTTGTCCACAAAATCATTTTGGAAGAGGTTCAATTGGCCAGATGACTGAAAATCGAAGAATCGGAGAAAAGGCAACCGAGCTAGGTAAAAAAGGTCAACTCCTGACTTTTAAGATCAAAATCATGAAATTAGGGTTGCAATGATCCTATGGTTCAAATTTGGTCAAGAAATGATGGAGGAATCATAAAAAAAATCATTTGAAAGTGGTTAATTTCACCTTTCCCTCCACTTTTCTTTCCACTTTCCTTCCACATTTCCTTTCATTCTTTCCCTCTTATTTTTTCCACTTCAGTTCCACTCCATTTCCTTTTGATTCTTCTACCATGTTCCACAACCTTCTAGAGTATTCCATGGAATATTCCAAGGAATATTCCTTCTCCAACCCTAACCCTACCTAACTACTAACCTAACTCCATTCCTAAACCTAACTCCATTCCCAAACCTAGCTCCAAGCCTAGCCCTTATATAATCATTAATCACTTCAATGCAAAAGGTTCCCAAGTTTTGTTCCCAACTTTTTCACTTTCTCACAATTTCTAGAATCACTTTTTCTCTCTCACTTTTCCTCCATTTCCCTTTTCACCAAAGCTTTTTTTGAAGAAGTTCTTCAAGTTTCACATTGAAACTTGAAGATCTTAAAGCTTAGCCTCTAACCTCCATTGAATTGTGGGTTGTAGAATAAGAAGCTATTGATTTTTGTGAAGATTTCGACTTATCGGAAGTGTAAGAAGGCTCAAGCATCAAGAACGCATTTATTTTGCGGATTCACGGTTTTCTTGGTTTTCTCTTCGATCAAGCTCCGATTCTTGCAACATTTCCCGAAGCACTTCTCTGCTTCGTAGGTTGGTGATCTAAATCACTTTTCCTTTAAGTTATTCTCTTCATCTCGCCATTTCGGCATTCTTTAAGTGCTTTTCGTATTGCTTATGGTTGATTATGTTTTCGTTACGTTTTGCTTGCGATTTGTGGTTTTTGATGGATTAGAAGTTAGGTTGTAGCTTGTTATAGGTTCTAGCATGTGTCAATAAGCCCAAATTGAGTAGAAATTCGTGTTGGCATGATTAGGTGGGGGTTAGGGTTGTTTAGAAGGAAGATTGTGGCCAAAAGCACTTATTTCAAAGGCTTTTTTCACTTTCTATTCAGTGTTAACCGGTTAACGGTTTGGTTAACGCATGCGTTTTAGCCACAAATCAGTGTTGTCTGGGGTCCGTTAACCGGTTAACCATTTGGTTAACCGGTTAACGCTGTTGGATTTTGGTTTTTTTAGCTTATTTGCTTGCTTTTTCTTGCCTCTTTGTGCCTCTAAAGTCCATGCATGTTTAGGTACTAATTTTAGGGAATTTTCTAGGTTGGTTTCGACATCTCATTCCCCCATTTCGAGTCGTTTCGACGCGTTTCCGTTCGTGTTGCATATTATGCGTTTATGTTTTTATTTGTGTATGATTTGACTCATTGCATTTTGTTGTTATGTTTATGCATCATTTGGGATGTAAATAATCATGTTGCATTCGGTTTTTGCATCTTTTGCACAATTCGTTAAATCATTTGCATTTCATTGTATCAATATATATGTTGCATTTCACATAACCATGTATGTATGTGCATTTGGTTTCATTTGGTTACATGTTTGATCATATCATTCACATCAATTCAATTCTGAATTTTGTATTGAGCTTAGCATTTTTGTTGATCTATTATGTTGCGTATTCATGATCAATGCTCATTATGTTCATATGCCATGTTCATGTGCCATATTTTGCATACTTGTTGCATAATCAATCATGTGGTGTGTTCTTGCATAATCCTCCCAAAATAATTATGTCACTCATTTGTGTATGTTGATCTATGTTCAAATGCATATTCATGATTAATTGGTACATTTTTCATTAAGTTTGTGCATTAAAAAATGAAAATAATCAAATATGCATTTTACATTTTATAGCTGACTTTGCATATAGGTGTTGTAGAATACATGTTGTTTGTTATGTTTGCATGCTGTATTTGACTTTTTACACCTACCTTTTCATGTTGCATGCTGGCTGTAAAACGTTGTTTGTGCTTTGCTTGTGTTTCCATAGCTGCTTTTAGTTTAGGGGTTGTAGTAGGTGCTGAATTTTTAGCATTTTTTTAGTTCTCTAGAATTAAGATAGAGTTTAGATTGAGTCCTAGAGTTATTAGGATTTTAATTGGTGTGGGTTTGCTTTATTTTTTTTAATAAAATGCACACTAATCCTTGTTTTGTAGGGAGGGAAAGGTATGTTTCCTTACACCTTATCCTTTTATTTTATTTTTATGCATTTAATTCACTTTTTTCCTTCCATATTTGTGATTGGTAGGATTTCCCTTTTGTTAGGACCAACTTATCTTCCTTAGGAAGTAAGTTGCATCCTTTTTCTTCTCTCTTTTCCTTTTGCTCTATAGAATTAGAAAAGCCTCACTCACCATTAGGACCACCATTTTAATAAATAACTTAGGGTTATGTCTTAGTTCCCCTTAATTTTTGTCCTTTTCTGATTTGAGTCTTTCTCTTCTCATCTTCAAACAAAATCCAAAAAGACTTAATAAATGCATGAAAGGATCCCTTGTGTATAGCCTTATTCCATGGGGAACTTACATTCATTCCATCTTGGAATGGTGTAGGCTTGTCTAGCATGATGTACAAGTCTTATCAAGGGGTTGTTTCACAAAGAAAATCTAAAAGGCATTTCTTCACAAAAGCCACAAAAACAAATAATAAAGTTCAACAAGCTAGTGAACTTAAACCCTAATTCATGGAAACAAGTCTTGGATAAATTATCCTTGCTTGGTGTACTTGTTCTATTATTCCATCTTGGAATGTAGTGGCAATTACACATTCCATGGAAAAGAGTTTGAATTCACTTCCTTGTGCCAAATTCATACAAAACTCTTAAAAAGAAAACAACAAACAATAAGCGACTTTCCTGTGGGAACTTCTCTTCTCATCTCATTCATTCTCAGCGCGAACTCGCGACGACTTGTCTCACATGCAAGACGGTAAACGCACTCGTACCAGACGAGCCTGCAACACCTGAGCATAGACATACGCAGTTCCAGCTATAAAAAGCACAAACAAGGTTCCCGCATTAGTTAGGCGAACTACGTCGACTCTGATCCTCATTTTCCCTATGAGGTACGTAGGCAGCGGGGTAGGGCCCGTTCGAGCACATTCTTTATTTTCCCTACATTTTCCTCATTCTTTCTTTTTGCTCTCTTTTTTCCAGTTCCCTTTTTTCAGTTCCAGTTCCAGTTAACAGTTCTTATTCAGCAGTTATATTCTTTTACCCTTTGAAACAAAGCAAACAAGCATGGATCCCGTCGGGTACGGAGGACGATCTGGGGTGCTAATACCTTCCCAGGTCGTAACCGACTCCCGAACCCAGATATTTGGTTCGTAGGACCTTATCCTTTCCTTCTTCCTCAGGTTTGTGCATCATTACCTTTCCCATTCTTTCGGGATAAAAATGCATGGCTGGCGACTCTACCTTTTCTGCGCCACTTTCGCGTTTGTACTAGGATGTAAATCCCGGGAGCGACAGTCCCCTTCTAGGTGATCTTCCTTCACCTTATGATGACAGTCCCTCATCATTTTTATCTGATGGTCGTCCCCATCGTTGATCTCGTTATCCGGAATTCGTCCTATGTCGAGGTAATCCCCAGAGCAGTCGTACCCTGCTAGGTGATCGTCCTTCACCTTCTGATGATCGTCCTTCATCATGCTTATCCCCTGCTAGGTGATCGTTCTTCACCTTTTGATGACCGCCCCTCATCATTATTTCATTTATTCTTTTACCCGATGGTCGTCCCCGTCGCGGTTTATTTACCCTTTAACCTGATGGTCGTCCCCGTCAGTGCTTTCCTCATCCCTAGAGAGTTTTTGTATTTCTTTACCCGATGGTCGTCCCTGTCGTGATCTCTTTACTTCCCAACATGATGGTCGTCCCTGTCATTGCTTTACTTACCGTTTTTCATCCCCAGCAGTCGTCCTCTTCTCGATGGTCATCCTCCATTGTTTTTCATTTCATACTCATACTATACTACCTATTTCAATTTATATCCCTTTTCTTCTTTTCCCCAGTGAGTGTAAATTTCGGACTGTCTTTGGTATTCAACCACAAGTTATCTTGTTTGTCTGTTAAGCCATGCGCTTACACCCTGCACAGCTAACTCATGTTTGAATAGGCGTAGCTTTAAACACCCCAAATTTTCCCTCATTTTTTTCTCACACCATGGCTTGTGATCTTTTCATATTGCATTGCATAATCATATCATCTCACACTGCATATTTATTTCACTGCATAAGTTGCATCTAGGGTTTATGATCAGGAGAATCCAAGAAGTGATATGAGCCATCTCAAATGCCTTGAAGCTTTCCAAGAGGGTCCATGTGTGTTCCATGATCATAATATGCTCCCCAAAGTTCATAAAAGTCAAGAGATCACAAGGCATGACAAAGGCATAGAGGCAGACTGAAGATTCCCTACACAGATGACCTAAAATTAGGGTTTTGGTTTCAGAGGCCTTACACCCAAATTTTTTGGTCATTCTTGTTTCTAATGGTCTTAATATGTTATAAGGAGCATGTGTACCAAATTTGATGAAGAAATTCATTGTGGAAGTCATCTAATCAACTGATAACTTGTTGTGCAAGAAAAGTCAGAATCAGGGCATTCGAGACCCCCAAGAATGGAACCAAGGGATCATTTTCATCAAATTGAGGTTCTATGATCTTTATTTGATCTTAGAAGTGGTTAGAAGTGCACAAGATTGAAGAATTTCAAGCCATTTGCAAACTTTCCATTTTTGGACATGACTTGTAATGGAAACTTTCCATTTTGGGAAAGATTTTCAACCTCCTCTTTCTTAATCAAAAATGCTTCAAATGAAAAACCCTTAAACATGAAAGTTGTAGATTGGATCTTCCCATTTTCAAAAAGTACAAGAACTCCTCTTGATTCATCCTAGAACTCAAGATATGATCTTTCAAAGTTGGAAAAAATCCTATAATTTTCATGTTCATGCCAAAGAAGAATTTTGCAAATTCAAGTTCTAAGCACTTTCATGACCTCTAATTGACTTCTAAACATCATTACAACATCACACAACTTGCATGTATCAGAATTGGGCATTGGACCTAAGGTTTTCATGACTTATGATCCAAGAAATTTCAAAGAGGGAAGTTTTCAAAACCATTGCAATCTTGCAATCCAAGTGTTCCAACTCATGAAATCTGATCCAAAGGCCATCCTTGATGCAAGCTGAGGCAGGACAAGCCCCCAATCCAGCTCTGACCCGTGCCCATACCTCATAGTACATAATCTTGACTTTTTGTAAAAACCTCCCACTCCAATCAGCCTGTGCCACAACAACTTTCTGATCAATCTCATTGGCCTATACTAACATCATAGACTTCATTACACAACACACACAAGCCTGGAAAAAAACCTAAGCTCAGTTTCACAAAAATCCCCAAAAACATTCATCTCTTCGAATATCATCACACAAGCATCAAACCTCAAATCTTCTTCCACCAATCATCTCCACACATCATAAGGATCATAAACCACCCTTCATCATGGCCTAAAAGCTCCCAAAATAGAAATACGATTTCTGCCTTAGCAGAACTGAATCATCCAAACCAGCCAAAATAAACTCTTGCCAAGCACCACACTAGCTTCAGGGATCAAGTGGAGTTGGTTTGCATCAAAGGAGGGACCAGAAAGCACCATATTACAAAGCTTCAACTTAGGTAGTTATCTCAAAAAAAAATTCCAAAACTTTGTTTTTAAGTTACAATGTGAAAGAGTATGTCTCCCTGATCATGGTGATATGATTATTTTTTAAAATGGTGGAGAAATGGCCATGTATGCTTGCTCTGAAATTTTTTGACCTAAACATTTTCTTCTTCGATTCTCCCTTTTGATGCATGATAAATATTTTTTGATGCTGGATTCTTGTTCTATGTTGTTTGATGATCCATTCTGGAGCTTTTGGTGAGTTTTTATGGTGTTTTGAGTGAACTTAGGGGAGGGGGTGCCGGAGAAGACGACCGGAACACTGTTTCGGTCGCCTGAAAAAGATTAGGGTTTAATCCATAATTAATGCCAGTTTAAATGTGGGTCGTAGGATGAGTGTTTCCCGCGTGTGTTGAAGGGTCCAAATTAGCCCATTATCCCTAATTATAATTAATTAGGTTAATTAATTCAAATTAGCTCAGATGTCATCCTGACCATCCAAACACGCGCCAGTCAACCAGCCTTTGAACCTGGACCTTTAGATCAATTGACTTCTCATTTATTGGATTTTTATTTCATTTCTTTACATATTTATTTTAAAATAGCAAAAGACTTTCAAAAAATCTCAAACTTTGCATTTTCACTTCAAATATTTTTCTTAACTCAAGAATATTTTTTATTTTTATTTTTTCATTTAAAACATTTAAATGTTTTATTTTATTAATTAATGGATTTTAATTAATTAAAAATACATTTAGGTTTCTAAAAATTACCAAAAAATTCATGAAGCATTCTCAAACATTTAGAAACATTTTCAAACTCACCATACAAATTTCTTTTTAGGTTTGATCCCATTTTTACAATCATCTTTGAATTAAGGTTCTTAAATTTCACATTTTTTAACCCTAACTTGAAAAATTCATTTATGCCTAACCATGATGAGTTTGAACTTGATTCTTTTTGCATTGGTTCACATATTGCATCAAGTTTCTAGGTTATTTATCTCATATTTTTTCATTGAATTTTCAATTTGATTTGCAATTTCCCCTTAGAATCACCCAAAAATCCTAGTTAACTTAGGAAATCCATAACTTTCACTAGGTTTAGCTTCTGACTTTCTCCTTTGGTGAGTGATCTTGTACATGTTTAGGGTTTGTTTGAGTCCAATTTCAATTTTTTATCATGATGTATGCTTCTGGGTCATATGCATCTCATACATTCATAAAACCCTAATTTCTCATGTTCATTTGCATTCATCTTTGTATAGCTCAATCATATGAACTTGACATGACATTTCATCCATTTGTATGACATCTTTGACATCTTAAGACATGCTTGAACATTTCTTGATCATTTCTTCATTCACTTTCTATGTTTTGCATTCATTACATTTCATGAACATCCATGTGTTTTCATGCTTCTAAACATGCTTCCATTGCATCTCATCCTTGTATGATCATTCATATGCATTATGTATGTCTTTTCATCATCTCATAACACATTTGCATTGCATATTCACTTCTGGTTTTGGTCTTTGCATCTTATTTCATCTCATTTCCTTTTGCTTTATGTCTTATGCATCCATACTAACATTTCAGGGGCTTGTGGTAAGTTGTTTGGGATGTGGATTTGCCTTCACATCCCACCTCTTCTCATCCTTTCATTTTGCATATCTTATTTGTCCTTGAAGTGAACTTGCTTCACTTATGCTCTTTCCTTCTTACTTTCTTTCTTTTAAGTTACTTATCTTCTCCAGGAAGTAAGTAACTTATTATTTCTCTTCTTCTCTTTTCATCTGCTTCTTCTTCCTTGGTGGACACCTTGTAAACACCCCAAATTTTCCCTCACTAATTTCATCATGGCTTGTGATCTTTTCATGTGCATAAGTTCAATCATAGCATCTCATATTGCATTTTTGCTTCACTGCATTGTTTCTAAGTCATCTGCATCTAGGGTTTGTGACCTGAGCAATCCATGAGCCATTTGAGCCACTCCAAAGGTCTTCAACCACCTCAAGAGGGTCCATGTATTTTCAAGAATCATATTATATCCTCACAAGGCCAAGGAAGCCAAAGAATCACAAGAACTGAGAAAGGCATGGAAGCATAGCCAGGTTTAACTGCACAGATGACCTAAAATTAGGGTTTTGGTTTCAGAGGCCATAACTCCAAATTTTTTGGTCATTCTTGTTTCTATTGGTCTCTATATGTTATGAGGATCATGCATATCAATTTTCATGAAGAAATTCCATGGGGAAGGCATCTGATCACAAGATGACTTCTTGAGCAAGTCAGTGCAAAATCAGGGCATCTGAGGCCCCCAATGACCCAACCAAAGGGGTTTCTCCATCATTTTGAATGTGTATGATCTTTATTTGATCATAAAAGGTGTTAGAAGTTCACAAAATTGAAGAATTTCAAGCCATTTGCAAAGTTGCCTTTTTGGGAAAGTGACTTATAATGTAAACTTGCCATTTTGGGAAAGTTTTTCAACCTCCTCTTTTTGATTCAAAAATGCTTCAAATGCGAAAACTTTGGTCATGAAAGTTGTAGAATGGATCCTCCTATTTTCAAAAAGTACAAGAACTCATTCTAATTAATTTTGGATCAAAAGTTATGGCTTGTCAAAGTTGGGAAAAATCACTTATTTTTCACTTTTGCACCAAAAGAAGAAAGTTGCAAAACCTCATGCCAAGGCCAAATGTGATTTCAAACCAGCTTCTAATAATCACACAAACATAATTCATGGCTCATAATTCAGATTTGCCCAAGAAATTTCTCACTTTCATGCCTTGAATTCCAAGAATCATAAGCTACTTTTCATGAAAATCACAAAGAGGGAAATCTTGCAAGAAGGGTTCCTTTGGTTTTGTTTGATCTCTAATCAATATCAAAGTGTCATCACAACATTATATGGTGCATTTTGCTGCATATTTCCCAAGAGGTGTCACATGTCCATGGCCAAAAATCACAAAGTGTAACAAGTTGCAAAATTGCAAAACATGTGGTATCTCACCCTTCATCCATCCCAGCTCACATCAGTTCATCCCATGGCCATCCTTGAAGGCAGCTGAACCCAGAGCAACCCTAAAATAGCCTCTGCCACAGCCCATGCCTCAAGTACACCTAACATTGACTTTTTCGCCAATTGCCCCATGCCATTCCCACAGTGCAAGTCACTTCCTCAGACCTCTTCCAATAGTTTAGGGATGTGCTATGGATCATAAAGCAAACCACACATAAGCCAGAAACCTCACACAATCCAGCTTGCACAAAATCTGTCCAAAACTTCTGCTCTTCGAAACTCTTCACACAGCCTTCAAACTTCCATTTTCCTTTCACCAACAAGTCACAAATCATCCTCAGAACAAAAATCCATCACTGAAACAGCTTGAAACATCACACACAAAGACCTCCATTTCTGCTACACCAGAACAAAACAGCCACAACCAGCCATTCCCAAAGCTCTCCAAGCTTCATTTCATCATCAGGGTGTTCAAAGGAGAAGGTTTGCACAAAGTTTGAGTCCAGAAAGCTCAGAATCAGAGAGCCTTCATCTCAGGTAACATGAAGAACTTTTTTCCCAGAAGATAAGTTTTAAGTTCTTTTATGGTTCTTCATGTTCCCCTGATCATGGGGATGTATTTACTTTTGAAAATGGCTTCGAAACCATCATGTATGTTGTCTCTGAACATTTGCCCGTGTTTCGTATTTTTCTTCGATTCATGCTTATGAAGTGAAATAAATGGATTTTAATTGAGGGTTTAGGTTTAGATTGATGTAAGGATCATTTTTGTGGAAGAAATTTGGAGTTTGGTAACCTATAGAGGAAGCTAGGGTTTTCGATTCGCCGGAGAAGACGACCGGAACCACTGTTCCGGACGTCTGAAAGTCTTTAACCCTAATTAGGGTTTAGGCCAGTTTTGAATGTGAGACATCAGATGGGCCTTCCCGCGCGCGTTTCTGTGGTCCAGATTAGGTCATTAGGATTAATTGTGATTAATTAAATTAATTAATTAGGATTAGTTTTAAAAATATCAGTTTGAATGTGGACCATAGGATCTGGCGCCAGTCGATTCCCTCCAAATCCATTTGAATGTGAGCCTCAGGATTTGCATACTTCTCTATTTAATGTTTTATTTCATTTTATTTGCATTTTATTTACACGAATTTTTAAAAATAGAAAAATGCAATGAAAAATTCTGAAATTTTTTGTCAAACATTTCATTAATTTTCAGAACCCAAAAATATTTTTATTTTTATTTTTTGCATTAAAAATTATTTTTAAATCATTTAAATGTTTAATTTTAATTAGTTAATGGAAATTAATTAATTAAAAATACATTTAGGTATTTAAAAATTACAAAAAAAATCACATTGCATTTTAAAACATTTAGAAACATTATCAAATCCTCAAAACAAATTTATTTTTGGTCCTTGATGTATTTTGGCAATTTTCATTGGAATTAAAGTTGTTTAAAGGCAATATTTTGGTCCTAACTTGAAAAAATCCATTCTGCCTAACCATGAAGGGTTTGATAATAGTTCTTCTTGCATTGAATTCTTCATAGCATGTAGTTTTTAGGGTAAAATTGGTGTAAATTTATCTTTCATTTTCAATTTGTTTTGCATTTTTATTTGTGAGGTATCCCAAAACCCTAGTTGACTTGAGAAAATCATAACTTTCATTAGGTTTAGATTTAGGTCTCCTCCTTTGGGAAGTGAACTTGTGTAGGGTTAGGGTTTCTTTGATCCCATTTTCAATTTTTTATCATGTCATTTGCTTCTGATTTTGAATTCTTGTGTTACATGTTATGCATAAACCCTAATTCTTGCCTTCCTTTGCATCCATCTTTCATTTGCTTGCATACAAGAACTTGCCATGACATTTTGTGCATCAAATAGACATATAAGACATCTTAGGACATACTAGCATCATGTTTGATCATTGCATCATTCATTTTCCATGTTATATGTTCATTCCATTTCATGAACTTTCATGAATCTTTATGGTTCAAAGCATGCTTCATTTGCATCCTCATCCTTGTATGATCATCCACAACTCTTGACATGTGTTTGCATCATCTCTTAGCATCATTAACATCATGTTTATGCTTCTGACTTTGTCTTGCGTCATGGCATTTCACCTCATTTTCATTGCATTGCATTCCTTTTGCTAACTTTTCAGGTGGTAAGTTGTTTTGAGAAGTGAATTTGCCTTCACTTCTCACAATCTCTTCTCATCTCTTTTATGCACCATTGCTGAATTTTATCTTGTGTATTAGAGTGAGCTTGCTCATTCATGCTCTTCCCCACTTTCTTTCTTCAAGCAACTTGTCTTCTTAAGTGAAGCAAGTTGTCTTGCTTCTCTCTGCTTCCTTCTCCTTTCATCTGCTTCTCTCCTGGTGGATTTTCTCCTGAAGATCTTTTGCAAGCCTCATTAACCCTAGGAAAACCCAAGCATGATAACAATTAGGGTTTGATTAGTCCCCTCATTAGTTTTACCTTTGTGTCATCTTTGAGTCTTCTCTTCTCATCTCATAATCAGGGACTAAACCCTAAAGGTTTTAAGGCTTTGTGATTAAGCTTATACCTGCATCCTTCTATTAGGATGGAGTGTATAACTTTAATCCTAAGTGTTAAACCCTTGATGTGTTTACATACTTTAATCAATCCACTTAATAATCATCAAGACATCAAACTTGTAACTCGGGCCTTGCATTAGGGTTCTAATTCTTCCTTTATTGGTTAAGAAGGACTAACCCTAGTGTTAATGGACAAGTCCCCCTCAAGTTGTCTTACAAATCATAAAATCCACTTCTTAATCTTATCATTAACTAAAATCCACTTAATAAAGGCCTTGTTTTGTCATGTGGTTAATCCCTAATCATGGATTAAGTTGAGGAGCCTTCCTCAGCTTAAATGTTCTCATCTATTATCCTTCTATTAGGATGGTGTAATGAGTCCATTAAATCCTTGGTTATGGCTTAAACTCATTACTTAACACTAAACAAAAACTCCAAAAGCATCTAAATAATTACAAGTAGGTTAATGATCTTAATCCTACATCATGGTGATCAAGTGTGAGGTGTTTACTTCATGCTTAAGATATTCTCATTACCCCTAATCAGAGGGAAGATGTGGTGAGTTTACTAACCCTTGGTTTAGGCTTAAACTCATTAACTTATGACAAACTTCCAAAAGCAATAAAAGGCTGAAAACACCAAAAACAAACAATAATCGTCTCCTCCGGGATTCTTTTCTCACCTCATTCACTCACAAACGAGAACTTGCTTCTTCTGTCTAATGCAAGACAGTTTGCACCTGAGCCAGACAGGTCATACACTTGAGCATAGACAAGCAAGCAGTTCACAAGTCAATTTATCTTTCAGTCCCTTTGAGTCGAACTACGGTGTTCTGACTTCCTCATTGCACGAGAGGATACGTAGGCATAACTTAACGGTTATCGAACAAAAGTCTCTGTATATTCCCCCTCCTTCTAGCATCTTCCTTTGAGCCTCACAGTCTTGAGCATTTTATCCTTGTTCTCACACTGACACTTCACTTATACACTTCACATCCCTTTTGCATTGATACTTGAATTCTTTCCAGCTTTGATACACAAATTGCACTGACACTACCCCTTTAAAACACAAATCTTTTAAGCGTGGATCCCGTCGAGTACGGTGGACAATCTGGGTGCTAATACCTTCCCAGGTTGTAACCAACCCCCTTTCTCAGTCTCTCTGGTTCGCAACCGTCTTATCCATCTTTTCTTAGGTTTATGCAGCATTACCTTTCCTTCGGGATAAAAATGCCTAGTTGGCGACTCTATTCATTCCTTCTCTCTTTCGCTGACCGTTCGCATCTGTACCCCTTCTGACCAGGTGTCATTTTGGTGGGAGCGACAGCTTGGCGACTCTGCCGGGGACCCTTATACTATAACCAGGGCTTCTGGTTCTTTTTGTGGGTTCCTCCTAGCGCTTGTTTGATTTGTGTTTACTGGGGTGTTATGTGCTAATTGTGTTTATATATTTGCTTCATTTATTGCTTTATGTACAGCTTTATTTATTGCTTTCCTTTACAGTTTTTCATATTTCATACTGTCATTATCATTGCTGGATCTGGTTGGCTGTTTTGATGGGTGGGGTTCTATTAAGAGTTTAAGGTCCTATACCTGGGACCTGAGTGACACCTAGGCTATAGTGGTTCATGTTCTTTCCCATTCCATTTCGGTCTGGTGCGGGAATATGAAACACGGTTCAGATGTGGGTTTCTTCTTGAGAACTTTGTGCTACAGATTTCCTGTAGTGCTAGGGCTATCTGGGAAGCCTGCTAAGTCTGGATGACCTTTATTATGACCTTTAGAAATTGAGGTGAATTAGAGGAGGATCTTTTATGGTTATTGTAAACACTGTACCTCCGGGTTAGAAGTGTTTACACTTCTCATAACTGATCCAAGTCTGAGGATCCTTGTTTTAGAACATCACCTGTGAGGGGGTTGGGCTGTTTACAGGTTTGCAGGTACCTTTGGCCACATCATACCCTGTTACTATTTGGTTTAAGAGTACCTCATTTTGGACAGTTCTTGTGATTTAACCCTGGATATGTGACTCTTTATTTGAGTCCCCCACCCTGGTTACTGGATTTCTGAACCTCCATCTGGACTTCTTGAACATGCATGGGCCTTATATATCAAGACAGATAATCAGATCCAGCTTGATCACAAACCCTTGCATATCATTTTCATACTCATCATTTGCATCATTTTACATTTGTTTATTTGTGTTTCAGGGTATCCACATTATATCTGGCTTGGTTTTGACCCCTTCTTCTGCATAGACCTCTGCTTCATCAGACATCTGCTTCAGCTATTCTCATCATCACCAGCATTAGCCTGTCAATGGCTCAGTTTTAATCTTCATCAGCAGCTATCTTCATCAGCTTCAGCAGTATTCATGGCTACTCCCAGGAAAAGCAACATATCATACCATTTCTTTGAGCCTGTGTTGACTGGTATCAGGCAGGTCCAGTCACTTATCACCCTTGACCACATCCCTTTGTTTAGAGAGCATTATGGAGGTATATTAAATATGGTTATGGACTTTGACCCTTCTCAGAGGAGCATGATCCACACATGCCTGCAGTTTTATGACCCTCCTTTGAGATGCTTCACATTCCCAGACTTTCAGCTAGGACCTCTGCTGGAGGAGTTTTCATCATTGATTGGAGTACCTGTCAAGGGTGGTGTCCCCTTCAACCCAGAGATGCCAGCTCCCAGTAATGGAGAAGTAGCAAAAGCATTGTATCTGGAGCCTGCCTTGATTGAGCAAAGCATGACAACCAAGGTTGGGATCCCTGGTTTGCACTTGGACTTCTTGATTTCTCAGGCCATCCTGAAGGCCTCTTTGGGAGAATGGAGGGCAGTTTGTGCACTGTTAGCCCTCAGCATATATGGGGTTATACTGTTTGCAGATGAGCCCAAATTTGTCAGCAAGAATGCCATTCATCTCTTTCTTCTGAGGAACCCAGTACCCACCTTGCTGGGAGATTTCTATTACTCCATCCATCAGAGGAATGAGAAACAAAGGGGGAAGTTGGTGAGATGTTGTGCTCCTTTGTTTCACACCTGGCTGCTCAAACACCTGCCTAAGTCAGATGCATTCCTGAATCCCCACCAACAGAAGAATTGGGCCAAGAGGCTCATTGCTTTGACTTCAGATGATATCAGATGGTGCACCCAGAGCACCAAAGGCAAAGACATTATCACCAGCTGTGGACAATACCCAAATGTACCTCTGATAGGAGTAAAGGGTTGCATCAACTACAATCCTTTGCTGTTTAAGAGACAGCTGGGCTATGCTTTGGTCCACCCTCCTAGAGTGCAAGATTTAGCTGAGACCCTGTATTGTGAAGTAAAACCTAATTCAACTGTTGTCAGACAAGTATCCTGGGCTTGGGACAACATCCAGACAAAAGGAATGGCTATTCTTGGAAGGTGTAATAAT
The DNA here is from genome assembly GCA_963966055.1 of Lathyrus aphaca. NCBI lineage: Eukaryota > Viridiplantae > Streptophyta > Magnoliopsida > Fabales > Fabaceae > Lathyrus > Lathyrus aphaca. The sequence continues at coordinate 447,152,808 of OZ014522.1, read as the reverse complement.
GTTGCTTCAGCTCAGTACTATGACTGGTCCCATGCTAGAGCTCAAATTACTGGAATGCCTTTTACCATTGAGGATATACCTGGACCCTCTACAGTACAGCCAGCAGCAACTGTCAGCCTAGAAGAATTTGAGAAACTAAAGGAAAGGAATGAGAATCTATCTCAAGCTCTAAAGAAGACCCTTTGGGAAAGGAGTGATGGTCGTATGGACATTGAAAGGTTGGAGAAGCTTAGGGTGGAGCATCTGGCCAAGATTGAGAAAACAGAGGATTACATCAGGAAAGCAAGAGCAGGGGAGCAAATATTGAAGAATGCCTGTAAGGAGGCCAAGATTCAGAAGGCTAGGATTGAGCTCTACCTGCAAGAAAGTCAGGCTAGGTGGGTCAGGATCACTGAAGCCCAGACACAAGAAGATCAGAGAGTTCAAGCCAAGATTGAACAGTTAGAGGCCAATGAAAAGAAGCAGCAGGAAGCTTTGTTGGCAGCCCATAAGGAGATTCCAGAGTTGAAGCTTAGGGCTGGATTGAAGAGGTCAAAGGACTAGGACAGGCACAAGAAGCTGACCGCTGCCATTGCCACCAGGAACCTCCTCATTAGGACCATTACAGAGCATCCAGCTGGTCCAGTGACTGAGGCACTCCTGAAGGAGGTTAAGGAGGATGGGTTTGGATTGGATGTTTGACTTCTTTGCTTGTTGTTCATTTCCATTTTATGTACTTTTCTTTTTGATGTATTTTGACCCTCCATGGGCATGTGTTGTAACACAAACTATGTATTGTTCATCATTTGTAATATATTAGTTTGATTTCATTGGGTTTTCTTTTCTCAAGCAACATCAAAGCATCTTCCTCGAGGTCTGGAAAGGTCAAAACCAAGAACCAAGCTGGATACCTTGGAAAACAAATAAGCATACTGCATTGCATACTAACTTTTGTTTTGTTTTGTAGGTTTTGTTATTACTTGTTTCTAACTCTGTTGTGATCTCAGGAAACATTGCTCGCAGAAGAGTGTTCCCCGTCAACTGTGCGCACCGGTACCCTACTCGTAACAACCTTCCTGGTATCCAAATGGAGCAAGTACAGCAGGACCTGACTGAGGTCAGAACTCAGATGGCTAATGAAAGAGTGGAGATGAGGAACCAAATGACTCAATTCATGGCTGTGATGACTGGCTTGGCCCAGAGCCAAGAAAGGTTAAGGGCATTGGTGGAAAGACAAACTTCCGAGGAACCTCATCCTGGAACTGGAGGAACAAGTAATAATGAGAGGGGCCAGCCTCATGTTAATCCACCAGTATTTGGACCTCATCTAGATCCGGAAGTCAACATCCAGGGAAATGTGCAAGGAAATACTGCTGGGGGGAGAATCTTGCAAGAGGATCCTCAAGAAGAGCAATTTACTGTTATGGGAGCTGGAGACGAAGTCTATGATAGGAGGTTAGATGAAATTGCTGAGAAGTTGAGATCATTGGAGTCCCAGAATTCCTTGGGCTTCAATGTAATGGATATGGGGCTAGTGGATGGGGTGAGAATTCCCCACAAATTCAAACCCCTGTGCTTCGAGAAATACAATGGTACCTCTTGTCCACGAACCCACCTTCAGTCTTTCCTGGGAAGACTTAAAGCATATACTATGGATGAAAAGCTGTGGATGTTCTACTTTGAAGACAGTCTGACTGGGGCTTCAAGAGAATGGTATTCACACTTGACCAGAGCTACTATCAGATGCTGGAAGGACTTAGCTGAAGCTTTTATCAGGCAGTATCAATACAATCTAGACATGGCTCTAAACAGGACCCTCCTAATGGGAATGTCTCAATCCTCCAGAGAAAGCTTCAGAGAATATGCCCAGAGGTGGAGACAGATTGCTGTTGCTGTCCAACCACCCATGTCGGAAAGAGAAATGGCCGACATGTTCATGAATACTCTACAAGGGACCTATATTGATAGATTGGCTGCATTTTCTTCTACCAGCTTCGCATATGTGGTTATAGCTGGTGAAAGGATTGAGAGTCTATTAAAAATGGGTAAGATTTCTGATAGTGGTGCAAGTTCATCTAGTAATCCCAGGAAGCCTTTTGTGGGACCCCGAAGAACCGGTGAGACCAATGCCATTCATGCAAGCAGGGGCAGACCTCAGTATGTTCACAGATCAATGGCAGCTGTCACTATTCCAGCTCCAATTCCTCAGCAATCAGCATATCAACAACAACAACAACCACAATATCAGCACCAAATTCAGTATCCGCAACAGAGAACCTACAACAACAACAACGGCAGTCAACAACAGCGACCCTTCCAACAAAGACCATCGCAGGCAAACAGGGTGATAGACCCTATCCCTATGCCTTATGTTGCCTTATTGCCACAACTCCTGAAGCTTAACTTGGTTGAGTTAAGGACATTGGCACCTCCAGATCCCTCCAATCTCCCAAAGAATTATGATGTCAACGCCAGGTGTGCTTTCCACTCCAATGCACCTGGTCACAATACGGAAAAATGCAGGGCCTTACAAATGAAAGTCCAAGACCTGGTGGATTCTAAAGCCCTCAACTTTGCACCTCCTCCGAATGTCAACAGAAATCCTATGCCTAATCATGGCGGGCCAAGGATTAATTCCATTGAGGAAGACAAACTATCTACCTTGATTACCAGTGTTGCACAAATTCGAACACCTTTGGTCGAAATTAAAGCTCAGCTTCTAGAGTGCCAAGTGTTCCCCGGGTGTGAACTCGGTTGTGGGTATTGCAACATTGCAGTCAACGAGTGTGAAAATTTGAGAAGCGGCATAGATGGTCTTATTAAGGATGGTATCCTTCAGATTTCAACAACGGCGCCTACAAATCCAGCAATTCCTTTGACAACAATTCCCGATTCTTCTACAACAGCAGCAACAATCATTCCTACCGATTCATCAATATCATCAGCAATGGCTTCGTCCATCACTTCAACAAGTCAGATTTCAACAACCATTTCTTCTACAACATCAGCATCCATTTTATTAGCAGGATCTTCTACAACGCCAGCAAAAATTAATGAAGATGTCTCAGCAGTTACAACCTACTATGACCCGTCAAACGTTCCTCCCAATAGCAATTTCCAACAGCAAACAGTGGCACCTCCTGCCAGATCACCGTTCACAATTTACTACGATCCGCACACCATTACAATACCCTCCTCTGCAGCAATCAGTCCAGTCACCATTACGGTACCTGGACCCGTTCCTTATGAAAGCAGTAATGCCATACCTTGGCATTATGACTCTGATCTCTACTACAACGGGGAGAAAATCACTCTGGATTCATCAACCTCTTCTCCACAAGTTGATAATGTTAGGGGAGGCGGAGGCTTCACCAGAAGCGGACGCCTTTTTGCCTCACAAATGCAAAGACCTAATGTTGAAGCAGAAGCTGCTGCCAAAGCAAAAGGAAAGAGTGTGGTACCTGAAGAACCAATTGTCAAAGAAACTCAGAAGACATCTTTTGAACAAGATGTAGACGAGTTCATGAGAATCATAAAAAGAAGTGATTACAAGGTGGTGGATCAGCTTCACCAAACTCCCTCAAAAATCTCCATATTATCACTGTTGATGTGCTCTGAAGCTCACAGGAACGCATTGTTGAAAGTCCTGCACGCAGCATACGTGCCAGAGGAGATTACTGTTAACCAGCTAGAAACTGTGGTGGCCAATGTCAATACCAGTCATGGACTGGGCTTTACCAATGCTGACTTAACAACAGAGGGACGTAACCACAGCAAGGCTTTGCATATCACCTTGGAATGCAAGGGTGCTGTTCTGTCTCATGTACTGGTGGACACTGGGTTATCACTCAATGTTTTGCCAAAGAAAGCCTTAGTAAAGCTGGAGTATGATGGCTTGGCACTGCGTCCGAGTAATCTGGTGGTGAGAGCATTTGATGGCTCTAAAAGATCAGTGCTTGGAGAGATTGATCTGCCTGTGATGATTGGCCCGCAGACCTTCAAAACTACCTTCTTTGTGATGGACATTCATCCGGCCTACAGTTGTCTGTTGGGTAGACCCTGGATCCACGCCACTGGCGCTGTTACATCTACCCTTCATCAAAAGTTGAAATTTGAGTGGGAAGGCCAAATCATCACCATCTGTGGGGAGGAAGACATCTTTGTTAGCCATCTGGCTACGTATAAGTACATAGAAATGGATGGAGAAATCCATGAAACCATGAGTCAGGGGTTTGAGGCCCTGAACATTAATGAAGCATCTGCTGTACTAGGAACCTCCATAACGTCATATCAGCAAGCCCGGAAGGTTGTTGAGGAAGGTACCACCCAAGGCTGGGGCAAGTTGTTGCCCGTAGAAAAGAAAGAAGATAGATTTGGGTTGGTGTCGCTCCCGATAAATGGGGAATGGCCCCAGATAAAGGTACAGACGCGAACGGTCGGCGAAAAAGGGATGTGAGAACACACAGGAGTGAACTCACAGGAAATGAATAGAGTCGCCAGCTAGGCATTTTTATCCCGGAGGAAAGGTAATGCTGCATAGACCTAGGAAAAGATATGGATAAGACGGTTGCGGACCAGAGAGACTGAGAAAGGGGGTTGGTTAGAACCTGGGAAGGTATTAGCACCCAGATTGTCCGTCGTACTCGACGGGATCCACGCTTAAAAGATTTGTGTTTTAAAGGGGTAGTGTCAGTGCAATCTGTGTATTAGAGAGCTGGAGAAGGTGTACAGGTGTCAGTGTAAAAGAAGTGTAAAGTGTAATATATACAGTGTCAGTGTAAGAACTGGAATATAATGCTCAAGATCATAAGGCTAAAAGAATAAGGCTTGAAGGAGGGGGAATATACAGAGACTTTTGTTCGATAACTGTTAAGTTATGCCTACGTATCCTCTCGTGCAATGAGGAAGTCAGAACACCGTAGTTCGACCCAAAGAGACTGAATGATAAATTGACAGTGAACTGCTTGCTTGTCTATGCTCAAGTGTATGACCTGTCTGGCTCAGGTGCAAACTGTCTTGCATTAGACGGAAGAAGCAAGTTCTCGATTGTGAGTGGATGAGGTGAGAAAAGAATCCCGAAGGAGACGATTATTGTTTGTTTTTTGTGTTTTCAATCTTTTATTGCTTTGGAAAGTTTGTCATAGATTAATGAGCTTAAACCTAAGCCAATGGATTTAGTAAACTCATCACATCATCCCTCTGATTAGGGGTAATGAGAGTACCTTAAGTGTGAAGTCAGATTCTCACACTTGATCACCTTTGATGCAGGATTAAGATCATTAACCTACTTGTGATTATTTAGGTGTTTTTGGTGTTTTTGTTTAGTGTTGAGTAATGAGATTAAGCCATAATCAAGGATTAAACAGACTTATTACACCATCCTAATAGAAGGATAATAGATGAGAATGTTTAAGCTGAGGAAAGCTCCTCAACTTAATCCATGATTAGGGATTAAACTCATGACAAAACAAGCCTTTGATTAAGTGGATTTTAATTAATGATATGATGAAGAAGTGAGTTTTATGATTTGTAAGACAACTTGAGGGGGACTTGTCCATTAACACTAGGGTTAGTCCTTCTTAACCAATTAAGGAAGAATTAGAACCCTAATGCAAGGCCCAAGTTACAAGTGTGATGTCTTGATGATTATTAAGTGAATTGATTAAGAGATTTAAACACATTAAGGGTTTAACACTTAGGATTAAAGTTATACACTCCATCCTAATAGAAGGATGCAGGCATAAACTTAATCACAAAGCCTTAAAGCCTTTAGGGTTTAGTCCCTGATTATGAGGTGAGAAGAGAAGACTCAATGAGACACAAAGGTAAAAACTAAGTGGGGGACTAATCAAAACCCTAATCATTGTCATGCTTGGTTGTTCCTAAGGTTTGTGAGGTTTACAAGAGAAATCTTCAATGGAACCACCAGGAAGCAGATGAAAGGATCAGGAGAAGCAAAGTAACTTGCTTCATTTAAGAAGACAAGTCACTTGAGGAAAGAAAGTAAGAAGAAAAAGAATGAGCAAGCTCAATCTCAACCACATAACAAAATGCAGCATGGATGCATAAGAGAGATGAAAAGAAAATGTGAGAAGTGAAGGCAAATTCACTTCCCAAAGTTGCTTACCACCTGAAAAGTTAGTGAAAGGAATTCAATGCAATGCAAAATGAAATGAAATGGCATGATGTAAATCAAAACCAGAAGCATGTACATGATGATAATGATGCCATGGGATGATGTAAACATGAATCAAGGCATGGGGATGATCATACAAACTTATGGATGCAAATGAAGCAGGTTTAGAACCATGATCATACATGAAAAGTTATGAGATGCATATGGCATACAACATGGAAAATGCAAGATGCAATGATCAAACATGCTTTCAATATGTCTTAAGATGTTAAATGAATCAAATGGATACACAAAATGTTATGGCAAGTCAAGGTATGAATGCAAATGCAAGATGGATGCATATGGAAGCCCAAATTAGGGTTTATGATCAAAGCATCAAACAAAAACCAAAATCAGGAGCAAACATCAAGATAAAAAATTGAAAATGCACTCAAAGGATCCCTAATCCTATACTAACTCACTGCCCAAAGGAGAGGCTCCAACTCTTAACCTAATTCAAGTTATGATTTTCTTAAGTTTTCTAGGGTTTTAGGGTTCCTTAACAAGAAAATTACCAAACAAAATGAAAATGAAAGATCAAATCATGGCCATTTAATCTCACAAACTACATGCTAAACACAATGCAATGCAAAAAGAATCAAGTTCCAACTCTCAAGGGTTAGGCAGAAATGATTTTTTGAAGTTTGGATCAAAATAATGCATTAAAATGATTTTAATTCCATGAAAAATTCTCAAAATGCATCAAGATCAAAAAAGAAATTTGGTTTGAGGGTTGGACAATGTTTCTAAATGTTTTTAAATGTTTCATGAATTTTTTGGTGATTTTTAAATACCTAAAAGCATTTTTAATTAATTAATTCTCATTAATTAATTAAAAATAAACTTTTAAATATTTAAAAATACTTTTTGCATGCAAAAAATAAAAATAAAAATATTTTTGTGTTCTGAAATTAAATAATAACTTGTGTAAAAAATTTCAGAATTTTTAAATAAGTTTTGCTATTTTAAATAAAATATAGAAAAAAATGTAATTAAATGGAAAAGATAAAATGAATTAAATGAAAAATAAGAAAGTAATCAGATCCAATGGACGAAATTCAAACTGGCAAGGGTGGGAGTTGACTGCGCGCGGGTTTGGACGGCTCACATTTAAACTTGCTAACCCTAATTAATTAGCCCTAATCCAGCCTTAATGACATTCAGATGACCGGAACAGTGGTTCCGGTCATCTTCTCCGGCGAGCTCAAATGCTAAATCACTCTTCACGCAATGAAAATGAAAACCAACTATCCAGAAATCATCCCCACCCTAAAACGAATCAAACCCCTCACTCAAACATCATTTATCACTCATAATCAGAGAGAATCGAAGTAAACAAATCCTAGGGCAAAAAGTTTCAGAGACTGCATACATACTCATTTTTCACTCATTTTCGAAAACAAACACATATTCATGATCAGGGAAGCATGAAGAAGCTATTAAGAACTTAAAAAATCGTTTCTGGAAAAAAAGTTCATGAAGCTACCTGAGTTTGAAGCTTTTCAATCTGCAACTTTCTGGCCCTTTCTCTTTGTGCAATCCACTCCTATGACCTCCCTTATGCTTCTGAAAGGCTTAGAACAAATTTATGTGGGCTAGTTTGAGAGTTTACAGAAGTTCTGTTCAAGCTCAGGTGAGGATCGTGTTTATGATTCAGGCAGTTTAAGGCAAAGGTGAGGGGTGCTTTGTGACCAGGGTGATGAGTTGAGTTGATCTATGAAGTTTGTTTAAGTGTTTGTGGCTTGTATGCTGAGTTTCGAAAGCTTTTGCTCCAAGGGTGGAAAATGAGAATGCTGAGTTCTTGCTTGTTTTAGGCATGTGTGTTGTAATGTTTAGCTTGCATTTTGTTTGTATAAACTAATCCTATTGGTCAGAAGATGTGACATGTCCTTTTGTGATAGGTATGGCTACTTTTGCAAATTGTCAACTTTGTGTAAGAGAAAGCATGGGTCATGTTCTAGCCAAGTACAAGGGGTGTGGGCTGCGCAGCATGAGGTGAGGAGAGGGCTAGGGTGGTTCAGCAACCAAGGCAGCAAGTGGGTGAGATGTTATGATGGATTTTGCAACTTGGTTCACTTTGGTTCTCATGAAAAGATCTTGCTCCAAAGGCCAAACAATATGAGAAACTCTTGGCCCATTCTGATTTTTAGGACTTGTGTGAAGTTTGTGTAATGGTTTGACATCAATTAGAAGTCACAAATTGCCTTGATACAAGATTTTGCAAGTTTTCCATTTGGTGCATAACTTGAATTTTAGTGATTTTTGCCAACTTTGATGAACCCTAACTTTTGATCAAAAATGAATTAGGTCATGTTCTTGTACTTTTTGAAAAGGGAATGATCTAATCTACAACTTTCATGACCAAAGTTTTTCCATTTGAAGCCTTTTTGAATCAAAAAGTAAGGGTTGAAAAAGTTGCATAAAATGACATTTCCATTAAAAGTCAAACTTGCCCAAAAAGTCAACTTTGCAAAAACTTCAAATCCTTCAATATTGTGAACTTCCAACCTCTTCTATGATCAAATAAAGATCATATACAATCAAAATGATGAAGAATGCCCTTTGGTTGGGTCATTGGGGGCCTCAGATGCCCTGATTTTGCACTGACTTGTCTGAAAAGTCAACTCTTGATTAGATGACTTCCCCATGGAATTTCTTCATGAAAATTGATATGCATACTCCCTATACCATATTGAGACCAATAGAAACAAGAATGACCAAAAAATTTGGAGTTATGGCCTCTGGAACCAAAACCCTAATTTTAGGTCAACTGTGCAGTCAAGCCTGACTCTGCTTCCATACAAATCCCAGTTCTTGTGATTCTTTGGCATTATTGACTTTGAGAGGGTATAATATGATGTTTGAACACACATGGACCCCTTTGAAGTGATTGGTGGCCTTTGGAGTGGCTCAAGAAGCTCTTGGATTGCTCAAATCACAAACCCTAGATGCAGATGACTTAGAAGCAATGCAGTGGATCAAAAATGTGATATGAGATGGTATGATTGTGTTTATGCATATGAAATGATCACAAGCCATGTTGTGAATGGGTGAGGGCAAATTTGGGGTGTTTACAGTTGGGTTACAGACCAACTCAACAAGGTCAATCAGAGGCTGCCAAAGAGTCCAATTTTGTCAGCGGGGGAATGCTCACCCCGGATGCTGTGAACAACCTGGAAGACGAGGAGGAAAGCGACCGCAACCTGGAGAGCTGGATACGTCCAAGGATCCCGGGGAGCCAAGTCCTTAACTGGTCTTCCCAGGAAATTATAAGGGTTACTCCTGCAGAGTAATTATTATTTCCTGTATTTTTAAAGCATGCATCAAGTCTTGCATCTTGCCCAAGATGTTAAGACTCATTTTGTAATCGGGTCATCTTGTATTTTGTGCAAAGATCAATTAATGGATATCAGGACATCTTTTGCAAATGAGTCTTTTTCTTTTCCGCTCACTGTTTTTCATTTTTCTTTTTTGTACAAAAATAAAATGGCAATGTTTTTCAAAAATAAATAACTTCATTTTCACTTTTTTTTCTAAATAAGATAAAACTGATCACTAAAATAAACCAATCTAAACCCTTGCAGAAAGTGCCCTCCAGATTGCACCGACAACAACACTGCTATGACTTCGTATGACTTTGACAATCCAATCAATCAAGCTGATGAAGGGGTTGAAGAAGATTATGAGCTACCTGAAGAGCTAGCCAGGTTGTTAAGGCAGGAGGAGAAGGTTATCACTCCTCATCAGGAGGAGATTGAAACAGTTAATCTTGGTACAGAAGAAGATGTGAAAGAGGTTAAGATCGGGGCCTGCCTGCAAGATTCAGTGAAAGAGCAACTGATTGACATGCTTCGGGAGTATGTGGATGTTTTTTGCTTGGTCTTATCAGGATATGCCAGGGTTGGAACCGACATTGTCCTGCACAAGCTGCCTCTAAAAGAGGATTGCCCACCAGTAAAACAGAAGCTACGCCGAACTCGCCCGGATATGGCAATGAAGATAAAAGAAGAGGTGCAAAAGCAGTGGGACGCCGGTTTCCTTGCTGTGACTAGTTATCCGCCGTGGGTTGCTAATATTGTGCCTGTTCCTAAAAAGGATGGCAAGGTGAGGATGTGTGTGGATTACTGGGATCTGAACAGAGCCAGCCCGAAAGATGACTTCCCATTACCTCACATTGATGTATTGGTCAACAATACGGCTCAATTCTCGGTGTTCTCCTTCATGGATGGATTTTCAGGATATAATCAGATCAAGATGTCGCCTGAAGACATGGAGAAGACAACTTTCATCACACCCTGGGGCACATTCTGTTATAAGGTGATGCCATTCAGACTGAAGAATGCTGGTGCAACTTATCAACGGGCTATGGTAACATTATTCCATGACATGATCCACAAAGAAATTGAATGTTATGTGGATGACATGATTGCCAAGTCCCTCACAGAAGAAGACCACCTGGTGAACCTGCTGAAGTTATTCAAGCGTCTGAGGAAGTACCAGTTGAAGTTAAACCCCAACAAATGCACATTCGGGGTGCGATCCGGTAAGTTGCTGGGATTTATTGTGAGTGAAAAGGGGATTGAAGTTGACCCTGATAAAGTTAAAGCCATTCAAGAAATGCCTGCACCGAAGTCAGAAAAAGAAGTTCGAGGGTTTCTAGGTAGATTGAACTACATTTCACGGTTCATATCTCACCTTACAGCAACCTGTGAACATTTGTTCAAGCTGTTAAGAAAAGAACAAACGGTCAGGTGGAACGAAGACTGCCAGAGGGCTTTTGACAAAATCAAGGAATACTTACAAGAGCCTCCAATCCTTATGCCTCCAGTTGAAGGAAGACCTCTAATCATGTACTTGACAATATTAGAAGAGTCAATGGGGTGTGTGCTGGGCCAGCATGATGAGTCTGGTCGAAAAGAGTATGCAATATACTACCTAAGCAAAAAGTTTACCGACTGTGAACAACGTTATTCACTGCTCGAGAAAACTTGTTGTGCTTTAGCGTGGGCTGCTCGCCGACTAAGACAGTATATGTTAACCCACACTACTTTATTGATCTCAAAGATGGATCCAGTTAAGTACATTTTTGAGAAGCCAGCACTTACCGGACGGGTTGCAAGATGGCAAATGATCCTCACAGAATATGACATTCAGTACACATCTCAAAAAGCCATCAAGGGCAGTGTATTGTCTGAATATCTTGCTGAGCAACCCATTGATGATTACCAGCCTATGAGATTTGACTTCCCCGATGAAGACATCATGTTCATAAAAGCAAAAGATCTGAAGAGCCTGTTCACACTGAAGGGCCTGACCCGGAAGAAGAATGGACTATGATGTTTGATGGGGCTATTAATATGAATGGTCGTGGTGTTGGTGCAGTACTCATTACACCTAAGGGAGTTCACATGCCTTTCTCGGCAAAACTCACTTTTAACTGCACTAACAACGAAGCTGAATACGAAGCTTGTATCATGGGCCTTGAGGAAGCCATTGACCTCAAGATCAAGACTTTGACTGTGTTCGGGGATTCAGCTCTGGTAATTAATCAAACCAACGGCAAATGGTACACTCACCAAGATCATCTGATACCTTACCGGGATTATACAAGGAGGTTATTGACTTTCTTCACAACAGTCAAGCTTGAGTATATCCCTCGAGACGAAAATCAATTTGCAGATGCTCTGGCTACCATTTCATCCATGATCAAAGTTCAAGCTGCCAACTTTGTGCCTCGGATTTCAGTATCCAGACTTGACAGACCAGCATACGTGTTCTCAGCAGATGTTGTCAAAGATGATAAGCCTTGGTTCCATGACATCAAATGCTTCTTGGAGGATCAAACATACCCACCTGGGGAATCTTCCAATGATAAGAAGACATTAAGAAGGCTAGCTGGTAGTTTCTTCCTGAATACTGACAGTTCCCTGTACAAGAGAAACTTTGATATGGTACTCCTCAGATGCGTTGATAGGACAGAAGTAGACTTGTTGATGCACGAGGTGCACGAAGGATCCTTTGGTACCCATGCTGGAGGGCATGCAATGGCTAAAAAGTTGCTAAGATCAGGTTATTACTGGATCACAATGGATGCCGATTGTTGTGCATATGCCAGAAAATGCCATAAATGCCAGATTTATGTAGATAAAGTGCATGTGCCTCCAAATCCTCTAAATGTGATGTCTTTACCCTGGCCCTTTGCCATGTGGGGCATTGATATGATTGGCAAGATTGAACCGACTGTTTCAAATGGCCACAGATTCATCCTGGTTGCCATTGACTATTTTACCAAGTGGGTCAAAGCAGCTTCTTATGCAAATGTTACAAGGCAAGTAGTAGCCCGATTTCTGGAAAAAAAGACATCATCTTTCGGTATGGAGTGCCCGAGCGAATCATTACTGATAATGGTTCCAACTTAAACAATAAAATGATGGCAGAATTATGCCGGGACTTCAAGATCGAACACCACAATTCTTCTCCTTACAGGCCAAAGATGAATGGCGCTGTAGAGGCAGCTAACAAGAATATCAAGAAGATTGTACAGAAGATGGTGGTCACCTACAAAGACTGGCATGAAATGCTACCATTTGCCTTACACGGATACCGTACGTCAATCAGAACATCCACTAGGGCAACACCGTATCAGCTTGTGTATGGTATGGAGGCAGTCCTACCTGTTGAAGTTGAATTACCCTCCTTGCGGGTACTGATGGACGTTAAGCTGAATGAAGCAGAATGGGTCCGATCCCGATACGAACAACTGAATCTGATTGAAGAGAAGAGATTGGCTGCAATTTGTCATGGGCAGCTGTATCAAAAAAGAATGAAGAAAGCCTTCGATCAGAAAGTCAGGCTTCGAGAGTACCAAGTAGGAGATCTTGTGCTGAAAAGACTCCTTCCTCCTCATACAGACCACAAGGGCAAGTGGACTCCGAATTACGATGGTCCGTTCATAGTAAAGAAAGTTTTCTCTAGAGGAGCACTGATGCTCAGTACTATGGATGGTGAAGACTTCCTGTCCCCTGTGAATTCAGATGCAGTTAAAAAATACTTCGCATAAAAAGACCCGCTGGACATAAAAAACAGAATGTAAGTCCAGGCAAAAATAGGGCATCCCGGCGAGTCAAAAACAGAATAAAAGACTCGGGCAAAAATAAGGGAAAATATAATAGAAAAATGTACACCCGCTGAGTTGAAAAGCCGCATTGGACAACTCAGGCAAAAATGGGTATCCCGGTGGATTGAAAACCTGAAAGGGCAATCCACGCAAAATAAGGGAATAAGCGAACAACTGCATTCTGAATTCATCTGTATCGCTTATAACATGGCAAACTTCGAAGGGCTAAAGCATCGGTCAGAATCAGCCTCCCTCAGAAAGCAAGATAAGAAAAACGTCAATGTCATACGGGTCGTAGCAAAGGGAAGCTCCTTGAAGCGTCATCAACATTGCCAACATCTTTTTGCCTCCCAATTTGTAACAATCTCCTCATTTCAGAGGATCTGTTTCTTTGGCTGTACTTGCCAATTCAGGGCACATAAATTAATAAAATCATATTTTTAGTCATATTTCGTCTCGTACTCTTTTATTTGCAAGATGTCCGATGTCATTAATATATTGATTGCATAAATACAGATGCGTCTTTCTTAAAATACGTGCTTACAAGAAATATACTTACTCTCGGGAGTGTCTAAACTCCTATGATGGAATCCAGTAAGGGATACCTCTGGATACTTGTACGCTTCTTTGTTATTACAGGATTGCAGGTACTCGAAGCGCAACATGGGGCACGAAAAGAACAACTCCCCAGCAAGCTGTCAAATCATTATCTACTCAGTCCATCTTCCAATTAGCACCGGAGGTGCTTTCTCCCCAGCCGAGTTACCAATCATCATTCCTCCTCAGACAAATGCAAGGACAGGGAACCATCTCCCCGCAGAGTTTCGACCTCTATCCAGAAGAGCAACGCCTGAAGATCTCACAACAGAGTGACGAAGGTTCCACAAACCCCAGTTGGGTCCCTCATTACTAATATAGGTCTATCAGTGATCTACTTCCCCATGCGAAGTCAAATATGTCAGATCTACCAATGATCTCATCCCCAGCTGGGACATCCACTTCAAGTGGATCAACCAGAAATCTCTACAGCAACGAGATCCGAGTCCCGAATCGGTATCGTTGCATAACCATAGCATCTGCATCATATTTTCCACACAAAGCGTAGCATTCCGTCTAATACGGAGCATTACGGTAAAAATCAAACATATTGCATAATCATAAGCCATGTTCTGAATCAAACACTTGTAAATACCAACAGTACCACATCAGCAGTATGCAAAATACCTCTCGAGCTCCCCGACAGAATATTAAAGCATTTCCTTACACAGATACATGCTCCTTTTGGCACTCGTCCGTGTCATCATTCCCCAGTGAAGTCGCCCAAATAGATACTTTTACATTACAGATATTTCTCGACACTCGTCCGTGTCATATCCCCAGCAGAAAGCCAAAGCGTCCCCTTTGCACTCACAGCACAGATACATATATACACACTTCCCTGACGCCCGTCCGTGTCACCTTCCCCAACATAGTTGCCTAAACAAACACCTTGGGAACCACATACTTGTTTATAATACACTTTTTCTGACACCCGTCTGTGTCGTGCTCTCCCTAACAAGTTGAACACTCATCTATATCTCACTCATCACTTTTCACTCATACAGATACTCATCCGTATCTTGTATACGCCACTTAAATCCCCTCAGATTTGACACTCGTCCGTGTTCTTTGTTAACTAGTTGGTACTCGTCCGTATCATCATCTCTGAACATGCGTCAAGCGTTTGTTTCTACTGATACTCGTCCGTATCATAGTCTTAAGGATGCTCATCCGCATTTTTTATCTATACACCGTGTCAAACACTTATTGTCTTCTTGAATTTAGACACTCGTCTGTGTCTACCTTTCCCAAGAAGAATTCCCGGCAAATCTTGATGAACTATTTCCTTTCTATCTGACATTCATCCTATGTCATGATACCTTTCGGCAGCCGTACTCTGCCAGGTGATCGTCCTTCACCTTTTTGATGATCGTCCTTCATCATTCCCAGAGGAGTCTCTATTCATTAGAACCCCTTTCTATCCGACATTCGTCATATGTCGTGATATTTTTAGCAGCCGTCCCCTGCTAGGTGATCGTCCTTCACCTCTTGATGATCGTCCTTCATCGTTTTATCCGATGGCCGTCCCCATCGTCGATTCTTTTATCTGACATTCGTCTTATGTCATGATAAACCCTAAGAGCAGCCGTCCCCTGCTAGGTGATCGTCCTTCACCTCTTGATGATCGTCCTTCATCATACTCATCCGATGGTCGTCCCCATCTTCGACCTTTTTATCCGGCATTCGTCCTATGTTGTGATACTTTCGGCAATCGTATCTTGCCAGGTGATCGACCTTCACCTTGGATGACCGTCCCTCATCCTTATCCCTAACAGAGCAGTCGTTTCCTGCTAGATGATCGTCCTTCACCTTTGATGACCGTTCCTCATCATTTATTTATTCAACCCGATGGTCGTCCCCATCATTTACCTTTCATCCCCAGAGAGTCTTATTTACTTTCCCCAGCATGTCGGTCGTCCCCGTCATTGCTTTTTCCCAGCAGTCGTCCTCTGCCCGACGGTCGTCCTCTGTCGCCCGCACTTTATAATTATACTTTATTTTCTTTTACAATCTATATCCCTTTTCTTCTTCTTTCTGTGAATGCAAATTTTGGACTGTCTTTGGTATTCAACCACAAGTTATCTTGTTTGCCTGTTAAGCCGTCGCTTACATCCTACACAGCTAACTCATGTTTGAATAGGGGCAGCTGTAAACACCCCAAATTTTCCCTCACTCATTTCATCATGGCTTGTGATCTTTTCATGTGCATAAGTTCAATCATAGCATCTCATATTGCATTTTTGCTTCACTGTATTGTTTCTAAGTCATCTGCATCTAGGGTTTGTGACCTGAGCAATCCATGAGCCATTTGAGCCACTCCAAAGGTCTTCAACCACCTCAAGAGGGTCCATGTATGTTCAAGCATCATATTATATCCTCACAAGGCCAAGGAAGCCAAAGAATCACAAGAACTGAGAAAGGCATGGAAGCATAGCCAGGTTTAACTGCACAGATGACCTAAAATTAGGGTTTTGGTTTCAGAGGCCATAACTCCAAATTTTTTGGTCATTCTTGTTTCTATTGGTCAATATATGTTATGAGGATCATGCATATCAATTTTCATGAAGAAATTCCATGGGGAAGGCATCTGATCACAAGATGACTTCTTGAGCAAGTCAGTGCAAAATCAGGGCATCTGAGGCCCCCAATGACCCAACCAAAGGGGTTTCTCCATCATTTTGAATGTGTATGATCTTTATTTGATCATAAAAGGTGTTATAAGTTCACAAAATTGAATAATTTCAAGCCATTTGCAAAGTTGCCTTTTTGGGAAAGTGACTTATAATGTAAACTTGCCATTTTGGGAAAGTTTTTCAACCTCCTCTTTTTGATTCAAAAATGCTTCAAATGAGAAAACTTTGGTCATGAAAGTTGTAGAATGGATCCTCCCATTTTCAAAAATTACAAGAACTCATTCTAATTCATTTTGGATCAAAAGTTATGGCTTGTCAAAGTTGGGAAAAATCATTTATTTTTCACTTTTGCACCAAAAGAAGAAAGTTGCAAAACCTCATGCCAAGGCCAAATGTGATTTCAAACCAGCTTCTAATCATCACACAAACATAAATCATGGCTCATAATTCAGATTTTCCCAAGAAATTTCTCACTTTCATGCCTTGAATTCCAAGAATCATAAGCTACTTTTCATGAAAATCACAAAGAGGGAAATCTTGCAAGAAGGGTTCCTTTGGTTTTGTTTGATCTCTAATCAATATCAAAGTGTCATCACAACATTATATGGTGCATTTTGCTGCATATTTCCCAAGAGGTGTCACATGTCTATGGCCAAAAATCACAAAGTGTAACAAGTTGCAAAATTGCAAAACATGTGGTATCTCACCCTTCATCCATCCCAGCTCACATCAGTTCATCCCATGGCCATCCTTGAAGGCAGCTGAACCCAGAGCAACCCTAAAATAGCCTCTGCCACAGCCCATGCCTCAAGTACACCTAACATTGACTTTTTGGCCAATTGCCCCATGCCATTCCCACAGTGCAAGTCACTTCCTCAGACCTCTTCCAATAGTTTAGGGATGTGCTATGGATCATAAAGCAAACCACATACAAGCCAGAAACCTCACACAATCCAGCTTGCACAAAATTTGTCCAAAAATTCTCCTCTTCGAAACTCTTCACACAGCCTTCAAACTTCCATTTTCCTTTCACCAACAAGTCACAAATCATCCTCAGAACAAAAATCCATCACTGAAACAGCTTGAAACATCACACACAAAGACCTCCATTTCTGCTACACCAGAACAAAACAGCCACAACCAGCCATTCCCAAAGCTCTCCAAGCTTCATTTCATCATCAGGGTGTTCAAAGGAGAAGGTTTGCACAAAGTTTGAGTCCAGAAAGCTCAGAATCAGAGAGCCTTCATCTCAGGTAACATGAAGAACTTTTTTCCCAGAAGCTAAGTTTTAAGTTCTTTTATGGTTCTTCATGTTCCCCTGATCATGGGGATGTATTTACTTTTGAAAATGGCTGCGAAACCATCATGTATGTTGTCTCTGAACATTTGCCCGTGTTTCATTTGTTTCTTCGATTCATGCTTATGAAGTAAAATAGATGGATTTTAATTGAGGGTTTAGGTTTAGATTGATGTAAAGATCATTTTTGTGGAAGAAATTTGGAGTTTGGTAACCTATAGAGGAAGCTAGGGTTTTCGATTCGCCGGAGAAGACGACCGGAACCACTGTTCCGGACGTCTGAAAGTCATTAACCCTAATTAGGGTTTAGGCCAGTTTTGAATGTGAGCCATCAGATGGGCCTTCCCGCGCGCGTTTGTGTGGTCCAGATTAGGTCATTAGGATTAATTGTGATTAATTAAATTAATTAATTAGGATTAGTTTTAAAAATATCAGTTTGAATGTGGACCATAGGATCTGGCGCCAGTCAATTCCCTCCAAATCCATTTGAATGTGAGCCTCAGGATTTGCATACTTCTCTATTTAATGTTTTATTTCATTTTATTTGCATTTTATTTACACGAATTTTTAAAAATAGAAAAATGCAATGAAAAATTCTGAAATTTTTTGTCAAACATTTCATTAATTTTCAGAACCCAAAAATATTTTTATTTTTATTTTTTGCATTAAAAATTATTTTTAAATCATTTAAATGTTTATTTTTAATTAGTTAATGGAAATTAATTAATTAAAAATACATTTAGGTATTTAAAAATTACAAAAAAAATCATATTGCATTTTAAAACATTTAGAAACATTATCAAATCCTCAAAACAAATTTCTTTTTGGTCCTTGATGTATTTTGGCAATTTTCATTGGAATTAAAGTTGTTTAAAGGCAATATTTTGGTCCTAACTTGAAAAAATCCATTCTGCCTAACCATGAAGGTTTTGATAATGGTTCTTCTTGAATTGCATTCTTCATAGCATGTAGTTTTTAGGATAAAATTGGTGTAAATTTATCTTTCATTTTCAATTTGTTTTGCATTTTTCATTGTGAGGTATCCCAAAACCCTAGTTGACTTGAGAAAATCATAACTTTCATTAGGTTTATATTTAGGTCTCCTCCTTTGGGCAGTGAACTTGTGTAGGGTTAGGGTTCCTTTGATCCCATTTTCAATTTTTTATCATGTCATTTGCTTCTGATTTTGAATTCTTGTGTTACATGTTATGCATAAACCCTAATTCTTGCCTTCCTTTGCATCCATCTTTCATTTGCTTGCATACAAAAACATGCCATGACATTTTGTGCATCAACATGACATATAAGACATCTTAGGACATACTACCATCATGTTTGATCATTGCATCATTCATTTTCCATGTTATATGTTCATTCCATTTCATGAACTTTCATGAATCTTTATGGTTCAAAGCATGCTTCATTTGCATCCTCATCCTTGTATGATCATCCACAATTCTTGACATGTGTTTGCATAATCTCTTAGCATCATTAACATCATTTTTATGCTTCTGACTTTGTCTTGCATCATGGCCTTTCACCTCATTTTCATTGCATTGCATTCCTTTTGCTAACTTTTCAGGTGGTAAGTTGTTTTGAGAAGTGAATTTGCCTTCACTTATCACAATCTCTTCTCATCTCTTTTATGCACCATTGCTGCATTTTATCTTGTGTATTAGAGTGAGCTTGCTCATTCATGCTCTTCCCCACTTTCTTTCTTCAAGCAACTTGTCTTCTTAAGTGAAGCAAGTTGTCTTACTTCTCTCTGCTTCCTTCTCCTTTCATCTGCTTCTCTCCTGGTGGCTTTTCTCCTGAAGATCTTTTGCAAGCCATTAACCCTAGGAAAACCCAAGCATGATAACAATTAGGGTTTGATTAGTCCCCCCATTAGTTTTACCTTTGTGTCATCTTTGAGTCTTCTCTTCTCATCTCATAATCAGGGACTAAACCCTAAAGGTTTTAAGGCTTTGTGATTAAGCTTATACCTGCATCCTTCTATTAGGATGGAGTGTATAACTTTAATCCTAAGTGTTAAACCCTTGATGTGTTTACATCCTTTAATTAATCCACTTAATAATCATCAAGACATCAAACTTGCCCCCCTCAAGTTGTCTTACAAATCATAAAATCCACTTCTTAATCTTATCATTAACTAAAATCCACTTAATAAAGGCCTTGTTTTGTCATGAGGTTAATCCCTACTCATGGATTAAGTTGAGGAGCCTTCCTCAGCTTAAATGTTCTCATCTGTTATCCTTCTATTAGGATGGTGTAATGAGTCCATTAAATCCTTGGTTATGGCTTAAACTCATTACTTAACACTAAACAAAAACTCCAAAAACATCTAAATAATTACAAGTAGGTTAATGATCTTAATTCTACATCATGGTGATCAAGTGTGAGGTGTTTACTTCATGCTTAAGGTATTCTCATTACCCCTAATCAGAGGGAAGATGTGGTGAGTTTACTAACCCTTGGTTTAGGCTTAAACTCATTAACTTATGACAAACTTCCAAAAGCAATAAAAGGCTGAAAACACCAAAAACAAACAATAATTGTCTCCTCCGGGATTCTTTTCTCACCTCATTCACTCACAAACGAGAACTTGCTTCTTCCGTCTAATGCAAGACAGTTTGCACCTGAGCCATACAGGTCATACACTTGAGCATAGACAAGCAAGCAGTTCACAAGTCAATTTATCTTTCAGTCTCTTTGAGTCGAACTACAGTGTTCTGACTTCCTCATTGCACGAGAGGATACGTAGGCATAACTTAACGGTTATCGAACAAAAGTCTCTGTATATTCCCCCTCCTTCCAGCATCTTCCTTTGAGCCTCACAGTCTTGAGCATTTTATCCTTGTTCTCACACTGACACTTCACTTATACACTTCACATCCCTTTTGCACTGACACTTGCATTCTTTCCAGCTTTGATACACAAATTGCACTGACACTACCCCTTTAAAACACAAATCTTTTAAGCGTGGATCCCGTCGAGTACGGCGGACAATCTGGGTGCTAATACCTTCCCAGGTTGTAACCAACCCCCTTTCTCAGTCTCTCTGGTTCGCAACCGTCTTATCCATCTTTTCTTAGGTTTATGCAGCATTACCTTTCCTTCGGGATAAAAATGCCTAGCTGGCGACTCTATTCATTCCTTCTCTCTTTCGCCGACCGTTCGCGTCTGTACCCCTTCTGACCAGGTGTCATTTTGGTGGGAGCGACACACCTGAAGACCTTTCTTTAAGCCTCACAAACCATAGGATATCCAAGCATGATAATTTTAGGGTTGTATATAGTTCCCCTTAGTCTTTTACCTTTGAGTCTCCTTTAGTCTCTCTTCTCTTCTCATAATCAGAGGCTAAACACTTAAAGCTTTAGGACTTTGAATTAGGGTTATGCATGCATCCTTATCTTAGGATGGAGTGTATAACTTTAATACTTACTGTTAAAACTTTAATTTGTTTACACCTCTTAATCAAAACACTTAACAATAAACAAGACATAAGCTTGTAACTTGGGCCTTACATTAGGGTTTTATCTCTTCCTTATGGTTAAGAGGGACTAACCCTAGTGTTTAATGGACAAGTCCCCCTCAAGTTGTCTTACAAACATAAAATCCACTTCTTAATCCCACCCTTTAATTAAAATCCACTTTAATAAAGGCTTGTTATATAATGAATTTAATCCCTAACCATGGATTAAATTGAAGAGTCTTCTTCAGCTTAAGTGTTCTCATCTATCATCCTTCTCTTAGGATGGTGTAATGAGTTCACTAATCCCTGATTAGAGATTAAACTCATTACTTAACACTAAACAAAACCCCAAAAACACCTTAATAATCACAAGTAGGTTAATGATCTTAATCCTACATCATCATGGTTATTAAGTTGAGATGCTTATCTCATACTTAAGTAGGGTCATTATCCCTAATCAGGGAGGATATAATGAGTTTACAAACCCTTGATTTAGGCTTAAGCTCATTATCCTATGCAAAACACCAATAGGTCAACAAACCACTTCCAAGAATCTCTTGTTACATATTCAACCACAACATATGCAATAGGTATCATCTAGTTGTTTCCATCCTTTCCTACAGCTGTTATGAGATGACCATCATGTTCACCTTTCATTAAGCAAGCATCCAACCCAATTAATGGTCTACATGTGTGAGAAAAAACATCCTTGCAAGCTTCTAAGAAAATATAAATCCTCTTAACAACAGGACCTACTTCAGATGTCCCACATTTGATTATTAATGTTCTATTAGAATTTGACTTTCTAATCTCTTTAGCATAATTCCCTAAGTGTGCATATTGTTCACTAGTAGCACCTTCTATCAACTCCATTGCTATATTATTTGCCCTATATACTTGAAAATGGTTAAGCTTCACATTCCACCTAAGAAATACCTCATCAGCCAATCTGCTAGGTTTTATATGTGGAGTGTGCCTAATCAATGTAATAAACTTCTTTGCTAGCCATTTAGCTCTAGCTTGTTTATTCCATCCAAACCTAACACATTCATTATCTTTTTTCAAACTTGTAACTTGCCAATACTGACTTTCACTCCTTTTAGCAACTAACATATGATACGGGAAATTTGGTTGACATTTCACAACCACCCTAACAACATCATTTTTATTGAACCATAAATTTTTCCTTGTTTCCTTAGCATGATCCCTGAAAGCAGGATCTTGAAAAAGTTATGTTTGGATGGACTCAAGCTAAGGAAAGTTCCATGCCCATATCAAACCTAACAAGATCACCACTTTTAGAAACTTTGAATATAGGAAAGTTCCTTTTGTGAACAATTTCGTCATCACTTTCAACTAAAGTGTGTAAATCATTTTCATCTTGGTCAAACTCTTCATAGACAGCTTGTGTTTCATTCATGGTACCACCCTCTTTATTTTGGTCAGCAAATGTCTCAATTGGTATTTCATGTGTCCAATCCCATTCTTCTCCATCAACACCCATATCATACTCACTTTCATCTTCACTTTCAACTTCAATTGCAACATAGTCTTCATCTTCAAGACTAATATAACCATCTTCAATGGCTTATGTGTCATCCTTTGTTACCTTATCAGTACCTTCTTCATTCTCAGCCTCCCCCATAACTTTTTCATTCTCAGCGTCCCCCATAACTTATTCATTCCCCGCCTCCTACATAACTTCTTCACTTATTACACCTTCAATGTTGACATCTTCTTTCTCACCTATAGCCTTCTCCATAACAATTTCTTCATCATCAGAATTGGCTCAACCTTCATCATTCCTAATCTCATCATCCAAAGGACCTTAATCACCAAATTCAATTACATCTGGGATATCCACTTCATGTTCAACAAATATATCTACTAATTTATACTCTTTAGCATCTGATACAAGCTCCAACAGGTCACCATGAGTGTTTATAGGCTTAAGTCCATGCTGAAATGATAGCTTTGGATGCTTGTACCACAAACACTTGAACTTCGTATATCCAACACTAAGTACCAAATTCTTAATGTCCTCATAGTTCACCAAATCAGCATCAACAATGTCTTTCATCTAATAAACTAGACTCTCCACGTACACTTTAACAGGGAATGATACAAACCTACCTCCATGATTAATATGACTTCAACTTTTGGGAATCAGTTGACCTATGCATATCACAATCACAACAAACAAAAAATCCTAATTTCTAAGACTTATATGCAAACAAAGTAACTATCGATC
Organism: Lathyrus aphaca; assembly: GCA_963966055.1. Lineage (NCBI taxonomy): Eukaryota > Viridiplantae > Streptophyta > Magnoliopsida > Fabales > Fabaceae > Lathyrus > Lathyrus aphaca. The sequence continues at coordinate 447,129,281 of OZ014522.1, read as the reverse complement.
AAAATAATTCTAATTTATAACACAAGTTACATACCTAAAACAATATTTCAGATTGTCTTTCTCTGCCATGGTTGATTTGATGGATGGAGGAAGACGAAGAAGAGACGAATAACTTCACTTTCTATTTGGAAGCTCTAGATATAATTTGTGAAAATGATTAATTGTTTTTGTCTTATTTTAAAAATAAATTAGATGAATTAATAATTTAATTTTCCAAATATGCATTGCCACGTATGTGTTCCTCTGGCCACATCACTTAAAATTTTGCCACATCAGCATTTTTTTGGAGGAGAAATGGGGTTATGACTAATATTGCAACCAACAATATAGTTTATGGTTTCTGTTTTAAAATGTAATGACCAATTTCGTGAATTGATCAAAATACGATGACCAAATATCATTAAACCTTTTGATTTTTTTAACATTGGAAATTTTAATACCTAAGAAATCAAAATTTTGGAGTTGAACTCATGACCCTTCTTTCCCATGCCAAAAATCCTTTCCACTAGGGCACATTACTTCATTTGTATTTATATCCCACTTAAACATACATATTATATACTAGGCAAAATAGCATCAGATGTCCTTTAAGTTATTTAACGTTATCACTTAGGTCCTTTAAGTTTTTTTTTTGTAACGTTGAGTCCTTAACGTTTTAAACAGTTTGCAACATTACCTTTTTTGAAATTTCTATTAAAAAATGCATATGTGGTAAAAACGAAACTTAAGTGACAATTATGTGACATTTAATTTTATTAATTTTTATTTTATTTTTTAAATTTTTTTTCTCATTCCTTTTTAATATTTTAAAACAATGAGTTAGCCAGATGTAGGAACTTTTATTTTTTTTTATAAAAAAATAAAATAAAAAGTGTATTGGATTTGATTTAGATTTGTTGATCTTCAATTTGATTTGTATAAAACAAGTTACAAAATTTTAGATGAATATTTTATTTAAAGGGTGCCGACGTCTCTCAATTTATATTATTTAATTAGTTATTGACAAAATGAGGATACACAATTAAAGTTTATACACAATTATAACTTATTGTATTGTATAAGGAAAATATATAACCTTTTTGTGTCAAAATGAGGATACACAATTAAAGTTTATACAAATTTTAGTTAATAAAGTTTATATATTTTTAATCAAAATTTGTATATACTTAATTATATATAAAGTTTAAATATTATATGCAAACTTTATATATATTTCAGTTTACAAACGTTAATTATATAATGAAAGATATATAATTATTACCAAACATATTAAATAATTTTGTTGATAAAATTTCAATATTATATACAAATTTTATAATTATTTATGTTTATATATTTCAGTTTAAATACGTTTGAAATATATTTTACTTAAATTTTATATTTTACTTAAGTTTATAAATATTTATGTTTATAATATTTTACAAATTTTATAAATATTTACTTAAATTTCAATATTATAAAGTTTACTTAATTATATAATTAAATAATATACTAACCTTAATAAATTATATATATATATATATATATATATATATATATATATATATATATATATATATATATATATATATATATATATATATATATATATATATATATATATATATAACTTTATACTAACGTTATAAACTAAAATATAAAAAATAATTTAGTTGATTAAAAATAATAAAGATATAAGCGAAATCAATTTCAGTTTTAGTAATAATAATAAATTAACTTATATAAATTGATATAAGCAAAATCAATTTCAGTTTTTTTTAATTATTATTGAATTCTTATAATATATAATATTTGATGCAAATATATAAACAACAAAAATTAGTTACCCTATTGGTTTGGGACGGCCTATAAACATAATGTTATGTTCTAAACAAATTTTTAAGTTTTGATATTTAACTATTAACTCTTAAATAATAAAATAATAATAAAAAGTTTGTGTTACATTAAAAAAAATAAAATCAACAAAACAATGTTACATCAATTTTTTTATTGAATTTTTTTGAGGAGACAAAATATGAGTATCTTCAAATTTTAGGGTTATAATTTAATTTTTTTTATGAAGATTTTTCAAAATTCATATAGAGGAGAAAATAACTATTAACCTTAATATTAATTAAGAATACATTTATCACAGATATTATTTTTTATTATTCACGAAATAAATATATTTTATTTGTCCCATTCCTTAAAACTTCCAAATATAATATAATAATGATAGACGTACATTATTTTTCTTTATTGCTGGCTCCACGTCTTTATTGCTGGCTCCACGTCTTTATTGCAAATGTCTGGTTGGTTGGTTGGTGAGTGGGAGTAGTAAGTACGAATTGTGGTCTATAACATCCAAATTTAGAAAAATTTATAACATCCAATTTATCTATATTCTTACCTTTTTAAAAAAATGTCAATTTTATCTTCTTTTTTTTAATTATCTTATTATTCTACATTTTAATGTTCCAGTCAGATCATCAGAGTTCTGATAAATTAATCTCAAATGCATTATATCGGAACACTTCAATAATGATTTTTGATATTTTTTTCCACTCTGGAAGATATTGGATAAGACTTCTGATTTAATATTTTTAATGCATCGAAGACTTTGTGTTTTTCTTCCGGTTCGAAAGACTTATTAGTCACTCTCCCGATTATGTATTGAATATGTACCGGAGCTTTGCTCCATGAGTTTTGGACCTCCGATTTTAATTTCCTAAAAAGTTCTGGTTTCGTAATTCAAAATCCTTATAACAACATATAACACTTATTTAGATATCCAACCATCATATTATTCGTCATATGCATCATTTATCAACAAATTCTAAATCCTATTTTATCAATTCTTTCTTATTCATCAAAACCCATCATAAACCCCAAACCCCCCAATATTCAGATTTTTATATCAATCATAATGAAAGTTATACTCCTCGTACCTTATGATTGAAATCTACAAACTTTTTCTCTTGAATTCTGCAGCAATCTTCAAAAACCTTAGTTCTCCCTCTTCTGCCTTAGAGCACTTTTCAAAAAAAGATACAATCAATTAGAATAACCTTTTCCTTTCTATTCTATTTGATCCAACTTTAGCTCACTTATTCCCTTCAAAAGACCACCTTGCCCTTATTATTATTTTAATTAATAATAAGAGTTTAAACGATAATGAAATTATTCAAATTATTATTAACTATCAAAATAAATCCTATTATTCCAATATTCTTCCAAAACACATCCAACATCACCTAAACTCACAAAATACCTCTAAATCAATTAAATAACTAATTAAATAATTAATTTAGATTTTTGAGGTGTTACACTCGTCATGGCCCAAGATCTAACTCCTCTTGAAGGAGTCATGACAAGCAAGGCGTCAGATCATCACGACGTTAATGCATAATCTTCTCGCACAAAGTTCAAGTACAAGTACAAAGTTAACTCAGGTCGAGGTGTTAATGAAGTTTATTTTTTGAACTTCAAAGTTAGTTTTGTTTTTGATTTTTATTTCTACTACATTATTATTATTATTATTATTATTATTATTATTATTATTATTATTATTATTATTATTTCAAGTTCATCATTTTATATAATAGTGAGATGAATAAATAATAATCGTTTGATTTAAAATAAATGGTTGAGATTTAATATTTCATTACATGATTTTTTTTCTCAATTAAAAACAGTTGAGAAAAAAAATCATATAATGAGATATTAAATTTCAACCTTTCATTTTAAATCAAACGGTTATTTTCTTTTCCTCTCACTTTTATATAAGATTATTTTATATATATATATATATATATATATATATATATATATATATATATATATATATATATATATATATATATATATATATATATATATATATATATATATATATATATATATATTTATAGAGACTAAAACAAACGAAAAAAGGGAGAGATACAAGAGTTAAAATTTTTTTTATAAGAAATAAAATAAAAAACTCCCTAAGTTAGTGAGACTAAAAAACTATTTAAGTGATTTTATTTTTACTATAATTATATTTTGTATTAATGGAAAAGTTGTTGAGTAAAAAAAACATTGCAGCCAATAGCCAATTCCAATGTTTTCAAATTCACTGGTTTTATTATTATTTAAATCCTTGTTACCGTTGCTGTGCTGTAGCCAACTCCATACATATACGATCGAGCGGTGCTGACACCTTATTATGCTACCCCATATCTACACCGTACAAATATTAACACACGTTAACTTTGACACAAAATCCAAAGTAAGGAAAAAGATATTTTAAAATGCAAAAGACACATCTACTAGTATTTATATACGGTGTTTATGTAATTGTAGGTGTGAAACTTAGCATTTCTCTACATGATATGTTTATGCTTAGTTGCTAGATTTGTTAACTATGGCAAACATTCAAGTCATCTCAAAAACTATAATCCAAGGAACAGATGACGATGACAAGTTAAGCCCCAAAATTATCCATTTAGTTCCATGAGATCTCAAATTTCTCAAAACTCATCCAATCCAACTAGGCCTTCTTTTCCATAAACCAAAAACAAACCAAATCCAACATCTTAAACAAACACTTTCCTCCACTCTCAACTTGTTCCCACCCCTAGCGGGTCGTCTTCTAATAACACAAGACGAAAGCGAACATAACAAAGCTTCATGTTCCATCATTTGCAACAACGTTGGCGCTTTGTTCGTCCATGTCACAGCAGAAAACACTACCATTGCCGACATTATTCAACCCAAATATGTTCCTCCCATTGTTCAATCATTATTCCCACTCAATGGAGTTAAAAACTACCAAGGCACATCACAGCCATTGCTTGCAGTTCAAGTAACAGAATTAGTCGACGGCATCTTCATTGGTATTGAAATTAACCACGTGGTTGTAGACGCCAAGTCGTTTTTGTTTTTCGTCAATTCCTGGGCTAAAATCTCCAATGGTTTCAATAAACCAACCGAAATCAATTCTTTCGATCGTTGGTTTCCAAATGACATTGACCTTCCCATATGGTTTCCTTTCACAACCAAGGAAGTACAAAATCAACAATGTGAAGATTCACCTCATCAAATCTTTCACTTCACAAAGGAACAAGTTCTTCAACTCAAATCAAAAGCAAATGCAGAGATTGCTAATAGTAATAATAATATTATTATATCTTCACTTCAAGCACTTATGTCTCACATCTGGATTTTAATTATAAGTAAACATAATCTTGAACCAGAAGAAGATACTATTTGTGTGTTCCTCATTGACTGCAGAACAAGAGTGTCTCCAAAGTTATCAGATACTTATTTTGGAAACGGATCAGGAGCTGTTGGAGTTGTTAGCATGAAAGTAGGGAAATTAATGGAAGGTGGAATGGGTAGAGTTGCTATGGAAATGAACAAGGTGTTTTCAACGGAATCTCATCATGAGAAGGTATTGAGTAATTACGAGTCTTGGTTGAAAACCCCGTTTATATTCGAGACGCCGGAAAAACCAACAAGTCGCGTGTTGGTTGTAGTAAATTCCCCGCGGTTGGATTTTTACGGTAATGACTTTGGTTGGGGTAAGCCTATAGCAGTTAGGAGAGGGAATGGAGATCAAGACAATACTGGTAATATTATTGTGTTGGGTGGGGCAGAAGAAGGTAGTATTGATGTTGAACTTTGTCTTCCTTTGCATATTTTGGAGGCTATTGAAAATGAGATGCATGCCATTACTGCATGAGGAACTTTATCACCTGCTGGTGTGCTCTATATGGGTTCTTTTATCTATCTATATTGTACTTTCTTTTTGGTTGTGCTTATTTTTATCAAAATAAATGTTTTTTTTTTTGTGTGTGGTTATCTTTTATTTACATATATTGCAGTTTAGATGATGTTTCAAAGTTTGTTCAAGGTTAATTATTAAGAAAGATACTGATATTCATGTTTTTGGTAACATTGTTGGTCAGTGTATTTTGGTCCTTCAATTATGTTGAATTAAATGTATTTGCGGATTGTATAAGACATGAAATTGAGTGTTATATATGTTGCTTATGGTAAATAAAAAATATCTTTGCTTTCGCAATTGTATTAGCTTGGAAGTGCTAATTGATGAGACATCCGCATGAAATACATATATGGATTAGTTTTTTTGAAGACAAAATATTGTTTAAGGTTATAACTATGAAATGTGAAAGATCATTTCAAACTGGCAGTTTTATTAAGAATTGCTGGTTCTGTTTGGGCAATGGGTCTTTCATTCCCTTTTGGTCAGTAGAATGGTATGGTGGCATTATTTTGCGGCAGATCTGTATAGCGCTAGCAGCCTGAAGCTAGCTTCCGTGACAGATATGGGAGGCTGGAACAGTGGCAAATGGTTATATGGGGTGAGTTTGGGATTTTCGACTTAAACTCCAATTCTGTGCGGAACAGAATGCAGGAGCTGAAGGATTTTTTATCAGCGGTGTCGTCGGTAATGGATGCGGTGGATGGTGTGGTCTGGAAAAGTGATGAACAAGCCAGTTATTCGGCAAAATCAGGTTATGATTTACTCTGCTCTGGTGTGGTTTCGGCCGGTTCAGGTTTTGTGTTGCAACCTTGTTTCGAGATTCTATGAAAAACTTTGATTCCTTTCGGGATAAAGGCGTTCGGATGGAGGTGCTGGATAAATAGGTAGTCATCCAGGGCCAATTTGAGTCAAAGATGAATTTTACAAGTCCATCCGATTTCATGTTCCCTATGTAACGGTGAAGCTGAAGCTGAAACTTTTCTTCATCTTTTTTGTCAATCTTTTTTGTCGTGTTCTTGTGTTCTTTTGCGAAGAAGGTTTGGCTTTCTGATGCGGAATGGATAGAGATGCCAGAAGTTATTAGTAATGATATTTGTCATCATTTTTTGCATTGAGTTGATTTTATTAAAAGGAAGAAGGTTAAAAACAGAAGGTTGAGAAGATTTGGTTTGCAGTCTATTGGAATTTATGGAGATTGCAAAATAGAATGATATTCAAAGACAAATGATGTAACTTTTATGATCTTATCTCGAACATCAAAATATTGGTGTGGAGGTGGTCTTTTAGGAGATATTATACGATACAAATGTAATTTTTATGAGTTTTACAAGATTTCATTGTATTTTCTAGGTTAAGATTCATTTGGTATATGGCCAGTTTGTTTTAGCTTTAAAAAATGATTTTTTTTTTTGTATTTTCGAAAATGAATTTTGTAAAACCGTTTTTTAAAATATTACAAAATTTTCAATATTCATTTTTTTCTAAATTGGAAGACTAATTTTGACATTGTAAAACAAAAAATATACATGATGAGTAATCATACGTGACATTATTTTTCGACCTTGAGTTGATCATACTGAGGACCGTAGAACCCTTAACCCATCCAAGCCAATTTAGGAACGTAGTGCGAAAACTATCCGGGTGTAAACCTAAGGTGGTTGTCACACGATACTACACTCGAACGAGGTCTATTTTAAGAATGTTATCGGTTAAGGAGTAATCCAACGTACCGATAATATTCTAAAGATGACTGCTAACTCCGGGAACCTCTGTTAGAACCCTTTTGGTTTTCTGCAGGTACAATGAAGACAAACCTTAGTACACGCCTTTGTGGGTTGTTGGTTCTTATCCCTTGGCTCCATGTTCGTGATCCGAACCTTTGAACCTGTGTGCTTTGTGTGATCTTTTTTGTGGTTGTTGCATCCACATATTCATCATGATCATCATTACAACCATTTCTAAAGGAAAACAATTTCGATTATTACAAATATTGGAAAAAGAAAATATTCCTTTTTGTCAAGATTTTTCATGATTGTATTCTCGATGTTGACCATGTTTGCAATAATCAAGTTGTTTTTCTGAAAATGGAAGTGAACATTGCATATCATTGCATTATCGCATATTCTTGCATTCATCCAAGTTGTGTGGGAACTCATCCCGGTTGTTTTCTTCTTCAGTGTCTGTTGATCCGTCAAGTTGTCTCCTCAACACAGATACGGAACTAGAGCTGCTAACAAATTGAGAGCTATCAGATTGAGAATGGAAAACCAAGAACAACATAACCTGGAAGTCATAATGGAGATTGATGAGTTAAAGGCCGATATGACCAGACTCACTAAAATGATGTAAGTTCTGATTGCTCGAGGTGAACCACCTCAAAGGACTGTTATCTCTGAAGTTTCGACTGTTGTTGTTGACCCTCATGTGATTCAGCAATCGGTTTCTACTTGGCCAGAATTTGGGTTACCTCCGGATTATGTGTCAGTCTCTGCAACTACTCAAATGGTTGGTCCATCTGTGGTACCAGTCTTTTCACCTCCGACATTTGTCGAACCTCAACCTGTTGTGCACACTGCTGCTCAAGCTACTTATCAGAATTCTCCTTTCGTGTACCATGTTATTGGTCTACAAGCTGAAAGTATGGGTGAACCTGGATATATGGATGAAGTTAGATAGCAATGCTTGACTCTTGAGAAGAGGGTAAGAGGTTTAGAAGGAAAATATGTCTTTGGTACTGCTGCAATAGACATGTGTTTGGTTTTCGACTTGGTTCTGCCTAATAAGCTCAAAGTTCCTGTATTCGAGAAATACACTGGGAATACTTGTCCAAAGATTCATCTGGTGATATATTGTCGCAATATGGCTGCACATGCCAAGGATGACAAGCTGCATATTCACTATTTTCAAGATAGTCTGAGTGGTGCTTCTATGAAGTGGTATGTAGGACTCGAGAAGAGTCACATCCAAAGCTGGAAGGATTTATTTGATGCTTTCGTAAAGAAGTATAAGTACAATATGGACATGGCGCCTGACCGCCGTAAACTTCAGAACATGTCACAGAAAGAGAAAGAATCATTCAAAGAGTACGCTCAACGTTGGAGAGAGCTAGCTGCTCAAGTGGAGCCACATTTGGCTGAAAAAGAATTAACTGGTTTGTTCATGGCCATTCTTCAACCGTTCTTTTGGGAGAAAATGGTAGGAATTGTTTCATCTGGTTTTGCTGACCTAGTCACTATTGGATAAAGACTAGAAGAAGGTAGCAAGAAAGGTAAGATTACCAATGTTGAATCTTCTAATGCTGCAAGAAAGTCTCATGGGAACTTTCAGAAGAGAAGAGATGGTGATGTTTATGTTGTTTCAACTGAAAGGAAGTCTTATCGCCAACAACAACGATATGTTCAACCATACATAGTTGCAGTTGAGTTGCAGTTGCTCCTGTTGTTAAGGCTCAACTAGCTCAAGGTCAAGCTCAAGGTCAAGCTCAAGCTCAAGCTTCTCGTCCTGCTACTGGACAAAATTAGTATCATAATAGGGTAAACTTTGATCCTATCCCGATGACTTACACTGATTTGTATCCTTCTTTGATTAAGAGTGGAATGATTACTACTAGGCCTCCGCCTACTGTTCCAGATCCTCTTCCATCTAACTATAGATCGGATCTTCACTATGAGTTTCATCAAGGTGGAACTGGTCACGACTTGGAACATTGCTTTGCACTAAAGGCTAAAGTGCAAGAACTTATCAGGAACAACATCCTTTACTTTCATGACACAAATCCTAATGTTGTCAACAATCCTTTTCCGAATCATGAGAAGTGAATCTTTCAGACGATTTCAACAGTCAGATTTTCTTCAAGGCCAGAATCTCAGACAGGACAGCTCATCCTTGTTGTTGATGGATCACTAGGCCATTGTTTCTTTATGTTTGCAATTTTCTTCAATTTTATTGACTTGTTTGCTTTTAAACTTTGTTTGTACTTTCATGTTGATTTTAATGAAATGAGCATTGCTTAGTTTTGATTCAATTTCATTTACTATTTGCATCTTTATGCTTTATATTTCAAGTTCATTTTTCTTTTCTCAAGATTTTACAATGATTTGAGGGAGAATGATGAAAACGAAATACCCATAATTGTTGTTGGTATGCTTTCAATTGAGACTTGGCTGATGATATACAAGCATTGTTTCAAATCCCAAACACTGGAGAAATAAGGAAGTTAATCCCTTGTCAACCCCTTTTAGCCTTGAAGTTGGAGTTTCTTTCTGTCTGAAAAATCCACAATTTTAACCCATGGATGGGTAGTTCTCAATTTAATTTGAATGTGCATTCAAGTACAAGAGAATCATTCAAGACACATTTCAACAAAGGTTGAAATCTCAAGCTTTCCTTCACGCACATCAAGAAGTGTTGAAGATGTCTCTCAATTCAAAAGCCAATGATGGTTCATCGTAATCATTAAGCCAGTAAGTCATTATCTTTAAAAAAAATGATATTGAAAAAAAGATACAAAAAAAATCAAGGCCTGCTAAGTCAAAACCTATGAAGGAGACTTAGGAAAAAATTGGGGCATCCCGCTGGCTGTAAGTTCAAATGACACAGCTCAGGAAAATTTTAGGGATAATAAAAATAAAGATCAATCAAGAAGTCCTCAAAATCCTCAGCAAAAATGAGATGAGTTGAAAAAAGTCCTCACCAGGAATAACATAAAGGGAGAAGTGATTGCTATCTCAAAATCCTTGGCTTATGAACCATCTTCATCTGTGCAATCCTAAATGTCTTGGAACTTGAATGTATAGGCTGAATTAATTGAATGTATGACTGGAGTTCATCACGAATTTGGGTTGGATACAAATAACTTTGAGCCTATATCATGTGTTTTATAAACCGTGAACCAGACCACGTTACAACCTTCAAAAGTCCTAATTGAATCCAGGTTTCTTTTGAAAAGCATACTACAACAAGGTTGCGTAAACTGACTCCCAAGTTTGTCACCAATCATTTGTTTTCTTAACTTTGCTTTATCTCTCATTTTGTCTCAACTGCCGTGTTTTGACAATGTTTTCATTTATTTTACCTCAATAAATTTCATTCCAAAAATGATTTTTGATTTCAAACTTTTGCATGAACTTTGCATTAAAATTACCAGGTTTGTACAAACACTTTTTATTTGCAAACAAACTTTCATCATCAAGGACTTTTCAAATAGTTGAGAAACTTGGCCAGTGATCTTATCAGGGGCAAGTTCTTCCCAGGTCCTAAAGTTCAAGAGTCGTTGCTCAATACAAGTTATTCTCAGACTTGGTTAACCAGAAGACTCTCTGCAAGATTCATACTAGATTTATCTTCTCGATATTAATTTCAAGAACTGAAGCCATGATTAGTTTATTCTTCTCATCAGTCATCTCAAAGATTTGATTAATTTTCTCCGGTAGTAGTTAGGAACTGAATCCATTATCAATTTACCCTCATCAGTTATTGAACTTGGGGCAATCTTCTTCAGGAATCCCTAAGCAGCTTTTCATGATTTCTCTCAAAAGATTTTTAACTTGATATAGTTTACCAGTGGGACAAATATTTGTTCAACAGTAGCATCTCTAATCTCCGAGCAGAATGGCATTGATCTCCGTGTTGAGGAATTAGTCTTCCATCTTTCCACTCTTCTAAGAGTCTAAACTTGTTGTCAAGCATTTTCTCTCATATTATGTTCTTGGGTGTGTTATTCCCCATTTTCATATGTGATTTCATATATGAGTGTGTTATTCCTTATTATGTATTTTCTTGGGTGTGTTATTCCCCATCTTCGTATACGTTTGCATATTTGAGTGTGTTATTCCTCATTATGCGTTTTCTTAGGTGTGTTATTCCCCAGTTTCGTAAATGTTGGCATATTTGAGTGTGTTATTCCTCATTATACATTTTTTTGGGTGTGTTATTCCTCATTTCCGTATATGTTGGCATATTTTAGTGTGTTAGTCCTCATTATGCATTTTCTTGGGTGTGTTATTCCCCATTTTCATATATGTTTGCATATTTGAGTGTGTTATTCTTCATTATGCGTTTTCTTGGGTGTGTTTTTCCCCAGTTTCATTTACGTTTGCATATTTGAGCGTGTTATTCCTCATCATGCGTTATCTTGGATGTGTTATTCCCCATTCTCGTTTATGATTGCATATTTGAGTGTGTTAGTCCTCATTATGCGTTTCTCGAGGTCTTGTTATTTTCAACTTCTTACCTTGTGATCAAAGTCTAACTTACTTGGCACCTACAAAGATACTTGTATGTCTCTTCTTATCCGATGTTATTCTGGATATCCTTGTTTGTTCTGATGTGTGTTCCCAGAACTGTCATCTCTATCTGATGTTGTTCCAGATATGTTAAACCTTTATCTGATGTTGTTCCAGATATGTTGAACATTTATATGATGTTATTCCAGATATGATGGTAACCTTTGTTCTGATGTTTTCCCAGAACCTTTTTGTGTTTATCTGATGTTTGTCCAGATATACCTTGCTTTGATATCTCTCCAGAATCTTTTCTTACCAGATGTTTTTCTCAGATATTACACTCTTTTATCTGATTTTCGTTCTCGGATGTCCATAGTGAAGTCATCATTGATTTGATGTACTGTCCCGGACTTTTTCCCATGTCATTCAGTTTTGTTCCTGAATGTTGTGATTCACATTTTTTTATCTGATTGCTATTCTCGGATGTTGTAATCACTTTCCTTCCGATTTCCATTCTTGGATGTCCATATTGAAGTCATCATTGATTTGATGTACTTTCCCGGACCTTTTCCCATGTCATTCAGTTTTGTTCCTGAATGTTGTGATTCACATTTTTATCTGATTACTATTCTCGGATGTTGTGATCACTTTCCTTCCGATTGCTATTCTCGGATGTCCATAACAGAGTCATCATTGATTTGATGTACTTTCCGGGATTTGCCTCACTTCATTCAGTTCTGTTCCTGGATGTTGTGATTACCTTTTTCCGATTGCCATTCTCGGATATCCCTTGTAAAGTCATTAATGTCATTTTTGGATGCTTCTGGTGTACTTTTTTGGGACTTTTCTCACTTCATTCAGTGCCATTCTTGGATGTTGTGATACTTTCTTTCCAATTTCTATTCTTGGACATTTTCTCACTTCATTCAGTGCCATTATCCTTAGCATTGGACTTGGAGTTTTGGATTTAGATTTTAGGATCATTCCTTTGCTTGAGTTATAATGGATTGAAGACATTATCCTTGATTTGATTCACTTGTTTATGAAGATGAAGTCCTATTGTTTCGAAGAATATTCACCATATAGTTTGATCGTTCTTCCCTTAACTTTTACTTTAAAGTCTTAAGATAGTCCCTTCATCTCCTCCCCTTCTTAAATTTTCAAATCTTCTTCCTATTTTCAAAACCTTCTTTGTTTTCAAACTTCAAAACGCTTTCATAATCAAACCTTGACTTAGGTCAAGTGGTTTTACCTTTTCATTTCGTTTCTTGATAAATGCTAAACCACATAAGCATATCGAAACTTTCTTTTCAAAATACTTTAAAAAATACAAAACTCATTCAATTATTTATGTGCCTTCGTGCACTTTTCTTTTTAACCATTTTCATATGTTTAAATATGATTCATTCTTATTAGCGGAAGTATTCGTTAAAGAATGACGAATTATCTTTACATTCTAAAATCAATTCAACGCATTGTTTCTTTTCACTATTTGTAGCACGAACTACGAGGTTTTGATCTTGCATTTCACTTTGTGGGTACGTAGGCATGAGACGGACGTCTCTTCAAACACAAAAATCTTAAGAAACATTTCTCTTCTCATCTCTTCAACCTCTTTCAAAGAAACCATTTTCAAACCAAAAAAGCAATAAATATTTCAAAGGGCTCCGTGGAGTACCACATACATTTTGGGTGCGTAAAACCTTCCCAATTTGTATCCAATCCCCTTACCTGTTCTCTGCTTGATTCTTTTAGCTTTTTTCTTTTAGATTCATTAGCATGTTATTCATTTTTTTCCTTTTCCTTTGGGAATAAAATAAAAGAGCGGTGGCGACTCTGTTTTTTTAGTTAAGTTAACTAATAGCTTACATTCATAATTTTACCGCTACACTATCCAAATCCAAATAGCTCTTAATTTACCTTTCCTATTAGAGGCATGATCGCACCACCTTAACATGAAATCCAAGTGGTCACCCTGAAAAAGCATTGTTGTCCCGCACTAATTTCTTATAGCGCGCCAAACTGAAACAACAACGGGACAAAGAAAGAAGAGGTGAAAGATATTTTCTACAAAATATTTACATAGAACACATCTATTATCCTCCAACACAACTCCACAAATCAACTATTGGTCTTTCATAGCAATTCTTTTCCACAAAAACCGCCATCCAAACAATTTGATGGTCTCCATAATATTTAAATTCTAAAGCATATTAAACGTTAATATCTTATCATGATTGATTTGCGACAAATTCTGATTTTCTGCTAAAAACATTCTAACCTCTCTAGCAGAAAACTTATGACCTGGACTAATTTTCTAGCACACGTCATCTTCAATTCCCTGCTGCAGTTTAACCGCTTCCAGCAACATATTTAGCCTTAAAATCTAAGCATTTTCAGCCCCCGCCATGATACCAAGATCTCCCAAATCCACTCCCCTTGAGAAAAATGTCTCATGGAATAAACAAAATATTCCTTCTTAGTACTACTTTGAAACAGCTCAACGAATTGTTCTCGGAGAGGAATTCCATTGAGCCAAGAAGAAGTCCAAAACAAAGTGGAACACCCTTCTCCAATTAAATAAGATACCAAACCTGCAAAAGATAAAAAAATTATTAGTAGAAACCACCCTGATCTTTAGAATATCCTTCTATCATACCCCAATTTTGTCTTACCTCTATAATTTCTTTTTCCACTTATTAAAAACTAAAAAAAATATGTTGTGTCACGAGGTGGAGTTTGAATCCATTCAAGGTTTGTCAGATCAAGTGGGTGTGCACGCAGTGTGGCTGAAATTCATTTCAATTAGGGTTTCGTGTGTGGTAATCATTAGGACCAAGTCATTTCCAATCAAGGTTTTGTGTTGTGTGATTATTCACAGGGCAATTCATTCATATTTCGATCCATCATATCCATATTTTATAATTTTCACTTACCGTCTTTATCCATTCTTGTTAAATCCAATTTCCATACTTTTATCGTTATCTAATTCACTTCCATATTTTTCAAATGTCCATTTTTTACTTTTTAGTTCATTATTTATTTTTTACCCATTTCATATCCATATTTCACACATTTCCAACATCATTAATTCTATTACACAAAAAAATCAACCAAAATCACAAAATCCAAAATTCATCACTCATATTAAAATTTCATTTATGTCATACCCAAATTATCCAATGTCCATCATTCAAATACTCATCTAAATTCATATTTCATTTTGTTTGTTTATCATTTAGAAATATGCAAAAAAAATGAAATAAAGTGCTACAACAAAGCAGCATATCAGAACCCACTTTGATGCTACCATTTTTTTCCATGCAATGAATTTCCTACACAAACCTTCTATTACCAATTTTCTGCGAATCACACCCTTTTGTTCTCAATATAATATCAGCTTACGCACAATTTCTTCAACCTTGGTCCCCAATCCCTTCAAGAATACTCACGCCACACACAATGATAAAATAATGTCATCATAATTCTTCATGACCCCACCAATTACACTAATGCACATAAGTACAATTTCTACAACAAAAAACCTTTTCACGCAGTACACACTCTATGCAGCCCCCACCCTTTTTTCTACAACCTTATTCCATGCATACAACTCACACCACGCACATTCCATACACTCAGCAAATGCACATGCTTTCAACGAACAATAATAACGAATTTTTGCAACTCAATAATAACCGAAGATTCCTTCAATCTTTTCCCCCCAAGGTTGCCTCAAATACCCTCTACCTATTCCTCTGTATAAAGACCTCCTTCCACTCTCAAAAATCAAGATTGGATAGCCCACAAAAATTCTGAAAAAACAACACACAAACCAAGTTTTAAAATAAAAAATAAACCATAATTTGTGAATCTACTCATGTTTTCATCCTCTTCCTCACAACCACAAACCTGTTGAACCCATAAGCATAAACCTTTCATGATACCATGAACCACAAACCACCATGATTCACCGACTACACCTTCAAATCATCCTCAAACAAACACAATAACAACCTTCAAAAACCAGAACCAAATACAAACCAAATCTGAGCGAAAAATCAAAGAAACGAAAAAGCAGAGTGAGAACATAGAGAAATCGAAACTGTGTTAACCTCTCGAACCTTCAACCCTCCTCACTCATCTCCTTATACCAAACTCTACTCAACCACATAAACCTTGAAAACAAAATAAACAGATCGAAGCAAGCTGTAGAAGAGAGAGAAATCGCGAGTCGAGACAGAGAGAGATCCAAAGAGAAATGAAAAACAAGATATTCAAAGGGGGAGAACACCACTGAAATTGATATGAGGGTGGGTTCCTTTTATTTCTTTCAAAGTCCTTGTTAAAAAAAGAAGAAAAAATATGCTGAAAAAATGAATCTATTTTCTTAACATGAACATTTATTTTATCTTTTTATTTTTATTTTTTTTCTTGTTGGGCTGGTATTGTTTTCCTAGGCCTATATGATGCTAGTACACACACTAAAAAAACCAACGCTGAACCCCCTCTCCTTTTTTATTTATTTATTCTCTCTTTTAATTTGTTTATTATGTATTTCTTTTTCATTATTTTGTTTTATTTTTTTTAGGTTTTTTTTTAGAACTTTGGTGATCCTCTTTTTTCATTTCAATATTTTACTCTTTTGACTCTTGATTCTCATTTTGATATTTTGGGCCGATGATATAACAAATGGTCATAATTTGTTCGATTTCATTAAATCGGCAAAACTTGATCAATATGAGTCCATTAGTTTAGTTTATTTTATTTATTGTTTTTATTTTCAATTTATGGTCGATCACATCTAAATATTGGAGATTCGTCGCAAACTGACTTGAAATCTCGATTAATGATGTGACCACTTTATTTTACCTTTTGGAAATTTAGTTTTATTTATTTATTTTATTTTATGGTCGATGAATATCCAAATCTTGATATTTGTCTCAAACTGACTTGAAATCTCGATTAATGATGAGACCATCTTACTTTCCCTTTTGGAAATTTATTTTTGTTTATTTTTTTATTTTATTTCTTGCATCTGGTCGATGAAAGTCTAAAAAATGAGATTGTCGCAAACCGGTAAAATCTTGATTAAGACGAGACCATTCTTTCGATTATTCGATTAGCTTTGCGTTGTGAAATCAAAATTAAAATTCAATTTAATTTTCAAAATCAACATGGACGCATAAAGTAATGCTCGACTTCTCATAGAATGATTCTAACATTGAATCCATTCTAAGATAGTTAAAGAGCTACATCTCGACGCTTTCGATTTAATGTCAAGTTCATCAACTTTGAATAGCTTAGGACACTTCACACACGCTTCCTCTTGGGTCCATACAATGAACCCTTTTATTTAGTGTAATCTCGTGTAATTTATTTTGTGCCTCTCTCCCCCATTTCCATTGTACATTATTTACTTTTCCGCATTATGATTTTGATCATTAGGAGCACCCTTAGGGACTAGTATCGATTTCACTTCGTTCATGAACCCTTGGTCCAACTCCAAGTGGTTTCACTCGCACACTTTCACTTTCTTTTCGGTTATGGTTTCGTTTACTAGGAGCACCCTTAGGGACTAGGATTAGAATCCCCCTAACCAATCAAACAATAAACCCCCATTTGCATTCACCCTCATAAGTTGAGCGCATTGTGACTCATAATCGACCTTCCCTTTGACCATGGCATCTCTTTTAGACCCAAACCCTTGATCCAACGTCAAGCGGTCTTAGGAAATAAAAACACTTTAATAATATGATAATAATTATATGCCACGAGCCTTAAGTGGTAGAAGGAGTATAATATATATCCCGTTACTCACTCTGATTAGTTTGACGCAAGACATTTGGCTTGTTGAGCGAAATAGTCTACCCATAGTCTTTGGTACAATTCAACTCCTAAATTCTTTTTTGAAAGAAAGGTAATAAAACAAACAACTAAACACCCGTAGTTGGCCGAACTACAAGGCTCTGAATTTCCCATTGCACGAGGGAGTACGTAGGCACGAAGATCTCAATCCGTGTCGAGCACCTTAGGATCAATCAAACTTTAATCGAAGCTCTTTTCCCTTAGCAAGTAACTCATTAGGCATCGACATCCTTTCTCGCGTGACAACTTAGATGGTTCCCATCGAGTATGATGGATGTGAGAGGTGTTAATACCTTCCCCTTGCATAACCGACTTTCGAACCCATGCAATGTTTGTGACGACCTTTGTCTTTATCCTCCTTTTTCAACAGGTTTTATCTATATTTTCCCTTTCCTCTTTTGGGAATAAATCAAAATTAGGTGGCGACTCTCATGTCAGCCCAACTCGTTGTCTTTTATCACAATGTCGTATTGTTCGAGGTGCGACAGCTAGCGACTCTGTTGGGGGCCGGTTCACCCCTATGCAAGTCGAGCCTAGTCTAGGTATTTTTCACGCTTGTTTGGATGTTTGCCTTTATGATTTACTTGTTTATTTTTATTGTTTTCTTTATCGCTTTCCATATTATATATATTGTGGCTCCTTGTGTCATACCCCAAATTTGTCCTACCCGCATCATTTTATTTTCTGTCTAACCCTCATTTCAAAATCCAAAAAATGCATTCATTTTCAAACCAAAAGTTCAAATTCTCTTTATTTCATCATCAAAATATATACATAAAAAATCTACTATTATTAATTCATTATTAAAGTTTTTTATCATATAAACCCATTATCTTTTAAGCCCATTTCTATTTTCTTCAAATAATGAAAACTCAAAAAATGTGTATATATCTTCTTTTATTTTATTTCTAATCTCATTTCAACTATAGGTCCATTATTAAAAATTAAAAAAAAGTTTTCCCATTCAAGTTTTATTTATGCCACTAAACCAATTTCCTTTCCACTATTTTTTTTATTTATTATTATTATCCATTATTATTATTATTTTTATTGGTCATTATTGTTTTTGTTATTATTTTTACTATTGTTAATTTTTTATTCTATTGTTATTATTATTATTATTGTTATTATTATCATTTTTTTATTATCCTTTATTATTACCTTTTTATTATTTCTTATTTCATTTTATTATATTTTTTATTCTATAGTATTGTGATTATTTCTAAAGGTTGCCACACCCTAGGTGCCAATTCAAATCCACAGTCAGTATACAAACAAAACAAGACTTTCTTTTCATCCCACCCACAACTTTTACGGTACACACAAGGACAAACACAACAACCTTTTTTTTTATTTTCTCCATTCCACTCACTTTTCACACAAATTTTCTGCAACAAACCACCACCATTCCCAACGGTTTCCATCCATAGCCAACTCCAGCTCATAACAGCAAAATATTCTATCTTATCCAAAATTTTCTCAGCCAATTCTAATTTCACCCTCACCCCAATCACTACTATAAAATCATCCTCACACAATCTGAAAAAGGAAGCTTGAACAGCCTATTATTACCCTGCACAAATCCAGACCAAGCTTCAAAAATAGTAAAAAAACTCTTTTTTAATCTGCATATACATAAACAAAAAAATATATTTTCACTCACCTTAAACACCTTTCAAGCATAGTCATATCATTACCCTTTCTATCTGCAAAATCATATTTGCTCATACCGCAGCAACATCATCATCCAAAATCCGCAAAACCAACCATGAACAGATCTAGAACCAACACTGCCACAATCCGCCGTGAGAATCGAACAAACCAACCTTCAGGCCATCACTTTCCGTCATCGTTCCGTCAAAACTGAAACCACAACGTAAACTCGAACCTCCGCCGTTAGCCGAAAAAACCTCAGCCGCGGAATCCAAACACCCACCGCCGAATCCTTTCCCAACAACCGTCAATCCCTTAACTGTACAAAAACCGTGAACAAAAGACCACGATAACCCTTTCCAAATCTGAAACTGTTCGTCATCCTGTGAAAAAACAACCTCACCAGCCTTCACCACCACTCGAAGCCCAAACCGACGAACCAAGCTCCGCCGTTTGTACCCAACCGAAACAAGCAAAACCCAGCCGCGAGCAATCCGGCCGCAAATCCACCGTAGCAGCAGCCGTGCGTGAAACTCGAGAGAGACAGACTGAGACGAGTTCGCGAACCGCAGCCAAAAGCACAGAAACCGCCATCATCCACCGCATCTGAGCTGATTGAAGCCGAGATTCCGCGCGGAGAGAGAGTGAGAAGCGAAGAAAGCGCCGTGAACAAGGGTGGATACCCAAGAGCGAGAGAAAAACGCGTTGAGGGAGAAGAGTCGAAGTCGATCCACCGCTGATACCAAGAAAGCATCGGCGTCGGTCATCATTGAGAGAGGTTGAATTTCGTTTCCTTTACTGTTGTTTCTCTTCAATGTTTTTGATACAGGGGAATTGATTTCTTTTTATTTAATCTTGTTTTCATTTGTTTTTTATATAGAAAACCTAAAATTGTTTTATTAGATTTGGGCTTAAGAATATTTTTGTGAATTCATTGCTTTACATACACCCTATATCCAACAATACACACCATTTTCTTCATGTTTTATATTCTTGTTTTGTTGTTTTGTATATTAAATGGGCTTTATACCGTTGTCCCAGTGCCTGATGCTTAGTGTCTTATTTTCCTTTTGCGTGTCAGTAGGTGGGCAGGGATTATTAAAAGTTTTTAGTGTATTTGGTTTCCTTAACAGGATTAATATCCATTTATTTTGTTTTCTTAAAAGTTTTGTTTTTGTTGAATTTATTTAGGGAGTTCTTTCCAAAACAAATATTACAGCTGCCAAAAGCTATGAGTTTCTTTTCCTTTTTTTTTTTTTTTTTTTTTTTTTTTTTTTTTTACGCCAAACGATGATGTGGAACGGCTAGGGCTATTGGCCTTTTGGATTTTCTAGTTATTCTTTCTAATTTATTTTAATAAAGTTCTTTTTTAAGTTTTATTATTCATGAACAATTCTATATAAAAATTTCTTAAGTTTTTCTCACCATTTCACTTTAAAATATTAAAAAAAAAGGGCCGATGATATTATAAAAGGCCGTTTTCGCCCGATTACATTTAATCGGTGATGAGCGGTCAATATGAGGCCCTCCTTTATTTTATTCTATTATTTTTATTTTGAACAAAAATTGTAATATAATTTATTCATTATTTATTTTATTCATTATTTTATTTTTAATACAATTCAATTCAATTTATTTTATTCATTATTTTCCGCATTATTTAATTTATTTATTTATTTATATTCATTATTCATTATTTTATTCTAGCAAATTCAATTTATTCATTTAATTTCGCATTTTAAATTTACGATTCGACTCCTTATAGAATGGTTCCCATTTTGAACCGATTCTAAGGCAGTAAACGAACAAAATTTCGTCGCGTCCCAAAAGGTCCAACGCCTTCGAATAGTTGCGCTCGATTAAAAGGTCCAACGCCTCCGAATAGTTGCGCTCGAAAAAGGTCCAACGCCTTCGAATAGTTGCGTCCCGAATAAACAGGTCGAACGCCTTCGAATAGTTCAAACACACTGCACACACGCTTTCTCTTGGGCTAATTACAACGAGACCATTTATTTTTCGCAATCCCCTGTATTTATTTTGTATCCCTCTCCCCTTAATTTGTACGTACTTTATTTTCCGCATTTTATTTTAATTTTGAATCCTTGGTCCAACGCCAAGCGATTGCACTTGCACACTCGCACTTGTTATTCAGTTTTCGTTTATTAGGATCCACCTCTCTTTGCGAGCCGAGCGCTTCGTGCCTCGCTAACAAACCACAAAAATAACCTCCATTTGCATGCACCCTCTAAACTTCAAAAAACCAAAATATTCCGATTAGATCCAAACCCTTGATCCAACGTCAAGCGGCTTTAGGAAATAAAAACACTTTAATAAATACGAGAAGATTTGTACGCCACGAGCCTTAAGCGGTAGAAAGGGGGATAACGAGCTTTCGTTACTCGCTCCGATTATTTCGACACAGGACACTCGTCTTGTTGGGCGAGATAAACTATCCATAGTCTTTAGTGCATTTCAACTCCTAAACCCTTTCATCGAAGAAAGGTAATAAAATCAACAACCATTACCCTTAGTAGGCCGAACTACGAGGCTCTGACTTTCCCATTGCACGCGGGAGTACGTAGGCACGAGGATCTCCATCCTTGCCGAGCACCTAGGTCCAATCTAATTTATAATTCAACTCATTTCCCTCTAGCAAGCAATTCATTTAAGCATAGACATCCTTTCTCGCGCGTTAACTTAGACGGTTCCCATCGAGTACGATGGATGTAGGGGGTGCTAATACCTTCCCCCTGCATAACCGACTCCCGAACCCAGGCAATGGTTCCGTTGACCTTTGTCCTCATCCTTTTCCTCCCGGGTTGTATCTATATCTCCCCTTTCCCTCTTCGGGAATAAATAGAATTAGGTGGCGACTCTTCGGTCAGTCCAGCGCGTGACTCCGTTCATTCGGATCGCGTGAGGTCGTATTTTTCGGGGTACGACAGCTGGCGACTCTGCTGGGGACTGATTCACCCCTATGCGAGTCAAGCCTAGTCTAAGTTCTTGCGTTTGTTTGAATGTTTGCTTTTATGCCTTGCTTGTTTATTTTATCGCTTTTTTTATCGCATTCCATCTTATATATCTTGTGGCTCCTTGGTACTATAATTTGGATCGATACTTTGCAAAAGAAACTTGAGGGAAAAGCTCTATACCCGGGCTTACGAGTACAAACTTAAGTTAGCGAGGTTGTGTAGTATGGGCTCCCGAGAGAACCTCTCTCGTGGGTTGTCGATACGAAAACCTCACTCGGAGTAGATTTTAATGGAAATACTGACAACCGTCAAGCTCTTGGCGTGTGTGCTCAGTTGTTTTCATTAAAGTCGTCGACTCTGAGGACCTTTAGAACCTTTTGGTTAAAACATCGGTTGATGGTTGCGTAGTATTGGGCACCAGGGTTCGCCCTCGCGTGGCTCGATACGAAAACCTCACTTGGAATAGACTTACTCAATGGAGTTGATTGACTGTCAAGAATGTATGAAATTGACACGTGCATCAAACAGTTGAGAAAGTTCCATAACTCCAGGACTTTGTTTTAAACCTTGTGTCGATGATCACGTAGTATGGACTCCCGAGAAAATTTGCTCTCGTGGGTTGTCGATACGAAGATCTCACCCAAAATAGATTCATATGGCGGAGTCAATCAACCGTCATGCTTATGGAGCGTGTGATGAACAGCCATATGAATTGATAACTTTGGGGTCCCTAAAACTTTAGAGTCTACCCAGTGAGTTCTTGATCTGAGTATCCACCATCTGTACCTTGGACTCGTGAGACCTTGATCTTGTGATCCTGGATTCTGACATTGCATATCATCTCATTTGCATTATTTATTCATCTCGCATTTCATTTCAAAACTAAAAACTTATTCCATGTTCCTCCATCTTCAGTAAATCAAGCTGGTTTCCCGACGCCCGTATCGTGCTAGACGACCGTATCTAACTTGAGCCAACACTAGAGGACTGATGGATCAGATTCGACAAGAACAAGCTGCTATGAGGGGAGAGATTGACTCAATCAAAAGCAAGATCGATCGTATTCATGAGGCCATGCAAGCCTTGTCCAGGATGGTTGTGTTCCATCAGCCTGTTCCTTCAATGCCCGTTCATCCAGCTATTCAAGCTCTGCTTCCGCCTCCGATGGCTTATCAACCACGTCCACCTCCAATGGGTTCAGCTGCGCAATATGGACCTAGAACATGCCAGCAACCGGCATATCCATATCAGCAACCGGCTTATCCATACCAGCAACCGGCTTTTCCGCAACGGCCTGGTCAACAACAACAACGCGCTCCTCAACAGCGTCCACCATATCAGCAAAGAAGGCCCGAAAGAACCTTCGATCCCTTGCCTATGACACATTCTGAAATCTTTAATCAGATGATGGCAAAAGGAACCCTTGTGTTGAAGGACATGCCACCTCAAACTGGTAACGCTCAAGATTATGATGCCAATGCTCGCTGTGAATACCACAAGGGTGCTCCAGGTCACACGCTCGAGAACTGCAAATCATTCAAGCACAAAATTCAGGACCTAATCAACTCTAAGGATCTCACCTTTACTCAGAAGGGTCTGAATATCCAGAGCAATCCCGTGTCGCCACAAGTGGCCCCTCAACAAATGCTTTCGAAGAAGTTGCCGAAGACCAAAGCTGAGTAGTCTCCAACTTTGAAACATTCAATCAAGAGAAGTTCATTCCTCAAATCAAGGCAGCCAGTGCCATTTACGATTTCTGCATTCCTGTTGTTTTGTAATGTTTGTTAAGTACTATTTGCTTTGAACATTGTCATTTGTACTTGGTTTTGTTAATGTTATGTTTATGCATGTTTTGAATCAGTTTATTCGCATTCGCTCATATTTATCATTTATCACAAAAATCACAAAAATATTCCCTCACTTCACTTTAGCAAATATTTGAGGGAGGATGATGAAAACAAAATACCCATAACTGTTGCGGTGTGCTTTCGGATAAAACCTCGTCGATGATGTACAGGCATTTTTTCAAATCCCCAAACACTGGAGATATAAGGAGTTAATCCCTAGTCAACCACTTCGAGCCTAGAAGTAGGAGTTTCTTTCGGATATAACCCTTACATTTAACCCGGGGCAGGGTAGTTGTTCAGTTAAACTAACTACACCTTCGAATCGCAAGATGAGACATCCCGTCGGAGGACCATCAACAAATGACTTGGCAGTCACAATATTCAAGCAAAAAAAGAAAAGAAAAACCGCTAATTTGAGCACCCGAAGGGAGACTTAGTCGGAAAAAAAAAAAACAAATCAAAAAGAGGAGTTCAAATCCTCAGCAAAAACAAAGCAACGATCAGGTGACTACCAAAACAAAATCAAAGGGGCACCAACATTAAAACAAAAAGGATGACTGCCACTTCCAAGCGAACTTTAAAACTTCATCTTCACTCTTGCAAAGTCAAAACAAATACACGTGTAGAGTTAACTGAACTTAGGACTGGAGAACATCACGAAGAAGGGATGGGTACAAATCAAACTTTGAGCTTATTATCCTTCGTTTCTCAAACCATTAACCAGACCACGTTACAACCCTCAAAAGACCTAATTGAGGCAGGGTTTATTCTGAAAGCGTGCTACCAACAAGGTTGCGTAAATTGACTCCCATATATTTGCTAATCTTCAAATCTCGACTGCACATTATTCTTGCTGCATCTTTCACGCACTTTCTAAATCAGCACCTCGTTTGGGCTAATGGTCCATTCGTCACAATTTCACAGCATTCAAATAAAACGACTTTTTCAAAACTTACATGAACTTTACATTAACACTGTCATTTGTGTATGAACAATTTAATTGCAATTTAGTGCTTGACATCAGTACAATCTCAACAAGGGGCAATCAAAAGAAAATTTGAGCTTCCTTGATGCCAACATGAATCAAGACTACTTCAGCAGCCCAATCAGGGGCAAATCATTCTTAACAGCCCAATCAGGGGCAAATTATCTTCAAACAGCTCAATCAGGGGCAGGCGCTTACCAAATCCAGACTCTGGGGCAGATCATTGTCAAAGCTTCCCCGTCAATTTTATTTCAAATACCCTACAGGCAGGGGCAAGCGAACAAGGAGCAAATCTTCCTATCTCTTCTCCCCAGCTGAACAGGCAGTCCTTGCTAAACGTCGGCAATCATTCAAAGCGAAATCAGTCTTCATATGTCAATTAAGTCGCTACGCTCATCAGCAAGTGACCAAAACTTGGAGCTCTCAGATTCATCTTCTGATCATACATTGTCAAAGATTGAGTGTCGGGAAATCAGTCCCTCCACCCACCCAAAGTCCAATTACCATTGGCAACTACCAGACCAAAAGTCCACCAAGCTGGCACCTTTCAATCGCTCATATGCATCATTGTGCATCATATGCAGTCATACGCATCATTTACATCAATCATTTATAGCATACGCATCATATGCATGCCTAAATAAATCAAGCTTTTTATTTTCCCCAGCAGCTTTAATTTACATCTCAAGTGCATAAACATTTGCATCGTATCTCCATCCTTATGGAATACCATTTCAAAACAATCGAGCATACATGCATAGTTCAGGATCCAGGATCAGCACAAGTTTCCGGTCCTTTCCCCAGCGGAGGATCACATCAATCAGATTCCAGGCGTCCTCTTGGCGGATTCAATAGCCGTGTATAAATCTCAGTCCATTTGCCTTATCACCCTCCGGGGATAAGTGATTTTATTTTTCTGTTTATTGCCTTATCATCCTCTGTGGATAAGGGAGTTTATTTTTCTGTTTATTGCCTTATCATCCTCTGTTGATAAGTGAATTTATTTTCTGTTTATTGCCTTATCTTCCTCCGTTGATAAGTGAGTTTATTTTTCTGTTTATTGCCTTATCTTCCTCTGTTGATAAGTGAGTTTGTTTTCTGTTTATTGCCTTATCATCCTCTGTTGAT
The DNA here is from genome assembly GCA_963966055.1 of Lathyrus aphaca. Lineage (NCBI taxonomy): Eukaryota > Viridiplantae > Streptophyta > Magnoliopsida > Fabales > Fabaceae > Lathyrus > Lathyrus aphaca. The sequence continues at coordinate 447,102,855 of OZ014522.1, read as the reverse complement.
AAGTGAATTTATTTTCAGTTTGTTGCCTTATCATCCTCTGTTGATAAGTGAGTTTGTTTTCAGTTTATTGCCTTATCTTCCTCTGTTGATAAGTGAGTTTGTTTTCAGTTTATTGCCTTATCATCCTCTGTTGATAAGTGAGTTTATTTTTCTGTTTATTGCCTTATCATCCTCTGGTGATAAGTGATTTGTTTCGTCAATTTGTTTCTTGCTGTGTCACCCATCTTTTCCAATTTATTTCATTTATTATTTTCGCAATTTCTTTTGCGGACAAATTTGGAGTCTGTTAATATCTAATTATCTTATACCTTGAAAGATTGAACGCGAGCCAGTTCATCTTACTCGGTCTAAGCCAATTCGATAGGGGCATCTGTCATACCCCAAATTTGTCCTACCCGCATCATTTTATTTTCTGTCTAACCCTCATTTCAAAATCCAAAAAATGCATTCATTTTCAAACCAAAAGTTCAAATTCTCTTTATTTCATCATCAAAATATATACATAAAAAATCTACTATTATTAATTCATTATTAAAGTTTTTTATCATATAAACCCATTATCTTTTAAGCCCATTTCTATTTTCTTCAAATAATGAAAACTCAAAAAATGTGTATATATCTTCTTTTATTTTATTTCTAATCTCATTTCAACTATAGGTCCATTATTAAAAATTAAAAAAAAGTTTTCCCATTCAAGTTTTATTTATGCCACTAAACCAATTTCCTTTCCACTATTTTTTTTATTTATTATTATTATCCATTATTATTATTATTTTTATTGGTCATTATTGTTTTTGTTATTATTTTTACTATTGTTAATTTTTTATTCTATTGTTATTATTATTATTATTGTTATTATTATCATTTTTTTATTATCCTTTATTATTACCTTTTTATTATTTCTTATTTCATTTTATTATATTTTTTATTCTATAGTATTGTGATTATTTCTAAAGGTTGCCACACCCTAGGTGCCAATTCAAATCCACAGTCAGTATACAAACAAAACAAGACTTTCTTTTCATCCCACCCACAACTTTTACGGTACACACAAGGACAAACACAACAACCTTTTTTTTATTTTCTCCATTCCACTCACTTTCCACACAAATTTTCTGCAACAAACCACCACCATTCCCAACGGTTTCCATCCATAGCCAACTCCAGCTCATAACAGCAAAATATTCTATCTTATCCAAAATTTTCTCAGCCAATTCCAATTTCACCCTCACCCCAATCACTACTATAAAATCATCCTCACACAATCTGAAAAAGGAAGCTTGAACAGCCTATTATTACCCTGCACAAATCCAGACCAAGCTTCAAAAATAGTAAAAAAACTCTTTTTTAATCTGCATATACATAAACAAAAAAATATATTTTCACTCACCTTAAACACCTTTCAAGCATAGTCATATCATTACCCTTTCTATCTGCAAAATCATATTTGCTCATACCGCAACAACATCATCATCCAAAATCCGCAAAACCAACCATGAACAGATCTAGAACCAACACTGCCACAATCCGCCGTGAGAACCGAACAAACCAACCTTCAGGCCATCACTTTCCGTCATCGTTCCGTCAAAACTGAAACCACAACGTAAACTCGAACCTCCGCCGTTAGCCGAAAAAACCTCAGCCGCGGAATCCAAACACCCACCGCCGAATCCTTTCCCAACAACCGTCAATCCCTTAACTGTACAAAAACCGTGAACAAAAGACCACGATAACCCTTTCCAAATCTGAAACTGTTCGTCATCCTGTGAAAAAACAACCTCACCAGCCTTCACCACCACTCGAAGCCCAAACCGACGAACCAAGCTCCGCCGTTTGTACCCAACCGAAACAAGCAAAACCCAGCCGCGAGCAATCCGGCCGCAAATCCACCGTAGCAGCAGCCGTGCGTGAAACTCGAGAGAGACAGATTGAGACGAGTTCGCGAACCGCAGCCAAAAGCACAGAAACCGCCATCATCCACCGCATCTGAGCTGATTGAAGCCGAGATTCCGCGCGGAGAGAGAGTGAGAAGCGAAGAAAGCGCCGTGAACAAGGGTGGATACCCAAGAGCGAGAGAAAAACGCGTTGAGGGAGAAGAGTCGAAGTCGATCCACCGCTGATACCAAGAAAGCATCGGCGTCGGTCATCATTGAGAGAGGTTGAATTTCGTTTCCTTTACTGTTGTTTCTCTTCAATGTTTTTGATACAGGGGAATTGATTTCTTTTTATTTAATCTTGTTTTCATTTGTTTTTTATATAGAAAACCTAAAATTGTTTTATTAGATTTGGGCTTAAGAATATTTTTTTGAATTCATTGCTTTACATACACCCTATATCCAACAATACACACCATTTTCTTCATGTTTTATATTCTTGTTTTGTTGTTTTGTATATTAAATGGGCTTTATACCGTTGTCCCAGTGCCTGATGCTTAGTGTCTTATTTTCCTTTTGCGTGTCAGTAGGTGGGCAGGGATTATTAAAAGTTTTTAGTGTATTTGGTTTCCTTAACAGGATTAATATCCATTTATTTTGTTTTCTTAAAAGTTTTGTTTTTGTTGAATTTATTTAGGGAGTTCTTTCCAAAACAAATATTACAGCTGCCAAAAGCTATGAGTTTCTTTTCCTTTTGTTTTTTTTTTTTTTTTTTTTTTTTACGCCGAACGATGATGTGGAACGGCTAGGGCTATTGGCCTTTTGGATTTTCTAGTTATTCTTTCTAATTTATTTTAATAAAGTTCTTTTTTAAGTTTTATTATTCATGAACAATTCTATATAAAAATTTCTTAAGTTTTTCTCACCATTTCACTTTAAAATATTAAAAAAAAAGGGCCGATGATATTATAAAAGGCCGTTTTCGCCCGATTACATTTAATCGGTGATGAGCGGTCAATATGAGGCCCTCCTTTATTTTATTCTATTATTTTTATTTTGAACAAAAATTGTAATATAATTTATTCATTATTTATTTTATTCATTATTTTATTTTTAATACAATTCAATTCAATTTATTTTATTCATTATTTTCCGCATTATTTAATTTATTTATTTATTTATATTCATTATTCATTATTTTATTCTAGCAAATTCAATTTATTCATTTAATTTCGCATTTTACATTTACGATTCGACTCCTTATAGAATGGTTCCCATTTTGAACCGATTCTAAGGCAGTAAACGAACAAAATTTCGTCGCGTCCCAAAAGGTCCAACGCCTTCGAATAGTTGCGCTCGATTAAAAGGTCCAACGCCTCCGAATAGTTGCGCTCGAAAAAGGTCCAACGCCTTCGAATAGTTGCGTCCCGAATAAACAGGTCGAACGCCTTCGAATAGTTCAAACACACTGCACACACGCTTTCTCTTGGGCTAATTACAACGAGACCATTTATTTTTCGCAATCCCCTGTATTTATTTTGTATCCTTCTCCCCTTAATTTGTACGTACTTTATTTTCCGCATTTTATTTTAATTTTGAATCCTTGGTCCAACGCCAAGCGATTGCACTTGCACACTCGCACTTGTTATTCAGTTTTCGTTTATTAGGATCCACCTCTCTTTGCGAGCCGAGCGCTTCGTGCCTCGCTAACAAACCACAAAAATAACCTCCATTTGCATGCACCCTCTAAACTTCAAAAAACCAAAATATTCCGATTAGATCCAAACCCTTGATCCAACGTCAAGCGGCTTTAGGAAATAAAAACACTTTAATAAATACGAGAAGATTTGTACGCCACGAGCCTTAAGCGGTAGAAAGGGGGATAACGAGCTTTCGTTACTCGCTCCGATTATTTCGACGCAGGACACTCGTCTTGTTGGGCGAGATAAACTATCCATAGTCTTTAGTGCATTTCAACTCCTAAACCCTTTCATCGAAGAAAGGTAATAAAATCAACAACCATTACCCTTAGTAGGCCGAACTACGAGGCTCTGACTTTCCCATTGCACGCGGGAGTACGTAGGCACGAGGATCTCCATCCTTGCCGAGCACCTAGGTCCAATCTAACTTATAATTCAACTCATTTCCCTCTAGCAAGCAATTCATTTAAGCATAGACATCCTTTCTCGCGCGTTAACTTAGACGGTTCCCATCGAGTACGATGGATGTAGGGGGTGCTAATACCTTCCCCCTGCATAACCGACTCCCGAACCCAGGCAATGGTTCCGTTGACCTTTGTCCTCATCCTTTTCCTCCCGGGTTGTATCTATATCTCCCCTTTCCCTCTTCGGGAATAAATAGAATTAGGTGGCGACTCTTCGGTCAGTCCAGCGCGTGACTCCGTTCATTCGGATCGCGTGAGGTCGTATTTTTCGGGGTACGACACCTTGTTACTATGATATTGTAACGATACTTTAATTACAAAAGAAACATGAGGGAAAAGCTTTATACCTGAGTCTATGAGTATAAACATAATATTAAGAGAGGTTGTGTAGTATGGGCTCCTGAGAAACTGCTCTCATGGACAGTCGATACGAAGACCTCGCTTCGATTAGATTTTAATGTGAATACTGACAACCGTCATATTTATGGCGCGGATGATCAGTGTTTTCATTGGGATCGTCGAATTTAAGGAACTTTAGAAACTTAAACCATTTGGCCCAAACAAAGATTGATGGTCGCGTAGTATGGGGGCACCGAGGGGTTTTCCTTCACGTAGTTCGATACGAAGATCTCACTCATAATAGACTTTCTCAATGGAGTTGATTGACTGTCAAACGACTGACACATCCAGCAGAGAGTGGAGAAATGTTTGTAGCTCTGAGACCTTTGTTTGAAACCTCGTGTCGATGATCGCGTAGTATAGGGCACCAAAAGGTTTTCTCTCACGTAGTTCAATACAAAGTACTCACCCAAAAACAATTCATATGAGGGAGTCAATCAACTATCATATTTATGGCGTGTCTGATGAACAACCATATGGATTTATAACCTTGGGGTTCCTTTTAACTCTAGAGCCTACCTGGTGAGTTCCTTGTGAGGAGAGAAATTAGAGTATCCTTCATTCGTACCTCGGACTTGTGAAATCCTATGATCAAATATTCTGGATTAAATCGAGACTTTGATCATGTGATCTTGGATTCTGACATTGCATATCATTTCATTTTCATTTCACTTTAAAGTTGAAAACTTATTTCATGTTCCTCCATCTTCAGTAAATCAATCTTGTTTCTCGACACCCATACCTGACTCGAGCCAATACTAGAAGAATGATGGATCATATTCAACAAGAACATGCTGCTTTTCGTGAAGAGATGGACTCGGTCAAAAGCAAGATCGATCACATCTTTGATACAATAAAAACTCTAGCCAGAAGAGAAGATGAAATTCGTGAAGTTTATGTCGCAAGGAATAATGTTCTCCTGCAAGATTTGCCTCGCACTCAATGCCTTCAGTTCCCGTTCCAAAGCCTTTGATCTGGAGTTTGCCTCTAAATTATACTCCCGCTGTTGAAGGAGTCGTTCCTCAACTGATGCCTACCTCTGGGGTTATTGTTGGTGCTATCCCACAAGCTCAACCCGCTGTCACTCAGAATCAGATCTCTCATGTTGAAAAAGATCAATAAGGTGAGAATGAGATGCATATTGTTGTTCCAATCACCAATCCACATGTTGTTCAAGAGTCTGAAGCCATGAACATGTGTCGTGAATTATTTGAAAAACTCATAATCATGGAAAGGATACAATTCAACTTCCTTGAGTGCCTTGGAGATCTACCTAGTTCCTAATGTTGTGATTCCCACTAAGTTCAAATTTTCGGAGTTTGATAAATATAAGGCCTCAGTTTTCCTAATCTCCATTTGAGGATGTACTGCATAAAAATGGCCGCTTAAGCCAAAGATGACAAGTTCATGATACATTTCTTCCAGGACAGCCTATCTGGAGCGTCTATAGAATGGTACATGCAACTTGAACACAACATTGTGCGCACTTGGACTGAATTTTCTGAAGCATTCACAAAGCAATACAAGTATAACACTGACTTAGCTCTGAATCATACTCAACTTCAGAGTATGGTAGAAAAGGAGAACGGATCCTTCAAAGAGTACGCACAATGCTAGAGGGAGCTAGCTGCCAGAGTACATCTGCCATTGGTTGACTGTGAATTGATCGATATCTTCATGGGTACCTTGCAAGGTCAATAATATGAAAATATGATTAGTAGTGTGTCTTCAGGTTTCTCAGACATGGTGATTTCCGGTGAAAGAATTGAAGAAGGACTAAAACATGGAAAGATCCAAGGAGGTTCAAGCAGCCAAGCTGGAGTCGTGAAGCCTTTCAACAGGTATGAGAGAAAGGAAGGTGAAACAAATGAGATTTCTACTCATGGTAGGAAACCACAACAAAGTGCGCCTACTTCAATCCCATACTACTAGTTCCCATTTGTTGCTGCTGCGTAATATGCTTTCATGCCTTATCAACTAGGTCCTCTAATTCTAAATCTTGCTCTGATGCCTTATCAGCACGTTGTTTAAGCTCCATTTCCACCTCAGATGCCTCACCAATAGCGTTCATATGATCAAGTTGCTAATGTTGCACCTATTCCATACCAGCAGTCGGCTTATCAGTAACAGCCTGACCAGCAACCAAGGTATCAACAACAACGTTAGAATCAACAATAACACGCTCCTCAACAGTGCCAACCAAATCAGTAAAGGAGGTCCGAGAGACATTTTGATCCCTTTCCAATGTCATATGGCGATATCTTCAATGGGTTGCTAGCAAATGGATCTATTACTTTGAGGGATCTGCCACCCACAACTGTTATCACTCCATAATATGATGCCAATGCTCGTTGTGGGTATCACAAAGCTGCTCCAGGTCACACGATTGAGAACTGAAAATATTTCAAGCATAAGGATCAAAACTTGATTGACTCTAAGGATCTCACCTTCACTCCCAGAAATCTGAATATTGCAACCAATCCAATGTCGTCGCATGGTACCCTTAAGTGAAAGCTTTTAAAGGGGTTGTCGAAGACCAAACTGAGTAGTCTCCAACTTTGAAGAAGCCAATCAAATCAAGAGAAGTCCAATTCCTCAAATCAAGGCATTCGCCATGCCATTTATCATTTTTGTTTTCTTGTGTTTTGTATTGTTTGTTTAAGTACATTTGCTTTGAACATTATTATTTGTATTTAGTTTTGTTAATGTTATGTTTGTAGATGTTTTGAATTAGTCTATTCGCATTCGCTCATCATTTATCATTTATCACAAAATCACAAAAATATTTCCTCACTTCTGTCGCTCCTGGGATTTCCATCCTGGTACAAACGCGAAAGTGGCACAGAAAGAACAAGGTCTTGCGAACTAGAGATTCTGGGTTCGGGAGTCAGTTACGAACTGGGAAGGTATTAGCATCCCAAATCATCCGCCATACCCGACGGGATCCACGCTTGCTTGAATTGTTTCAAAGGGTGAGAAAAACTGATGCTGACAAGAACTGCCATTGGAACTGGAAAAGAGAGTGAAAAGGTACGGGAAAAATGTAGGCAAAATAAAGAATATGCTCGAATGGGCCCTACCCCACTGCCTACGTATCTCACGGGAAATGAGAATCAAAGTCGTCGTAGTTCCCCTAACTAGGGAGGAAACTTTGTTTGTTCGTGTTTTTTATGAACTGAACTGCTTATGCATATGCTCAGGTGTTGCAAGCTCGCATTAAACGAGTGTGTTTACCATCTTGCAAAGAGACAAGTTGAAGCGAGTTCTTTCGTTATGAGTGAATAAGGTGAGAAGAGAATTCCTGCAGGAAAGACGCTTATTATTGGTTTGTAGTTTTTTTAGAAGCTTTTATTGAATTTGGCTAGGAGAATGTATCCCAGTCTCTTTCAATGGGATGTGTACATCTTACATCATCCCTAAATGGAATGCATAAGAAGTGCACTTAGGTATGGAGGAAATCCCCAAACCTAGTTCCAAAGATTAAGACATAAACACATTAACCTAATTTTATTTATTAAATGTTTTTGTATTTTTGATGAAGAAGTGTTTTTTAGGGGTTGTTTGTGAATCATCCTCATGCTAATACTTATTCATCATGACATATACCCTACACCTCATCCCCATATGGAATGTGTGAAAGTATCCCATGGCAAAGTCGCTTAGCACATGAGAAAGCTTAACCTTTATTAGATGTTTTGATTTTTTTAGAGATGAGAGAAAGACTCAAACTGAAAAAGGGAAAACACTAAGCGAAACTAAGACTCACCCTAAGTTATTATTCAATTGAAATCCTATGGTTAATGAGGTTTTCTAATCCTAAAGGGAGAAGAAGAACAAATTCTAAATCACTTCAAGGATTGAAGATGAGATTAGAACTCGAGGGGTGATAAGAAAGTGAAGTGTCGAAGAAGCATAAAATGCTTATCGCAAACACAAGTTGAAAGCTTTAAAAAATAAAGGGTAAGGAAGAATGTCGAATGTAGGCGCAGACCCATACTCTATACTTACCATTAACCCCTGAAAAGGTTAATTAAATTAAATTCTTTATAAAGCCAAAAATGAATAAAATGTAAATAATTAATGTACCAAACATGTCCTAAAATGGTTATGATATAAACTAGACTCAAGCTTAGGCATAAAGGTACCTAAAGCTATGCAAAACCCAAAGTCAGCAGCTACAACAATGCTTCTGCACATAATCAGCTACTAAATGCAAACAATGTGCAAACAACCTATTACAACTACTAACCAACATGGAAACAGGTGTAAAAAGTGTCAAAACAAGCAATGCAACATGCAATAACAGCTTCTGTTTTAAAAGGCAGTGATGAAAACATGGCAGAATTACTTCATTTTGAAGATGTGAATTCATGAGCAACAATGTATGAAAATGCGTTATACAACGATCATCAATGGATGCAACATTATTTACATGATCATGGATATGAATATGCACACATTCAAACACTTTACATCAATGCATTTTCCATAAAAACCAAAACATGCACTTTTCAAAAGAGTGAGCATTTAATGCAAACAAGCAACAAACTGGACATATATCTTAATGCATCCTAATCTAAAGTAAACATTAACAATACATTAACAATAGAATTCAATCAAACAAGTCATCCAGAATTTGTGAAAACATGTGGATTATGCATTTTCAGGCAATATGCAACATATTCAACTATGCGCTCAAGCATCCGAAACATGCATCAATCACAAATACAGTGTAAAACAGAACTTTAAATCATTATTAACATGTTAACAATGAATTTAAATCATGGTAACAACATTCACAATTCATCATGAGCACAAATTCACCATTATGCCAAAAATTGGAAACTACAAACATGAATGCCAAAAGATGTCGAAGCTACATGATCTTGCACCAAAACAGCTTCTAAAAACTCCCTAAAATCATATACTAATGATCCATGGTGGTTAAGGATGGAATAGCATGCAAACATACACTAAAATGCACAAAAAATCTAAAATTATTCAGTGTTAATCGGTTAACTGGTGTGTTAACCGGTTAACACTGCTGAATTCTGCAGAATTTTCCAAAATTGAATTGTGTTAATCGGTTAACCAGTGTGTTAATCGATTAACACTAAACTAGAATCAGCTTTTAATGTAGAAAAAATAACTTCTAGCTACCAGCTTGTTTCTAAGGTTCCCAATTCAGTTACTATCAAGTTAGCACGAAATTAACACCTAAATGTATTGATACGACACTAACCGGAACCATAAACGCATCAAAAAATTGAACCATAACAATTCGATTAATTAACGCATCGCAAATCAACCAAAACGTGAAGAATGTATAAGTCGAAAAAATGCAAATTAACTTAAAATAGAAGTGATTATGAGTTCACCAACCTACAAAGAGGAGGCTTGCTTTGGTGATTGTTGCAATGAAGAATCGATACACATTAGAAGAGAAAATTATGGATCCGATACTCTTTCGCACGAATACACAAAATAAATGCAATTTGATGAACTTCTTCAAGAATCACTTCCAAGTTATGAAATCAACACCAAAACAGTAGCAACTTCTTCGATAATCCGTGAAATCAATGCAATGGTGGAGGTTTAGCTTCTAATTTTTCAAGTTTCAATGCAAAACTTGAAGAATTATGGAAGATGAAGCTTTGTGTGAATTTGGGAGAATGGGAAAAAAGTGAGAGAGAGTTGAGATTGATGAGAAAAATTGTGAAAATAATGAAGTGTCCCCCCTTGGTTTGGAATGAGAATTGCTTATATATGTGTTAGGTTTGGAGAGTGGCTTGGGTTAGGAGCTAGGCTTGGGCCTTAGGTTTGGGATTTAGGCTAGGAGTTCGTTAAAGTTAGTTGGGAGAATTCCTAGAATATTCCATTTGCATATTCTTAGAATATTCCCTTGGCATATTCTTAAAATATTCCCTTGGAAGGTGGTAGAAGGTTCTAGTAAATGGTAGAGTGCAATGCAAGGTGAAGTGGAAAAAAGGTATAGTGCCATGCATGCCAAAAATTTATTTTTTTTTCAAAATTCACACGCGTTAACTGGTTAACGCAAGATAATTTTGAATTTTTCCCTACTTTTGGTGGGAAACCCCCAAAATACCCTTGCGTCATCTGTCCTGATCCTATTTTAACCTTGAGCTCTGATAATTGATTTTTGCCACCTCGAAAACCCTTGAGCACGTGTCTTCTGTGTTAATCGATGATGCATGATTTATCATTACTATTTTTTATTTATTTTTATAATTTATGCAATGCATTGAGGAATATGCTAAATGACATGGAAATGAAGCATAAGCTACTTGAAATTGGTGATAAATAAGAGGGTAAATTTAGGGGTGTTACAACTTCACCTTAGCAAAGATTTGAGGGAGGATGATGAAAATTGAATATCCATAACTATTGTGGTATGCTTTCTGATGGGCTAAAGACGTGTCTAATTATGTGTCTAGCGGTATCTTAACTGCAAGTGCACAGCCTATCGAAGTAATATTTAAGATTATCGATCCACAGGGATTCTATGGTTACTTAGTGCTAGATGAACTTCTAGTTTAGCTAAGGTGAATGGTTGTCACGATTTTTTGTTGATTTTAAGATATTAAAGGCGGAATTAAATTTAAGTTTTAATAAAATGATACTAAGGCGGTCGGTATGTAATTATTCTAACTTAGGTGGGTAAATCTAACCTAGGCTTATAAAGGTGTTTACTTAATCTATTCGGTAGAGGTTACCAGTTTAAATACCCTAAACTCACACTCTCGTGGTCTTATCTCAGATCTTACCCCTAAAGCCCTATGCCTGCTCTCGCTAGCCCATAAGTGTTTAGAGATAATTTTTGGAAACTAAGTAATTCTAATTTATTTTAAAGCGCTCTCGCTGTGTTTAATTTAAATGCCTAACTTTAGCTATCTGGTTAAAATCTCACACTCTCGTGGTCTTGACCTAACCTAATACTCTTTTCTTACTCTCGTAACGAAAAGGTCGAATTAAATTAAAAAGTATCAGCCAGAATGTTAAGTTACTAATTTTTTAAGCCTATGATTAAATTTTACCGATTAAGTTTGTTTTAATTACATACCGCCCTAAGATAATTAGCTACTCATTGATGTTGAACCAGACAGAGACAGAAAATTAAATAATAAAATGCTCATGGCAGAAAAATAAATAAACATTATAAATATTAAAATTGCAATATTATAAAAAACCTGGTTAACAAATATTATAGCAGACTCCTTCTTCCACAGACCGGAAAGCTTGGAGTTGGCGGAAATCGAAAATAATGCAAAATCTGAAGGTTTAGAAACAAGTAATTTTTATAACAATTTCCTGATGTTGGAAATTGTTATAGATTGGGTTTGGATACAATAAAATTGAAAAGCTGAAAAATAATGCAGAAATAGAAACAGGGTCGTAAAACAATTCGGCAGAGCTTCCGCAGAAATTCGAATAAAAAATGCTCTGTAGTTTCTTCATAAAACTTGTGTTATTTATAGAACCATTAATGTGCTTGAAAATTGGACTTTGTTGCATTGGGCCTTGCTGAAGTGGTGGAGGAGATGTAGGAACGTGGCAAAAAAGTAGGAGAAAAGTTCTTCACGTAATGCCTTGACGTGGTCTCAGTCAATAACCTATTTTTACCCTTGTCACGGTCGTGACAAGGTCTTCACGCTCGTGTCCTGTGGTTTTTAAGTGTCACGGTCGTGACAATGTTCTCACAGTCGTGAGGCCTCTTTTAGGGTGTCACGGTCGTGACACCTTGGTGACGACCGTGACTGCAACAAATTATGCAGTTTTGCAGGCTTCTTCATTTCTTCATCTTTTTATGGTTTCTTTTGTTCCTTTTGCTCTTACTTTATGATTTAGCTCCATATAATGATGTACCTGCAAAATGGTGAGAAAAACTCGAGAAATCGAGTGTTAAAACGGTGAATATGCGATAAAACGTCAATGAAATCTAGCAATATAATCGATACGTTTTCTCGTTATCAAACTTCCCCAAACTTAAACCTTTGCTTGTCCTCAAGCAAATAGTCGGTTGAAAAGCGGCGGACAAACTTTTATTCACGCATACTCATAACAAACCGTACGAGGGACCGTTTTGTCGGATAGATCGGTACTTTGATATTACATTACCGATACACTAATGACGCAAGCAACAAGCTATGTCGTCGACTTCCCGTTAAACGAAACGATCGGTAATTACTTTACGATTTCACCTAGAGTTTTTTCGATCTTATTTCGCCCGGTTTCATTCTAGCGCAATCACATTAAGCCCTTTGCCTTAGCACGCACGTAGTGGAGTAGCCGGTTAGCGACTTTGATCCTTTTTAAGCACGGGGTCTGGTACACGAGTGCGGTAACCCTACATATTTTATCCGATTTGGAGGTTGTGGGGGATCGAGTCGTAGCACGCCCTACCGAGTTCAGAACCAGTACCTCTGAACCAACCCGCAATGGACTCCTTCTCATATTTCTCGTTTCTTGTATGCGACCGTGTACTTTGGTGCAATTTCTTTTCATTTTGCATCGAGATATGAAGGATCATTGTTGATTAGGCATCAAACGCTTATATTCATCGGCTCCCCACGTGGTTTGTGTTCAGACGGTGCTGACTGCTAGTATAAACTACTAGGGGTTACTTTTGAACTGAAACTTAAAGTGTACTCGTAATGGTAATCGGAATGGAATCGCTTAAGTGGGAAGTCAAAGGTGTCAAGATTGTATTGGTCTTGTTTAATCGTTCTCGGCTTCCTAATTACGATTCCGTAGGTAAGTCGGGTAATGCGAATAATTAAAGATTTTTTTTCTGGTATGGCTAAATAAACGGGGAAAGTTTGAAACTAAAGAAAATAGCACAAAGATTTGCTCGCTTCATTAACTTGCGAAAAGAAATACAACGGAATTGAAAATACAACGAAATGGAAAAGTGCGAAAAAAGAGGGAAAATGAGATAATGAAAGGTACCTCTCCCACACAATATCAGACATTGTCCTCAATGTTGTGATATAGATGCGGTAAAAGTACAGTACAAACGACAAAAACGAAAAACAAACATAAGCAAACTAAAACTATGGCTGCTGAGGACCGCGGGCTCGGCTTCTGGTGCGGGAGCGGCGTCTGGAAGGAGTCGCTTCAGGGTCAGAACCGGTGCCGGTGGCAGCAGTGATGTCAATGCGGAGGGCTTCTAGCTCGCTGAAAATTTCGTCGAGCTTCTCATTAGTAGATGTCTGGTTTGCTGCAATAGTGCCGAGTAAAGCATCATACTGCTCCTTCTGCCTTCGCTCCAGTGCGGCGTTCATCTGGTTCTGCTGATGAATCGCACGGAGGACATCCTCAAGAGTGAATTCCGGAGCAGGAGGCTGTCGGGCAGATGTCTCTGGTATATCCTAGACAGGCTCAGCTGCATCCATAGCGTCCTGCATCTCATCCGCTGGAGGGTCTGCCTGATCATCATGAATAGGGACGTGTTCGGCAGCATCTGGTAAAATAAAAAGCCAGTTGGCTCGGCTGGATGGGTCGATGCGGTCGCGGGACGGCAGAATGATATGGTGGAAAATGGTGCCATGGACAACAGGGTTATACCTGCCATCCTCTCGCTGCGCAATCAGGTGAGCGGACCTGCAATAACTCTTGGTGAGGAATTCTGCTTCTCTGAAAGGCTGATTTACGACCAAGTCACCAAGCCCCAACTGAATGGCGAGGGAGGTGACAATGCCGCCTATGAAAAATGGGGTTGATCCTCTATGCGCAATAGCTTGGATGTGATAAAGCATGAACGGGGCAGCGTTGATCGGCTCGTCATTTAGAGCACAGTGCAAGAATAGAAGCTCCTTGGAGTTGAGCTTATGGTTGCTTTCTCGAGCGAATATGGTGTTGCAAATGACTCGGTGGAAATAGCGGATTGTCGGGTTGTGAATGTGTGTAGCATTGAGGCTTTGGAAGGCTGAGGCACGGGTATTGGTTATGTCGTGCCATAAAGTGAAAGCGGTTTCACTAAAATTATCCGGCACGCGGAGATGAGCTTCAGTCCCGTGATCGAAGCCTAGCAACTCGGCTATCCTGCTTTGCGAAAGGTTAAACTCCTGGCCATGCAATCTGAATTTTGCGAAACCGGTGAGCTGACTCTGAGAACCGGCAGGAGTGGTGTACTGGAATGAGCTAAGGAACTCCAATGTCAGAAGCTCGAATGTGGGCTGAGGCTGACTGCAAAGATCCCACAGACCGACTTTTTGAAGCAGGCTCTGGACACTGGTAAGCATTCCGAGTTCCCTCAAACAGACAGTGTCGATATAATGTGTAGGTTGCACACCGCGGTTATGGAATCGGATAAATCGTTCTCTCTGGGTTTCTCCAGCATCACCTTCTCTGAATTGAACGGTATCCATTGCATGCAAGAGGTAGAGTGAAAGATGAAGATTTTTGATGTTTTGTGAAAAATGATAAAATGAGAGAATTAATGAATCGGAATAAATATTGGAAGGTGAGAATGTGATAGGTGTGGTGATAATGGGAGGTTAATGAGTTTAAAGTTGGTAATGGGGGGTTACGGAAGTTATGGAGAAAATGGGTGGTTTTTGGAAGTTATGGAGGAAGAAGAAGAAGAGGTCACGAAGAGAAACAGTTCTGTTTCTCACGACGGTCGTGACACGCTAAATAAGCACGTCACGATCGTTAGGGGGTTGTGACGACCGTGAGGGATTGCTTCGTTGAATAATTTCCAGAAAACACTATCTCAATTATTTCACATACTTCATAATAATTTATTTTTTCACTTCTCACTCAATATTATATTAAAACACCATATAACAATTAATTTCAACATAGTACTTTACTAACTTGCATGGCATGAGAGATTTTATATAATAGGAATAAATGCAAGCATAACAGTACATAGAACTAAAAATATATAAATTGATTAAAATGGAGAAATTTTGGAATTAGAAGTGCATTGCATAAGTTACTTGAAAATGAAATTACATTAATGAAAATACGGTACGAAATTATTTGCGAAAAATAAATCTAACTAGAAACAAAAACAATGAGAAAAATAAACTAAATCACTTATAGCATTTTCAAAAGCGTTTCTTCAAATCTTCGATTGCGGAGTTCAAGTGATAGAATTGTTCGCAGGTTATGTCAGTCAAACCTATAATATCCAATCGCATGCTTTTAATGTCTTCCTTAAATGAATTAATGTCAGTTTGGTAAGCTTCAAGAGTGTTCATAATATTCTGTAAGTTGTTAGCATAATCTCCTTGATTCACTTCAGGGGTTTCATGTACTTCTTCAGTGTGGTCAATGTCATGGTAACCAGGAGGTGTCTCAGGGTCACTTTCGACATCGGTCATTATATCATCTTTTATCTTGTAAGACTGAGGTGTTTCAGGAGTAGATGGATAATCAGGTGGGGTTAACTCATAAAGCCAGTTATCCTTATTGTGAACACTTACTCTAACATGGTTTGGCAATGTGAACAGGGTTACTACTTCATTCCGGATTAGGTACTCAAAAGGTGGATGTCCTAAATTCCTTATGATATGTCTATTAAAGCAGAAGTTAAGATTCATAGGATGGATTGTACCTAAACGGTTGCACCTGTGCAGTTGGTACCTAAGTCCCATGGAATCAGCAATCATGGTTACAAGACCTCCTACTAGTATAGGTAATTCAGGTTCTTCTTGGATACGGGTGAAGGTTTGCATCATGAAAGGTACACCATTTACAGGCCGTCCATTAGTGAAACATGACATAATAAATATCTCATCTTTAGAAACTCCGGTAATGTTTTCTTCTTTTCCAAAGAAGGTGTGGGCAAGGACTTTATGGAAGTAACGGAGAGCAGGGTTATGGATCTCATCATTATTCATGCTATTTGGTTCAGGGTGGTAGTTTCCGGTTAAAGTTCCCCAAAAGAAATCTAGCTCAATATCCATCAATTCTACCTGTGTGGTAGTAAAAGCAAATGGTCCACTAGGGAATCCTAATAAATCAGCTAGTTCTTTATGGTTAAAGTCATATTCTATTCCAAACAGGCGGAAACTGATAAATCCTTTCCTAAATCCAAAACCGCGCTCGGGTAGGTAAACTAAGGAGCTAAGGAACTCAAGGGTGAGCTCGCGGTAAGTCACAAACTTATGTTGGATTAATGCATTCTCCCATCCAAGTCGGTTAAACAAGTACAGGATGCTATCATGTATACCTAGGGTTTCCATAGTCTGATCATCCGGGTACAGGGTCAAATCCATTTGCCTCTGTGATAACTCTTCAAACTTCATTCTTTGGTTCCTACCTCTAAATTTGGTTTCCATATGGTTTATGGGTTGGTTAGCCATGGTCAGTGCAAATATGGAGGAAACAAATCAGGGGAAGAAGGAAAGTGGAAAAGACTTTTAGAAAATCTGTAAAAAGTGATTTAGGATAAAAATAAGAAAATGAAATGCATAATTTAAAGGCAATACTAGTAATATGAAATAAAACTATAAAATGACAAAACAAGTAAATAAATAATAAAACGATAAATAACAATATGAAATAGTTTAAATAATTAAATGAGTAAATGGGTTGCCTCCCACTAAGCGCTGTTTTTATCGTCAAAAGCCTGACGTAATGCTTAGGCTTAGATTAATCAGGGGAATCAATGGACAACTCTAAAAGCCTTAGATTATTTGCATAATCTCTATTTTCAACTTTATGATAATGTTTTAAACGTTGTCCGTTTACTATGAATGGTTCACTATTCCTACCCTTAATTTCTATTGCTCCACTCGGGAATACTTTAGTTATTTCAAAGGGTCCTGACCATCTAGATTTTAATTTTCCAGGAAAGAGCCTAAGTCTTGAATTAAAGAGGAGTACAACGTCTCCCACACTAAATTCTTTCCTAGATAGGCGTTTATCATGCCATCGCTTAGTTCTTTCTTTATATATCTTAGCATTCTCATAAGCATCTAACCTTAATTCTTCTAATTCGTTAATGTCTAGGATTCGCTTTTCTCCTGCAACATTATAGTTTATATTGAGAGTTCTAATCGCCCAATAAGCTTTGTGTTCTAGTTCTACTGGGAGATGACAAGATTTTCCATAAACTAATTTGAAAGGTGTAGTACCTATGGGTGTCTTGTAAGCGGTCCTATAAGCCCATAAAGCTTCATTAAGTTTAGATGACCAATCTTTCCGAGATATGGCGACAGTCTTTTCTAAGATTTGTTTAATTTCTCTGTTTGAGACTTCGACTTGTCCACTTGTTTGTGGGTGATATGGTGTAGCCACACGGTGTCTTACTCCATACTTAGATAGTAATTTGTCAAAGATTTTTGAAATGAAGTGCGAGCCACCGTCACTTATGACGAGTCTAGGCACACCAAATCTGGGAAAGATTATATTTTTGAAAAGCTTTATTACTACTCGTGTATCGTTTGTAGGAGAAGCTATGGCTTCAATCCATTTTGAAACATAATCAACAGCTACAAGTATGTAATTATTACCGAAAGATGATGGGAATGGTCCCATGAAATCTATTCCCCAGACGTCAAAGATTTCTACTTCTAATATTCCTTTTTGAGGCATTTCATCTCTTCTTGAAATATTGCCAGTGCGTTGACACTGATCGCAATTTATAACAGCGATGTGGACATCCTTCCATAGATTAGGCCAGAATAAACCGGCTTGCAAGATTTTTGCACAAGTTTTGGAAGTGCTTGCATGTCCACCATAAGGAGATGAATGACATTGAGCAATGACATCTTCTATTTCTTCTTCAGGAATACATCGACGAAATATTCCATCGGGTCCTCTTTTGAACAATAATGGTTCATCCCAATAGTAATGTTTTAGATTATGAAAGAATTTCTTTTTCTGCTGATAGGTTAGATCGGGTGGAAGAGCTCCTGCGGCTAGGTAGTTGACAATGTCAGCGTACCATGGCAATCCTACAGTTGTCTGGATTGTTTCCACGGGTTCTGATTCATTTATGTCTAACTGAGCTAGGTCGCTTCCTATTTGTGCTATCAGCTGTTCATACGGAAAATCATCGTTAATCGGCACTTTTTCGGGTTTAATACCTTCTATTCTAGATAAATGGTCCGCTACGACGTTCTCAGTACCTTTCTTATCTTTTATTTCGAGATCAAACTCTTGTAAGAGTAAAATCCATCTCAAGAGTCTTGGTTTAGCATCTTTCTTAGTTAATAAATATCGGATAGCAGCTTGGTCTGTGTAAATGATTATTTTCGCTCCTACCAGGTAAGAACGGAATTTGTCAAGCGCAAAGACAACTGCTAACAATTCTTTTTCGGTAGTGGCGTAGTTCATCTGGGCAGAATCTAAGGTTCTACTGGCATAGTAAATCGCATGAAGTTTCTTTTCCTTCCTCTGGCCTAGAACTGCGCCTACAGCATAGTCACTCGCATCGCACATGATTTCGAAAGGTAATCTCCAGTCAGGGGGTTGCATGATTGGTGCGGTGATGAGGGCTGTTTTTAGAGTTTCGAATGCTTTAAGACAATCTTCATTGAATATGAACTCAGCGTCTTTCATTAATAAACCAGTAAGAGGTTTAGTGATTTTCGAGAAATCTTTGATGAATCGTCGGTAAAAACCGGCGTGTCCTAAAAAGCTTCGTATTTCTCGAACGGTTTTAGGGGGTTGAAGATCTTTTATGACTTCAATCTTAGCTTTATCAACTTCAATTCCCTTGTCGGATATTACGTGACCTAATACGATTCCTTCTTTGACCATAAAATGACATTTCTCCCAGTTAAGCACGAGGTTTACTTTTACACATCTTTCTAACACCATTTCTAAGTTTGATAAACATCCTTCAAAACTTTGCCCGCATACAGAGAAGTCGTCCATGAACACTTCCATGATGTTGTCTATAAAATCTGCGAAGATTGACATCATACATCTTTGAAAGGTTGCAGGAGCGTTGCATAATCCAAAGGGCATTCGTCTATAAGCGAACGTTCCATATGGGCATGTGAATGTAGTCTTCTCTTGATCATCAGGATGGATAGGGATTTGGAAAAATCCTGAGTAACCGTCAAGATAACAGAAGTAAGAATGCTTGGCTAATCGTTCTAACATTTGATCTATAAAAGGTAGTGGGAAATGATCTTTTCGAGTGGCTTTGTTTAGTTTACGATAATCTATGCACACTCTATATCCTGTCACTACTCTTTGCGATATCGATTCGCCTTGAGCGTTTTTCACAACAGTGATACCTCCTTTCTTTGGCACTACATGTATTGGACTAACCCATTCACTATCAGAGATTGGATATATTATTCCGGCATCTAGTAATTTTTTAACTTCTTCTTTTACTACAGTGCTAAGGGTTGGGTTAATTCTTCTTTGAGATTCTCTGGAGGTTCTGCAATCTTCTTCTAGCAGAATACGATGCATACAGACTGAAGGACATATTCCTTTGAGATCAGATATGTTATATCCTAACGCAGTTGGATATTTCTTCAAGACATCTAAAAGTTTCTTCGTTTCTATAGTTCCTAAACTGGAATTTATTATAACTGGTCTTTTACATTCAACGTCTAAGAATTCGTACCTTAGGTTATGAGGTAAAGTTTTTAATCCTAATGTAGGTTTATCTTTACTTGGCATGGGATCCGGTGTAAGTGCTAAACTTTCGCTTAGACTATCATCCTGATACGGTTTACGCCAATTATCATATTCGAAAATCGGAGGGATTTGAATTTTCATTATTTCAGAATAAGTGGTCTCTTTCAGTTCCATTTCTCTTACACATTCGTCAATTACGTCCAATAGATAGCATGTATCCTCTATAGCTGGTGATTGTAAGAATTGTGTTAAAATAAATTCAACTTTTTCTTCACCTACTTCAAAGGTTAGCTTTCCTCTTTTTACGTCTATTATGGCTCCGGCGGTAGCTAAGAATGGTCTTCCTAGTATGATAGGTGTAGTGGAGTCTTCAGAGATGTCCATGATTATAAAATCAGTAGGGATGTAGAATTGTCCTATACGTACTGGGACGTTTTCTAGTATGCCTACAGGATATTTAACAGAGCGATCGGCTAGTTGAACAGACATTTTAGTTGGTCTTAGGTCTCCCATGTCTAGCCTTTTGCAAATCGTTAAGGGCATAACACTGATACTGGCTCCTAAATCGCATAGAGCTTTGTCAATGACGAATTTTCCTATTACACAGGGTATAGAGAAACTTCCTGGATCTTTTAGCTTAGGAGGCATTTTATTCTGAATTATGGCGCTACACTCGGCAGTAAGTGTAACTGTTCCGTTATCCTCTATCTTTTTCTTATTGGATAAGATTTCTTTTAAAAACTTAGCATACGAGGGTATTTGGGTAATTGCTTCTGTAAACAGAATAGTAATATTCAACTGTTTCAGAAGTTCAACAAATTTCTTAAATTGACCCGTCGTCTTGGAATTTGTTAATCTTTGAGGGTACGGAATTGGTGGTTTATAGGGTTGTGGAGGCACATAAGGTTGTTCTTTCTCCACTACCTCTTGATTGTTATCTTCCTTTTCTTCTGGATCATTCACCATTTCAGTCGGTTTATCCGGTTTTTGGTACATGGTTGGAGTGTCAAGTCTTGGATCGGTAGGTCCGTCAAGTTCCTTGCCACTTCTTAATATTACGGCATTGGCATGTCCTTTCGGATTAGGTTGAGGTTGTCCAGGGAATACTCCAGCTGGTGCAGCAGTAGGTGCTTGTTGTTGAGCTACTTGTGAAATCTGAGTTTCAAGCATTTTGTTATGTGTAGCTAATGCATCTACCTTGCTCACTAATTGTTTAATCTGCTCACTAGTGTGAATGTTTTGGTTTAAGAAGTCCTTGTTTGTTTGAGATTGGTTAGCTATAAAGTTCTCCATCATCAACTCAAGGTTCGATTTTCTAGGGACATTGGGAGCAGTCTTTTGATATCCTGGTGATGTAGCTGGTGCTTGACCTGGTGCGTACAAAGCATTGTTATTCTTATAGGAGAAGTTCGAATGATTTTTCCAACCTGGGTTGTATGTGTTTGAGTATGGGTTTCCTTGAGCATAATTCACTTGATTAGTGGGAGTACCTGTCAATAGTTGACAATCAGAAACTTCGTGTCCTGGGACTCCACATAACTCACAGTTAGGTGTTACTGCAGCCACGGTGGCTGTTGGTGTTATGGCCAAGTTGTCGATCTTTTGGCTTAGTTGGTCAAACTTCGCATTGACTTGGTCCATACTACTCACTTCGTACATACCTCCTTTTGTTGGTTTCTCAGTTGCGACTCTCTCGCTTCCCCAAAGGTAATGATTTTGAGCCATACTTTCGATAAGTGCATAAGCATCATTATATTCTTTGTCCATCAATGCACCGCCCGCGGCAGCGTCAATTGTCATTCTTGTATTGTACAAGATTCCATTATAGAAGGTATGGATGACCATCCATTCTATTAATCCGTGATGTGGACAAAGTCTCAGCAGATCCTTATAGCGTTCCCAAGCTTCGAATAATGATTCGCTTTCCCTTTGCTTAAATCCGTTGATCTGAGCTCTCAGCATAGCTATCTTGCTAGGTGGAAAATATCTATTCAAGAAAACTCTCTTAAGTTCCTCCCACGTAGTTACTGAGTTCGAAGGCAGAGATTGAAGCCAAGCTCTTGCTCTGTCTCGAAGCGAAAAGGGAAATAAACGTAGTCTAATAGCTTCTTGGGTAACTCCATTGGCTTTTACGGTATCTGCATATTGCACAAAGATCGAAAGATGAAGATTCGGATCCTCGGTAGGATTTCCGGCGAATTGATTTTGTTGCACGGCTGATATCAACGAAGGTTTTAGTTCGAAATCGTTTCGGTTGATAGCCGGTGCTGCAATGCTTGAATGCGGTTCAGCTTGCGAAGGACTGGCGTAATACTTGAGTGGATGATTCTGTTCTTCATCCATCTCTGCGTCCTTTGATGTTACGACTGGTTTAGGCGGATCTAATTGAAGATCTGGAATACTGTAACTTTTTTCGTAATCGAATATACGTCTTCTTACGTGTAAGAAGCGTTCCGATTCAGGGATTAGAGGTTGCAAGTCTTCGCTTTTAGAGCGAGTACTTGGCATACACTCGGAGATTAAATTAAATTAAATAGTTGATACCTTAGTCTAGACAATTCTACCTAAATGCACTAGTAACTAAATTAAGGAATCCCCGGCAACGGCGCCAAAAACTTGATGGGCTAAAGACGTGTCTAATTATGTGTCTAGCGGTATCTTAACTGCAAGTGCACAGCCTATCGAAGTAATATTTAAGATTATCGATCCACAAGGATTCTATGGTTACTTAGTGCTAGATGAACTTCTAGTTTAGCTAAGGTGAATGGTTGTCACGATTTTTTGTTGATTTTAAGATATTAAAGGCGGAATTAAATTTAAGTTTTAATAAAATGATACTAAGGCGGTCGGTATGTAATTATTCTAACTTAGGTGGGTAAATCTAACCTAGGCTTATAAAGGTGTTTACTTAATCTATTCGGTAGAGGTTACCAGTTTAAATACCCTCAACTCACACTCTCGTGGTCTTATCTCAGATCTTACCCCTAAAGCCCTATGCCTGCTCTCGCTAGCCCATAAGTGTTTAGAGATAATTTTTGGAAACTAAGTAATTCTAATTTATTTTAAAGCGCTCTCGCTGTGTTTAATTTAAATGCCTAACTTTAGCTATCTGGTTAAAATCTCACACTCTCGTGGTCTTGACCTAACCTAATACTCTTTTCTTACTCTCGTAACGAAAAGGTCGAATTAAATTAAAAAGTATCAGCCAGAATGTTAAGTTACTAATTTTTTAAGCCTATGATTAAATTTTACCGATTAAGTTTGTTTTAATTACATACCGCCCTAAGATAATTAGCTACTCATTGATGTTGAACCAGACAGAGACAGAAAATTAAATAATAAAATGCTCATGGCAGAAAAATAAATAAACATTATAAATATTAAAATTGCAATATTATAAAAAACCTGGTTAACAAATATTATAGCAGACTCCTTCTTCCACAGACCGGAAAGCTTGGAGTTGGCGGAAATCGAAAATAATGCAAAATCTGAAGGTTTAGAAACAAGTAATTTTTATAACAATTTCCTGATGTTGGAAATTGTTATAGATTGGGTTTGGATACAATAAAATTGAAAAGCTGAAAAATAATGCAGAAATAGAAACAGGGTCGTAAAACAATTCGGCAGAGCTTCCGCAGAAATTCGAATAAAAAATGCTCTGTAGTTTCTTCATAAAACTTGTGCTATTTATAGAACCATTAATGGGCTTGAAAATTGGACTTTGTTGCATTGGGCCTTGCTGAAGTGGTGGAGGAGATGTAGGAACGTGGCAAAAAAGTAGGAGAAAAGTTCTTCACGTAATGCCTTGACGTGGTCTCAGTCAATAACCTATTTTTACCCTTGTCACGGTCGTGACAAGGTCTTCACGCTCGTGTCCTGTGGTTTTTAAGTGTCACGGTCGTGACAATGTTCTCACGGTCGTGAGGCCTCTTTTAGGGTGTCACGGTCGTGACACCTTGGTGACGACCGTGACTGCAACAAATTATGCAGTTTTGCAGGCTTCTTCATTTCTTCATCTTTTTATGGTTTCTTTTGTTCCTTTTGCTCTTACTTTATGATTTAGCTCCATATAATGATGTACCTGCAAAATGGTGAGAAAAAATCGAGAAATCGAGTGTTAAAACGGTGAATATGCGATAAAACGTCAATGAAATCTAACAATATAATCGATACGTTTTCTCGTTATCACTTTCGGATAAAATCTTGTCAATGATGTACATGCATTTTTCAAATCCCCAAACACTGAAGAGATAATGAGTTAATCCCTAGTCAACCACTTCGAGCTTAGAAGTATGAGCTTCTTTCTAATTCAAACCCTTACACTTAACCCTGGGCAGGGTAGTTGTTCAGTTGACCTGACTACACCTTCAAACCGCAAGATGAGACATCCTTCAGAGGAACCATCAACCAATGAATTTCAACAAAACAAATCAAAGAAAACCACTAAGTTGAGCACCCAAAGAGAGACTTAGTAAAAAAAGAATCATAGCAAATCCCAGTGGACCAAGCGCTTCATAAAGTAGTCCAGGAGAATCCAGAACAAAGGCAAAGCAAAAAGAGGAGCTTAAATCCTCAGCAAAGACAAAAAAAAGATCATGTGACCACCACATCAAAAATCAAAGGGTCATCAACATCCATCAAACCAAAATAAGATGACTTCCATTTTAAGTAAATCTTGAATTTTCATCTTCACTCTCACCGTCAAATCCCTTTTAGAAGACAAATGAATGTGTAGAGTCAACTGAACGTAGGACTGGAGAACATGGTGAATAAAGGGTGGGTACAAATAAAACTTTGAGCATATATCCTTTGTTTCAATAACCATGAACCAGACCACATTACAACCCTCAAAAGACCTAATTGAGGCAGGGTTTATTCTGAAAGTATACTACAACAAGGTTACGTAAACTGACTCCTAGAGATTTGCTAATCTTCAATCTTGATAGCATATTATTCTTGATGTATCTTTCATACACTTGCTAAATCAACACCACGCTTGGACTAACGGTCCATTTGTCACATTTCACCATCATTCAAATAATTGACTTTTTCAAAACATGCATGAACATTGCATTAACACTACCATTTTTGTATGAACAATTTAATTGCAAGTCAGTGCTTGGCATCAAAGACATTCCCACAAGGGGAAATCAAAGAGGAACTTGAACTTTCATTGGTGCTGACCCGAATCAAGACTACCTCAAAATCCTTTCAATCAGAGGCAACACCCTCAACAACTCAATTAAGGGAAATTATCTTCAACAACTCAATCAGGGGCAATCATATTCAACAACTCAATCAGGGGCAAACGCCTACCAAATCTAGACACTGGGGAAGATCATGTCACGTTCACTATCAAAGCTTCCCCCACCAGATATGTTTTAAGTACTCTACAAGACTGGGGCAATAAAAACAAGCAAGGAGCAAGTTCTCCTCTCTTAATTCCCCAGTTGAACAAGCATATCTTGCCAGACGTTGGAAATCATTCAAAGCAAAAGTAGTCTTCATGCGTCGATCAAGTCTCTACATGTAACACCCTAAACTTTTCCCTCTCATTTTCATAGCATCTAGCATATCATTCTTATACATTTCATTGCATTCATATCATAGAAAGATGAAACATACATGCATTGGTGGAAACATAAGGCACGTGATTCAGTTTATTTGCAAAGTAGTGATCATTCAAAGCCACAAAGCAAGAGCCAAGTGTCTCAACAATCCTTAAGGGTTACTTATACCCACACAATCTTAAATGATTCCTCAAGCCATTAGAAGTGGTGGATTGATCAAGGAATTGTATCAGGGCCTCAACTCCTATACAAATGGTCCAAATTAGGGTTTTGGATTCAAGAGGATTCTTGAGGAGATTTTGGTTCTAACTTGTTCTTATGGTCTTCCATATGTTATCAAGTGTTCATGGGGGTAATTTTGTCCATTAGTTCCTTGTGGAGGGTTTTCGTTGGATCAGTTACTTGAGAAACAAGCAAAAGTCAATAGAAGAGAAGAAAAGTTAACCTTTGATTTTTTAAGGTCCAAATCATGATCCTCAAGTACATATACCTTTATTTGGTCAATAAATTTCAAGAATTTCATCATTCATCAAGAATCAAGGCTTAGGACAAAAGTTACTAAAAATGGAAATGACTTGTAATTTGAACTTTCTATTTTTGGAAGCTTTATAAGTCACATTCAACTTGACTTTCCATCATCAAAAATGCTTCAAATGGATTTGGACCAAACATGAAAGTTGAAGATCATTCTTTTCCCTTTCCAAAAAGTATAAGATCATTTCCATAGAATTTGTGGTTCAAAGGTTATGATCAAAAGATTCAAAGGTGTTTTTGAAAATTTTCTCTCAATATTCTTCTCTTTGAAACTCTTTCTCCCTAGGGTTTCTTTGAAATCTCTTTGCATATTCTTGATCTAGAAGCTTCATAGAACACAAATCCACCATTGGTTGAAATTCATAGCAAGGTTTTCATCAGATTCGAATTTGGAAGCTTTTTCTTCAAATCCTCAAATCCAGTTTGATTCCATGCTTTAGTTGCATTTATTTTGCAATTAGAGGTCAAAAGAGGAAGATGTGCACCTTCCTACTGGTTTTCTAGGAGTATTTCAGCTTGTTCAAGTTTTCAGGTGAGTTAAAATTCAATCTCATATTTGTTTTTAAGGTGTGCTTAGCATTCCTCTTACCCTGGTGATCATGCTGATGTGTTTAGTTTACGAAATGGATGTGTATCATGCTTGAATTATGGATCTGGAATTTTTATTCATACTTCATTGCTTCGATTTTCTCGATCCATGTATGTTTTGATGATTTGAATATCATATTTGAGATCAGTGTGAAATTTGGAGTTGAATTGTGGTAGACTTTTGGATTTCTGGAGAATTTTTGTTGAGGCTTCACCGGAGAAGGTGACTGGAGCTAGGGCTCTAACACCTGTAGTATTTTCAGGTGAACACAGTCTTGAGGTAGGAGATGAAATCCTCATTGTGCATTTATTTGATCTGATGGTCTTTATTTGGACAACGTATTAATGAGGATGGTGGAAGTCACGTGGCTTTTGTTTTTATAATTTTGTTGCTGATGAGTTGTTTGTGTTTCTCCCTAGGCTCCTTGTAATGCGCGTTGAATCTTAGCCTTCCATCTCATTTACTTTTTTCTATTATTTACTGAATCACGCACATATGATGTATTTGATGGATCAAATCTAGTCAATTTTTGTTGACCTAAGTCCACCATAGTTGGTTGACTTACGCTTACTGACTTTTGGACTGGACTTTGCTATCCAAGCCCCCTCCCTGAGCCCATTGTGTGTTATGAACGTGTGAATTGCTTATGTTACACCCACTGACATTTGTTTTCTCATTTTTATTTTTATTTTGACATAGTTTCTAAATTTTAATTTTTAAGATTACTTTTATGCATTCAAAAATCACCAAAAAAATCATGAAGCATCCTCATACATTTTAATAATTTTTTTAATTTTTAATTTTTAATTTTGATATTTTTTTAATCACATTTAGAATATTTTCTTTTATTTCTTTTCAAAATTGTTTCTATTTTGGTAGTTCAACTATGAAGATTTATTTTGCATAGCATATAAGACATTTTGCATCCAATCTTTTCGCATTTTTTCATCAACATATTGAAAAGTCTAAGAATATTTTTCTCATATTTTTAAATTCATTTCATATTGCATTTTGGGCCTTATCTTATGCATCTTTGTTCTTTGATCCTATTTGACTTTGAGGTCTTGATTGAAGTGGTTTGCTTTGGAATTTTTGTGATATTTTAACATGTTGTTTGCCTATGACCTAGCTCACTTGAGATACACTTTCATAATTTTTGAATGAGTTTATATTTGTGTTTGGTGTTTTGAGATTGCGGGTTCTATGGGAATAGAGGAAGCGGGTGAAGAAGCATTATTCAAGAGAATGTTCCCACATTCCTTAATAGGAAAGGAAAAAGAGTGGTATCTTGACCAAACACCAAGAGTGATGATGGATTGTAATTTATTAGAAGAAAAGTTTCTAGAAAGATATTTTCCTCAATCCCGATTCATGGAAGCCAAAAAGGTTATTGCGGTATTCAATCAAGGGAGCAACGAGTCCTTAAATGAGGCTTGGGAAAGATTCAAATCAATGTTGAGAAAATGCAAAGGCCATGGTTTTGATGAACTCACTCAAATCCACATTTTTCTCAATGGGCATCAATCGCATCACAAGACACTTTTGGATGCTACCGCGGGTGGCACTTTTATGCAAAAAACACGGAAGAGGCAATAGTCATTATTGACCGTATGGAACTCAATGATCGTCAAAGTCAACATGATTGTAGTCCTTCACAAAGGAAATCGGGAGTTCTTAAATTAAATACCAATGTTGTATTCTTGCCCAAAACAAATTGCTTTCTCAACAAGTGGAGTTGCTCACTCAACAAATGGCCAAACTTCCACAACAAATGAAGGAAATTCAAGGATCTCAAGCTAGACATTTTAATACCTCAAAATTTTCCCTCTCATTTATTCAACATTTTTCATAGCATTTAGCATAAACAAATTCATGAAATAATCAAAAACATTGCATCATGTGTATCATAGTTGAGGCATAGGCATGCGATCTTTGATTGGAGCAATTGAAGGTTATGCAAAGGCAAAAAAGGAGCCACAAAGCTTCTCAACCTTGTGCAAAGGGTTCACAACATCCCAAAAGTCTTCACTTGAAGCCACAAGTGATAAAAAGAATTGAATTGATCAAATAAGGCAAGCAGTGCAACATCTTTTGATGAAAAGGGGCCAAATTAGGGTTTCATTTCTACTGGGATTCTCAATGAAATTTTGATCCAAAGTGGATTCCATTGTCTTATATATGATGTCAAGTGTCTAGGGTTCAAATTTCATCCATAGAAACATTTTGGAAGAGGTTCAATTGGCCAGATGACTGAAAATCAGAGAATTGGGGAAAAGTCAACCATGCTGAGAAAAAAGTCAACTCCTGACTTTTTGAGATCAAAATCATGAAATTAGGGTTACAAGGATCCTATGGTTAAAATTTTATCAATAAATTATGGAGTAATCAAGAGAAATCAAGAAAACCAAAACTTACCATTTTTGGAAATTAGGGTTTCCAAAAATGGCAAGATTTGGCCATTTTTGCAGCAACTTCAAGAGAGGCCTTCTTCCAAAATACAAGGGCTATCAAAATTATACCTTGATATAATTAAATAGGGCATCTTAAGCTTCAAATCCATAGGTGGAACTCATTCATAGCATCAAAACTGAGAGAGTTATGATCTTGTATAGTTTGAACAAATCAAGGCAAACTAGGACAAAACCAAGGCAGGCCTTGCATCCTGCGCGCGTGCCAGGCAAGGCATTCCATCAAACAAGTGGTGGGTCATAATGCAAGCCCTTTTTCTCCATGTTAAATGATTCAAATGAAATTTCTTTGAACTACAAAGTTGTTTATTGTCATAGTTCCAACAACTTTGATGTTCAAAGGTTTTTTTATTTGATCAATGGTTTAAGAGTTATTGGGGGAAAAATGTGTGCCTCACAACTGATCATGTGTAGGCATCCATGGCACAAGATAAGGCAAATCATTCAGGCCCATTGTGCAGTCTCATGATGTTATTTTCAATGGTTATTTTGTGTGGCTTACAAGTTTCACCTTCACTTGTCGTCAACATCAAACATGTGGTATGAAGTATCTTCTTCAAATTGAGTACAAGAACTCCATGGAATGATTGCTTGATCTTGAAGAAACACCCTTTGGAAGATCATCATATGCAAGTTGGTTACTTGTGAGCTAAGGCAATAGTATCAAGGTTGGGATCAATTTAGTTCAACTTGTATGCTGCATTCAACATGTATTGATCACAAGGCATTGCATTAGAGGGTTCAAATTATCCTATGCATGCATGATCACATTCATTTCCATGAATCCCATGAATATCTAATCCAAATGATGATTGCATTTCATGTTGCTACATTGATCAATCCAGTTTTGCTTCATCACTTCAAACTGACCTTAATTGGCATGCTCCTCATCTCATACGATCACATTCGAGCAAGGGAAGATCAAGCTAAACAGAATTGCACCTCACACTCTCCTTTTGATCATTCACAATTAGTTAGAACTAACCATAGTTCTAACTGTTAACTCTGGTTAATAACTGTCAACTACACATATAAAAGCTTAACCTCTAACTGAATTAGGGGGTTCACCATTTTCATCACAAATCACCAAAAATCTCACACATTATCTCTCTAATTTTGCTCTGAGTTTGGAGATCTGCATCACTGCATTTTGCTTCAACATTGTTCGATTATCCATCTACATTCCTCAAGCATCTTTTATCCATCATTATCATCATCTTCTGATCATCATCCATGGACTAATTCATCAAAGCTCTGCCAGAACAAGCTAGGATTTCACTTCTGCAATCTCTGCATTTTGTTGGAACTCTCATTGATCTTCATCAAATGCATTGCACACTGTAACACGGTGGGAGAACTGACTTTAAGTTATGTTGCGGATAGCAAGAGTCGCCACCGACTTTTATTTTATCCATAAGGAAAGGTTATAAAAGAACAGGAAAGACCTTAGAGATATTTTTGGGTCCGGGGGGTAGGTTATGAAAAGGGAAGGTATTAGCATCCTTTTCATCCATGGTTATCCATGGGCTCTTAGGTACTTAAGCTCACTTTAAATTGTTTTTGAAAATGTAGTGTGTGAATAGAAAAATTTTCAGAATAGTTTAATAATAATCCATGTACGGATGTGTAAAAAAACTTGTTTGAAAATTTGTTTGAAATTGTTAAGCTTGAAAATTTTTTGAAGTGAGCAAGTACATAAGAGGAACCTACCCTAATGTTTAAAGTCTTTCTTGTTCTTTTTCCTTTCCTTGGTAAGACTATCCCTACTATTAAGGAGTAGGTAGTCATTACCTTGGATGTTAAGGGACATGTGAGGGACATTTTATTTTGTGAAGGCAATTGTGGGGTGTAATAAGCACATATGAGGGACTATCATCATTTTTCGAAAGGGACTCGATTCGTAAAGGCAACCATAAGGGACTTGATGATTCTCTTTTTTAAGGGACTTGCTTTATACACCCCACTTGACCATTATTCGTAGGCAACTTGAGGGATAACCTTAGAAATGTGAGACGGCGATTAAAATCGACTTACGTGTGTGTGAGTGTTTATTTTAATTATCTTATATTAAAAATTATCTAAATTTATTTTAATATAACATACATGTTTTTTACACTCCCTAATTACTAACCATAGCAACAATAATAATTATAAAATTTACATCCCGGAAGCAATTACAAAATTATTATAATAAATATTAAGCAAAATAATTAAATGGCAAAAATAAATAAAATATAAATAAGCAATAAATAATTAAAAAAAAATAAATAATAAGGGGTTAGTGATAATAATAATAAGCAAGAAAAAGAGTTAGTAATAAAATAAGAAAGGTTAGTAAAAATTATAAAGTTAGTGAAATAATAAAAAATAATAATTAATGAATTAATAATAATGTAAAATTAACAAAACAAAATAAATAATATGGTTAGTAATAATAAACAAAATTAATTAAGATATTATAAGAAATTAACAATTTTTAATATGAACAATTATAAAGAAAAACAAATATTAACAAACAATTATTTTAATTTTTTAATTATTAAATTATTCTTTAAATATATTATGATTATAAAACTTAATTATTATTAATATTTATTTATTAAATAATATATACATATCATAAGAAAAAGTAGATTTTAAATATCATATTTACAATATTAATCATGTTTATAAAATTTCATCCTATTAATTATTATACTTACAAATTGTTTTTAACCATGTACAAAAATATAATTATTATAAATTAAATTGTTTTTAAACATTAAAAGAAAAATAATTTGAATTATAAATATATTTACAAAATTTATAAGAATTATAATAAATATATATACATAATAATTATATTAGGAATTAGAAAAATAAGATTATTAAGAAAAATAGAATTAGGTTTTTTATTTAAAATAAATTAGGGTTTGTTTAGAGAAATATTTTTTAAGGATTTAAACTATAATATACAAAATTATCCTAATAATATACATATATTATTTTTAATAAAAGAAATAATAATTGTTTTTATGATTTTTTAAATTTTGAACCTATTTGAATATATATTTATGAAATAATTTTAATTACATGTATATTTTAAATAGAAATCAATCAACAAAAGTGAGAAAAACAAATAAATAAAGAAAATAGCAAAAACATACCTGGCTGGGTTTTGAACCCAGGAAGCTTTGCTCTCAAGATCACATGCTCTACCACTGGGCCAGGCGCTGGTTGGTGCAAGAAGAATTGCTTCCAAATGGTTTTGTTCGTTCAATTCAATGATCAGCAAAAATAAATGAAAAAAACAAAAGGGCCTGGGGGAGGATTGAACCCAGGTCCTTATGTATACAAGATGCATGCGCTACCGCCTTGGCTGGAAGAGCCCAACTGTTAGCTTGTTGGCAATGAATCATAATATATTGAATCTCCTTTTGTCCTGAAAAATAAAGCAAAAACACTGCACTGGCCAAGACTCGAACTGGAGTCCTCACAACGTACGCCTATCAAACTTACCACCAGGACACACATGTGCGTGTGATAAACAAACCAATAACAATTCATAAAATATTTCAACAAATATTTGAATTTTCTGACGCGCGGGAATGACCTTCTTCTTCCTTGAGACCTACGACTTTACCTGCGAAACTTGCCACAAACCTACCTGCGAAAATCAAATTGGCAGCAATACCTACAAATCTCATACATGGCCAAAACTGTAAAATTTCCAGAAATTAATCAATCAAACATGATCACAAGACAATTTTGAATCGAACCATGGTTCTTGAATGAATTTATATAGCCTATATCTCAAAGCCCTAATGAAGGTCATGAACCCTAGTAATGGTGAATTCTTATTCCTGCATGAGAAATTCAATTAAATGGTCCAGAATCGTTCTAAGGTCCACCATAAACATCATTCAACAATCAAAAACAAGTTAAACACAGTAAATCAATGGAATCAAAAAGTCAAGTTCAAGAACACGATTTGGTTCGGGTTATGCAATTCGTGATGTTTTTGATGCAAATGGCGATTGATTCATGATCAATGATGTCTCATAATCATGTCCATGTCCTCAAAATACCTTGTAGAGCTCTGGAAATCCAAAACCGAATGTGAGCTTTTTGGATGATTTTTGACTTTGTGAACTTACCTCTAGGCTGCTGGATTTCGTGAATGAGTGTTAGGTTTGTGTTATGTATATATATGTGAGTCATTCTAGGTCAAAACATTGATTAGTTGTGTGCAAGATTGGATTCAAAAAGATTGAAAAAGATGGTGTTGTAAAAGTCAAATATTTGCTCTTGAATGCTTGCTATTTTGGGATAAATTATATGATTCTTTTCTCTTTTAACTTCAATCACCCTTTAAGACTTTCTAGAATCAATCACAAAAATATATCTTCATTTTTAATATTTTATTTAAATTTAAAATGATTTTAAATATAATAAATCATAATAAATTAATTAAATAAAATAAAAAATATGAAAATATTATGGAAATTTCGTGCATGATGTTATTGTATGGGTTGGGTCACAATTTGGCCAGCCCATTTGGAGAAAATTGCTTTTAGGCCCCCATTTTCAATATAAACCATCACAAAATTGCCCAACTTTGCAAGAGCACATCTCCCTCAATTTTAAAGGTATGAGGGTGTTCTTGGACTTTTTGGAAAGCTTGAAGAGTCCTTTAAACAACCCCATTGGTTTCAGGTCCATATCATTTACCAATCTCAAGTTATGCCCTTTTGAAGTTGTTGACTTTTTGTTGACTTTTGAAATGACCTATAATGTCTTAGATCATATCTTTCAAATGAAGCATTTTTGGGCTTAACTTTCAACATCAAAGTTTTAGAGAATTCAATTTCCTTCAAAATGAGCTTTGGATGGAGACTTGGTGATGAAGTATGTGAAAGTTATGCCTGGTCAAAGTTCAGTTGACTTTTACTGAGGAAACCCTAATTTAGAAACTCCTGATTATTGATGATCTGGAATCTCCTTGATGAATCATGATCAACCCTTGATAAAATGATGAATTTTACTTCATATAATTGATGTTGGCAAAAAATCATGAAGTTTGACTTTGGTTTGACCACAGTTGACCTCAGTTTGACTTTTTAACTGCATTGACTGATTTTGACTTATCTGATCATCTGACTGAGCAAACTTTTGAGAAAAGTCTTGAAACTTGTCATGGGGGTTCTTACACACATATAAGATGTTATGAAACTCACTTGAGGTATTGGAAGTCCATTTAGCCTGATTAAAGTCAAAACCCTAGTTTTGGATGCCCTGCTTAGGAGGTGCATTGTTTGAGGGCATTGTCAACTTCTTTGACCCATTGTGAACTTTGTGAACCTTGTGAATCTTCATAAGATGTCTTGTGATACTCATGGGAGGTATTGTGAAGCTTGTGAACCTTGTGAACCTCATGAAGTGGCTTTGTAGACCTCATGAACCTCAGGAAAGCTTTGTAATCATTATGGAATTTGTGAACCTTGTGAACCTTCAAGAAATAACTTGTAGACTTCTTGAACCTCATGAAAGGTCTTGTAAATGTTGAGAAGCTTGTGAACCTTGTGAACCTTCATAAAGTAACTTGTAGACTTCATGAACCTCATGAAAGGTCTTGAAAGCATTGTGGGACTTGTGAACCTTGTGAACCTTCATAAAGTAGCTTGTAGACTTTATGAACCTCATGAAAGGTTATGCAAGTGTTGGAGAACTTTGTGAACCTTGTGAACCTTCATGAAGTGACTTGTAGACTTCATGAACCTCATGAAAGGT
Source organism: Lathyrus aphaca (assembly GCA_963966055.1). NCBI lineage: Eukaryota > Viridiplantae > Streptophyta > Magnoliopsida > Fabales > Fabaceae > Lathyrus > Lathyrus aphaca. The sequence continues at coordinate 447,067,912 of OZ014522.1, read as the reverse complement.
CTTGAAAGCATTGTGGGACTTGTGAACCTTGTGAACCTTCATAAAGTAGCTTGTAGACTTTATGAACCTCATGAAAGGTTATGCAAGTGTTGGAGAACTTTGTGAACCTTGTGAACCTTCATGAAGTGACTTGTAGACTTCATGAACCTCATGAAAGGTCTTGTAAATGTTGAGAAACTTGTGAACCTTGTGAATCTTCTTAGAACACAAAGTCTTGTATTGTGAGGGCAAATTTTGGGGTGCAACACACACTTCTTCTATTCATCATCATTATCATCTTCTGATCATCATTCATGGAGGGATCCTCTTAAATGCTCAAGGAGAGGTGTGTCTACAATCTCTGCATTTTTCCAATTCATAAAGGATTCAAGCACTTTGAGCTTCTATTGCACTCAGTCAAGGATCAAGAACAAGTGTGAAGCACCAAAGGAATTTCCTCTCTGGTTTTATGAAACATTTGAAGATTTGTTATTCACAGGTTTCAGTCAATCTCCCCTTACACGATTTTGTTCATTTTATGCTTGTTTTATGTTGTTGGAAGCTTATTAGAAGCATTGTTTATCTGGCTAGTTGATAGGCCTCTTAGAGGCATAGTTGCAGTTTTCGGGTTGAAATTCGTTGCCTTCGATCTTGCTTATTCTTGCATGAGAATTGAAATCCAAAGCCATATTAGTGATGTATGAAGCATGAGGAATTGGATGATGGTCTTGATTTTCGTTTTCATGGCGTTTAGAGGAAACCCTAGGTGAGGAGTGATCAAAGAAGATGACCGGAGGCTAGCTCTGGTCACCTAAACAGTAGCCCTAATTTAATTATGAGAACATATCATGGCCATTAGATCAACTTCATCCTAAGGCCACAAATACGCCAGCACATAAATAAAACACATGCGCCACACATGACAATTTTGTGAAGCAAAATCCTCAGCATACTATCAACACCCCCACGCATATTGTACAAAGCCCATTCTAGTTGTTTTTGTTGATTTTAGCACCCCCCCAGGCCCAATCTAAAAATCAGCTCACTTCATTTTCTTATTTCTTTTCTTCACTTTATTCCATTTTCGTTTCTGATTTTTAAAAATACCAAAACCTTATAAAATATTCCAAATTAATTCATGTGAGATTCTTGCATTTTTTCCTAATTTTCTATAATTTTTGTTCATATTTTTCTTTTATTTCTTAATCAGAATTAATTTCCCAATGAATTAATTTCCTTTTTCTCCATTTTTGACCAATCTTTTTGTCTATTTTCTTTCTTCCAAACCATAAAAGATAAATGAATCATTCTTTTTGAATTATTCAGGAGACTCATTGAATTTTTTCAACATATTTTTGTTTTGATTTTTAGGTCAACATAAGTCAAGGTTTGGTCTCATTCTTTCACACATGTGCATATGAACCCTAATCTATTTCTACATTCCACTTTACCACTCAATATTAAGCATTTTTGTGATATTTTCTAGATGTAAGTCACTCTCTGGATTTTGTATTCAAGTGTTAATTTGCATAATTTTTCATGATCATTTAATATTTTTCCAAGTTTCTTGATTCACAAGTCACATTTTTGTTCATTTCTTTCACTTCCTTTGGTCCCATTAGCATAAGGCATTCATGCCATTACTTTTAAGTCCTAATTTTGTGTGTCTTAAGTACAATCCTTGGGTCTTCACCTTTGATTTTTAGGTTAGCCTTGAGTTTTAAGTCACATATGTCCCATTTTAACGTAATCTCACTTCTCCTTCCATCTTAGCCATCTCAAATTCAATTTGTGCATGAGTTTACTTCATGTTATCTTTGTTTTGTGTCTCATAAGTGTTTTTTGATCATTCTCATATGTTCATCTCAATTGTAGAACCTTTTGCATCTTTTTGAACTCTACTTGTCATCTAAAGGACCTTAAAAACCCTAATTTGAACAGCTAGTCTTAGGATACCTCTTAACACCTCATTTGTGAATATTTTCCAAATCTAATTTCCATTTTAATTTGTTTCCAAGCCTCTGGTTTTTTTATGGAAAAGTCAAGTCCCTTTGGTCACTTTTGAATTTTCTTCTAAGTCATTTTGTTTCATCTTTAGAACCATGTTCTTATATGCATTCTCCCACCTTTCAATCCCATATTTGAATATCTTTGACTTGAATCTCTTATTTCTCATTTGATCTATTCATTTCCTTCACTTCCATATAGTGTTATGTTCTGGATTTTTCATTTACCTTTGGTTTTAGGAGATTTTGGTTTGCTAAACACTTAGGTTACCCTTTTAACTTCATCCTTGTGTCTCATTAGGGTTTAGTAGCACTTTAGGGAATAGTTTGACTTTAGTTCATTTAATCCCTTTAGATGCTTTTAAATTGATTTAGCTACTGACTTTTGAAGTGTATTACCTTATAGGATACCTTAGACTTAGGTATTAGCCTTGGGAGTTCAGTAACATCTTTCTTAACTAGTATCAGTTCTTAATTGAAGTTTTCCATGTTATAATTGTTCATGTTACTTAATCATGCTAACATGTGTCTTGTAGGGGGGAAGATGAGGTAATCATTCTTCATTCATTTCTTATGCATGTTATTGTATTTTTCCTTAGCACTTGTTGCTTTGTTCATAGGTTCCCTTTTGTTCTTTAGGTTCAACTTAACTTCCTTAGGAAATAAGTTGAATTCTAACTTGCTTTTCTTTTCCTTAGGTTTAGATTACCTCACAAACCATAGGATCACCTTTTGTACATAATAAGATAACTTAGGGTTGTGTCTTAGTCCCCCATTAGCTTTGACCTTTTCCTTTTGAGTCTTCTTCTCTCATCTTCAAACAAAATCAAAAAGACTTAATAAATGCATGAAAGAATTGTCGCTCCCGGGATTTTCATCCTAGTACAAACGCGAAAGTGGCGCGGAAAGGTTAGAGTCGCCAGCCAGACATTTTTATCCCGAAAGAATGGGAAATGTAATGTTGCACAAACCTGAGGAAGAAGGAAAGGACAAGGTCCTGCGAACCAAAGATCTGAGTTCGGGAGTCGGTTACGACCTGGGAAGGTATTAGCACCCCAGATCGTCCGTCGTACCCGACGGGATCCACGCTTGCTTGTTTGTTTCAACGGGTGAGAAAATAAAGTGTTGTTGAATAAAACTGCTGACTGGGATGGAAATGGGAAATGAGAAAAGGAAATGAGAAAAGGAACTGAAATAAGAGAATGAGAATAAAAAGGGGGAAATGTAGGGAAAATAAAGAATGTGCTCGAACGGGCCCTACCCCGCTGCCTATGTACCTCACTGGGATAATGAGGATCAGAGTCGACGTAGTTCGCCTAACCTAGGAGGGAACTATTTGTTTGTGTTTTTTATGCTGGAACTGCGTATGTCTATGCTCAGGTGTTGCAGGCTCGTCTGGTACGAGTGCGTTTACCGTCTTGCAAATGAGACAAGTCATCGCGAGTTCGCGTTGTGAGTGAATGAGATGAGAAAAGAAGTTCCCGCAGGATAGTCGCTTATTATTTGTTTTTGTCTTTTAAAAGAAGTGTTTTGAATTTGTTTGTGAACGGTCTTGTACTAAGACCTATCCATCGCGGGAAGTACTTACACCTCGCCCCGAAACAGGACGCATATAAACACTCCGCAACAAAGTCTCGTGTCGTACAAGATTGTTCGGTTTTTATTAAGTGTTTTATTGCTTTTCTTTATGAGATGAGAAAGAATGACTCAAGTTGGAAAAAGGACAAACTAAGGGGACTAAGACACAACCCTAAGTTAATTTGTCATATTTACAAGAGAGGTCTTATGGTTAATGAGGTATTCTAATCCTAAGGAAGAAAAGGAAAAGAAGAAAAAAAGAGTTAGAAACTAACTTACTTCCTAAGGAAGTTAAGTTGCTCTAAGAAACAAAAGGGGAACCTATGAACAAAACACAAAGTGCTAAAGCAAAGACAATTAAAATGCATAAGAGATAGGAATTAAGTAATGCTTACCTCAATCTTCCCCCCTACAAAACAAAATTTAGCATGACAATGCATATTGAAAGTAAAATCAAAGAATGAAAGCGATTAAGTACCATAAACGTCCTAGAACGGAACTAGGGTTCAAAATAAGACCTAAGTCTAAAGGTGAAGGTACCTAAAGGTTACATGACTTCTAAAGTCAGTAGCTACATGCTATAGGTCCTTAAGTATTCTACGATACCTCACAAGATTAAACTATGTCAAACTATGTACAAAAAGTTCACCTAAGTTCACCTAAATGCAAGTTAGGGTTTATGGATGAAATATGAATGCATATGGCTTACAAGCATGAATTAATACATGAAATGAGCATAAAAGTCAGTAGTGAATGCTTATGAATGTAGGTGAATGAAATATAATCATGAGTGCAATGGATTAGGCATATGGAGCAATGAGAAGAAGATATGAGAAGAAACGAACAAAAATCGCATAAGATCGCACATGATGAAAGTTAAGGAAGAATGGCATGTGAATATGAATGAAATGATTATGGGTCAGTAGCATACAAGGTATGAGATGCACTTAGAATGCATGAATAGGAATTAATGATTTCCACATAATTGAAGTTATTATTTAGAGGAGAAGAGAAACTAGTTTAGGTTAAGGTTAGTTCACATAAGTATGCACTTTAAAGCACCAAAACAAACCAAATAGGTATGATTCAAAAAGTGGTCTATAACTGGAATTAAAGACATAAAAGTGACCTATAATTAACTCCTAAAAGTTACCAAAAATTTCCTCAATCAAATGGCATGAATGCCCTCTTATCATTTAGGTTATGCGACACATAAACACATGAATCAACCTAAGATCTAGGTGACATGGAAAAATAGCAAAAATCCTTTAAAAATTATGAAATTAAATCCCTGGAATTATATAGTGATTATCTTACATGTTCCAAAAGGATTCTACAAAATTATGCACCAAAGTGCCAAAACAATTCCTTGATTAGCAAGGTAACAAAGCATGATCACCAAAAGACAACTCCACAAAGTGGATCAAAAAGAGCACTAAAAATTATGAAAAAAATGCCTGATGAGCATCAAAATGTCACAAATTACAGTGATTAATCACACACAAAAAATAGGTTTCACACCTATGGGGAAAAATCGATTTCGATCCCTTATGCCAAAACACTCCCTTTTGGGACAGCTTGTGATCTAAAATCCGAATTAATTATTAAAACCACCCAAATATGGAAACAAAAAATATGAAAAATTAATTAAGAGTATGAGGATCACTCATGAATTTTTCCAGAATTTTATCCCACCTAAAACTATTTTTAATAATTGCGACGAAACGGGCAAAAAAGTGGATTTTAAGGGGAAGTGAAAGGAAGCGATCCTAATGGTTCGTAACCTAATCCCTAAGTTCCGAAATCGATACATATCATCAGAAATCACAAATAAAACCAGTTCCTCAGGTGGGAGCGATCAATATGCATCTTAAGCTATATGGTTCTTAGCCGCATACAACTATAATGATGCTTAAAAGTGGAGAATCGAAATTACTTACTTGATCGAAGTGACTACTCTTTCACATAAAAGAAATCCGAAAAAACCTCAAGCAAGGTCTTGTAATCCCCATAAGCAAAATAAATGCTTATCTTCCATAATCATTTTGTGAAGTTTTGCCATAATCGAAATCGATCCAAATCGATAAAAAAACGTGAACACTTACATCCAAAATTGGTTCAAAACAAATAATTAATGTTAATGCAAAAATTCTAATTAAATTAAAAATCAAATGGACTAAGAGATTAACCCACAAAAATAATTTGTCAAGAAAATTAATTCATAATTTTACCAAAAAGAAAGAAAAAAATCTAAAGAAAAAGAAATAAAGGACAAGGGGTCGAATGAGGAATTATGAGGTGTAGATAGGAGAACCATGGCCAATATCCCATTTCCAGATATGTGCAGAGAGTGGTGCATTTTGAATTCAGAGGGTCTGAATAGAATTCCTATGGTGATAATCAGAGGGCCCAACCCAAGAATCCATTTCACGTTATCTCTATTAAAATAAAATAAACTACAGGAGACAATAGGATTGTAGATCGTCTTCTCCACTTCATTCATCTGTGACGACACTTCGTCTTTGGTTTCCCTCTTTCGCATCACCGAACCCTCATCGGAAACGTTATTCATCGCGATCTCCTTTATGCATTCACCGAAAACAACATTACATGCTCTCCATCGGTGGCGACCAAACCCTCCGTTTTTCTCTGTTCGTCACCTCTCAGCATTTCATCGGCCTTATATATCCGTTGTGCTAGTTCTCACGCCGACGGTGATGCAACAAGTGCGATCAAAACACGAATCTCACACGAAGAAGACGACCATGGTAGAGAACTGTATCCGCGAGACGACGACGATCGACGAGGATGCATCCCTCCATGTATGATATTCATTCGCCCTTCTTCTTACTCAGAGTCTAAATTGTTGTTTATTAAGTTTACTTCGAGTTTCTTGTCGTTCCGAATCCGAATTGTATTGCATCAATCCTCTTTTGGAATTTGCGAATACGAACTTGATACGATCTACTGTTAATTGTTGTGTTATGAAACAAATTTGCAGGTTGTTGAAGGTTCTTGAAGTTGCAGAAAGATGGTGATGTCTCTGCAAGCGAGAGAGAGCGATGTTGATGATGAAGATTGTGATGCGGATTGAAAGCGGTTGCAACTCGTTGAGGTCGATGACGTATTGAAAAAAACCAGTTGAGGCGGAAGCGGCTTACAAGGAAGAAAATGATGCCACAGTGATGATTACGATGCAACGTTTCGAGGTAAGTGTCGACACTGATTTCTCCTACCTCTCGATCCTAAAATAACTATTTCTTCTTCTTGAGCTTCTCGTAGTTACGAACTCATTCTGATTCCTCTTCTGTGTGAACTGTTGTGAATCTTGGATCAATTTTCATTGATATCCATTGTCCTTGATTTTGCAGATGCGAGTTTTGATGAGAGTTGCTGAGAACCAGTTGAAATTTATTGGAGATTGACAAAGGGTGATGAAAACCGAATGTTGATAGAAGAAGAGGATTGAAGGTTATTGCTTTCGATTCTTGCAGGAAATATTGATGAAGATTGAAGGTTGAAGATGCTGGTTTTTGATGAAGATTGATCATTGATTGATGAAGATCTTGGTGAAGTTGAAGATTGGAGAAAAATGATAATGGTGAAGGTTGATGCAGAGTAATACAGAAGATTTTGTGATTGATGATTTGTGGTGATGAAGTGATGAATGAAGTTGAATCTGAAGGATGAAGATGTTGATAGATCTTGAAGTTGGTTCCCCCAAAATCCAGAAGTTGTGGTGGTTCTCCTTATCTTATGGTGATGAAGGATTCTGATTTTTTTAGTGAGATCGTTGAGAGTTTTCTGAGTTCTATATCTTTTTTCTTTTTTTCTTTTGCCTTTTCCTGTTGTACTTTCTTTGTTAAATTCAGTTAGAGATTGATCCTTTGTAACTGAATTCGGTTGTGCTATGTAACTGAATTTCCTCTTCCGATGACAATCAATTATCTCGTCATTCTCTTTTGGATTTCCGGAAAAAAAGTTATATGTTGAGAAGTTTCTGTTTTTTTTATCCTTCTATCTCCCTTTGTTGCATCAGTTTGTTGAATATATTGATGAATAGTGAAAGTCCAACTTTCTCTTTTTTTTCTGTTATATCCTTTCATAACTGAACTTTCCCATTTTTGTAACTCAATGTAATTTTGCTAATAAAACACAAAAATATTTCCAAAACAACAAAATAAGGAATTAACCTCTTTAATTCCTTATGGTAGGAGTTTAATGTGGGTAATGATATATAAAAACAATGAATGTAATTTGGACGACTTAAAGGGGATTGGATCTAAATAAACTGACCTTTGAATAACTGCTAATGGATAAAAATATGGATTTTTGGGTTTAAGAAAGATTTAGAAAATTGGTTAAGAATATTGTATTAATTTGGACTAAAAAGGATAGTGGGATAATTAATGGGAAATGGGTTTAATCGCACAGTTAAAAATGTGAACGGGCTTTGAAAAATCAATAAATGATGGGCTTAATGATTTATTGTTGGTATAAGAATGAATCGGGCTTAAAAAGAACGAGGCCAAAAATGGATAATTGGATTTAAAAGTAAAATCGAACAGAGCCTTCCAAATAAATCATGGCCACACACTTTTCATCCTTAGTTCGAATCGAACCTTTGAACAAAACCCAATTCTCATAAACTATGACGCCATGATCAATCCAAAAACCAATGATTCATGAACTAACTTCTTTATTAATCACTTTCCACACGTGAATGAATACCTCCATGAAATGATCTCAAATTAACCCAACGGGCCTCAATCGGTGAAATGACCTCAAGCTCACTCATGAATATGAATCCTTGCGATATTCGACGAAGAAGAATACGACTTCCGATGTTTGAGAGGAACCAGCACTAGGATGGATATGGATAAGGTACGAAACCCTAATTTCCAAGATCCTTGATCATATGCCTTATGAATTCAATGCAAATGCAGGGTTATGAATATTATGACCTAGTGAAAAATGCAGATGAATGCGAAGCGTAAGCCAGTTAGGGGAAAAAAGAATGAGGGCAAATTTTGAGGTATTACAGCTGCCCCTATTCAATCATCTGCAGACTTGAATGAATAATAGTGAAAGCTATTAGACGTTCAAGGTATGGAGTGATTGAATACTCGAATAAAACCTAAAAATTTGCACACTGAGGGCAACAGAAATGCCATCTGCCCATTTATTTATTTATATATTTTTTGATTTTGACCTCCGAATAGGTGGGAATATGTTGGGAAAAGTGCCATCCTCGAACGAAAACTCACACGGGATCCTCGGATCCAATACTAAAACCTTCCTCGAATAGAAACACAATGGTATACCGGCCGCAGGCGATAACCAAACACAAAGCTGACCTCGGACAGACTTTGCAAAAGAGACAAACTGACCTCGATCAATAAGCTCGAAAAGTGAACTACTATCCTCGAATAATAGCCACAAACAAGACCAACCGCAGAAGGGCTTGAAGAAAAGAATGCCATCCTCGAATGACAATTCAAAAGATCCTCGGATCTAACAAGAAACCATCCTCGAATGGAGACGCAAAAGTATACCAGCCTCGACTGATAACCAAACACAAAGCTGACCTCAGACAGAATTTGCAAAAGAGACAAACTGACCTCGATCAACAGGCTCAAAAAGTGAACTACTATCCTCGAATAATAGCCACACAAAACAAAAACAAGACCAACCGCAGAAGGACTTGAAGAAAAGAAATGCCATCCTCGAATGACAAATCAAAAGATCCTCGGATCTAACACGAAACCATCCTCGAATGGAGACGCAAAGGTATACCAGCCTCGACTGATAACCACACACAAAGCTGACCTCAGACAGACTTTGCAAAAGAGACAAACTGACCTCGATCAATAAGCTCAAAAAGTGAACTACTATCCTCTAATAATAGCCACAACAACAAGACCAACCGCAGAAGGACTTGAAGAAAAGAAATGCCATCCTCGAATGACAAATCAAAAGATCCTCGGATCTAACACGAAACCATCCTCGAATGGAGACGCAAAGGTATACCAGCCTCGACTGATAACCACACACAAAGCTGACCTCAGACAGACTTTGCAAAAGAGACAAACTGACCTCAATCAATAAGCTCAAAAAGTGAACTACTATCCTCGAATAATAGCCACAACAACAAGACCAACCGCAGAAGGACTTGAAGAAAAGAAATGCCATCCTTGAATGACAAATCAAAAGATCCTCAGATCTAACACGAAACCATCCTCGAATGGAGACGCAAAGGTATACCGGCCGCAGGCGGTAACTAGAAACAAAGAAAATAGGACAAGATGGAACGGGATCGTTGTACATAAACGAGAGCCCAAGCAAACAGGACCATTGTACAAAACGGGAACCTGCGACGTGACTGCTGTACCAAACAAGACGCGGAATAAATGACCAACATTAACTTGAAAAGACAAGGATGTCAGAAAAATGATGTTGGTATCCTCTGTGTGGAGTACTTCAGGTTGAGAAGATATTCGTAATATACCTCAAAACTGGCCCATGTTGGGATGCATATGTTTGAATTTATGGCATAATGCTCCATGATGATGGAAATGCTACGCTTTGGAGGATGCAAATGATGATTATGCACATGCAAATGCAAAGAGATCTCCTGATAAGGAGACTGCAGGTATCCCAGATGGCTTGGCTGGGGAGGAATAGTGATCACTGCACTGATCTGATCCATCCTGATGAGGAAGAGACAACTCTGCGGGGAAGGTTGTCAATAATACACCGGCTCCGAACAGCCGCCACTGCCAAAATAAATTGGACTTTGAGATTGGAGTGCCAAGACCCTGCTGGAGATGGACTCTTCTTGAACTCTGGTGGAGAAGTGAGGACCTCCTGACTTGGTTGGGAACCAAAGGCATGATATTGCTGAGGAAGCAACTGCTGAGTGTCATACCCCAAATTTGTCCTACCCTTTTTACTAATTGGTTGTTTAGTTGGTAATTGTGCTCTGAACGATCATCCAGCATATGCCCATGATCTTTTAATTTACAGACCATGGAGGGGTTGTTTGTGTTTTTTTGTGATTGTAGGTTCCTGCAAATATGTGTGGAACTCAATTGGAAGATAAAGGAAGATAGATTCTCATTCTTAAGACCACGACTTGAATTTTGGTTTAACTTTATTTGCAAGACATGATTAAAAGTTTTGTCTTAAGTTTCATGAGGATTGCTCAAGGTGAAGGTGTTGTTAAGAATTTCAAAATATGAAGATGGTATATGATGGGCCTTAAGTCACTATAATTTTTGATTGATTGGGTCCATGTTTTCTCAAACTTAGTGACCACATGATGTTCAAAGGTTTTGGCACGTTTGCTATTTCAAAGGTTATTCCTAAGTTCACTTAAACAATGGTATGATCCCAACCCTAAGCAATACGTAAGGAAGGCTACTTTCAAGTCACATGTTTTGGTGCAAGTCCTTGGGCCATGATTTATTGACTTTCAAGCAAAAGGGGACACATTGCAGTATAAGTTTGAGGCTTTCGATAATTTCCTTCCAAGATACACACATGTGGCCAGAATATTATATTCAAGAGTTAGATTCCAAAATGACAAGATTCATTTAGGCGAAATTTTCTAAAAGAAATTTACAGAATGTAAACTATTTTTAAGTGGCATTTAAGGACCAATACGGCTGTACAAGAACGGATATCTAACAGCTCCTATAAGTTCCTCCGAGATACATACAGAAACAATTGAACGCAGGGCCGACGTTGTGACTCGACTCAAGTCTCTTGAAGATGCTGCTGTTCCGCTTGTTGCTTTTCTTCAAAATGCTGATGCCGTTCAGGAATTGAAAGCCGATAAACACTACAATCTCCAGATGCTCAATGACAAATACCAGATCGGTGCTGCACAAATAGAGGCATTATACCACTATGCCAAATTTCAGTTTGAATGTGGGAACTACTTTGGTGCTGCTGAGTATCTTTATCAGTACAGAGCATTATGCACAAATAGTGAAAGGAGCCTGAATGCATTGTGGGGAAAGCTGGCAGCTGAAGTATTGATGCAAAACTGGGATGTTGCTCTTGAAGAGCTCAATCGCTTGAAGGAAATAATTGACTCAAAGAATTTTCCATCACCTATAAATCAGGTACAAAGCAGAACATGGTTGATGCATTGGAGTCTGTTCATCTTTTTTTTTCAACCTGACAAACAGATGAAGAAGAACAAGGGTGAGCAGTAATATTAGCAGAAAACAGGACAAAGATCATAAACACGACCCAAGAAAAGTCAAGACCTTCTGATTGCTTTCCACTTGCAGCAAACCAAAGAAAATTATAGCAGAACATTAACACTGCTGGAGTTTATTCACTGCACAGTCTACATAGAATTTCTTGATGCAATACTTGATTCTGTTGTCTCAAAGGGTGTAAAAAAAAACAGGGGATCAAACACCTCTCAATTGCCTCCTCAAGTTGTGGGCAATGCACAGTTGCTTTACTCAGTGGGCTTGGATCATTTGTGTCTTCAGCAAGGTTCCTGTGCTCATTGAAATTATTTGACAGTCACGAACTTGTCGCAGTCCTTAAGTCACAAACATTCTCAAGACCTCAACCTTGGTTGTCTATCATAGACGTCATAAACCATGAACATACATGAAAATAATGGAAATAGAAGCAGCATTAATGGGATTAAAAGACACCAGGCAGCAATAAGGCAGTTACCACTCAGATAAGTTCAGAAGAAAAACAAGTTCAAGGTTTAATTTACCTCAATCATTATTCAAAGCTTCATCAATTTTCCAAACGATGCCTTAGCCTGCCAGTCTCGTCACCGTGTACCTACGTCGAGCTTGCAAGTAACGACACATGATGTGTTGCATCAGTATGGAAACAAATTCGAACACCAAATTGTGCTGTCAGTAGAAACTTCACATGACTTAAGGAAGCTGAACAGATCATGCCCTCACAGCTAACTTGCCCAAAGCACTAGTTATGTGACCATCCCAAGTATGCGCAATGCCGAAACAAGAAAGCTGAGTAGAAGATTGAAAAAAGTTTCGAAATAATCAAAGACTTTTCAGCAAGGATAAGAACTCATTAACAATCCACAAGGCTATGTTTAAGAAACAAGTTGTTGAAAAAACTTAGCATTTGTTAGGAAAATTCTGAACAAACCCATAGGTTGCCTCCAAGCCAAATAATGAAGGACTGTACTCATTTATTGTCATCAAGTTATTGCAAGTTCCTCTGAGATACCTGCAGAATACCAAGACAATGGGATTAGTTTACGATCGTCAAAACATGAGCAGCATTGTTATCATGGATAAATGGCTAGCAAACTGAAGTCATAATCAGAGTAATAGAAACATAGGCTATGTTTCTTTTCATCCTTCAGTATAATATCCACGAGGTCCCTCCAAGCAATGCATCTGTCAAGGTTAAAAACCTCAGGTTAATGCACACTTCGAATGACAAAAGCAAACATCCAGGAAGTAACAAAGGTGAATGTTAGCAAGGAGCAGATTTATCTATAGCAAGATGAAATTCAAATTCACATCAGAATAACAAACAAGGACATGAAGGCATACCTATTTTGAGCTGGATCAGAATTCTAACCAAATGCTAACATACTCAGGGTTTCTCCTCTTATACTACCGCTTATCCAAGTTGTATGCGGAAAGAACACGAAAGAGACCCAAAGTATCATGCCATGATTTAATCCAGTAATTCTAAGAACAATAGGATTAGTCTTGTATTCAAGCATAGTTTTTATAAGACCTCAACCGGTAGCAAGAACCATGTCACACAAAAATTGAACGCCAATAAACCCTGCTTCGATGAAACAACAAATATCAGATAAATATAACCAAGTCGTATAGCTGCAAAATTCAGAGAGAGTACATGGTTCATATTCACAGTGGTAAAAAACACTCAAACACAAATTTTCACATGGTTAAAATTTTAAAAGTTTATCATGGACCACATTCATTTCACTACAGACAAAACAATTCTATGACTCACCTATCATGGTCCCCACAAAGGGAATATTCCTTCTAACGGATTGCAAAACCAGCTCACAATTTCACACGAATTTCACAAATCTCTCACGTATGAAGCATCCAAACATTCTCCTATATAACACCCAATCATTTGCAATCATTAGAAAAAAAAAGAGAGGACCTGAACACCTGCAAAAAGACCTAGCCGCTGCTACCAATACAACGCAACCACAACCTGAAAAAACCCTAAAAAGATCAGAGGACGAAAATACACTACTGAAACGCTGTTGAAATTCATCCCCAATAACCCTAATCACAGATAGCTCATCAACATTGACCATTAGAGCTTCCCATAGAAGCTCTAATCTGAGGTCTGAGCTCAATCCGTCCACTTTTTTCGCACGAAGATTATCAACACAAAAAGCAGCGAAACGAGAAAGCAAGAAGAAGAGAATCGCAGAAAAGAAAGCGAAACAATACCTCAAATCAAAGCTCAAAACATTTCTTTGTTTGAGGTAGTTCGTTCGGACTTTTGTTTATTAGCTTTTCGAATCCATTTTGTACGATGTAAGCATCTGAATCTAATGAAATTGGGGTTAGAGGGGTTCGATTGGGATTAGGGTTTGTGGTTGTTGTGTGTTGATTTTGCTTGCCTTCACAATGGGTGTAGCTTGAACGATCGAGGAGGCTAATGATCTCGTTTTCTTCGGAAAATGAAGAGAAGCTGAGAGAGTTTTCTTTCACATGAGTTTTCTTCTTCTTTTGATAAAGTTTTTTAAGCGTGAGTTTTAAAATGGACAAAGTGCTGCATCAAAGAATACAATCTCCTTTATGTTTTTTCACTGCCCAATGTTAAGTGTCATCAATTAATGGTGACAGTACGTGAATGGACAAATAAGAGGCGTGTTTCCCCATGTTATTTAGGGCGGTTGACCGATGATACTATTATTTGAATAGTTAGGTCATTTTTGCACGCCGGATATGGTGGAAAGTGAACTAGGTGATTCAATTGGGGTTCTATTCCTGACCCGAATTCAAGTGGTATGGGTTTGGACTTGTGTCTTATTCCTATTATTATACAGCCCAGTAAATCTCTTTTATTATTTCGCTGTTATTGGTTTTATATTTCTTTGTTTTATCATCTCTAATTTGTTTTCTTTTAACAACATCAAAAAAAAATCTAAACAATAAATTTATTTTCTTCTAATTAGGTTTATTTAAATATTAATCTCTTTGTTATTGTTTGATTAATTTCTTTTAGATAAAAAAAAACAAAAAAACATTTTCATTGTTTAATTTAATTAAATAGTTTTATTTAATCCGATTAATTAATTTGTTAGTTAATCTAATTAAATATTTCTATTTAATTTAGATTAATTAATCTTTTTACCTTTGTTCGATTATGTGTGCGGTGAATATTTGCGTATGCTCGATTTCTCCTGGCTTGTGACATGATGATATGATTGCTTGTGTGATTACTTTTGCATTTTTTGACGATAAATTGCTAAGTAAAAAACGAACGCACATTAAGATTAGTCATTTCAAAGATAAACGAAATCTTTGGTCCAACGCCAAATAAACATCCATATGCACTTCACTTCATACACACACGTAAGTCGATCTTTCCTCGATCGCCATCTGCACGAACTTTGCACCTTACACTTTTCTCAACATTTTCCAACTTAACGAATCAACGCATTGCGCTTGTTTTCCATAGCTAGTCTTTAGCTTATTTCCTCAACTTTACGAGTCGAGCACATTGTGCCTCGCTAACAAAACCAACAAATAAAACTTCCACTTGCATTCACCTTAAAAAACCGAAATGTTACTGTCTTAGATCCAAACCCTTGATCCAACATCAAGCGGTCTTAGGAAACAAAACACTTCAATAAATACGAAGAAAATTGCACGCCACGAGCCTTAAGCGATAGAAAGGGGGATAACGAGCTTTCGTTACTCGCTCCGATTATTTCGGCGCAAGACATTCGTCTTGTTGGACGGAATAAACTATCCATAGTCTTTAGTGCAAATGGACTCTTAAATCCTTTCATCGAAGAAAGGTAATAAAATCAACAACCAATACCCATATCAGGCCGAACTACGAAGCTCTGACTTTCCCATTGCACAAGGGAATACGTAGGCACGAGGATCTCAATCCTTGCCGAGCCCCTAGGATCAATAAACCCTTTAGTTCAACAAGTAATCATAAGTATAGACATCCTTTCGCGCGTGACAATCTAGATGGTTCCCATCGAGTATGATGGATGTAGGAGGTGCTAATACCTTCCTCCTACATAACCGACTTCCGAACCCCGACAATGGTTTGCGATGACCTTGTTTTATCCCTTCTAGGTGGTTTTATCTATATTTTCCATTTCCCTCTTCGGGAATAAATAAAATTAGGTGGCGACTCTCAAGTCAGCCCAGCCGCGACCGCGTTCGCGAGGAATCGTATTTTTCGAGGTACGACAGCTGGCGACTCTGCTGGGGACTGGTTCACCCCTATGCAAGTCGAGCCTAGTCTAGGTCTTCACGTTTGTTTGGATGTTTGATTATGTATTACTTGTTTATCGCTTTATTGCTTTACATTTTATATCCTTATTGTGGATCTTTGGTACCGGATTGATACTTTGATCAAAACAACTTGAGGGAAAGGCTCTATACCCGGGTCTATGAGTGTAAACATAAGTTAGCGAGGTTGTGTAGTATGGGCTCCCGAGGGAACCTCTCTCGTGGGTTGTCGATACGAAAACCTTACTCAGAGTAGATTCTAATGAGAATACTGACAACCGTCAAGCTCTTGGCGTGTGTGCTCAGTTGTTTTCATTAAAGTCGTTGACTCTGAGGACCTTTAGAACCTTTTGGTTAAAACATCGGTTGATGGTTGCGTAGTATTAGGGCACCAGGGTTCGCCCTCGCGTGGATCAATACGAAAACCTCACTTGGAATAGACTTACTCAATGGAGTTGACTGACTGTCAAAATATATAAAAATTGACACGTGCATCAAACAATTGAGGAAGGTCCATAACTCCAGGACTTTGTTCTAAACCTCGTGTAGACGATCACGTAGTATGGGGCATCAAGAGATTTCTCTCTTGCGTGGCTCGATACGAAGATCTCACCCAAACGAAATCCATATGGTGGAGTCAATCAACCGCCATGTTGATGGCGTGTGTGATGAACAATCATGTGAATTGTTAACTTTGGGGTCCTTAAACTGTAGAGCCTACCCGGTGAGATCCTCATAAGGTGAGTAATCAAAGTATCCTCCATCCATACCTCTGGTCCTTTGATCCTGGATCTTGCATTTCATTTGCATACCATTTCATACGCATTACATATCATTTTCCCAAAAACCAAAGAACTCATTCATCCTTTGTCCATATCAGAGTTGATTTTTCGACACTTGTATCAGACTTGAAGTAGCTTTAAAGACCATGGATCCGTTGGAGCGAAGCCATGCTAATTTAAGAGGAGATGTAAACTCAATGAAGAAACAAGTGGAGCAACTGGTGGAGGCCATGATAGCTTTGGCAAAAAGAGAGGACAACATTCAACGAACGGCAGTTGGGGATTCTATTACACAAAAGTGTCACATTGTCAGGAATGAGAATTCTTCATCAGTTGACGCTATGGAGTATCATAGCTTTTCAATCTCCGCGCCTAATCCCAAAGGGTCAAACCTGGTATTGAATGCTGAACAACCTCAAAACCCTGAGTTTGCTGAAAGATGTCGTGTGTTGGAAGAGAAATTTGAGGCCTTAAAAGGACATGATGCTCTTGGTCTGAACGCTTCTGACTTATGTTTAGTGCCTGATGTGGTAATCCCTCCTAAATTCAAAATGCCAAAATATGAGAAATATGAAGGAGATAGTTGTCCAAAGAATCATTTGGTGATGTTCTGTAGAAAAATGACTACTCATACTAAGAACGATAAATTAATGATTCACTGTTTCCAAGACAGCTTGAGTGGAGCATCATTAAACTGGTACACACAACTAAAAAGTAGCCACATCCAATCATGGATGGACTTGTCCAGTGCTTTTATGAAGCAGTATAACTACAATCTCGACATGGCTCCAGACCGAATGCAATTGCAAGGGTTATCTCAAGAAAGCGATGAACCATTCAGAAAGTATGCTCAAAGATGGAGAGAGTTAGCTGCTCGTGTTCAACCACCAATCTTAGAAAAAGAACTGATTGGCTTATTTATGGATAGTTTGCAAAGTCCGTACATTGAAAGAATGATAGGCAGTTCTTTTCCTGGCTTTTCACAATTGGTGTCAGTTGGAGAACGAATTGAGATCCTACTCAAGAGTAGAAAGGTACAGGACATCTCAGACGTCCAGACTAGTGAGAGTGAATCAATTGTTAGTTCCCAAGAAACAGGGGAGGAAATTAATGCAGTTTGGGAAGCTCTACAAGCTCCACCTCCAGTGCTTTACCAACAACACCCATGCAGAGGACCTCCTCAGTATCGACAACAGGTTGCACATCAAGAGCCAATGCAATAACAACGTACTCCGCGACGACGTCCTTACCACGCTAAGAGACCAAAAAGGCATTTTGATCAATTGCTGATGCTTCACAGTCACATACTTCCACGTTTGATTAATAGTGGATTGGTAGAGCCAAGGAAGATAGATCCAATGCCTCTTTCACATCGACCAAACTTTGATCCTAATGCTTATTGTGGCTTCCATGCCAACTCACCGGGACATTCAACTGATGATTGCCAACAATTCAAAAATAAAGTCCAGGATCTAATTGATTCCAAGGTAATCTCATTCACACCTCAGGGAATTCAAATCCACAATCAGGCGGGCTCATCGATCCATGTCATGGAAGAAGTTGCTGAGAGTACATGCGAAGATGGTTCTCAAACTGATTTTGAAGAGCAATTTTGAAGAGGCTTCAAAGCCCAGTTCCTCAACACTGGAAATATTTAGCTCATATCATTGCTTTGCATTTGTATTTCCTTTTCTGTTTGGTGCTACTTGCTTTTAAGAACTGTTGTCTTTAATGGTAATATTAATGTAATGAACATGCATGTTTTGAACGAATCCATTCGTATTCACTCACATTTTCCCACTTATTGCAAAAAAAAATAATATAAAAATGCACTTTACCTCCTTTATCACATGGATAGCAAATATTTGAGGGAGGATGACGAAAACGTAATACCCATAATTGTTGATAACATGCTTTCGGAAAGAACCTTGCTGATGATGTACAGGCATTGTTTCAAATCCCCAAACACTGGAGAGATAAGGAGTTAATCCCTAGACAACCACTTCGAGCCTAGAAGAAGGAGTTTCCTTCGGATATTCAAAACCCTTATATTTAACCAGGGGCAGGGTAGTGTTCAGTTAACCTGACTATGCATCCAAACTAAAAGGCGAAACTTTCCAATTTGGAGATCCATCCATGACCAATGACTTGGCAGTCACAATCCTTCAACACAAAAAATCAGAAAAATAGAAAAGCCCGCTAAGTTGAACATCCTAATAGGAGACTTAGGCAAAAGTTAGGGCAATCCCGATGGATTAAAAATTTCAAAAAAATTGTCCATGCAAAATTAGGGATCACAAAAGAAAAACAGTAAAAAGAGGTCGTCAAAATCCTTAACAAAAAAAAAACAAAATAAGTTGCAGTGACCATCTTATCCAAGACCAAAAGGGTCACTAACATCCCAGAAAAAATGAATAAGGTGACTGCCATTGTAAGAAAGGTCTTGAACAATCACCTTCAACCATTACACTTTCAAACTCTCTTAGGAGAGAAATGTGTGTGTCAATTAATTGAACGTAGGATTGGAGAACATCACGAAGTTGGGTGGGTACAAAAATATTTGAGCCTATATCCTTTGTTTCATAAACCGTGAACCAGACCATGATACAACCCTTAAAAGACCTAATTGAAGCAGGGTTTATCCTGAGGGCATATCTCAGCAAGGTTGCGTAAGCTGACTCCTAAAAGATTTGCTAATCTTCTCCTTGTTATTTCACAAATCACTTGCTAAATCAGCACTACGTTTGGACATCTGATCCATTCGTCACACACTATCACATCATTCAAATAAATGATATTTTCAAAACCCGCATGAATATTGCATTAAAATTACCATTTCTGTACAAATAAATTTTAATTGCAAGACAATATTTAGTATCTAAAGAAATTCCAAATAAGGAAAAGTCAAAGAGGAGCTTGAGAATTTAGTGGCGTTGACTCGAATCAAGATCACTCCATATCAGGGGCAAGACTTTCAATGACTATGTGGACCTGAGAATTGGTTGGTCGAAAATCAAATCTCCAAGCATTAGAATTAGACTATTTCAATTAGTAGCCTATCTGGGGCAAATAATTCATGATCACCTAATTCGGGGCAAGTCCTTCCAAAGACTCAGACAGGGGCAACTCTCCGTGAGACCCAGATACTGAGGCAGCGTGTAACATGTCAAATTAGGGTACAATCATTCTCGAGGCTTCTATCTGAAGAAGATTCCTTCAAAATCCCCGCAGACTGGGGCAAGGCAGTTATAAAATGAGGCCTTAGGGCTAAGCCAAAGCATAATCAACATGCATTGATTATGTCGCTACGCTCATTTGAAAGTCATCATGGCATCAGTTAAATAAGTTGAAGTTCTCTCAGTAACTTACAACTTCAACAATAGATCATACTTGGGGACACCACAAATGGTCGCATCCATCCTCCGATCAGAGCATCGTCGGATACCAAGTGTCGAGAAGTCAATACCCTCCACCACCCCAAAAAGTCCAATTATATTGGCAACCACCAAAAATCTTAAAGTCCAATTTCATTGGCACCCTCATAATTCCAAAAGTCCACTATGGTGGCAACTACTAGAAAGCCAAAAGTCCAAGCATGTTTGGCACAACTTAAAAGTCCAAGTTCTCTTGGCATTTCTCACAATCCAATCTTTTTCAACCCCGTATTGATATCTTTGCCTTTTCAACCCCGTGTTGATATCTTTGCCTTTTCAACCCCGTGTTGATGTCTTTGCCTTTGCAACCCCGTGTTGATATCTCCACATTTTCAACCCCGTGTTGATACCCTTCCTTTCTCAACTCCGTGTTGATATCTTTGCATTTTCAACCCCGTGTTGATACCTTTAACCTTTTCAACTCCGTGTTGATACCTTCACATTTTCAACCCCGTGTTGATACCTTTCCTTTCTCAACTCCGTGTTGATACCTTTGCATTTTCAACCCCGTGTTGATATCTTTTGCTTTTCAACTCTGTGTTGATATCTTTGCCTTTTCAACCCCGTGTTGATATCTTTACCTTTGCAACTCTGTGTTGATATCTTTGTTTTCTCAACCCTGTGTTGATACCTTTCCTCTCTCAACCCCGTGTTGATACCTTTAGCTTTTCAACCCCGTGTTGATACCTTTGATTTCTCAACCCTGAGTTGATACCTAGTGAGTCTTTTCACCCTTGCTTTCAAAACCACCAAAAAACGAAAGTCCACCCGTGGAGTGGCATCTTTCCAAAATCCAATTTTGTTGGTAACTACCAAAAACCTTATATCGAGCATATCCAATCATTTGCATTGTCACATGCATGACATGCAACATTCTTGTCCAAAAACAAGAATGTCATCAAACACAGTCATATTAATCATTAGCATATAACAAAGCATTTGCATTAGAATCATTTGTAATTGCATTTTCATAAGAATCATCGTGCATCATGCAATGTACGAGGTCATATCAGGATAACATAGCAGGATCCAGGACACGCATCCAGGATTTTCCTCTCTCAAAGTTGGCAGTATTCCTCCGAAAAGAGCTGACACTCCGCACGTGCTCGCAAATTGTATTCCCCAGCAAATCATCCTTCAAACTTTATATTTGAGGGTGATGTTTTCCACTATCTTCATTGCTCTCCAAGCAGAGAGTATTCTGAAATACTGATTGAGATACTGCTTCGACATTCTTCGGAGAACCTTAATCGAAAAGGTACTGCTTCGCAAGACCCGAAGAATCTCATGTTCGGTAAAGATTTTGTTCTAGCATCATTGAAGATCCTTGAATATAAGGAACTGCTTCGAATGACCTAGAAAGTCTTGTACCATTGGGAAGAGATACTGCTCTAAACATCCCCAAAGAGCCTTTATCGTTAAGGTACTGCTTTGCCTGGATTAGAGAGTCTCATTGGGTCAAAATACTGCTTTAGAATCCTCCGAAGAACCTTAATCGAAAGGATACTGCTTCGCAAGATCTGAAGAATCTCATGTTATGGTAGAGATACTGTTCTAGCATCACTGAAGAGCCTTGATTGTAAGGAACTGCTTCGCATGACCTAGAAAGTCTTATGCCATGGGAGAGAAATACTGCTCTAAATATCACCAAAGAGCCTTCATTGGTAGGGTACTGCTTTGGTGAACTAGAGAATTTCACTTATTTGAGATACTGCTTCGACATTCTTCGGAGAACCTTAATCGAAAAGGTACTGCTTCGCAAGACCCAAAGAATCTCATATTCAGTAAAGATGATGTCCTAGTGACACTGAAGATTTTTGAATGTAAAGAAACCTCTTCATATGATCAAGAAAATATTGCATTATTTATTCGAGATATTGTTCTAACGTCCACAAAGAGCCTTCATTGGTAAGGTACTGCTTTGATGGACTAAAGAATCTCATACCTGTTAAGGCATCTCATTCTAGAGTCACTGAAGAGCCTTGACTGAAAGGAATTGCTTCATACGACCTAGAGAAATTTATTGAGATACTGCTTCGTTAATTCAAAGAACCTCAGATATTTCGCACAATTTGCCAATCTTATCCTCATATCCCTTTCAGTGGTGTCGCACTTTCTCTCTTGTTGGACAAATTTTGGGGTCTTTTTATATCTAATCGACTTCTACCCTAAAATGATTGAACTCCATCCAGCAGTTCACTCCTTCGGGCTCAAGTCAATTAGATAGGGGCATCTGTCATACCCCAAATTTGTCCTACCCTTTTTACTAATTGGTTGTTTAGTTGGTAATTGTGCTCTGAACGATCATCCAGCATATGACCATGATCTTTTAATTTACAGACCATGGAGGGGTTGTTTGTGTTTTTTTTTGTGATTGTAGGTTCCTGCAAATATGTGTGGAACTCAATTGGAAGATAAAGGAAGATAGATTCTCATTCTTAAGACCACGACTTGAATTTTGGTTTAACTTTATTTGCAAGACATGATTAAAAGTTTTGTCTTAAGTTTCATGAGGATTGCTCAAGGTGAAGGTGTTGTTAAGAATTTCAAAATATGAAGATGGTATACGATGGGCCTTAAGTCACTATAATTTTTGATTGATTGGGTCCATGTTTTCTCAAACTTAGTGACCACATGATGTTCAAAGGTTTTGGCACGTTTGCTATTTCAAAGGTTATTCCTAAGTTCACTTAAACAATGGTATGATCCCAGCCCTAAGCAATACGTAAGGAAGGCTACTTTCAAGTCACATGTTTTGGTGCAAGTCCTTGGGCCATGATTTATTGACTTTCAAGCAAAAGGGGACACATTGCAGTATAAGTTTGAGGCTTTCGATAATTTCCTTCCAAGATACACACATGTGGCCAGAATATTATATTCAAGAGTTAGATTCCAAAATGACAAGATTCATTTAGGCGAAATTTTCTAAAAGAAATTTACAGAATGTAAACTATTTTTAAGTGGCATTTAAGGACCAATACGGCTGTACAAGAACGGATATCTAACAGCTCCTATAAGTTCCTCCGAGATACATACAGAAACAATTGAACGCAGGGCCGACGTTGTGACTCGACTCAAGTCTCTTGAAGATGCTGCTGTTCCGCTTGTTGCTTTTCTTCAAAATGCTGATGTCGTTCAGGAATTGAAAGCCGATAAACACTACAATCTCCAGATGCTCAATGACAAATACCAGATCGGTGCTGCACAAATAGAGGCATTATACCACTATGCCAAATTTCAGTTTGAATGTGGGAACTACTTTGGTGCTGCTGAGTATCTTTATCAGTACAGAGCATTATGCACAAATAGTGAAAGGAGCCTGAATGCATTGTGGGGAAAGCTGGCAGCTGAAGTATTGATGCAAAACTGGGATGTTGCTCTTGAAGAGCTCAATCGCTTGAAGGAAATAATTGACTCAAAGAATTTTCCATCACCTATAAATCAGGTACAAAGCAGAACATGGTTGATGCATTGGAGTCTGTTCATCTTTTTTTTTCAACCTGACAAACAGATGAAGAAGAACAAGGGTGAGCAGTAATATTAGCAGAAAACAGGACAAAGATCATAAACACAACCCAAGAAAAGTCAAGACCTTCTGATTGCTTTCCACTTGCAGCAAACCAAAGAAAATTATAGCAGAACATTAACACCGCTGGAGTTTATTCACTGCACAGTCTACATAGAATTTCTTGATGCAATACTTGATTATGTTGTCTCAAAGGGTGTAAAAAAAAACAGGGGATCAAACACCTCTCAATTGCCTCCTCAAGTTGTGGGCAATGCACAGTTGCTTTACTCAGTGGGCTTGGATCATTTGTGTCTTCAGCAAGGTTCCTGTGCTCATTGAAATTATTTGACAGTCACGAACTTGTCGCAGTCCTTAAGTCACAAACATTCTCAAGACCTCAACCTTGGTTGTCTATCATAGACGTCATAAACCATGAACATACATGAAAATAATGGAAATAGAAGCAGCATTAATGGGATTAAAAGACACCAGGCAGCAATAAGGCAGTTACCACTCAGATAAGTTCAGAAGAAAAACAAGTTCAAGGTTTAATTTACCTCAATCATTATTCAAAGCTTCATCAATTTTCCAAACGATGCCTTAGCCTGCCAGTCTCGTCGCCGTGTACCTACGTCGAGCTTGCAAGTAACGACACATGATGTGTTGCATCAGTATGGAAACAAATTCGAACACCAAATTGTGTTGTCAGTAGAAACTTCACATGACTTAAGGAAGCTGAACAGATCATGCCCTCACAGCTAACTTGCCCAAAGCACTAGTTATGTGACCATCCCAAGTCTGCGCAATGCCGAAATAAGAAAGCTGAGTAGAAGATTGAAAAAAGTTTCGAAATAATCAAAGACTTTTCAGCAAGGATAAGAACTCATTAACAATCCACAAGGCTATGTTTAAGAAACAAGTTGTTGAAAAAACTTAGCATTTGTTAGGAAAATTCTGAACAAACCCATAGGTTGCCTCCAAGCCAAATAATGAAGGACTGTACTCATTTATTGTCATCAAGTTATTGCAAGTTCCTCTGAGATACCTGCAGAATACCAAGACAATGGGATTAGTTTACGATCGTCAAAACATGAGCAGCATTGTTATCATGGATAAATGGCCAGCAAACTGAAGTCATAATCAGAGTAATAGAAACATAGGCTATGTTTCTTTTCATCCTTCAGTATAATATCCACGAGGTCCCTCCAAGCAATGCATCTGTCAAGGTTAAAAACCTCAGGTTAATGCACACTTCGAATGACAAAAGCAAACATCCAGGAAGTAACAAAGGTGAATGTTAGCAAGGAGCAGATTTATCTATAGCAAGATGAAATTCAAATTCACATCAGAATAACAAACAAGGACATGAAGGCATACCTATTTTGAGCTGGATCAGAATTCTAACCAAATGCTAACATACTCAGGGTTTCTCCTCTTATACTACCGCTTATCCAAGTTGTATGCGGAAAGAACACGAAAGAGACCCAAAGTATCATGCCATGATTTAATCTGGTAATTCTAAGAACAATAGGATTAGTCTTGTATTCAAGCATAGTTTTTATAAGACCTCAACCGGTAGCAAGAACCATGTCACACAAGAATTGAACGCCAATAAACCCTGCTTCGATGAAACAACAAATATCAGATAAATATAACCAAGTCGTATAGCTGCAAAATTCAGAGAGAGTACATGGTTCATATTCACAGTGGTAAAAAACACTCAAACACAAATTTTCACATGGTTAAAATTTCAAAAGTTTATCATGGACCACATTCATTTCACTACAGACAAAACAATTCTATGACTCACCTATCATGGTCCCCACAAAGGGAATATTCCTTCTAACGGATTGCAAAACCAGCTCACAATTTCACACAAATTTCACAAATCTCTCACGTATGAAGCATCCAAACATTCTCCTATATAACACCCAATCATTTGCAATCATTAGAAAAAAAAAGAGAGGACCTGAACACCTGCAAAAAGACCTAGCCGCTGCTACCAATACAACGCAACCACAACCTGAAAAAACCCTAAAAAGATCAGAGGACGAAAATACACTACTGAAACGCTGTTGAAATTCATCCCCAATAACCCTAATCACAGATAGCTCATCAACATTGACCATTAGAGCTTCCCATAGAAGCTCTAATCTGAGGTCTGAGCTCAATCCGTCCACTTTTTTCGCACGAAGATTATCAACACAAAAAGCAGCGAAACGAGAAAGCAAGAAGAAGAGAATCGCAGAAAAGAAAGCGAAACAATACCTCAAATCAAAGCTCAAAACGTTTCTCTGTTTGAGGTAGTTCGTTCGGACTTTTGTTTATTAGCTTTTCGAATCCATTTTGTACGATGTAAGCATCTGAATCTAATGAAATTGGGGTTAGAGGGGTTCGATTGGGATTAGGGTTTGTGGTTGTTATGTGTTGATTTTGCTTGCCTTCACAATGGGTGTAGCTTGAACGATCGAGGAGGCTAATGATCTCGTTTTCTTCGGAAAATGAAGAGAAGCTGAGAGAGTTTTCTTTCACATGAGTTTTCTTCTTCTTTTGATAAAGTTTTTTAAGCGTGAGTTTTAAAATGGACAAAGTGCTGCATCAAAGAATACAATCTCCTTTATGTTTTTTCACTGCCCAATGTTAAGTGTCATCAATTAATGGTGACAGTACGTGAGTGGACAAATAAGAGGCGTGTTTCCCCATGTTATTTAGGGCGGTTGACCGATGATACTATTATTTGAATAGTTAGGTCATTTTTGCACGCCGGATATGGTGGAAAGTGAACTAGGTGATTCAATTGGGGTTCTATTCCTGACCCGAATTCAAGTGGTATGGGTTTGGACTTGTGTCTTATTCCTATTATTATACAACCCAGTAAATCTCTTTTATTATTTCGCTGTTATTGGTTTTATATTTCTTTGTTTTATCATCTCTAATTTGTTTTCTTTTAACAACATCAAAAAAAAATCTAAACAATAAATTTATTTTCTTCTAATTAGGTTTATTTAAATATTAATCTCTTTGTTATTGTTTGATTAATTTCTTTTAGATAAAAAAAAACAAAAAAACATTTTCATTGTTTAATTTAATTAAATAGTTTTATTTAATCCGATTAATTAATTTGTTAGTTAATCTAATTAAATATTTCTATTTAATTTGGATTAATTAATCTTTTTTACCTTTGTTCGATTATGTGTGCGGTGAATATTTGCGTATGCTCGATTTCTCCTGGCTTGTGACATGATGATATGATTGCTTGTGTGATTACTTTTGCATTTTTTGACGATAAATTGCTAAGTAAAAAACGAACGCACATTAAGATTAGTCATTTCAAAGATAAACGAAATCTTTGGTCCAACGCCAAATAAACATCCATATGCACTTCACTTCATACACACACGTAAGTCGATCGTTCCTCGATCGCCATCTGCACGAACTTTGCACCTTACACTTTTCTCAACATTTTCCAACTTAACGAATCAACGCATTGCGCTTGTTTTCCATAGCTAGTCTTTAGCTTATTTCCTCAACTTTGCGAGTCGAGCACATTGTGCCTCGCTAACAAAACCAACAAACAAAACTTCCACTTGCATTCACCTTAAAAAACCGAAATGTTACTGTCTTAGATCCAAACCCTTGATCCAACATCAAGCGGTCTTAGGAAACAAAACACTTCAATAAATACGAAGAAAATTGCACGCCACGAGCCTTAAGCGATAGAAAGGGGGATAACGAGCTTTCGTTACTCGCTCCGATTATTTCGGCGCAAGACATTCGTCTTGTTGGACGGAATAAACTATCCATAGTCTTTAGTGCAAATGGACTCTTAAATCCTTTCATCGAAGAAAGGTAATAAAATCAACAACCAATACCCATATCAGGCCGAACTACGAAGCTCTGACTTTCCCATTACACAAGGGAATACGTAGGCACGAGGATCTCAATCCTTACCGAGCCCCTAGGATCAATAAACCCTTTAGTTCAACAAGTAATCATAAGTATAGACATCCTTTCGCGCGTGACAATCTAGATGGTTCCCATCGAGTACGATGGATGTAGGAGGTGCTAATACCTTCCTCCTACATAACCGACTTCCGAACCCCGACAATGGTTTGCGATGACCTTGTTTTATCCCATCTTGGTGGTTTTATCTATATTTTCCATTTCCCTCTTCGGGAATAAATAAAATTAGGTGGCGACTCTCAAGTCAGCCCAGCCGCGACCGCGTTCGCGAGGGATCGTATTTTTCGAGGTACGACACTGAGGAAGCAAAACACTCCTTATACTGCTGAGAATTGCCCCCGTCTGAAGGGAAGCTTCTGCTTGGGGACGACACCCACTCTCTGCTACCTTGCTGGGTGAAATTTCAACTTCCACATGGCTGGGGATGATGGAGGATGTCAATGATAAAGCTTCTTGTTGAAGATAAGAGTTTAAGTTGCCCCTCGTTGGGGATAAGAGATAAATCCTCTAATGTTGGGAATGAGAGATGATGATACCCTTCTGCTCAAGAAACAACCTTCCATTTGCCGCACTACTGGAGAAGGGATTGTCTAATGAGACTTGCTAAGGAATTCTGATCGATGAAGTCCGCCGATGAAACAACTCCTGAAGTACTATGCTGACAATGGCTTTGCTCCTAGCCCTGGGTTGATAAGTTGCCAACTAATCATGAGTGAACAATGGTTCTTTGCAATTTTCAACTCGCCTCAGATTAAGGTCCATCAGAAGTAAATGTCTCAAGAGGATTTTACAGAAAACATGGCATATGAAATGCCTCGGTATCTTCAAACTCTTGGAGAGATTCGTCGGATCTCGAAATAACTGCCCCAAACTGCATGGTCTATGAAAGAAATTTGCCTCGCGGGGATTCATGAAAAACCTCATATCACCGTGAAATATTCTGCCCCAGTATTTTGGACTTTGGATATGTGCTTTGGATTTACCGTCTTCGGGAAAAAGTGACTTCTCATGCTCTTGTGGTGGCCCGCCCCGGTACAAGTCTTGAAGTGATCACCTCTGAATGACTGTGCTTTAAAGAAAACACCCAGATTAACTATTCTTTGAGAGATTGGATCTCAAAGTAATTGCCCCAGTTTGGTTGAAATTTGAATACATGCCTCAGACTAATGGCTCTTTGAGAGATTTGATCTCGAATTGATTGCCCCAGCTTGGCTGAATTTTGAAGATACTGCACGACGTGATTGCCCCAGATTAGTTGGCTCTTACCATGACTGTTGGGAAAGTTCCTACTCAATGGAGTTTTCTTGAAAAGTGCACCTCGATAGATTGTCCTTCGGAAGTTTCATACTTCTCAACTTGGCAAGATTAAGCTTCTGGACTGAAGTTTCGTATGTGAATTTTTATGATGCCAAACAAATGTATGTAAGCAGAAAATGTTTATTTTAAGAATGAAAATTCTAATGCAACACACATGTTAATCTTGAAGTTTTAATGTAAAAAGATGTCGAAAACCTTTATGAGTGAATCACTGGTTAAGATACGACATTATTTTTTTGAATAATAGAAAACATGCATATGCAACACCAACCCAAATCTTTTAGCACAACTCATAGGAGTCAGGAACGCGATCTTGTGGTAGTACGTTCTTGAAATAACCTTGTTTTAGTTAGGACTTTTGAGGGTTGTATCGTGGCCTGGTTCGCGGTTATAGAAATAAAGGATATAGGCTCGAAGTTTATTTGTGCCCACTGTCGCTCCCACCAAATGAAGCCGGGTCAAATGGGGTACAGACGCGAACGGTCGGCGAAAGGGGGATGTGAGGACACACAGGAGTGAACTCACAGGGAATGAAAAGAGTTGCCAACTAGGCATTTTTATCCCGGAGGAAAGGTAATGCTGCATAGACCTAGAAAGATATGGATAAGACGGTTGCGAACCAGAGAGACTGAGAAAGGGGGTTGGTTACAACCTGGGAAGGTATTAGCACCCAGATTGTCCGTCGTACTCGACGGGATCCACGCTTAAAAGATTTGTGTTTCAAAGGGGTAGTGTCAGTGCAATTTGTGTGTAAAAGGGCTGGAAAACAAAATGTACAGGTGTCAGTGTAAAGGAAGTGTGAAGTGTATAAATGATGTGTCAGTGTAAGAACAAGAATGAAATGCTCAAGAATATGAGGCTAAAAGAATAAAGCTGGAAAGAGGGGGAATATACAGAGAATTTTGTTCGATAACTGTTAAGTTATGCCTACGTATCCTCTCGTGCAATGAGGAAGTCAGAACACCGTAGTTCGACCCAAAGAGACTGAAAGATGAATTGACTTGTGAACTGCTTACTAGTCTATGCTCAAGTGTATGACCTGTCTGGCTCAGGTGCAAACTGTCTTGCATTAGACGGAAGAAGCAAGTTCTCGTTTATGAGTGAAGGTGATGAGAAAAGAATCCCGAAGGAGACGATTATTGTCTGTTTTTGAGTTTTCAGTCTTTTATTGCTTTTGAAAGTTTGTCATAAGTTAATGAGCTTAAGCCTAAACCAATGGATTTAGTAAACTCATCACATCTTCCCTCTGATTAGGGGTAATGAGAATACCTTAAGTGTGAAGTCAGCTTCTCACACTTAATCACCTTTGATGTAGGATTAAGATCATTAACCTACTTGTGATTATTTAGATGTTTTTGTTGTTTTTGTTTAGTGTTAAGTAATGAGATTAAGCCATAATCAAAGATTAAACAAACTCATTACACCATCCTAATAGAAGGATAATAGATGAGAGTGTTTAAGCTGAGTAAAGCTCCTCAACTTAATCCATGATTAGGGATTAAACTCATGACAAAATAAAGCCTTTATTAGATGGATTTTAGATAATGGTAAGATGATGAAGTGAATTTTATGATTTGTAAGACAACTTGAGGGGGACTTGTCCATTAACACTAGGGTTAGTCCTTCTTAACCAATTAAGGAAGAATTAGAACCCTAATGCAAGGCCCAAGTTACAAGTGTGAAGTCTTGGTGATTATTATGTGAATTGATTGAAGGATTTAAACACATTAAGGGTTTAACACTTAGGATTAAAGTTATACACTCCATCCTAATAGAAGGATGCAGGCATAAGCTTAATCACAAAGCCTTAAAGCCTTTAGGGTTTAGTCCCTGATTATGAGATGAGGAGAGAAGACTCAATGAGACTCAAAGGTAAAATCTAAATGGGGGACTAAACAAAACCCTAATCATTGTCATGCTTGGTTGTTCCTAAGGTTTGTGAGGTTTACAGGAGAAATCTTCAATGGAGCCACCAAGAAGCAGATGAAAGGAGCAGAGAAGCAAAGTAACTTGCTTCATTTAAGAAGACAAGTCACTTGAGGAAAGAAAGTAAGATGAATAAGAAAGAGCAAGCTCAATCTCAAACACATAACAAAATGCAGCAAGGATGCATAAAAGAGATGAAAAGAAAATGTGAGAAGTGAAGGCAAATTCACTTCTCAAAGTTGCTTACCACTTGAAAAATTAGTGAAGGAAATGCAATGCAATGCAAAATGAGATGAAATGGCATGATGCAAACCAAAACCAGAAGCATATGTGAGATGATAATGATGCTATGAGATGATACAAACATGAAACAAGGCATGGGGATGATCACATGAACATATGGATGCAAGAGAAGCATGCTTAGAACCATGAACATACATGAAAAGTTATGGAATGCAAATGACATACAAAGTGGCAAATGAAAGATGCAATGATCAAACATGCTTCTAATATGTCTTAAGATGTCCAATGAATCAAATGGATGCACAAAATGCTAAGGCAAGTCATGCTATGCAAGCAAATGCAAGATGAATGCAAAAGGAAGCCCAAATTAGGGTTTATGATCAATGCATCAAACAAAAACCAAAATCAGAAGCAATCATCAAGATAAAAAATTGAAAATGCATTCAAAGGAACCCTAATCCTATACAAACTCACTGCCCAAAGGAGGGGTTCTAACTCTTAACCTAATGTAAGTTATGAATTTCCTAAAATTCCTAGGGTTTTAGGGTACCTTAACAAGAAAAATGCCAAACAAATTGAAAATTAAAGATCAAATCATGCCAATTTAATCTCACAAACTACATGCTAAACAAAATGCAATGCAAAAAGAATCAAAGTCCAACTCTCAATGGTTAGGCAGAAATGATTTTTTGAAGTTTGGATCAAAATAATGCCTTGAAATGATTTTAATTCCATGGAAAATTCTCAAAAGACATCATGATCAAAAAAGAAATTTGGTTTGAGGGTTGGACAATGTTTCTAAATGATTATGAAGGTTTCATGAATTTTTTGGTGATTTTTAAATACCTAAAAGTATTTTTAATTAATTAATTCTCATTAATTAATTAAAAATAAACTTTTAAATAATTTAAAAATATTTTTTAATGCAAAAAATAAAAATAAAAATGTTTTTGGTTTCTGAAAATTAATAAAAGTGTGTATAAAAATTTTCAGAATTTTTGAAAAGGTTTTACTATTTTTAAATAAATGGACAAATTAAATGAATAAAAAATAAAATAAAATTGAATTAATGAGAAGTATGCTGAATGAGAGGTCAGGATTGAATCTGGGGAGGGGTTTGTTGACTGCGCGCGCAATCTAAAGGCTGACATTCAAACTTCATTAATCCCAATTAAAAATTAAATAATCTGAATTAATAAAGTCAACTTAAGATTAGGGCAAAATAGAGAGATCCTGGGCGTCCAAATGCGCGCGAGTCAACACATCCAAGGGGAAACATTCAAACTTCATTAAACACAGGGATTAGCCCTAATTATTTTCAGGTGGCCGGAGAAGACCTCCGGTCGTCTTCTCCGGTGGGAATCCCACCTGAAAATCTCTAAAATCCTCAAAACCTCACCAAAATGAAAACTAACTATCCAGAAATCATCCCCATGCCAAACTAAATCAAAACCCCCATTCAAACATCATTTATTCTTCATCAATCAAACGAATCGAAGCCAACCAGTTTTAGGGCAAAAAAATTTCAGACAGTTCATACATGCTGGTTTCTCAGCCATTTTCAAAAGTAAGCACATATTCATGATCAGGGGAGTGCATAGTGTAACACGGTGGGAGAACTGACTTTAGTTATGTTGTGGATAGCAAGAGTCGCCACCGACTTTTATTTTATCCAAAGGAAAGGCATAAAAGAACAGGAAAGACCTTTTAAAAGATTTTTGGGTTCGGGGGGTAGGTTATGTAAAGGGAAGGTGTTAGCACCCTTTACATCCATGGTTATCCATGGGCTCTTAGTTACTTAGCTCACTTTGAATTGTTTTTGAAAATGTGAAGTGTGTGGATAGAAATTTTCATAAGAGTTTGATAATGATCCATGTACGGATGCGTAAAAACTTGTGTTTGAAAATTTGTTTGAAATTTGTTAAGTGTTTGAAAATTTTGAATGAAGTGAGCCGGTAACTATGAGATACCTACCCTAAAGTTTAAGTCTTTCTGTTCTTTATCCTTTAAGTGGTAAGACCATCCCTATTATTAAGGAATAGGTAGTCATTACCTTGGATGTGAGGGACATATGAGGGACATCTGTTTTAATGAAGGCAACTGTGAGGTGTATTAAGCAATTAGGAGGGACTGTCATCATTATTCGAAAAGGGACTTGATCTTTAAAGGTAACCATTAGGGACTTGATGACTTTTCTTTTAAGGGACTTGCTTTATACACCCCACTTGACCTTATAATTAAGCAACATTGAGGGATAACCCTAGAAAGTGCGATGGCGATTTAAAATCGACTTACGTGTGTGAGTTTTTAATTTTATTTATCTTTAATTAAAATGATCTAAATTTGATTTAAAATATAAATACATGTTTACACTCCCTAAATTACTAACCATAGCATAATAAATTAAATATTTACAAAAATTACACCAAGGAGCAATTACAACAATAATTAAAATAAGCAATTAAAATAAATAGCAAATAAATATAAAAGCAAGATATAAGCAAAAATAAATAAATAGGATATAATATAATAAGGGTTAGTAATAATAAGAATTAAAAATAAATAGGGTTAGTGAAATAATAATAATAAGTTTAATAATAAAATAAATGGATTAATAATAATAATAAACAAAATAAAAATTAGAAACTATTAAGAAATATGAACAATTTAATTATAAAATTCTATACAACTCTAAACATAAGAAATTATAATTATAAAATTTAATTATTTTTTTAACCATATATATTATTTTTTTAAAAGAATAAAATTTGAATTATGAGCAAAATTCTAGAAACAATTTAATATTATAAAAAAAAATTTGGTTATAAGCATATTTACAAGATTCAATTATATTAAATATTATATTTACAAAAAATTAATTATATGAATATGTATAATAATTATATTTACAAAATTAAAAAAATAAAAATTAGGTTTTTAATAATTATTTAGGAAAGGTAAACTAGGGTTTCTTAAAATTAGGGTTTGTTAGAAAAATATTTTAGTGTTTATTTTATAATTATAATTTATTTAAACATATATACATTTTACAATTAAAATACATAATAATAAAAATTAATTTTTGAATTTTGAAAACATAATATGTACATTTTATAGTTTAGAAATTATTTTAATATAATATGGAAAATAATAGGAGAGTATAATTTATTATTTAAAGTTATTTTATATAAGATATTAATTAAATTAAAAAAAAACAAAGAAAAAGAATGAGAAAGCAAAAACCTGATGGGGTTGGGGTTTGAACCCAGTCCCTTATGCTTGCCAACAATTGCATACACCACTGGGCCATCAACGCGCAGGCAACAAAGAAGTGAGTTCCATTGGTTTTGTTCTTTGTCCCAAAAAATCCAGGAAAATAAAAGAAACAAAAGGCCTGGGGGAGGATTGAACCCAGGACCTCTTGAATACAAGCAATCACGCATGACCATCCGGCTGGGTGAGCAAATCTGATAATGGTGTGGCAAGAGAACATAATATATGATAATTCATAGTTAACCTGAAAAATAGAAAAAAATAATGGTACAAGACCAGGATTCGAACACAGGTCTTGCAGCCAAACACCAACGCCACTTTCCACTGGACCACACAACATGTGGTGATAAATAACCAGAATAATAAAATAATATTTTAAAACAAAATTTCAAATATGAAATTCGCGCCAAGCCAACTTCATCTTCTTCAGATTTCCTGCGAATCTTGCTGCCTTTTTTCCTGCGAAATTTGTTGCGAGTTCTTCATTGTTTTGAACCTGCGAAAACCAAACATCCACAAAGCAGTACGGTTTCTTTCAATTAATTAGTGTTTTATGATCCTCACAGTCCATACAACATTCCTATGTTCCCAAAATTCATTTATACTTAACGAATTGAAGAACCCTAATTTGAAGGTTCAAACCCTAATCATGGCCGATTGTGATTTAGGCAGTGAAGCTTTGGTTTAATGATCCAGAAACAATCTACATAACACCACAAACAAGATTATGCAAACAAAATTCAATAATATGCAGCAAATTAATGGAATCGAAAAACATATTTTCAAGAACAAGTAAGCTTCGGGTTAAGCATCATGACATGTTTTTGATGCGTATGAGGGATGGTTCATGATCAAGGATGTCCAAGGAAGCTTGCTATGTTCTTGTTTTACCTTCTAATGCCTTGAATCAAAGAATCTGAATGTGAGTTGTGGAGAGGTTTTTGAACAAGGTAAACTTACTCTTGGGCTGTAGAATCCGTGGCTTTGCAATAGGATTATGTTTAGTACTTATAGGTGATTGAATTAGGTCAATAAAATTGATTGATCATGTGGAAAAATTGATATAAAAATATCCAAGTTGATCATGCCTTGAAAATCAAATATTCTTGTATGATGGCTTACTATTTTTGGACCAATCTTATGATTTCATTCCTCTTCAATTCCAATCAACATTTAAGACTTTCTAGAAACTCAATCTCCATCAAATATTACATTTTCATATTTTATTTTTATTTAAAATGATTTTTAATGAATTAAATCAAAATAAATAAAAATAAAATAATAAAAATTCTGATTTTTAATGGTTTGGGTCGTGCATGAGGTCAATGTATGGATTGGGTCATCATTTGGCAAGCCCATTTGGAAGAAATTGGTTTTAGACCTCCTTTTTCATCATAAACCAACTCAAAATTTCCCAACTTTGCAAGGGTACACATCCTTCAATTTTAATGCTATGAGGGTGTTCTTGGACATTTTGGAAATATTGAGGAGTCCTCTAAACAACCCCACTGGTTTCATGTCCATATCATTTACCAATCTCAAGTTATGCCCTTTTGAAGTTGTTGACTTTTTGTTGACTTTCAAAATGACCTATAATGCCTTAGCTCATACCTTCCAAATGAAGCATTTTTGGGCTTGGCTTGTGAGACACAAAGTTGTAGAGAATTCAATTTACTTCAAAATGAGCTTTGAGTGGATACTTGGTGATGAAGTATGTGAAAGTTATGGCTGGTCAAAGTTCAGTTGACTTTTACTGAGGAAACCCTAATTTAGAAACTCCTGATTCTTGATGATCTGGAATCTCCTTGATGAATCATGATCAACCCTTGATCAAATGATGAATTTTACTTCATATACTTGATGTTGGCAAAAAATCATGAAGTTTGACTTTGGTCTGACCACAGTTGACCTCAGTTTGACTTTTTAACTGCATTGACTGATTTTGACTTATCTGATCATCTGACTGAGCAAACTTCTGAGAAAAGTCTTGAAACTTGTCATGGGGGTTATTAAACACATATAAGATGTTATGAAGCTCACTTGAAGTCTTGGAAGTTCATTTAGCCTGATTAAAGTCAAAACCCTAGTTTTGGATGCACTGCTTAGGAGGTGCATTGTCTGAGGAAATTATCAACTCTTATGGCCAATTATGAACTTTGTGAACCTTGTGAACCATCATAAAATGTATTGTAAACCTTATGGGAGGTATTGTGAACCTTGTGAACCTTGTGAACCTTCATGAAGTGACTTGTAGACTTCATGAACCTCATGAAAGGTTATGTAAACATTGTGAATCTTGTGAACCTTGTGAACCTTCAAGAAGTAACTTGTAGACTTCATGAACCTCATGAAAGGTCTTGTAAATGTTGAGAAGCTTGTGAACCTTGTGAACCTTCAAGAAGTGACTTGTAGACTTCATGAACCTCATGAAAGGTTTTGAAAGCATTGTGGAACTTGTGAACCTTGTGAACCTTCATAAAGTAACTTGTAGACTTCATGAACCTCCTGAAAGGTCTTGTAAGTGTTGGGAAACTTGTGAACCTTGTGAACCTTCTTAGAACACAAAGTCCTGTATTGTGAGGGCAAATTTTGGGGTGCAACAGCTGCCCCTGTTCAATTTTCTGAAACCTGAGGGGTTAGATTGGTATGTTTGCCAGTCGTGACCTGGAAGGTTGAAGGGGATTGAACACAAAAGCCCAAAAATTTGCACTCACCAGTGCATAAAGTGGTACAGATGGTTAGTTGAGTATGATTGAGTGGGCTTAAAGATGCCACTTGAAGGAAAATTCTTCAGATACATGTCTTGGAGGATGAAGCAGTCCAAAATATGGAGGTACAGTGATAGTTGTCAGGAGGATGGAGCAGTCCTGAGGCAATGATATGATTTCAGGAGGATAAAGCAATCCTGAGGTAATGAAGCTGTCAAGAGGATAAAGCAGTCCTGAGGTATAAGATGATAGCTTGTCAGGAGGATGAAGCGGTCCTGATGGAATAATGCGTTTTTCAGGAGGATGAAGCAATCCTGATGTAGTAAGAAGCTGTCAGGGGGATAAAGCAACCCTGAGGTAAAGAAGCTGTCAGGGGGATAAAGCAACCCTGAGGTATTTGATAATATGCTTTCAAGAGGATGAAACAATCCTGACGTAATAAAAAGCTATCAGGAGGATGAAGCAATCCTGATGTAGTGAAAAGCTGTCAGGGGGATAAAGCAACCCTGAGGTATTTGATAATATGCTTTCAGGAGGATGAAGCAATCCTGATGTAGCAATGTATTCCCAAGAGAATGAAGCAGTCTTGAGAGATGATGAGTCTTCAGGAGGATTAAGCATTCCTGATGTAATAGGAATTTTCAGGAGGATAAAGCAGTCCTGATGGATGATATGCTTTCAGAAGGATCAAGCAATCCTGATACTCATAAGTTTATTTGCTGGATAATTAACCTGAAACAAGGTAGCATTTGTATAATAATATTAGTTTATGCATTATGTATGCATGTATGATATGATGCACTTAAGTAATGTATTATGTATCTATGGATATGTATGTTATGGTATGATGTAAATGGTGTATGTATGATATGACACTGCCTGAAGCGTCTGGATATCTTTGTATAACAACTGCTGGCCAGGGAAAATAAATCCCGATTCGTCGTTGAAGAATATGAGAAACTCGTTCCCGTCTTGTTTGATAATATATTATACATAACCTCCCGTCTGCTGGGGATAGAAAGGTATATATAACCTCCCGTAGGCTGGGGATAGCAAGGTATGTATAACCTTCGTCTTCGTTTGATAGTAGGGTAGATATAACCTCCGTCTTCGTTCGTCGTACCATTATTGGAAAGTAATTTCCCATATATCTGTATGAGGATAAAAGAGATGGATATAAATTCCAGGGGAGATGAGACTTTATGAAGATGGATTTGTCCTACTGAGGGATTTGTAGCTGTCTTGTTAGAGATGAACCGGCGAAGCTTCGTTGAAATCCTTCCCTCGTTCGTCCTTAGTAAATACTATTACTGCATTTTCATGCATTTCTGGTAAACATCAATCATATTAAGCATTCATGCATTTTTGGTAAACATCAATCATATTCAAAAGCATACATACATTCAAACACAACCGATGGACGTTTCGCTTATGTAAATAGGGTAAAAGTAAAGCTGGATTCAAAAGATGGAATTTATTTATATCAAAAAGTGACCCATACACGGGCAAGTTTGTACAAGGAGACATAAATCCTAGTAAGAGGATTTTGCCATAAAATTTTACAAAAGAGAATCTGCTATGTGGGAAAAAATCCTATTGAGTTTCAATTCTACTATTGCCATTATCTTCAAGTATCTCATCTTCTGCTGTTGAGACGGAAATGATTGGATTGAGCTTTATCTATTCGAACTTGAGTAAGTAGTACCACAACTGGTTGCAGCTTCATGGGTAATTCTAAACGAGACATAGTCATACGCTTTAATCCCTAACTTTTGCCTGGATTGCCCTTTCAGGTTTTCAATCCACCGGGATACCCTTTTTTGCCCAAGCCGCCTTTTCAGGTTTTCGACTTGCCGGGTGTACATCTTTTCATATATATCCCTAATTTTTGCCCAAACCCTTTTGGTTTGCCGGGATGCCCTTATTTTTGCCTAGGCCTGTCAACCTAGCGGGTCTCTCTTTATGCGTAGTATTTTTTAACTATGTCTACGTTTACAGGCTGTGGGAAGTCTTCACCATCCATTGTAGTGAGTATCGTGGCACCTCCTGAGAACACTGTCTTGACTACAAATGGTCCTTCATATGTTGGAGTCCACTTGCCCCTAGGATCACCCTGTGGTAATATGATACGCTTGATTACCAAGTCACCAGCCTGATATACCTTTGGCTTAACCTTCTTGTTAAAAGCTTTGATCATACGTTTCTGGTACATCTGGCCATGACAAACTGCTGCTAACCTCTTCTCATCAATCAAATTTATCTGGTCAAGTCGAGTCTGAATCCACTCATCTTCATCCAAGCCTGCATCCTTCATAATTCTTAAGGAGGGAATCTGAACTTCAATGGGAAGAACTGCTTCCATACCATAGACTAAGGAGAATGGGGTTGCCCCTGTTGAAGTACGTATTGTGGTACGATAACCATGAAGAGCAAATGGTAACATCTCATGCCAATCCTTGTAAGTAACAGTCATCTTCTGTACAATCTTTTTAATGTTCTTATTAGCAGCTTCAACTGCCCCATTCATCTTTGGACGATACGGAGAAGAGTTGTGATGCTTAATCTTGAACTGCGTGCAGAGATCAGTAATCATAGTGTTGTTCAGATTAGAGCCATTGTCAGTGATAATCATTTCAGGGATGCCATACCTACATATGAGATTATTCTTAATGAACCGAGCCACAACATTCTTAGTAACAGATGCAAATGAAGCTGCCTCTACCCACTTCGTGAAGTAATCAATAGCAACCAGAATGAAACGATGCCCATTAGAAGCAGTAGGCTTGATCTCACCAATCATATCAATTCCCCACATGGCAAAGGGCCAAGGAGCAGTCAACACATTCAATGGTGATGGAGGTACATGGACTTTATCAGCATAAATTTGACATTTGTGACAAGTTCTGGAGTGTTGATAGCAATCAGCTTCCATGGTAGACCAATAGTAACCTGCTCTCAATATCTTCTTTGCCATAGTATGACCACTAGAATGAGTGCCAAAGATCCCATCATGCATGTCTTCCATAATCTCAGTTGCTTCTTTCTTATCCACACAACGAAGCAGAGTTGAATCATGATTGCGCTTGTACAAAATGCCATTACTCAGGAAGAACTTAGCAGAGAACCTTCTCAAAAATTTCCTATCTTTGACAGATGCCCCTTCAGGGAATTCCTGAGCTTCAATATATCTTTTCACTTCATAGAACCAAGGCTTCTCCTCTGCCCCTTCAGTGTCAATCTCATTGCAGTATGCAGGCTTTTCAAATCTATCAATAGTAATCTTGGGAGCTTCATCATCCCAGCTGATCTCAAACATGGATGCCATGGTGGCTAATGCATCTGCCAACTGATTCTCTCTTCGTGGAATATGTTTAAAAGTAATCTCTCTGAAATGTGGGATCAAAGACAACACATGCTCTCTGTAAGGAATGAGGTTATCATGCTTGGTATCCCAATCTCCTTTAATCTGACTAACTACCAGGGCAGAATCTCCATATACATCAAGGAACTGAATCTTCATATCAACAGCAGCTTTAATACCCAGGATACATGCCTCATACTCAGCCATGTTATTGGTACAATAGAAACAAAGTCTGGCAGTAATCGGGGTATGACAACCTTCAGGGGAACTAATCACAACACCAACACCATTACCAAGTGCATTGGAAGCACCATCAAAAACCATAGTCCATCGGGATCCTTGTTCAGGTCCGTCATATTGTCCAGGTTCTTTGGTAATAATCATAATGTCTTCATCAGGGAACTCAAAACTCATTGACTGGTAATCATCCACTGCTTGATGAGCCAAATGATCAGCAACAACACTTCCCTTAATGGCCTTCTGAGTAGTATATTGTATGTCATATTCTGTCAAGATCATTTGCCATCTTGCAATTCTTCCGGAGAGAGCAGGTTTCTCAAATATGTACTTGATTGGATCCATCTTCGAAATCAACAAGGTAGTATGAGTCAACATATACTGTCTTAGTCGGCGAGCATCCCATGCCAAAGCGCAGCAAGTTTTCTCGAGCAGTGAGTATCTTGTTTCACAATCGGTAAACTTTTTGCTAAGGTAGTATATTGCCTGCTCTTTTCGACCAGACTCGTCATGTTGCCCCAATACACACCCCATTGAGTTGTCTAACACTGTTAAGTACATAATCAAGGGTCTTCCATCGACTGGTGGCATCAAAATTGGAGGTTCTAGCAGATATCTCTTGATTTCATCAAAGGCAGTCTGGGACTCATCATTCCATTCCATCACCTGATCTTTCTTCAACAACTTGAAAATTGGCTCACAGATGGCAGTTAATTGGGAAATAAATCTTTCAATGTAGTTCAATCGTCCCAAGAAACCTCTAACCTCCTTCTCAGTACGGGGAGCTGGCATTTCTCGTATTGCTTTTACTTTTGCAGGATCCACTTCAATACCTTTTCCACTGACAATAAAACCCAAGAGCTTTCCAGATCTAACTCCAAAAGTACACTTGTTTGGGTTCAACCTCAACTTGTATTTCTTAAACCTCTCAAACAATTTATGCAAATGATCAAGATGTTGTTCTTCATTCTGAGATCTGGCTATCATATCATCCACATATACCTCTATCTCATGATGAATCATATCATGAAACAAAGCCACCATAGCACGCTGATATGTTGCCCCTTCATTCTTCAAACCAAATGGCATCACCTTATAGCAAAAGGTGCCCCACTGTGTAACAAATGTTGTCTTCTCCATGTCTTCAGGTGCCATCTTGATTTGATTGTAACCAGAGAAACCATCCATAAAAGAGAATACCTTATACTGAGCAGTGTTGTCTACCAGAACATCAATATGAGGAAGTGGAAAGTCATCTTTGGGGCTAGCCTTGTTCAAATCTCTGTAGTCTACGCACATACGTACCTTACCATCTTTCTTAGGAACTGGTACCACATTTGCAACCCACTGAGGATAGGAAGTCACTGCTAAGAACCCTGCATCAAACTGTTTCATTACCTCTGCTTTGATCTTTTCTGACATCTCAGGACGCATACGACGGACCTTCTGCTTCTTTGGACGACAATCTTCTTTTACTGGTAAACGATGAACCGCGATGTTTGTATCTAACCCTGGCATATCTTCATAAGACCAAGCAAAGATCTCCACATAGTCACGTAACATCTGAATCAACCTGCTCTTGACACTGTCCTCTAAATCAGCCCCTATCTTGACCTCTTTCCTGTTTTTTTCAGTTCCCAGATTCACAACTTCGACTGGCTCTTCATGTGGCTGTATAGCTTTCTCTTCTTGTTGTAATAACCTAGCAAGCTCTACAGGTACTTCACAATCATCCTCATTTCCGTCTTCAGTTTGATAGATCGGATTCTCGAAATTATAATTGGCAATAGTAGAACTGTTATCAACAGGATCCAGAGTGGATGAGGATCTGCATTTTAGTGATGTGGGTGTGTGTAAGAACACATAGCTGATAAAACAAAAAGAAAAGAAAAGAAAGACAAGGAACACAATATTTACGGAAACGAAACGTCCACTGATTTTATTGAATGAAGTATGCAAATGAAATGACAGCCCGTAACAAGCACACCATTGTGCCCCGGGTAAGGCACAAGGCTTGAGAGTTTCAATTGTTCAGAAATTACAAACTTAAAAAACAACACAGTAATAGTATTTACTCCTGACTAAAGGAGAT
Source organism: Lathyrus aphaca (assembly GCA_963966055.1). Classification (NCBI taxonomy): domain Eukaryota; kingdom Viridiplantae; phylum Streptophyta; class Magnoliopsida; order Fabales; family Fabaceae; genus Lathyrus; species Lathyrus aphaca. The sequence continues at coordinate 447,025,014 of OZ014522.1, read as the reverse complement.
AGGGATAACATCTTCAGCTTTCCAATTATTGAGTCCAGCACTCACGATAGGAAAAATCCACGCATCCAAGTTGTAGTCTTCATCTTGATCTCCCACAGCATTGATCTGGTTCTTCACAACCCCTTGATTAGTGATACGAACAGCCCGAGCACGACGAACAGCCTTCTGGAACTCTTCATCCACCACAGCTCTAGCATCATTGAGGGAAGCCATTGCCATTGTTGGAGGTTTTCTGGTGACCACAGGAACTTTCTTCACAACAGGAGGAGCTACATAATCATTAACAACCCAAGGAACCACTTCAAACGTCTGACACGGAGTTTCAATGTATTCACCTTCCATTTCCAGATACTTGAAGGTATTCACATGGCTGACAAAGTATTCTTCTTCTCCATAGACAGTAACAACCTTTCCATCCACCGGATATCTCAACTTTTGGTGCAATGTAGAGGTTACAACACCTGCCCCATGGATCCAGGGACGACCAAGCAGACAAGAGTACGAAGGACGAATATCCATCACAAAAAATGTAGCAGTAAACACCTGGGAGCCAACTTTAATTGGAAGATCAATTTCCCCATGCACTACTCTTCTAGAACCATCAAAAGCCTTTACCACAATATTACTGGGCTTCAGCACAGCATCTTCAGGACTCAACTTGTTCAGGACTTCCTTAGGCAACACATTCAAAGAGGAACCATTGTCTATCAACACATGTGACAGGGTAGTGCCCCTGCATTCAATTGAAATATGCAAGGCCCTGTTATGATCCCTCTTGGCAGGGGTCAAATCAGCATCAGAAAATCCTAACCCATTGTCATAGGTCAGGTGGGCAACACAGTTCTCAAATTGGTCAACAGAAATTGCACTGGGTACATGAGCAGTCTTCAGAAACTTGATCAAGGCTTTTGCATGAGCTTCAGAACATAACAACAAGGACAGTATAGAAATCTTAGAGGGAGTATGCCCCAACTGATCAACAATGTCATAATCACTCTTGCGAATGATTTTCAATACTTCTTCCATCTGCTTAGAGAGATCATCAGCAACTGGCACATCAGTAGATACAGGCTCAATAACAGGACCCTTGCCCCGAGCATCAGTGGTGGAAGTAGCAGCAGGAGCAACTGCATTCTTGGGAGCAACTGGAGGAGAGAAGACTCTTCCACTACGTGTGACCTTACTAGATCCAGCAATATTGTCAACATCAACAGGCACATCAGCTAAGGGCTCTTGCTTAACCCCATGGATGTAAACATCAGATCCATAATGCCAAGGCACAGCTTTGTCAGACGTATACGGGATAGGACCAGGAGTAGTAATAACCACAGGAGCAACTCTGGCTTCAGCAACAACCTTCACAGGACCTTCAGCAGTAATTTTGATTGGACCCTGATGAGTGATTTTAATAGGTCCCTTTGAAGTGATTCTTACCGGTATTTTGTCAACCATGTCAACCTCTTCAACCTTCCTACTTTGCGTAATATGATCTACCATGCTCTCCACAGAGGACGGCCTCCTTTCAAACACTATAGTATACTTATCCATGAGACGTTGAATTCCATCTCTCAATCTGAAGCAACTATCCGGCTTATAAGTACAGTACAAACAATCTTCACGACAACCTGGAAAGAACCCAACTTGTACTAACTTCTTCTTGATAACAGACAATGGTGTGGTCAACTCATCAACTGAATGGATATGCAGATCTTCCTCAATGGCATTGACAGTCTTCTCGTGATTTGGCATTGGGGCAGTAATCACATTTGGAGTACCCGGAGGATCAAACTCAATCTCTCCAGCATCAATCATATCTTGAATTTTGTTCTTCAAGACCCAGCAGTTATTAGTATCATGTCCTTGACAGTTTGAATGGTATGCACACCGTGCATTGGGGTTGTACCTGGGAGAGGTAACATTAGGATTCTGAGGAGCCTCTTTCAAGGTAATGAGTTCAGCCTTCAACAAGTGTTGCAATGCCTGAGCCATTGACATGTTGATCTTCGTGAACTGTCTTCTAGCCCTCTGTTGGTTTCCCTGTGGCTGCTCTGTTGTTGCAGGAGTTGGATTTGAAATATGAACTGCACTAACAGACTGATGCCTTCTGTTACGATCAGGTTGACCATAAACAGCATTGGATTCTTTCTTCCCAGTGGGAGGCTTCTTTGCAGCACCTGATGAAGAAGTACCCACTTGGATCTTACCATTCTTTATAACATTTTCTACTCGCTCTCCTGTCATTATCAACTCAGTGAAGCCAGATGATGAGCTTCCAATGAGATGACTGTAAAACGGACCATTCAGTGTGCACATGAACATATCAACCAGCTCCCTGTCAGTTAAAGGGGGTTGAACTCTTCCAGCTAAGTCTCTCCACTTCTGAGCATACTCCTTAAAACTTTCTTTGGCACCCATAGACATGCCCTGAAGCTGCATGCGAGTAGGGGCTAAGTCAGCATTGTATTGGTACTGCTTATAGAAAGCTTCAGCAAGATCATTCCAGTCTCTGATGTTGGCACTCTCCAACTGATAATACCACTCCAGCTGAGCTCCAGATAAGCTCTCTTGAAAGAAATGGATCCACAACTTTTTATCAGCAGTGTGAGGTTGAATTCTCCTGACATAAGACCTCAGATGCAGCTTGGGACAAGAGATCCCATCATAAACAACAAATGTAGGAACCTTGAAACCAATGGGTATGACTACCCCAGATATCAGACTCAAATCTTCAAAATCCAGCCCAGATGATTTCTGCAACTCCATAGCATCCATTCTATCCACCAGCATCTTGAATTTGTCTTCATTAGGATCATGGTAGTAATTGGCCTCAGAATCAGAGTCCCCCATAGTGTTGTGGAGATTGCCTCCCTCTTTTTCTGATTCCTCAGATTCATAGTCTTCAGCTGGTTCTTTGGTCTTGGCAAGACCTTTGAACCTTCTTCCCATGTTGATCAAACCGGCTGACCTTCTAGTCTTCTTAGTCTTCTTGGCCAGCAGTGCCTTCAATTCATCCTGCCCCTTGGACAGGTTCAAGATCAGCTCTTGGAACTGCGCATTTTGTGCCTGGAGATCCTTAACTGATTGTTCAAGAGCCATTGCTGAAATAAACAGACGAGAAGATGAGAAACCTGTGCACAATTATAAACCTGTGATGCAATGAAATGATATGGGAATGCATATGCAATGTTTTCAAGGACCGTAGGATTTAAATTTGCTTAGACAAACACGAAAGTAAACTTTTATTAGTAATAACTTTGTTTTGCCTTTTAGGCTTACAAAAAATGAAATGAAATAAATACAAAAGATGGGGTTTTAAGTCTCCCATGGACGTTTCCTCTTTGTATTGAGGTATGAGTTGAGGTTACGCTCCTCGTGAAGTTGCTTAGTTAGTTCCAGGATTTTTCTTGGCTTGCTTTGTAATGAGCCTCGAAAGTATCCCTTTGCTCTTTCAGTTGGATCCATGATCTCTGCAAGTCTCCCATATCAGTAGGCATGTCTGGGTGAAGGATGGTATAAGCTGTGTCTCCTTCAGCAACAGGTTCCATGGTAACTGGTAGGACGGCATGATATGGCATCATGAGAGTCTGAGCACAAGATCGTACCCATCTGAGATAAGCCTCCATAGGAATAGTGTACTTAGGCTCCAGTGTCTTGCTGTCAACCCTGTTTACTTTTCCCCATGCTCGTATGAATCTCTGACGGTAACCCTGATGATCATTATCATAATCAAACACAATGCCCTGAATCAACATGTCATGTGGACCATCACTCCGGGTGTAACCAAACTGTCGTAAAGCTAGAGAGGGGTTGTAGGTGATGCCTCCCCTTATGCCTAGAAGTGGCACATTAGGAAACTCCCCACAACGGTCAATGATGGTGACATTCTCCATAGATCTGGAGCACCAATGGATATCTGAGTGAGAAAGTGACATGATCCTCTTGGACCATCTGAACCCTTGCTCATTCTTCATTACTGAGAGAGGAAGGTGAGAAATAAACCACCTAGAAAGCAAAGGTATGCAGCACATCAAAGTTCCTCTTGCCCTTGTAGTACGGGTATGAAGAGAATGTAGGATGTCTCCAAGCAATGTAGGCACTGGATTGTGACTCAGGAAAATGTTGATGGCATGAACATCTATGAACTGATCTGGATTGGGGAACAATACTAAGCCATATATCAGCAAGGCTAAGATCTCCTCAAAAGCATCATAGCTCATGGCCTTCAAGAACAACTGAGCCTTCTCTATCAACACCTTGGCAAGAATACCCTTGACTCCACTTCTCGTCTCTAGAACAATGTCAGACTTCTTCAGATGTAGAGCTGCAGCAATAACTTCTGGTTTAAGCTCCTTCTCTAAGCCTGTGAAGGGTCTTTGATCAAGAACAGGTATACCTAGGAGTTTAGAGAACTCCTCATTGGTTGGAACCAGCTGATAATCAGGGAATGTAAAGCAGTGGTGCTTAGGGTCAAAGAACTGAAACAGGACACTCATCATGTCTTCATTGAACCCTGAAGTGACTAGATCCAATAGGTGACCATGTCTCTTGATGAACTGGGAATGATCAGACACTTGAGAAACCAACTCTTTAAGCTTGGCAGGTATGCCCACAAAGTTGATCCTGATGCTATTTCTACGAGCAGAAGCCATGACCTACAACAAAGAACAAAGATAAATCCCTTGGTCCTTGAAATGGTTAGTGAAAATGCTATGCTTATGATGCATGATGATGTCATGATGTTATGTTCAATCACAAACATGTGGCACACACAAACAAGTCACATCATAGCCCTAGGTTTAAAGGCTTGCATGAGGTTCAAAGGTAAGTACCCTCCCCTGAAGTTAGTTGGTTCATCCTGTCCTACAAAAGTAACCAGGTTCTAAGGGATCTCAATATCATTGATCCTTCACAAGGGTGGTTGTTCAGTAGGCAACTTGCTTGCCAACCAAAACCCTCCAAGTTTAGAATCTCAATGAGCGTAGTATCGAGTATCAACCAACTTCAGTCTGCACCAAAGCCGGTTATATCACTACTTTCTAAAGGCCAAGATGGGATAACTAGCGTTCTAGAAGTTAGTTAGTGCATTGACAACATATGGCAGCCTCATATTATCCTCAACTTGACTTAAGGAACATAAGCACCAACCAAGAAGTCACACTAACTATGGCCACCAGATCAACCATATCGATATACATCGTACAGTTTCCTTGGTCTATTGCCATTTACCTAAGGTAAACTAGATCCGAGTTAGGATCTTTCACACATGAGAGCCCCAACAAGTAAAGTAAAGCAAACAAAGCAAACAAATTTAAAGTGATCTAATTCCTAAGGGTACCCCTCTTAAATTTAAATCCCCAGCAGAGTCGCCAGTTCTGTAACACGGTGGGAGAACTGACTTTAGTTATGTTGTGGATAGCAAGAGTCGCCACCGACTTTTATTTTATCCAAAGGAAAGGCATAAAAGAACAGGAAAGACCTTTTAAAAGATTTTTGGGTTCGGGGGGTAGGTTATGTAAAGGGAAGGTGTTAGTACCCTTTACATCCATGGTTATCCATGGGCTCTTAGTTACTTAGCTCACTTTGAATTGTTTTTGAAAATGTGAAGTGTGTGGATAGAAATTTTCATAAGAGTTTGATAATGATCCATGTACGGATGCGTAAAAACTTGTGTTTGAAAATTTGTTTGAAATTTGTTAAGTGTTTGAAAATTTTGAATGAAGTGAGCCGGTAACTATGAGATACCTACCCTAAAGTTTAAGTCTTTCTGTTCTTTATCCTTTAAGTGGTAAGACCATCCCTATTATTAAGGAATAGGTAGTCATTACCTTGGATGTGAGGGACATATGAGGGACATCTGTTTTAATGAAGGCAACTGTGAGGTGTATTAAGCAATTAGGAGGGACTGTCATCATTATTCGAAAAGGGACTTGATCTTTAAAGGTAACCATTAGGGACTTGATGACTTTTCTTTTAAGGGACTTGCTTTATACACCCCACTTGACCTTATAATTAAGCAACATTGAGGGATAACCCTAGAAAGTGCGATGGCGATTTAAAATCGACTTACGTGTGTGAGTTTTTAATTTTATTTATCTTTAATTAAAATGATCTAAATTTGATTTTAAATATAAATACATGTTTACACTCCCTAAATTACTAACCATAGCATAATAAATTAAATATTTACAAAAATTACACCAAGGAGCAATTACAACAATAATTAAAATAAGCAATTAAAATAAATAGCAAATAAATATAAAAGCAAGATATAAGCAAAAATAAATAAATAGGATATAATATAATAAGGGTTAGTAATAATAAGAATTAAAAATAAATAGGGTTAGTGAAATAATAATAATAAGTTTAATAATAAAATAAATGGATTAATAATTATAATAAACAAAATAAAAATTAGAAACTATTAAGAAATATGAACAATTTAATTATAAAATTCTATACAACTCTAAACATAAGAAATTATAATTATAAAATTTAATTATTTTTTTAACCATATATTTTTTTTTAAAAGAATAAAATTTGAATTATGAGCAAAATTCTAGAAACAATTTAATATTATAAAAAAAAATTTGGTTATAAGCATATTTACAAGATTCAATTATATTAAATATTATATTTACAAAAAATTAATTATATGAATATGTATAATAATTATATTTACAAAATTAAAAAAATAAAAATTAGGTTTTTAATAATTATTTAGGAAAGGTAAACTAGGGTTTCTTAAAATTAGGGTTTGTTAGAAAAATATTTTAGTGTTTATTTTATAATTATAATTTATTTAAATAATACATATATACATTTTACAATTAAAATACATAATAATAAAAATTAATTTTTGAATTTTGAAAACATAATATGTACATTTTATAGTTTAGAAATTATTTTAATATAATATGGAAAATAATAGGAGAGTATAATTTATTATTTAAAGTTATTTTATATAAGATATTAATTAAATTAAAAAAAAAACAAAGAAAAAGAATGAGAAAGCAAAAACCTGATGGGGCTGGGGTTTGAACCCAGTCCCTTATGCTTGCCAACAATTGCATACACCACTGGGCCATCAACGCGCAGGCAGCAAAGAAGTGAGTTCCATTGGTTTTGTTCTTTGTCCCAAAAAATCCAGGAAAATAAAAGAAACAAAAGGCCTGGGGGAGGATTGAACCCAGGACCTCTTGAATACAAGCAAGAACGCATGACCATCCGGCTGGGTGAGCAAATCTGATAATGGTGTGGCAAGAGAACATAATATATGATGATTCATAGTTAACCTGAAAAATAGAAAAAAATAATGGTACAAGACCAGGATTCGAACACAGGTCTTGCAGCCAAACACCAACGCCACTTTCCACTGGACCACACAACATGTGGTGATAAATAACCAGAATAATAAAATAATATTTTAAAACAAAATTTCAAATATGAAATTCGCGCCAAGCCAACTTCATCTTCTTCAGATTTCCTGCGAATCTTGCTGCCTTTTTTCCTGCGAAATTTGTTGCGAGTTCTTCATTGTTTTGAACCTGCGAAAACCAAACATCCACAAAGCAGTACGGTTTCTTTCAATTAATTAGTGTTTTATGATCCTCACAGTCCATACAACATTCCTATGTTCCCAAAATTCATTTATACTTAACGAATTGAAGAACCCTAATTTGAAGGTTCAAACCCTAATCATGGCCGATTGTGATTTAGGCAGTGAAGCTTTGGTTTAATGATCCAGAAACAATCTACATAACACCACAAACAAGATTATGCAAACAAAATTCAATAATATGCAGCAAATTAATGGAATCGAAAAACATATTTTCAAGAACAAGTAAGCTTCGGGTTAAGCATCATGACATGTTTTTGATGCGTATGAGGGATGGTTCATGATCAAGGATGTCCAAGGAAGCTTGCTATGTTCTTGTTTTACCTTCTAATGCCTTGAATCAAAGAATCTGAATGTGAGTTGTGGAGAGGTTTTTGAACAAGGTAAACTTACTCTTGGGCTGTAGAATCCGTGGCTTTGCAATAGGATTATGTTTAGTACTTATAGGTGATTGAATTAGGTCAATAAAATTGATTGATCATGTGGAAAAATTGATATAAAAATATCCAAGTTGATCATGCCTTGAAAATCAAATATTCTTGTATGATGGCTTACTATTTTTGGACCAATCTTATGATTTCATTCCTCTTCAATTCCAATCAACATTTAAGACTTTCTAGAAACTCAATCTCCATCAAATATTACATTTTCATATTTTATTTTTATTTAAAATGATTTTTAATGAATTAAATCAAAATAAATAAAAATAAAATAATAAAAATTCTGATTTTTAATGGTTTGGGTCGTGCATGAGGTCAATGTATGGATTGGGTCATCATTTGGCAAGCCCATTTGGAAGAAATTGGTTTTAGACCTCCTTTTTCATCATAAACCAACTCAAAATTTCCCAACTTTGCAAGGGTACACATCCTTCAATTTTAATGCTATGAGGGTGTTCTTGGACATTTTGGAAATATTGAGGAGTCCTCTAAACAACCCCACTGGTTTCATGTCCATATCATTTACCAATCTCAAGTTATGCCCTTTTGAAGTTGTTGACTTTTTGTTGACTTTCAAAATGACCTATAATGCCTTAGCTCATACCTTCCAAATGAAGCATTTTTGGGCTTGGCTTGTGAGACACAAAGTTGTAGAGAATTCAATTTACTTCAAAATGAGCTTTGAGTGGATACTTGGTGATGAAGTATGTGAAAGTTATGGCTGGTCAAAGTTCAGTTGACTTTTACTGAGGAAACCCTAATTTAGAAACTCCTGATTCTTGATGATCTGGAATCTCCTTGATGAATCATGATCAACCCTTGATCAAATGATGAATTTTACTTCATATACTTGATGTTGGCAAAAAATCATGAAGTTTGACTTTGGTCTGACCACAGTTGACCTCAGTTTGACTTTTTAACTGCATTGACTGATTTTGACTTATCTGATCATCTGACTGAGCAAACTTCTGAGAAAAGTCTTGAAACTTGTCATGGGGGTTATTAAACACATATAAGATGTTATGAAGCTCACTTGAAGTCTTGGAAGTTCATTTAGCCTGATTAAAGTCAAAACCCTAGTTTTGGATGCACTGCTTAGGAGGTGCATTGTCTGAGGAAATTATCAACTCTTATGGCCAATTATGAACTTTGTGAACCTTGTGAACCATCATAAAATGTCTTGTAAACCTTATGGGAGGTATTGTGAACCTTGTGAACCTTGTGAACCTTCATGAAGTGACTTGTAGACTTCATGAACCTCATGAAAGGTTATGTAAACATTGTGAATCTTGTGAACCTTGTGAACCTTCAAGAAGTAACTTGTAGACTTCATGAACCTCATGAAAGGTCTTGTAAATGTTGAGAAGCTTGTGAACCTTGTGAACCTTCAAGAAGTGACTTGTAGACTTCATGAACCTCATGAAAGGTTTTGAAAGCATTGTGGAACTTGTGAACCTTGTGAACCTTCATAAAGTAACTTGTAGACTTCATGAACCTCCTGAAAGGTCTTGTAAGTGTTGGGAAACTTGTGAACCTTGTGAACCTTCTTAGAACACAAAGTCCTGTATTGTGAGGGCAAATTTTGGGGTGCAACAGCTGCCCCTGTTCAATTTTCTGAAACCTGAGGGGTTAGATTGGTATGTTTGCCAGTCGTGACCTGGAAGGTTGAAGGGGATTGAACACAAAAGCCCAAAAATTTGCACTCACCAGTGCATAAAGTGGTACAGATGGTTAGTTGAGTATGATTGAGTGGGCTTAAAGATGCCACTTGAAGGAAAATTCTTCAGATACATGTCTTGGAGGATGAAGCAGTCCAAAATATGGAGGTACAGTGATAGTTGTCAGGAGGATGGAGCAGTCCTGAGGCAATGATATGATTTCAGGAGGATAAAGCAATCCTGAGGTAATGAAGCTGTCAAGAGGATAAAGCAGTCCTGAGGTATAAGATGATAGCTTGTCAGGAGGATGAAGCGGTCCTGATGGAATAATGCGTTTTTCAGGAGGATGAAGCAATCCTGATGTAGTAAGAAGCTGTCAGGGGGATAAAGCAACCCTGAGGTAAAGAAGCTGTCAGGGGGATAAAGCAACCCTGAGGTATTTGATAATATGCTTTCAAGAGGATGAAACAATCCTGACGTAATAAAAAGCTATCAGGAGGATGAAGCAATCCTGATGTAGTGAAAAGCTGTCAGGGGGATAAAGCAACCCTGAGGTATTTGATAATATGCTTTCAGGAGGATGAAGCAATCCTGATGTAGCAATGTATTCCCAAGAGAATGAAGCAGTCTTGAGAGATGATGAGTCTTCAGGAGGATTAAGCATTCCTGATGTAATAGGAATTTTCAGGAGGATAAAGCAGTCCTGATGGATGATATGCTTTCAGAAGGATCAAGCAATCCTGATACTCATAAGTTTATTTGCTGGATAATTAACCTGAAACAAGGTAGCATTTGTATAATAATATTAGTTTATGCATTATGTATGCATGTATGATATGATGCACTTAAGTAATGTATTATGTATCTATGGATATGTATGTTATGGTATGATGTAAATGGTGTATGTATGATATGACACTGCCTGAAGCGTCTGGATATCTTTGTATAACAACTGCTGGCCAGGGAAAATAAATCCCGATTCGTCGTTGAAGAATATGAGAAACTCGTTCCCGTCTTGTTTGATAATATATTATACATAACCTCCCGTCTGCTGGGGATAGAAAGGTATATATAACCTCCCGTAGGCTGGGGATAGCAAGGTATGTATAACCTTCGTCTTCGTTTGATAGTAGGGTAGATATAACCTCCGTCTTCGTTCGTCGTACCATTATTGGAAAGTAATTTCCCATATATCTGTATGAGGATAAAAGAGATGGATATAAATTCCAGGGGAGATGAGACTTTATGAAGATGGATTTGTCCTACTGAGGGATTTGTAGCTGTCTTGTTAGAGATGAACCGGCGAAGCTTCGTTGAAATCCTTCCCTCGTTCGTCCTTAGTAAATACTATTACTGCATTTTCATGCATTTCTGGTAAACATCAATCATATTAAGCATTCATGCATTTTTGGTAAACATCAATCATATTCAAAAGCATACATACATTCAAACACAACCGATGGACGTTTCGCTTATGTAAATAGGGTAAAAGTAAATCTGGATTCAAAAGATGGAATTTATTTATATCAAAAAGTGACCCATACACGGGCAAGTTTGTACAAGGAGACATAAATCCTAGTAAGAGGATTTTGCCATAAAATTTTACAAAAGAGAATCTGCTATGTGGGAAAAAATCCTATTGAGTTTCAATTCTACTATTGCCATTATCTTCAAGTATCTCATCTTCTGCTGTTGAGACGGAAATGATTGGATTGAGCTTTATCTATTCGAACTTGAGTAAGTAGTACCACAACTGGTTGCAGCTTCATGGGTAATTCTAAACGAGACATAGTCATACGCTTTAATCCCTAACTTTTGCCTGGATTGCCCTTTCAGGTTTTCAATCCACCGGGATACCCTTTTTTGCCCAAGCCGCCTTTTCAGGTTTTCGACTTGCCGGGTGTACATCTTTTCATATATATCCCTAATTTTTGCCCAAACCCTTTTGGTTTGTCGGGATGCCCTTATTTTTGCCTAGGCCTGTCAACCTAGCGGGTCTCTCTTTATGCGTAGTATTTTTTAACTATGTCTACGTTTACAGGCTGTGGGAAGTCTTCACCATCCATTGTAGTGAGTATCGTGGCACCTCCTGAGAACACTGTCTTGACTACAAATGGTCCTTCATATGTTGGAGTCCACTTGCCCCTAGGATCACCCTGTGGTAATATGATACGCTTGATTACCAAGTCACCAGCCTGATATACCTTTGGCTTAACCTTCTTGTTAAAAGCTTTGATCATACGTTTCTGGTACATCTGGCCATGACAAACTGCTGCTAACCTCTTCTCATCAATCAAATTTATCTGGTCAAGTCGAGTCTGAATCCACTCATCTTCATCCAAGCCTGCATCCTTCATAATTCTTAAGGAGGGAATCTGAACTTCAATGGGAAGAACTGCTTCCATACCATAGACTAAGGAGAATGGGGTTGCCCCTGTTGAAGTACGTATTGTGGTACGATAACCATGAAGAGCAAATGGTAACATCTCATGCCAATCCTTGTAAGTAACAGTCATCTTCTGTACAATCTTTTTAATGTTCTTATTAGCAGCTTCAACTGCCCCATTCATCTTTGGACGATACGGAGAAGAGTTGTGATGCTTAATCTTGAACTGCGTGCAGAGATCAGTAATCATAGTGTTGTTCAGATTAGAGCCATTGTCAGTGATAATCATTTCAGGGATGCCATACCTACATATGAGATTATTCTTAATGAACCGAGCCACAACATTCTTAGTAACAGATGCAAATGAAGCTGCCTCTACCCACTTCGTGAAGTAATCAATAGCAACCAGAATGAAACGATGCCCATTAGAAGCAGTAGGCTTGATCTCACCAATCATATCAATTCCCCACATGGCAAAGGGCCAAGGAGCAGTCAACACATTCAATGGTGATGGAGGTACATGGACTTTATCAGCATAAATTTGACATTTGTGACAAGTTCTGGAGTGTTGATAGCAATCAGCTTCCATGGTAGACCAATAGTAACCTGCTCTCAATATCTTCTTTGCCATAGTATGACCACTAGAATGAGTGCCAAAGATCCCATCATGCATGTCTTCCATAATCTCAGTTGCTTCTTTCTTATCCACACAACGAAGCAGAGTTGAATCATGATTGCGCTTGTACAAAATGCCATTACTCAGGAAGAACTTAGCAGAGAACCTTCTCAAAAATTTCCTATCTTTGACAGATGCCCCTTCAGGGAATTCCTGAGCTTCAATATATCTTTTCACTTCATAGAACCAAGGCTTCTCCTCTGCCCCTTCAGTGTCAATCTCATTGCAGTATGCAGGCTTTTCAAATCTATCAATAGTAATCTTGGGAGCTTCATCATCCCAGCTGATCTCAAACATGGATGCCATGGTGGCTAATGCATCTGCCAACTGATTCTCTCTTCGTGGAATATGTTTAAAAGTAATCTCTCTGAAATGTGGGATCAAAGACAACACATGCTCTCTGTAAGGAATGAGGTTATCATGCTTGGTATCCCAATCTCCTTTAATCTGACTAACTACCAGGGCAGAATCTCCATATACATCAAGGAACTGAATCTTCATATCAACAGCAGCTTTAATACCCAGGATACATGCCTCATACTCAGCCATGTTATTGGTACAATAGAAACAAAGTCTGGCAGTAATCGGGGTATGACAACCTTCAGGGGAACTAATCACAACACCAACACCATTACCAAGTGCATTGGAAGCACCATCAAAAACCATAGTCCATCGGGATCCTTGTTCAGGTCCGTCATATTGTCCAGGTTCTTTGGTAATAATCATAATGTCTTCATCAGGGAACTCAAAACTCATTGACTGGTAATCATCCACTGCTTGATGAGCCAAATGATCAGCAACAACACTTCCCTTAATGGCCTTCTGAGTAGTATATTGTATGTCATATTCTGTCAAGATCATTTGCCATCTTGCAATTCTTCCGGAGAGAGCAGGTTTCTCAAATATGTACTTGATTGGATCCATCTTCGAAATCAACAAGGTAGTATGAGTCAACATATACTGTCTTAGTCGGCGAGCATCCCATGCCAAAGCGCAGCAAGTTTTCTCGAGCAGTGAGTATCTTGTTTCACAATCGGTAAACTTTTTGCTAAGGTAGTATATTGCCTGCTCTTTTCGACCAGACTCGTCATGTTGCCCCAATACACACCCCATTGAGTTGTCTAACACTGTTAAGTACATAATCAAGGGTCTTCCATCGACTGGTGGCATCAAAATTGGAGGTTCTAGCAGATATCTCTTGATTTCATCAAAGGCAGTCTGGGACTCATCATTCCATTCCATCACCTGATCTTTCTTCAACAACTTGAAAATTGGCTCACAGATGGCAGTTAATTGGGAAATAAATCTTTCAATGTAGTTCAATCGTCCCAAGAAACCTCTAACCTCCTTCTCAGTACGGGGAGCTGGCATTTCTCGTATTGCTTTTACTTTTGCAGGATCCACTTCAATACCTTTTCCACTGACAATAAAACCCAAGAGCTTTCCAGATCTAACTCCAAAAGTACACTTGTTTGGGTTCAACCTCAACTTGTATTTCTTAAACCTCTCAAACAATTTATGCAAATGATCAAGATGTTGTTCTTCATTCTGAGATCTGGCTATCATATCATCCACATATACCTCTATCTCATGATGAATCATATCATGAAACAAAGCCACCATAGCACGCTGATATGTTGCCCCTTCATTCTTCAAACCAAATGGCATCACCTTATAGCAAAAGGTGCCCCACTGTGTAACAAATGTTGTCTTCTCCATGTCTTCAGGTGCCATCTTGATTTGATTGTAACCAGAGAAACCATCCATAAAAGAGAATACCTTATACTGAGCAGTGTTGTCTACCAGAACATCAATATGAGGAAGTGGAAAGTCATCTTTGGGGCTAGCCTTGTTCAAATCTCTGTAGTCTACGCACATACGTACCTTACCATCTTTCTTAGGAACTGGTACCACATTTGCAACCCACTGAGGATAGGAAGTCACTGCTAAGAACCCTGCATCAAACTGTTTCATTACCTCTGCTTTGATCTTTTCTGACATCTCAGGACGCATACGACGGACCTTCTGCTTCTTTGGACGACAATCTTCTTTTACTGGTAAACGATGAACCGCGATGTTTGTATCTAACCCTGGCATATCTTCATAAGACCAAGCAAAGATCTCCACATAGTCACGTAACATCTGAATCAACCTGCTCTTGACACTGTCCTCTAAATCAGCCCCTATCTTGACCTCTTTCCTGTTTTTTTCAGTTCCCAGATTCACAACTTCGACTGGCTCTTCATGTGGCTGTATAGCTTTCTCTTCTTGTTGTAATAACCTAGCAAGCTCTACAGGTACTTCACAATCATCCTCATTTCCGTCTTCAGTTTGATAGATCGGATTCTCGAAATTATAATTGGCAATAGTAGAACTGTTATCAACAGGATCCAGAGTGGATGAGGATCTGCATTTTAGTGATGTGGGTGTGTGTAAGAACACATAGCTGATAAAACAAAAAGAAAAGAAAAGAAAGACAAGGAACACAATATTTACGGAAACGAAACGTCCACTGATTTTATTGAATGAAGTATGCAAATGAAATGACAGCCCGTAACAAGCACACCATTGTGCCCCGGGTAAGGCACAAGGCTTGAGAGTTTCAATTGTTCAGAAATTACAAACTTAAAAAACAACACAGTAATAGTATTTACTCCTGACTAAAGGAGATAGGGATAACATCTTCAGCTTTCCAATTATTGAGTCCAGCACTCACGATAGGAAAAATCCACGCATCCAAGTTGTAGTCTTCATCTTGATCTCCCACAGCATTGATCTGGTTCTTCACAACCCCTTGATTAGTGATACGAACAGCCCGAGCACGACGAACAGCCTTCTGGGACTCTTCATCCACCACAGCTCTAGCATCATTGAGGGAAGCCATTGCCATTGTTGGAGGTTTTCTGGTGACCACAGGAACTTTCTTCACAACAGGAGGAGCTACATAATCATTAACAACCCAAGGAACCACTTCAAACGTCTGACACGGAGTTTCAATGTATTCACCTTCCATTTCCAGATACTTGAAGGTATTCACATGGCTGACAAAGTATTCTTCTTCTCCATAGACAGTAACAACCTTTCCATCCACCGGATATCTCAACTTTTGGTGCAATGTAGAGGTTACAACACCTGCCCCATGGATCCAGGGACGACCAAGCAGACAAGAGTACGAAGGACGAATATCCATCACAAAAAATGTAGCAGTAAACACCTGGGAGCCAACTTTAATTGGAAGATCAATTTCCCCATGCACTACTCTTCTAGAACCATCAAAAGCCTTTACCACAATATTACTGGGCTTCAGCACAGCATCTTCAGGACTCAACTTGTTCAGGACTTCCTTAGGCAACACATTCAAAGAGGAACCATTGTCTATCAACACATGTGACAGGGTAGTGCCCCTGCATTCAATTGAAATATGCAAGGCCCTGTTATGATCCCTCTTGGCAGGGGTCAAATCAGCATCAGAAAATCCTAACCCATTGTCATAGGTCAGGTGGGCAACACAGTTCTCAAATTGGTCAACAGAAATTGCACTGGGTACATGAGCAGTCTTCAGAAACTTGATCAAGGCTTTTGCATGAGCTTCAGAACATAACAACAAGGACAGTATAGAAATCTTAGAGGGAGTATGCCCCAACTGATCAACAATGTCATAATCACTCTTGCGAATGATTTTCAATACTTCTTCCATCTGCTTAGAGAGATCATCAGCAACTGGCACATCAGTAGATACAGGCTCAATAACAGGACCCTTGCCCCGAGCATCAGTGGTGGAAGTAGCAGCAGGAGCAACTGCATTCTTGGGAGCAACTGGAGGAGAGAAGACTCTTCCACTACGTGTGACCTTACTAGATCCAGCAATATTGTCAACATCAACAGGCACATCAGCTAAGGGCTCTTGCTTAACCCCATGGATGTAAACATCAGATCCATAATGCCAAGGCACAGCTTTGTCAGACGTATACGGGATAGGACCAGGAGTAGTAATAACCACAGGAGCAACTCTGGCTTCAGCAACAACCTTCACAGGACCTTCAGCAGTAATTTTGATTGGACCCTGATGAGTGATTTTAATAGGTCCCTTTGAAGTGATTCTTACCGGTATTTTGTCAACCATGTCAACCTCTTCAACCTTCCTACTTTGCGTAATATGATCTACCATGCTCTCCACAGAGGACGGCCTCCTTTCAAACACTATAGTATACTTATCCATGAGACGTTGAATTCCATCTCTCAATCTGAAGCAACTATCCGGCTTATAAGTACAGTACAAACAATCTTCACGACAACCTGGAAAGAACCCAACTTGTACTAACTTCTTCTTGATAACAGACAATGGTGTGGTCAACTCATCAACTGAATGGATATGCAGATCTTCCTCAATGGCATTGACAGTCTTCTCGTGATTTGGCATTGGGGCAGTAATCACATTTGGAGTACCCGGAGGATCAAACTCAATCTCTCCAGCATCAATCATATCTTGAATTTTGTTCTTCAAGACCCAGCAGTTATTAGTATCATGTCCTTGACAGTTTGAATGGTATGCACACCGTGCATTGGGGTTGTACCTGGGAGAGGTAACATTAGGATTCTGAGGAGCCTCTTTCAAGGTAATGAGTTCAGCCTTCAACAAGTGTTGCAATGCCTGAGCCATTGACATGTTGATCTTCGTGAACTGTCTTCTAGCCCTCTGTTGGTTTCCCTGTGGCTGCTCTGTTGTTGCAGGAGTTGGATTTGAAATATGAACTGCACTAACAGACTGATGCCTTCTGTTACGATCAGGTTGACCATAAACAGCATTGGATTCTTTCTTCCCAGTGGGAGGCTTCTTTGCAGCACCTGATGAAGAAGTACCCACTTGGATCTTACCATTCTTTATAACATTTTCTACTCGCTCTCCTGTCATTATCAACTCAGTGAAGCCAGATGATGAGCTTCCAATGAGATGACTGTAAAACGGACCATTCAGTGTGCACATGAACATATCAACCAGCTCCCTGTCAGTTAAAGGGGGTTGAACTCTTCCAGCTAAGTCTCTCCACTTCTGAGCATACTCCTTAAAACTTTCTTTGGCACCCATAGACATGCCCTGAAGCTGCATGCGAGTAGGGGCTAAGTCAGCATTGTATTGGTACTGCTTATAGAAAGCTTCAGCAAGATCATTCCAGTCTCTGATGTTGGCACTCTCCAACTGATAATACCACTCCAGCTGAGCTCCAGATAAGCTCTCTTGAAAGAAATGGATCCACAACTTTTTATCAGCAGTGTGAGGTTGAATTCTCCTGACATAAGACCTCAGATGCAGCTTGGGACAAGAGATCCCATCATAAACAACAAATGTAGGAACCTTGAAACCAATGGGTATGACTACCCCAGATATCAGACTCAAATCTTCAAAATCCAGCCCAGATGATTTCTGCAACTCCATAGCATCCATTCTATCCACCAGCATCTTGAATTTGTCTTCATTAGGATCATGGTAGTAATTGGCCTCAGAATCAGAGTCCCCCATAGTGTTGTGGAGATTGCCTCCCTCTTTTTCTGATTCCTCAGATTCATAGTCTTCAGCTGGTTCTTTGGTCTTGGCAAGACCTTTGAACCTTCTTCCCATGTTGATCAAACCGGCTGACCTTCTAGTCTTCTTAGTCTTCTTGGCCAGCAGTGCCTTCAATTCATCCTGCCCCTTGGACAGGTTCAAGATCAGCTCTTGGAACTGCGCATTTTGTGCCTGGAGATCCTTAACTGATTGTTCAAGAGCCATTGCTGAAATAAACAGACGAGAAGATGAGAAACCTGTGCACAATTATAAACCTGTGATGCAATGAAATGATATGGGAATGCATATGCAATGTTTTCAAGGACCGTAGGATTTAAATTTGCTTAGACAAACACGAAAGTAAACTTTTATTAGTAATAACTTTGTTTTGCCTTTTAGGCTTACAAAAAATGAAATGAAATAAATACAAAAGATGGGGTTTTAAGTCTCCCATGGACGTTTCCTCTTTGTATTGAGGTATGAGTTGAGGTTACGCTCCTCGTGAAGTTGCTTAGTTAGTTCCAGGATTTTTCTTGGCTTGCTTTGTAATGAGCCTCGAAAGTATCCCTTTGCTCTTTCAGTTGGATCCATGATCTCTGCAAGTCTCCCATATCAGTAGGCATGTCTGGGTGAAGGATGGTATAAGCTGTGTCTCCTTCAGCAACAGGTTCCATGGTAACTGGTAGGACGGCATGATATGGCATCATGAGAGTCTGAGCACAAGATCGTACCCATCTGAGATAAGCCTCCATAGGAATAGTGTACTTAGGCTCCAGTGTCTTGCTGTCAACCCTGTTTACTTTTCCCCATGCTCGTATGAATCTCTGACGGTAACCCTGATGATCATTATCATAATCAAACACAATGCCCTGAATCAACATGTCATGTGGACCATCACTCCGGGTGTAACCAAACTGTCGTAAAGCTAGAGAGGGGTTGTAGGTGATGCCTCCCCTTATGCCTAGAAGTGGCACATTAGGAAACTCCCCACAACGGTCAATGATGGTGACATTCTCCATAGATCTGGAGCACCAATGGATATCTGAGTGAGAAAGTGACATGATCCTCTTGGACCATCTGAACCCTTGCTCATTCTTCATTACTGAGAGAGGAAGGTGAGAAATAAACCACCTAGAAAGCAAAGGTATGCAGCACATCAAAGTTCCTCTTGCCCTTGTAGTACGGGTATGAAGAGAATGTAGGATGTCTCCAAGCAATGTAGGCACTGGATTGTGACTCAGGAAAATGTTGATGGCATGAACATCTATGAACTGATCTGGATTGGGGAACAATACTAAGCCATATATCAGCAAGGCTAAGATCTCCTCAAAAGCATCATAGCTCATGGCCTTCAAGAACAACTGAGCCTTCTCTATCAACACCTTGGCAAGAATACCCTTGACTCCACTTCTCGTCTCTAGAACAATGTCAGACTTCTTCAGATGTAGAGCTGCAGCAATAACTTCTGGTTTAAGCTCCTTCTCTAAGCCTGTGAAGGGTCTTTGATCAAGAACAGGTATACCTAGGAGTTTAGAGAACTCCTCATTGGTTGGAACCAGCTGATAATCAGGGAATGTAAAGCAGTGGTGCTTAGGGTCAAAGAACTGAAACAGGACACTCATCATGTCTTCATTGAACCCTGAAGTGACTAGATCCAATAGGTGACCATGTCTCTTGATGAACTGGGAATGATCAGACACTTGAGAAACCAACTCTTTAAGCTTGGCAGGTATGCCCACAAAGTTGATCCTGATGCTATTTCTACGAGCAGAAGCCATGACCTACAACAAAGAACAAAGATAAATCCCTTGGTCCTTGAAATGGTTAGTGAAAATGCTATGCTTATGATGCATGATGATGTCATGATGTTATGTTCAATCACAAACATGTGGCACACACAAACAAGTCACATCATAGCCCTAGGTTTAAAGGCTTGCATGAGGTTCAAAGGTAAGTACCCTCCCCTGAAGTTAGTTGGTTCATCCTGTCCTACAAAAGTAACCAGGTTCTAAGGGATCTCAATATCATTGATCCTTCACAAGGGTGGTTGTTCAGTAGGCAACTTGCTTGCCAACCAAAACCCTCCAAGTTTAGAATCTCAATGAGCGTAGTATCGAGTATCAACCAACTTCAGTCTGCACCAAAGCCGGTTATATCACTACTTTCTAAAGGCCAAGATGGGATAACTAGGGTTCTAGAAGTTAGTTAGTGCATTGACAACATATGGCAGCCTCATATTATCCTCAACTTGACTTAAGGAACATAAGCACCAACCAAGAAGTCACACTAACTATGGCCACCAGATCAACCATATCGATATACATCGTACAGTTTCCTTGGTCTATTGCCATTTACCTAAGGTAAACTAGATCCGAGTTAGGATCTTTCACACATGAGAGCCCCAACAAGTAAAGTAAAGCAAACAAAGCAAACAAATTTAAAGTGATCTAATTCCTAAGGGTACCCCTCTTAAATTTAAATCCCCAGCAGAGTCGCCAGTTCTGTAACACGGTGGGAGAACTGACTTTAGTTATGTTGTGGATAGCAAGAGTCGCCACCGACTTTTATTTTATCCAAAGGAAAGGCATAAAAGAACAGGAAAGACCTTTTAAAAGATTTTTGGGTTCGGGGGGTAGGTTATGTAAAGGGAAGGTGTTAGTACCCTTTACATCCATGGTTATCCATGGGCTCTTAGTTACTTAGCTCACTTTGAATTGTTTTTGAAAATGTGAAGTGTGTGGATAGAAATTTTCATAAGAGTTTGATAATGATCCATGTACGGATGCGTAAAAACTTGTGTTTGAAAATTTGTTTGAAATTTGTTAAGTGTTTGAAAATTTTGAATGAAGTGAGCCGGTAACTATGAGATACCTACCCTAAAGTTTAAGTCTTTCTGTTCTTTATCCTTTAAGTGGTAAGACCATCCCTATTATTAAGGAATAGGTAGTCATTACCTTGGATGTGAGGGACATATGAGGGACATCTGTTTTAATGAAGGCAACTGTGAGGTGTATTAAGCAATTAGGAGGGACTGTCATCATTATTCGAAAAGGGACTTGATCTTTAAAGGTAACCATTAGGGACTTGATGACTTTTCTTTTAAGGGACTTGCTTTATACACCCCACTTGACCTTATAATTAAGCAACATTGAGGGATAACCCTAGAAAGTGCGATGGCGATTTAAAATCGACTTACGTGTGTGAGTTTTTAATTTTATTTATCTTTAATTAAAATGATCTAAATTTGATTTTAAATATAAATACATGTTTACACTCCCTAAATTACTAACCATAGCATAATAAATTAAATATTTACAAAAATTACACCAAGGAGCAATTACAACAATAATTAAAATAAGCAATTAAAATAAATAGCAAATAAATATAAAAGCAAGATATAAGCAAAAATAAATAAATAGGATATAATATAATAAGGGTTAGTAATAATAAGAATTAAAAATAAATAGGGTTAGTGAAATAATAATAATAAGTTTAATAATAAAATAAATGGATTAATAATTATAATAAACAAAATAAAAATTAGAAACTATTAAGAAATATGAACAATTTAATTATAAAATTCTATACAACTCTAAACATAAGAAATTATAATTATAAAATTTAATTATTTTTTTAACCATATATTTTTTTTTAAAAGAATAAAATTTGAATTATGAGCAAAATTCTAGAAACAATTTAATATTATAAAAAAAAATTTGGTTATAAGCATATTTACAAGATTCAATTATATTAAATATTATATTTACAAAAAATTAATTATATGAATATGTATAATAATTATATTTACAAAATTAAAAAAATAAAAATTAGGTTTTTAATAATTATTTAGGAAAGGTAAACTAGGGTTTCTTAAAATTAGGGTTTGTTAGAAAAATATTTTAGTGTTTATTTTATAATTATAATTTATTTAAATAATACATATATACATTTTACAATTAAAATACATAATAATAAAAATTAATTTTTGAATTTTGAAAACATAATATGTACATTTTATAGTTTAGAAATTATTTTAATATAATATGGAAAATAATAGGAGAGTATAATTTATTATTTAAAGTTATTTTATATAAGATATTAATTAAATTAAAAAAAAAACAAAGAAAAAGAATGAGAAAGCAAAAACCTGATGGGGCTGGGGTTTGAACCCAGTCCCTTATGCTTGCCAACAATTGCATACACCACTGGGCCATCAACGCGCAGGCAGCAAAGAAGTGAGTTCCATTGGTTTTGTTCTTTGTCCCAAAAAATCCAGGAAAATAAAAGAAACAAAAGGCCTGGGGGAGGATTGAACCCAGGACCTCTTGAATACAAGCAAGAACGCATGACCATCCGGCTGGGTGAGCAAATCTGATAATGGTGTGGCAAGAGAACATAATATATGATGATTCATAGTTAACCTGAAAAATAGAAAAAAATAATGGTACAAGACCAGGATTCGAACACAGGTCTTGCAGCCAAACACCAACGCCACTTTCCACTGGACCACACAACATGTGGTGATAAATAACCAGAATAATAAAATAATATTTTAAAACAAAATTTCAAATATGAAATTCGCGCCAAGCCAACTTCATCTTCTTCAGATTTCCTGCGAATCTTGCTGCCTTTTTTCCTGCGAAATTTGTTGCGAGTTCTTCATTGTTTTGAACCTGCGAAAACCAAACATCCACAAAGCAGTACGGTTTCTTTCAATTAATTAGTGTTTTATGATCCTCACAGTCCATACAACATTCCTATGTTCCCAAAATTCATTTATACTTAACGAATTGAAGAACCCTAATTTGAAGGTTCAAACCCTAATCATGGCCGATTGTGATTTAGGCAGTGAAGCTTTGGTTTAATGATCCAGAAACAATCTACATAACACCACAAACAAGATTATGCAAACAAAATTCAATAATATGCAGCAAATTAATGGAATCGAAAAACATATTTTCAAGAACAAGTAAGCTTCGGGTTAAGCATCATGACATGTTTTTGATGCGTATGAGGGATGGTTCATGATCAAGGATGTCCAAGGAAGCTTGCTATGTTCTTGTTTTACCTTCTAATGCCTTGAATCAAAGAATCTGAATGTGAGTTGTGGAGAGGTTTTTGAACAAGGTAAACTTACTCTTGGGCTGTAGAATCCGTGGCTTTGCAATAGGATTATGTTTAGTACTTATAGGTGATTGAATTAGGTCAATAAAATTGATTGATCATGTGGAAAAATTGATATAAAAAGATCCAAGTTGATCATGCCTTGAAAATCAAATATTCTTGTATGATGGCTTACTATTTTTGGACCAATCTTATGATTTCATTCCTCTTCAATTCCAATCAACATTTAAGACTTTCTAGAAACTCAATCTCCATCAAATATTACATTTTCATATTTTATTTTTATTTAAAATGATTTTTAATGAATTAAATCAAAATAAATAAAAATAAAATAATAAAAATTCTGATTTTTAATGGTTTGGGTCGTGCATGAGGTCAATGTATGGATTGGGTCATCATTTGGCAAGCCCATTTGGAAGAAATTGGTTTTAGACCTCCTTTTTCATCATAAACCAACTCAAAATTTCCCAACTTTGCAAGGGTACACATCCTTCAATTTTAATGCTATGAGGGTGTTCTTGGACATTTTGGAAAGCTTGAGGAGTCCTCTAAACAACCCCACTGGTTTCATGTCCATATCATTTACCAATCTCAAGTTATGCCCTTTTAAAGTTGTTGACTTTTTGTTGACTTTCAAAATGACCTATAATGCCTTAGCTCATACCTTCCAAATGAAGCATTTTTGGGCTTGGCTTGTGAGACACAAAGTTGTAGAGAATTCAATTTACTTCAAAATGAGCTTTGAGTGGATACTTGGTGATGAAGTATGTGAAAGTTATGGCTGGTCAAAGTTCAGTTGACTTTTACTAAGGAAACCCTAATTTAGAAACTCCTGATTCTTGATGATCTGGAATCTCCTTGATGAATCATGATCAACCCTTGATAAAATGATGAATTTTACTTCATATACTTGATGTTGGCAAAAAAATCATGAAGTTTGACTTTGGTCTGACCACAGTTGACCTCAGTTTGACTTTTTAACTGCATTGACTGATTTTGACTTATCTGATCATCTGACTGAGCAAACTTCTGAGAAAAGTCTTGAAACTTGTCATGGGGGTTATTAAACACATATAATATGTTATGAAGCTCACTTGAAGTCTTGGAAGTTCATTTAGCCTGATTAAAGTCAAAACCCTAGTTTTGGATGCACTGCTTAGGAGGTGCATTGTCTGAGGAAATTGTCAACTCTTATGGCCAATTATGAACTTTGTGAACCTTGTGAACCATCATAAAATGTCTTGTGAACCTTATGGGAGGTATTGTGAACCTTGTGAACCTTGTGAACCTTCATGAAGTGACTTGTAGACTTCATGAACCTCATGAAAGGTTATGTAAACATTGTGAATCTTGTGAACCTTGTGAACCTTCAAGAAGTAACTTGTAGACTTCATGAACCTCATGAAAGGTCTTGTAAATGTTGAGAAGCTTGTGAACCTTGTGAACCTTCAAGAAGTGACTTGTAGACTTCATGAACCTCATGAAAGGTTTTGAAAGCATTGTGGAACTTGTGAACCTTGTGAACCTTCATAAAGTAACTTGTAGACTTCATGAACCTCCTGAAAGGTCTTGTAAGTGTTGGGAAACTTGTGAACCTTGTGAACCTTCTTAGAACACAAAGTCCTGTATTGTGAGGGCAAATTTTGGGGTGCAACAGCTGCCCCTGTTCAATTTTCTGAAACCTGAGGGGTTAGATTGGTATGTTTGCCAGTCGTGACCTGGAAGGTTGAAGGGGATTGAACATAAAAGCCCAAAAATTTGCACTCACCAGTGCATAAAGTGGTACAGATGGTTAGTTGAGTATGATTGAGTGGGCTTAAAGATGCCACTTGAAGGAAAATTCTTCAGATACATGTCTTGGAGGATGAAGCAGTCCAAAATATGGAGGTACAGTGATAGTTGTCAGGAGGATGGAGCAGTCCTGAGGCAATGATATGATTTCAGGAGGATAAAGCAATCCTGAGGTAATGAAGTTGTCAAGAAGATAAAGCAGTCCTGAGGTATAAGATGATAGCTTGTCAGGAGGATGAAGCGGTCCTGATGGAATAATGCGTTTTTCAGGAGGATGAAGCAATCTTGATGTAGTAAGAAGCTGTCAGGGGGATAAAGCAACCCTGAGGTAAGAAGCTGTCAGGGGGATAAAGCAACCCTGAGGTATTTGATAATATGCTTTCAAGAGGATGAAACAATCCTGACGTAATAAAAAGCTATCAGGAGGATGAAGCAATCCTGAGGTAGTGAAAAGCTGTCAGGGGGATAAAGCAACCCTGAGGTATTTGATAATATGCTTTCAGGAGGATGAAGCAATCCTGATGTAGCAATGTATTCCCAAGAGGATGAAGCAGTCTTGAGAGATGATGAGTCTTCAGGAGGATTAAGCATTCCTGATGTAATAGGAATTTTCAGGAGGATAAAGCAGTCCTGATGGATGATATGCTTTCAGGAGGATCAAGCAATCCTGATACTCATAAGTTTATTTGCTGGATAATTAACCTGAAACAAGGTAGCATTTGTATAATAATATTAGTTTATGCATTATGTATGCATGTATGATATGATGCACTTAAGTAATGTATTATGTATCTATGGATATGTATGTTATGGTATGATGTAAATGGTGTATGTATGATATGACACTGCCTGAAGCGTCTGGATATCTTTGTATAACAACTACTGGCCAGGGAAAATAAATCCCGATTCGTCATTGAAGAATATGAGAAACTCGTTCCCGTCTTGTTTGATAATATATTATACATAACCTCCCGTCTGCTGGGGATAGAAAGGTATATATAACCTCCCGTAGGCTGGGGATAGCAAGGTATGTATAACCTTCGTCTTCGTTTGATAGTAGGGTAGATATAACCTCCGTCTTCGTTCGTCGTACCATTATTGGAAAGTAATTTCCCATATATCCGTATGAGGATAAAAGAGATGGATATAAATTCCAGGGGAGATGAGACTTTATGAAGATGGATTTGTCCTACTGAGGGATTTGTAGCTGTCTTGTTAGAGATGAACCGGCGAAGCTTCGTTGAAATCCTTCCCTCGTTCGTCCTTAGTAAATACTATTACTGCATTTTCATGCATTTCTGGTAAACATCAATCATATTAAGCATTCATGCATTTTTGGTAAACATCAATCATATTCAAAAGCATACATACATTCAAACACAACCGATGGACGTTTCGCTTATGTAAATAGGGTAAAAGTAAATCTGGATTCAAAAGATGGAATTTATTTATATCAAAAAGTGACCCATACACGGGCAAGTTTGTACAAGGAGACATAAATCCTAGTAAGAGGATTTTGCCATAAAATTTTACAAAAGAGAATCTGCTATGTGGGAAAAAATCCTATTGAGTTTCAATTCTACTATTGCCATTATCTTCAAGTATCTCATCTTCTGTTGTTGAGACGAAAATGATTGGATTGAGCTTTATTTATTCGAACTTGAGTAAGTAGTACCACAACTGGTTGCAGCTTCATGGGTAATTCTAAACGAGACATAGTCATACGCTTTAATCCCTAACTTTTGCCTGGATTGCCCTTTCAGGTTTTCAATCCACCGGGATACCCTTTTTTGCCCAAGCCGCCTTTTCAGGTTTTCGACTTGCCGGGTGTACATCTTTTCATATATATCCCTAATTTTTGCCCAAACCCTTTTGGTTTGCCGGGATGCCCTTATTTTTGCCTAGGCCTGTCAACCTAGCGGGTCTCTCTTTATGCGTAGTATTTTTTTAACTATGTCTACGTTTACAGGCTGTGGGAAGTCTTCACCATCCATTGTAGTGAGTATCATGGCACCTCCTGAGAACACTGTCTTGACTACAAATGGTCCTTCATATGTTGGAGTCCACTTGCCCCTAGGATCACCCTGTGGTAATATGATACGCTTGATTACCAAGTCACCAGCCTGATATACCTTTGGCTTAACCTTCTTGTTAAAAGCTTTGATCATACGTTTCTGGTACATCTGGCCATGACAAACTGCTGCTAACCTCTTCTCATCAATCAAATTTATCTGGTCAAGTCGAGTCTGAATCCACTCATCTTCATCCAAGCCTGCATCCTTCATAATTCTTAAGGAGGGAATCTGAACTTCAATGGGAAGAACTGCTTCCATACCATAGACTAAGGAGAATGGGGTTGCCCCTGTTGAAGTACGTATTGTGGTACGATAACCATGAAGAGCAAATGGTAACATCTCATGCCAATCCTTGTAAGTAACAGTCATCTTCTGTACAATCTTTTTAATGTTCTTATTAGCAGCTTCAACTGCCCCATTCATCTTTGGACGATACGGAGAAGAGTTGTGATGCTTAATCTTGAACTGCGTGCAGAGATCAGTAATCATAGTGTTGTTCAGATTAGAGCCATTGTCAGTGATAATCCTTTCAGGGATGCCATACCTACATATGAGATTATTCTTAATGAACCGAGCCACAACATTCTTAGTAACAGATGCAAATGAAGCTGCCTCTACCCACTTCGTGAAGTAATCAATAGCAACCAGAATGAAACGATGCCCATTAGAAGCAGTAGGCTTGATCTCACCAATCATATCAATGCCCCACATGGCAAAGGGCCAAGGAGCAGTCAACACATTCAATGGTGATGGAGGTACATAGACTTTATCAGCATAAATTTGACATTTGTGACAAGTTCTGGAGTGTTGATAGCAATCAGCTTCCATGGTAGACCAATAGTAACCTGCTCTCAATATCTTCTTTGCCATAGTATGACCACTAGAATGAGTGCCAAAGATCCCATCATGCATGTCTTCCATAATCTCAGTTGCTTCTTTCTTATCCACACAACGAAGCAGAGTTGAATCATGATTGCGCTTGTACAAAATGTCATTACTCAGGAAGAACTTAGCAGAGAACCTTCTCAAAAATTTCCTATCTTTGACAGATGCCCCTTCAGGGAATTCCTGAGCTTCAATATATCTTTTCACTTAATAGAACCAAGGCTTCTCCTCTGCCCCTTCAGTGTCAATCTCATTGCAGTATGCAGGCTTTTCAAATCTATCAATAGTAATCTTGGGAGCTTCATCATCCCAGTTGATCTCAAACATGGATGCCATGGTGGCTAATGCATCTGTCAACTGATTCTCTCTTCGTGGAATATGTTTAAAAGTAATCTCTCTGAAATGTGGGATCAAAGACAACACATGCTCTCTGTAAGGAATGAGGTTATCATGCTTGGTATCCCAATCTCCTTTAATCTGACTAACTACCAGGGCAGAATCTCCATATACATCAAGGAACTGAATCTTCATATCAACAACAGCTTTAATACCCAGGATACATGCCTCATACTCAGCCATGTTATTGGTACAATAGAAACAAAGTCTGGCAGTAATCGGGGTATGACAACCTTCAGGGGAACTAATCACAACACCAACACCATTACCAAGTGCATTGGAAGCACCATCAAAAACCATAGTCCATCGGGATCCTTGTTCAGGTCCGTCATATTGTCCAGGTTCTTTGGTAATAATCATAATGTCTTCATCAGGGAACTCAAAACTCATTGACTGGTAATCATCCACTGCTTGATGAGCCAAATGATCAGCAACAACACTTCCCTTAATGGCCTTCTGAGTAGTATACTGTATGTCATATTCTGTCAAGATCATTTGCCATCTTGCAATTCTTCCGGAGAGAGCAGGTTTCTCAAATATGTACTTGATTGGATCCATCTTCGAAATCAACAAGGTAGTATGAGTCAACATATACTGTCTTAGTCGGCGAGCATCCCATGCCAAAGCGCAGCAAGTTTTCTCGAGCAGTGAGTATCTTGTTTCACAGTCGGTAAACTTTTTGCTAAGGTAGTATATTGCCTGCTCTTTTCGACCAGACTCGTCATGTTGCCCCAATACACACCCCATTGAGTTGTCTAACACTGTTAAGTACATAATCAAGGGTCTTCCATCGACTGGTGGCATCAAAATTGGAGGTTCTAGCAGATATCTCTTGATTTCATCAAAGGCAGTCTGGCACTCATCATTCCATTCCATCACCTGATCTTTCTTCAACAACTTGAAAATTGGCTCACAGATGGCAGTTAATTGGGAAATAAATCTTTCAATGTAGTTCAATCGTCCCAAGAAACCTCTAACCTCCTTCTCAGTACGGGGAGCTGGCATTTCTCGTATTGCTTTTACTTTTGCAGGATCCACTTCAATACCTTTTCCACTGACAATAAAACCCAAGAGCTTTCCAGATCTAACTCCAAAAGTACACTTGTTTGGGTTCAACCTCAACTTGTATTTCTTCAACCTCTCAAACAATTTATGCAAATGATCAAGATGTTGTTCTTCATTCTGAGATCTGGCTATCATATCATCCACATATACCTCTATCTCATGATGAATCATATCATGAAACAAAGCCACCATAGCACGCTGATATGTTGCCCCTTCATTCTTCAAACCAAATGGCATCACCTTATAGCAAAAGGTGCCCCACTGTGTAAAAAATGTTGTCTTCTCCATGTCTTCAGGTGCCATCTTGATTTGATTGTAACCAGAGAAACCATCCATAAAAGAGAATACCTTATGCTGAGCAGTGTTGTCTACCAGAACATCAATATGAGGAAGTGGAAAGTCATCTTTGGGGCTAGCCTTGTTCAAATCTCTGTAGTCTACGCACATACGTACCTTACCATCTTTCTTAGGAACTGGTACCACATTTGCAACCCACTGAGGATAGGAAGTCACTGCTAAGAACCCTGCATCAAACTGTTTCATTACCTCTGCTTTGATCTTTTCTGACATCTCAGGACGCATACGACGGACCTTCTGCTTCTTTGGACGACAATCTTCTTTTACTGGTAAACGATGAACCGCGATGTTTGTATCTAACCCTGGCATATCTTCATAAGACCAAGCAAAGATCTCCACATAGTCACGTAACATCTGAATCAACCTGCTCTTGACACTGTCCTCTAAATCAGCCCCTATCTTGACCTCTTTCCTGTTTTCTTCAGTTCCCAGATTCACAACTTCGACTGGCTCTTCATGTGGCTGTATAGCTTTCTCTTCTTGTTGTAATAACCTAGCAAGCTCTACAGGTACTTCACAATCATCCTCATTTCCGTCTTCAGTTTGATAGATCGGATTCTCGAAATTATAATTGGCAATAGTAGAACTGTTATCAACAGGATCCAGAGTGGATGAGGATCTGCATTTTAGTGATGTGGGTGTGTGTAAGAACACATAGCTGATAAAACAAAAAGAAAAGAAAAGAAAGACAAGGAACACAATATTTACGGAAACGAAACGTCCACTGATTTTATTGAATGAAGTATGCAAATGAAATGACAGCCCGTAACAAGCACACCATTGTGCCCCGGGTAAGGCACAAGGCTTGAGAGTTTCAATTGTTCAGAAATTACAAACTTAAAAAACAACACAGTAATAGTATTTACTCCTGACTAAAGGAGATAGGGATAACATCTTCAGCTTTCCAATTATTGAGTCCAGCACTCACGGTAGGAAAAATCCACGCATCCAAGTTGTAGTCTTCATCTTGATCTCCCACAGCATTGATCTGGTTCTTCACAACCCCTTGATTAGTGATACGAACAGCCCGAGCACGACGAACAGCCTTCTGGGACTCTTCATCCACCACAGCTCTAGCATCATTGAGGGAAGCCATTGCCATTGTTGGAGGTTTTCTGGTGACCACAGGAACTTTCTTCACAACAGGAGGAGCTACATAATCATTAACAACCCAAGGAACCACTTCAAACGTCTGACACGGAGTTTCAATGTATTCACCTTCCATTTCCAGATACTTGAAGGTATTCACATGGCTGACAAAGTATTCTTCTTCTCCATAGACAGTAACAACCTTTCCATCCACCGGATATCTCAACTTTTGGTGCAATGTAGAGGTTACAACACCTGCCCCATGGATCCAGGGACGACCAAGCAGACAAGAGTACGAAGGACGAATATCCATCACAAAAAATGTAGCAGTAAACACCTGGGAGCCAACTTTAATTGGAAGATCAATTTCCCCATGCACTACTCTTCTAGAACCATCAAAAGCCTTTACCACAATATTACTGGGCTTCAGCACAGAATCTTCAGGACTCAACTTGTTCAGGACTTCCTTATGCAACACATTCAAAGAGGAACCATTGTCTATCAACACATGTGACAGGGTAGTGCCCCTGCATTCAATTGAAATATGCAAGGCCCTGTTATGATCCCTCTTGGCAGGGGTCAAATCAGCATCAGAAAATCCTAACCCATTGTCATAGGTCAGGTGGGCAACACAGTTCTCAAATTGGTCAACAGAAATTGCACTGGGTACATGAGCAGTCTTCAGAAACTTGATCAAGGCTTTTGCATGAGCTTCAGAACATAACAACAAGGACAGTATAGAAATCTTAGAGGGAGTATGCCCCAACTGATCAACAATGTCATAATCACTCTTGCGAATGATTTTCAATACTTCTTCCATCTGCTTAGAGAGATCATCAGCAGCTGGCACATCAGTAGATACAGGCTCAATAACAGGACCCTTGCCCCGAGCATCAGTGGTGGATGTAGCAGCAGGAGCAACTGCATTCTTGGGAGCAACTGGAGGAGAGAAGACTCTTCCACTACGTGTGACCTTACTAGATCCAGCAATATTGTCAACATCAACAGGCACATCAGCTAAGGGCTCTTGCTTAACCCCATGGATGTAAACATCAGATCCATAATACCAAGGCACAGCTTTGTCAGACGTATACGGGATAGGACCAGGAGTAGTAATAACCACAGGAGCAACTCTGGCTTCAGCAACAACCTTCACAGGACCTTCATCAGTAATTTTGATTGGACCCTGATGAGTGATTTTAATAGGTCCCTTTGAAGTGATTCTTACCGGTATTTTGTCAACCATGTTAACCTCTTCAACCTTCCTACTTTGCGTAATATGATCTACCATGCTCTCCACAGAGGACGGCCTCCTTTCAAACACTATAGTATACTTATCCATGAGACGTTGAATTCCATCTCTCAATCTGAAGCAACTATCCGGCTTATAAGTACAGTACAAACAATCTTCACGACAACCTGAAAAGAACCCAGCTTGTACTAACTTCTTCTTGATAACAGACAATGGTGTGGTCAACTCATCAACTGAATGGATATGCAGATCTTCCTCAATGGCATTGACAGTCTTCTCGTGATTTGGCATTGGGGCAGTAATCACATTTGGAGTACCCGGAGGATCAAACTCAATCTCTCCAGCATCAATCATATCTTGAATTTTGTTCTTCAAGACCCAGCAGTTATTAGTATCATGTCCTTGACAGTTTGAATGGTATGCACACCGTGCATTGGGGTTGTACCTGGGAGAGGTAACATTAGGATTCTGAGGAGCCTCTTTCAAGGTAATGAGTTCAGCCTTCAACAAGTGTTGCAATGCCTGAGCCATTGACATGTTGATCTTCGTGAACTGTCTTCTAGCCCTCTGTTGGTTGCCCTGTGGCTGCTCTGTTGTTGCAGGAGTTGGATTTGAAATATGAACTGCACTAACAGACTGATGCCTTCTGTTACGATCAGGTTGACCATAAACAGCATTGGATTCTTTCTTCCCAGTGGGAGGCTTCTTTGCAGCACCTGATGAAGAAGTACCCACTTGGATCTTACCATTCTTTATAACATTTTCTACTCGCTCTCCTGTCATTATCAACTCAGTGAAGCCAGATGATGAGCTTCCAATGAGATGACTGTAAAACGGACCATTCAGTGTGCACATGAACATATCAACCAGCTCCCTGTCAGTTAAAGGGGGTTGAACTCTTCCAGCTAAGTCTCTCCACTTCTGAGCATACTCCTTAAGACTTTCTTTGGCACCCATAGACATGCCCTGAAGCTGCATGCGAGTAGGGGCTAAGTCAGCATTGTATTGGTACTGCTTATAGAAAGCTTCAGCAAGATCATTCCAGTCTCTGATGTTGGCACTCTCCAACTGATAATACCACTCCAGCTGAGCTCCAGATAAGCTCTCTTGAAAGAAATGGATCCACAACTTTTTATCAGCAGTGTGAGGTTGAATTCTCCTGACATAAGACCTCAGATGCAGCTTGGGACAAGAGATCCCATCATAAACAACAAATGTAGGAACCTTGAAACCAATGGGTATGACTACCCCAGATATCAGACTCAAATCTTCAAAATCCAGCCCAGATGATTTCTGCAACTCCATAACATCCATTCTATCCACCAACATCTTGAATTTGTCTTCATTAGGATCATGGTAGTAATTGGCCTCAGAATCAGAGTCCCCCATAGTGTTGTGGAGACTGCCTCCCTCTTTTTTTGATTCCTCAGATTCATAGTCTTCAGCTGGTTCTTTGGTCTTGGCAAGACCTTTGAACCTTCTTCCCATGTTGATCAAACCGGCTGACCTTCTAGTCTTCTTAGTCTTCTTGGCCAGCAGTGCCTTCAATTCATCCTGCCCCTTGGACAGGTTCAAGATCAGCTCTTGGAACTGCGCATTTTGTGCCTGGAGATCCTTAACTGATTGTTCAAGAGCCATTGCTGAAATAAACAGCGAGAAGATGAGAAACCTGTGCACAATTATAAACCTGTGATGCAATGAAATGATATGGGAATGCATATGCAATGTTTTCAAGGACCGTAGGATTTAAATTTGCTTAGACAAACACGAAAGTAAACTTTTATTAGTAATAACTTTGTTTTGCCTTTTAGGCTTACAAAAAATGAAATGAAATAAATACAAAAGATGGGGTTTTAAGTCTCCCATGGACGTTTCCTCTTTGTATTGAGGTATGAGTTGAGGTTACGCTCCTCGTGAAGTTGCTTAGTTAGTTCCAGGAGTTTTTCTTGGCTTGCTTTGTAATGAGCCTCGAAAGTATCCCTTTGCTCTTTCAGTTGGATCCATGATCTCTGCAAGTCTCCCATATCAGTAGGCATGTCTGGGTGAAGGATGGTATAAGCTGTGTCTCCTTCAGCAACAGGTTCCATGGTAATTGGTAGGACGGCATGATATGGCATCATGAGAGTCTGAGCACGAGATCGTACCCATCTGAGATAAGCCTCCATAGGAATAGTGTACTTAGGCTCCAGTGTCTTGCTGTCAACCCTGTTTACTTTTCCCCATGCTCGTATGAATCTCTGACGGTAACCCTGATGATCGTTATCATAATCAAACACAATGCCCTGAATCAACATGTCATGTGGACCATCACTCCGGGTGTAACCAAACTGTCGTAAAGCTAGAGAGGGGTTGTAGGTGATGCCTCCCCTTATGCCTAGAAGTGGCACATTAGGAAACTCCCCACAACGGTCAATGATGGTGACATTCTCCATAGATCTGGAGCACCAATGGATATCTGAGTGAGAAAGTGACATGATCCTCTTGGACCATCTGAACCCTTGCTCATTCTTCATTACTGAGAGAGGAAGGTGAGAAATAAACCACCTAGAAAGCAAAGGTATGCAGCACATCAAAGTTCCTCTTGCCCTTGTAGTACGGGTATGAAGAGAATGTAGGATGTCTCCAAGCAATGTAGGCACTGGATTGTGACTCAGGAAAATGTTGATGGCATGAACATCTATGAACTGATCTGGATTGGGGAACAATACTAAGCCATATATCAGCAAGGCTAAGATCTCCTCAAAAGCATCATAGCTCATGGCCTTCAAGAACAACTGAGCCTTCTCTATCAACACCTTGGCAAGAATACCCTTGACTCCACTTCTCGTCTCTAGAACAATGTCAGACTTCTTCAGATGTAGAGCTGCAGCAATAACTTCTGGTTTAAGCTCCTTCTCTAAGCCTGTGAAGGGTCTTTGATCAAGAACAGGTATACCTAGGAGTTTAGAGAACTCCTCATTGGTTGGAACCAGCTGATAATCAGGGAATGTAAAGCAGTGGTGCTTAGGGTCAAAGAACTGAAACAGGACACTCATCATGTCTTCATTGAACCCTGAAATGACTAGATCCAATAGGTGACCATGTCTCTTGATGAACTGGGAATGATCAGACACTTGAGAAACCAACTCTTTAAGCTTGGCAGGTATGCCCACAAAGTTGATCCTGATGGTGTTTCTACGAGCAGAAGCCATGACCTACAACAAAGAACAAAGATAAATCCCTTGGTCCTTGAAATGGTTAGTGAAAATGCTATGCTTATGATGCATGATGATGTCATGATGTTATGTTCAATCACAAACATGTGGCACACACAAACAAGTCACATCATAGCCCTAGGTTTAAAGGCTTGCATGAGGTTCAAAGGTAAGTACCCTCCCCTGAAGTTAGTTGGTTCATCCTGTTCTACAAAAGTAACCAGGTTCTAAGGGATCTCAATATCATTGATCCTTCACAAGGGTGGTTGTTCAGTAGGCAACTTGCTTGCCAACCAAAATCCTCCAAGTTTAGAATCTCAATGAGCGTAGTATCGAGTATCAACCAACTTCAGTCTGCACCAAAGCCGGTTATATCACTACTTTCTAAAGGCCAAGATGGGATAACTAGGGTTCTAGAAGTTAGTTAGTGCATTGACAACATATGGCAGCCTCATATTATCCTCAACTTGACTTAAGGAACATAAGCACCAACCAAGAAGTCACACTAACTATGGCCACCAGATCAACCATATCGATATACATCGTACAGTTTCCTTGGTCTATTGCCATTTACCTAAGGTACACTAGATCCGAGTTAGGATCTTTCACACATGAGAGCCCCAACA
Source organism: Lathyrus aphaca (assembly GCA_963966055.1). NCBI lineage: Eukaryota > Viridiplantae > Streptophyta > Magnoliopsida > Fabales > Fabaceae > Lathyrus > Lathyrus aphaca. The sequence continues at coordinate 446,988,843 of OZ014522.1, read as the reverse complement.
AGTAAAGTAAAGCAAACAAAGCAAACAAATTTAAAGTGATCTAATTCCTAAGGGTACCCCTCTTAAATTTAAATCCCCAGCAGAGTCGCCAGTTCTGTAACACGGTGGGAGAACTGACTTTAGTTATGTTGCGGATAGCAAGAGTCGCCACCGACTTTTATTTTATCCAAAGGAAAGGCATAAAAGAACAGGAAAGACCTTTTAAAAGATTTTTGGGTCCGGGGGGTAGGTTATGTAAAGGGAAGGTGTTAGCACCCTTTACATCCATGGTTATCCATGGGCTCTTAGTTACTTAGCTCACTTTGAATTGTTTTTGAAAATGTGAAGTGTGTGGATAGAAATTTTCATAAGAGTTTGATAATGATCCATTACGGATGCGTAAAAACTTGTGTTTGAAAATTTGTTTGAAATTTGTTAAGTGTTTGAAAATTTTGAATGAAGTGAGCCGGTAACTATGAGATACCTACCCTAAAGTTTAAGTCTTTCTGTTCTTTATCCTTTAAGTGGTAAGACCATCCCTATTATTAAGGAATAGGTAGTCATTACCTTGGATGTGAGGGACATATGAGGGACATCTGTTTTAATGAAGGCAACTGTGAGGTGTATTAAGCAATTAGGAGGGACTGTCATCATTATTCGAAAAGGGACTTGATCTTTAAAGGTAACCATTATGGACTTGATGACTTTTCTTTTAAGGGACTTGCTTTATACACCCCACTTGACCTTATAATTAAGCAACATTGAGGGATAACCCTAGAAAGTGCGATGGCGATTTAAAATCGACTTACGTGTGTGAGTGTTTAATTTTATTTATCTTTAATTAAAATGATCTAAATTTGATTTTAAATATAAATACATGTTTACACTCCCTAAATTACTAACCATAGCATAATAAATTAAATATTTACAAAAATTACACCAAGGAGCAATTACAACAATAATTAAAATAAGCAATTAAAATAAATAGCAAATAAATATAAAAGCAAGATATAAGCAAAAATAAATAAATAGGATATAATATAATAAGGGTTAGTAATAATAAGAATTAAAAATAAATAGGGTTAGTGAAATAATAATAATAAGTTTAATAATAAAATAAATGGATTAATAATAATAATAAACAAAATAAAAATTAGAAACTATTAAGAAATATGAACAATTTAATTATAAAATTCTATACAACTCTAAACATAAGAAATTATAATTATAAAATTTAATTATTTTTTTAACCATATATTTTTTTTTTAAAAGAATAAAATTTGAATTATGAGAAAAATTCTAGAAACAATTTAATATTATAAAAAAAAAATTTGGTTATAAGCATATTTACAAGATTCAATTATATTAAATATTATATTTACAAAAAATTAATTATATGAATATGTATAATAATTATATTTACAAAATTAAAAAAATAAAAATTAGGTTTTTAATAATTATTTAGGAAAGGTAAACTAGGGTTTCTTAAAATTAGGGTTTGTTAGAAAAATATTTTAGTGTTTATTTTATAATTATAATTTATTTAAATAATACATATATACATTTTACAATTAAAATACATAATAATAAAAATTAATTTTTGAATTTTGAAAACATAATATGTACATTTTATAGTTTAGAAATTATTTTAATATAATATGGAAAATAATAGGAGAGTATAATTTATTATTTAAAGTTATTTTATATAAGATATTAATTAAATTAAAAAAAAGACAAAGAAAAAGAATGAGAAAGCAAAAACCTGATGGGGCTGGGGTTTGAACCCAGTCCCTTATGCTTGCCAACAATTGCATACACCACTGGGCCATCAACGCGCAGGCAGCAAAGAAGTGAGTTCCATTGGTTTTGTTCTTTGTCCCAAAAAATCCAGGAAAATAAAAGAAACAAAAGGCCTGGGGGAGGATTGAACCCATGACCTCTTGAATACAAGCAAGCACGCATGACTATCCGGCTGGGTGAGCAAATCTGATAATGGTGTGGCAAGAGAACATAATATATGATGATTCATAGTTAACCTGAAAAATAGAAAAAAATAATGGTACAAGACCAGGATTCGAACACAGGTCTTGCAGCCAAACACCAACGCCACTTTCCACTGGACCACACAACATGTGGTGATAAATAACCAGAATAATAAAATAATATTTTAAAACAAAATTTCAAATATGAAATTCGCGCCAAGCCAACTTCATCTTCTTCAGATTTCCTGCGAATCTTGCTGCCTTTTTTCCTGCGAAATTTGTTGCGAGTTCTTCATTGTTTTGAACCTGCGAAAACCAAACATCCACAAAGCAGTACGGTTTCTTTCAATTAATTAGTGTTTTATGATCCTCACAGTCCATACAACATTCCTATGTTCCCAAAATTCATTTATACTTAACGAATTGAAGAACCCTATTTGAAGGTTCAAACCCTAATCATGGCCGATTGTGATTTAGGCAGTGAAGCTTTGGTTTAATGATCCAGAAACAATCTACATAACACCACAAACAAGATTATGCAAACAAAATTCAATAATATGCAGCAAATTAATGGAATCGAAAAACATATTTTCAAGAACAAGTAAGCTTCGGGTTAAGCATCATGACATGTTTTTGATGCGTATGAGGGATGGTTCATGATCAAGGATGTCCAAGGAAGCTTGCTATGTTCTTGTTTTACCTTCTAATGCCTTGAATCAAAGAATCCGAATGTGAGTTGTGGAAAGGTTTTTGAACAAGGTAAACTTACTCTTGGGCTGTAGAATCCGTGGCTTTGCAATAGGATTATGTTTAGTACTTATAGGTGATTGAATTAGGTCAATAAAATTGATTGATCATGTGGAAAAATTGATATAAAAAGATCCAAGTTGATCATGCCTTGAAAATCAAATTTTCTTGTATGATGGCTTACTATTTTTGGACCAATCTTATGATTTCATTCCTCTTCAATTCCAATCAACATTTAAGACTTTCTAGAAACTCAATCTCCATCAAATATTACATTTTCATATTTTATTTTTATTTAAAATGATTTTTAATGAATTAAATCAAAATAAATAAAAATAAAATAATAAAAATTCTTATTTTTAATGGTTTGGGTCGTGCATGAGGTCAATGTATGGATTGGGTCATCATTTGGCAAGCCCATTTGGAAGAAATTGGTTTTAGACCTCCTTTTTCATCATAAACCAACTCAAAATTTCCCAACTTTGCAAGGGCACACATCCTTCAATTTTAATGATATGAGGGTGTTCTTGGACATTTTGGAAAGCTTGAGGAGTCCTCTAAACAACCCCACTGGTTTCATATCCATATCATTTACCAATCTCAAGTTATGCCCTTTTGAAGTTGTTGACTTTTTGTTGACTTTCAAAATGACCTATAATGCCTTAGCTCATACCTTCCAAATGAAGCATTTTTGGGATTGGCTTGTGAGACACAAAGTTGTAGAGAATTCAATTTCCTTCAAAATGAGATTTTATTGGATACTTGGTGATGAAGTATGTGAAAGTTATGGCTGGTCAAATTTCAGTTGACTTTTACTAAGGAAACCCTAATTTAGAAACTCCTGATTCTTGATGATCTGGAATCTCCTTGATGAATCATGATAAACCCTTGATCAAATGATGAATTTTACTTCATATACTTGATGTTGGCAAAAAATCATGAAGTTTGACTTTGGTCTGACCACAGTTGACCTCAGTTTGACTTTTTAACTGCATTGACTGATTTTGACTTATCTGATCATCTGACTGAGCAAACTTCTGAGAAAAGTCTTGAAACTTGTCATGGGGGTTCTTAAACACATATAAGATGTTATGAAGCTCACTTGAAGTCTTGGAAGTTCATTTATCCTGATTAAAGTCAAAACCCTAGTTTTGGATGCACTGCTTAGGAGGTGCATTGTCTGAGGAAATTGTCAACTCTTATGGCCAATTATGAACTTTGTGAACCTTGTGAACCATCATAAAATGTCTTGTGAACCTTATGGGAGGTATTGTGAACCTTGTGAACCTTCATGAAGTGACTTGTAGACTTCATGAACCTCATGAAAGGTTATGTAAACATTGTGAATCTTGTGAACCTTGTGAACCTTCAAGAAGTAACTTGTAGACTTCATGAACCTCATGAAAGGTCTTGTAAATGTTGAGAAGCTTGTGAACCTTGTGAACCTTCAAGAAGTGACTTGTAGACTTCATGAACCTCATGAAAGGTTTTGAAATCATTGTGGAACTTGTGAACCTTGTGAACCTTCATAAAGTAACTTGTAGACTTCATGAACCTCCTGAAAGGTCTTGTAAGTGTTGGGAAACTTGTGAACCTTGTGAACCTTCTTAGAACACAAAGTCCTGTATTGTGAGGGCAAATTTTGGGGTGCAACACATAGAAGCTATTAAGAACTTAAAAACATGTTTCTGGAAAAAAGTTTTGAGTTGACTACCTGAACTGAAGCTTTCGATTCAGGAGCTTTCTGGCTGTTTCTTTGGCTCAAATCTACTCCACTGATCCTCCTAAGAAGCTTGCAAGGTTTGTTTGAAGTTTGCAATGGCTGGTTTGAGAGTTTGCTTGAGTTCTGTTCAATGGCAGGTGGTGATCGTGTTTTTGATTCAATGGCTTTCAGGTTGTGGGGAAGGGTGCTTTGTGATCAGGAAGGTGTGTTGAGTTGATTGGTGAAGTTTGTTTGTGTGTTTGTGGCCTGTGTGATGAGTTTCGAAGGCTCTTGCAAATGAAAATGAAAATGAGAATGTTGAGTTATGGAGTGTTTCAGGCTTGCTCCCTTGTTGCTTTGGCTTGCCTTTTGCTTGTATAAACAATTGGGATTGGTCAGAAGATGTGATGTGTGCTTTATTGATTGGTATGGGTCCTTTTGCCAAAATGTCAAAGTTGGTGTAAGATAAGTATGGGCTACTTTCTAGCCAAGGACAAAGGGTGTGTCCTGCGCAGCATGATGAGGGGAGATGCCTAGGGTGGCTCAGCAGGCTAGCCAGCAAGTGGATGATAAACTATGATGAGTTTTGCAACTTGCCTTGCTTTTGATCTTTGTGAAATATCTTGATCCATAGGCCACAAAAGTGAGAAGTTTCTTGGCCCATTATGATTTTTAGGTCTTGCATGATCATGTTGTGAAGTTTAGAAATGCATTTGATGACTTAATTTTCCTTGAGAAGTGAATTTGCAACTTTGCCTCTTTGGTGCATAACTTGAAATTTAGTGATTTTTGCCAACTTTGACAAGTCATAACTTTTGATCCAAAATGAATTAGGTCATGTTCTTGTACTTTTTGAAAAGGGAATGATCCATTCTACAACTTTCATGACCAAAGTTTTTCCATTTGAAGCTTTTTTGAATCAAAAAGTAAAGGTTGAAAAAGTTGCCTAAAATGACAATTTCATTAAAAGTCAAACTTGCCCAAAAAGTCAACTTTGCAAAAGACTTGAAATTCTTCAATTTTGTGAACTTCTAACATCTTCCATGATCAAATAAAGATCATATACAATCAAAATGATGAAGAAAACCCCTTGGTTGGGTCAATGGGGGCCTCAGATGCCCTGATTTTGCACTGACTTGCTTGAAAAGTCAACTCTTGATCAGATGACTTCCCCATGGAATTTCTTCATGAAAATTGATATGCATACTCCCTATACCATATAGAGACCAATAGAAACAATAATGACCAAAAAATTTTGAGTTATGGCCTCTGAAACCAAAACCCTAATTCTAGGTCATCTGTGCAGTCAAACCTGGCTCTGCTTCCATGCCACTTTCAGTTCTTGTGATTCTTTGACATTCTTGACTTTGAGGATATATAATATGATACTTGAACACACATAGGCCTCTTTGAAGTGATTGTTGACCTTTGGAGTGGCTCAAGAAGCTCTTGGATTGCTCAGATCACAAACCCTAGATACAGATGACTTTGAACCAATGCAGTGAATCAAAAATGTGATATGAGATGGTATGATTGAGTTTATGCTTATGAAAATGATCACAAGCCATGGTGTGAATGGGTGAGGGCAAATTTGGGGTGTTTACACCCACCCATCTTTGTGATGTTCTCCATTCCTATGTTCAGCTAGCTTGGCACAAGCGCCCACCTTTCGAAAAGGGTTTTATGATGGTTGCGGAACCAATTACACTAACGATTTAAGCGCCAATCAAGTTGCTGTTTGGAGTTAGTCACCCCTTCGTCTTCCGTGTCTGTATCACACGACTTTGTTCTTTTTCAAGGATCTTTCTTGTGTAATCCTTTTTGTCTTTTGCTTTTGCATTATTTTACTTATCCCTAACTTTTGCTTGGACTGATTCTTGTGAATCTTTGATTGTGAAGTCCAGCGGGATGCCCTAATTTTTGCCTAAGTCGCTTGTTTTTGAGTTTCGGCTTAGCGGGCTTTCTCATTCATTTTTTTTTAATTCTTCTCTTTTTTTTTGAACATATCGTGTGACACTGTTTGTCTTGATTGCTTTGAAAGGGTCGTGACTGTCTCACTTCTTGGTTGTTGAGGAATAACCATTGTGGTCTCCGGTCTTTGGACCTCTTGATTGGGATAACCATTGTGGTTTCTGGTCATTAGACCTCTTGATTTGGTACAATGAAAGGCAATGGATCCTCAGATGTGCACTCCTTTTTGAAATTTGAACGATCGGTCCAACTAACCGACGCCTACCCTACCCCAGGGTTACATGCAAGGGTTTTTTCATGCGAAAAGAAACTCCTACTTCAAGGATCAAATGGGTTGGCGAGGGTCTATCTCCCTTATATCTCCGGTGTTTAGGATTTGAAACAATGCTTGTACATCGTCAACAGGGTCTTTCTCAAAAGCACACAATTATAGTTTTTGCGTTTTAATTTTGTCATCCTCCTTCATAGAGTTTAAGCATAATAGTTGGTATTGCAATGCACATACACAAAATCATGAGTGAATACGAATGGATTACTTCAAGAAAAACATGTGCATTTTATTATGGTTATCATTCAAAAACAAATAAGTTTCATGCATGCATACAAATGTTTAAACAAACAATATAAACTACAAATGAAAATGCAGTAAAAAAGCTGAACATTGCCGTCATTGAGGAGACTTGACTCCGTCTGGACTTATTGCTTTTGAAGATGCCCTTGCAAACTGGGATGCCAATTTGATGAGGAGATTTCAATATATGGGCATACTTCCTGGCATGATGACCTTTGAGCCGATCAAAATTTGAACCTTGTGCCCGAACGCTTCACAGTTGTCAAATGGTATGCCTAAATGCCCTTGAGCGGTACTTGCATATAGCCTTTACATCGTGGTTGCCATTATTGAGGAGGCTTGACTCCGTATGGATATATTGCTCTTGGAAACTTTCAACAGTCAGAAATCTGGATATTCATATCATTACTGTTTTGGTGCCACATCCTCACTTTTACCTGGCGTGAACATAATAGTCTTGGAGTCAATCAAATTCGGGACCTTGTCTTCACCTTTGTCTTTGAAAGACTTGCAATCTTCAATTAAATGGCCAGGTGTCCCAGAATGATAGTAATACTTGGCATTGAAACCCCAAAGGAAGCTTTGTCGGAGATGATCCTGATGTGACTAGCTCAACTAACCTGAATCTGAGCAGATGAGGAAACCCGTTGCGCGTACAACATCAAAATATGATCAAACTTCTTCTCAAGTTGTTCTGGCCTTTACTCTTATGCTCTGCTCCTAGGATTCTCTTGGGAATATAAGGTTGGATGCTGACAAATGACATTTGGAGGGAAGAGGTTGTTGATAAAGTTAATAGATAAGGTTGCTCGCAAAGATCTTGCACGATCTCCTGCCTACGTATCTCCATTGACCAATGGAGAATCAGAGCAGTGTAGTTCCCCTCAATAGGGATGAAAATAGCTTCATTTCCTTGACACCACATTCAGGATTTCCATAACCGGCTTATCTGAGTCTTCATTTGGTTGACTTCCTGTTTCAGCAGTTTCTGGTTCTGAAATAAAGCTTATACCTCTGCCCTAAATGGCCTCAGTTGGGTCTTCCTTTCGGCTACCTCCTCCCGGAGTTGCTTCAAATATATACCTTGATGACTGTGATTAAAGTTGTCCATTATGATGAGAAATCAAGTCAGGAAAAGAATCTGTCTCTGAACACCTGTCAAGAATGCAAGGATGTATGCAAATGCCATGTTCAGTTATTTCTGAGGAATCTATCTGCTTTGATTCAAGTTTTGACACAGAAAAAGTCCAACAACATGATTCAGATATGTGATCCTCGGAAATAACTGAACATGTGTGCAAAAATGCTATGATGTCATGTATGCAACATGCATGTGATCAATGATCTGATGTTGGTGCCGGTGTTGAATAATGAGTCAAGTGTCTGAATAGAATCATAATAGTAGCACCATCTCTGTATAGAACCCCATAACTGAGAACCCAATAACTGTAAAACTGGATCATATAATAGCATAGTCACTGATGGTGTTGAAGTTGAACAACGAGCCAAGTCTGTGGAGAGTCATAATAACAGTCACAATATCAGGGTCACCATGGTAATCACAGTAACAATCTCTCTGAATAGAAATCCCGGATCTCAGAATCAAAGAACCATATAACACCAGATAATATCATAAAACAACACTGGCAAAGCGGGTATGTTGAAGTTTAGGGTTCCTGCAAACCTGTAAACCCCTCCCAATCTCACGGGTGTGATACTCGGGTCAACATCACGGACTCTCAAAGCCGAATAGCAATAATACATTCACCATTTCCGAGAAATGGCTCATGACCAAGTCAGGGAATCGGTTTGGCATTATGTACTACTCAGGGAGGTCTCAGTTAAGTCCGGAAAAACAAGCATCCCTCACAAGTCTCCAGCTTCAAGCACTGAATCGAGAAACAATAGTACATTCATCCCGAAGGGTACAATACTACCGTCATACGAACAGTTTGCTTTAACTAAATTCCTATGAGAGAACCAGGCCATCCTATGCGAGTTCCCAATGGGCCCTCGGATGCAAGTGGGTTTGCCAACAAATGTGGTCTGCGACTGTCATCACTGGAGAGGGTTGTTTCCACTAAGGTTTTCAATGATCGGTCCCTTGACTGCACATAACTATCAAGGTAGCGTATTGCCCCAGAAAGATTCCGGAACCAATACATTCCCGAGAAGGTCGCAAGTCAAGGTGTGGAACTCACTACTACCAACATAGAAAGATGCCATGAAGCCAAAGTGGAACCACTCTAAGTCCTAGGGTACACTCGAGCCCCGGTTACGAGCTCATCTCACAGTAACCCCATCCCACAGAAAAAAATGAAAATCAGCACAGCCAGACAGTCCAGTATAATATGATGCATGGAAAATAAATACTGAAAGCGATAAATAAATGCGGTAAAGTAAAGTTGTAAATAAAAGCTGTAAATGAAAACAGTAAAGCTAAACTAAAGCACACAGCAACAAGCATATAAACACCCAAAGAAACAAAACCAAACAGGTGCTAGGATTGACTCTACAAGGGAAACCGGAAGAATCAGGTTAGTCCCCAGCAGAGTCGCCAGCTGTCACTCCCGGGATTTTCATCCTAGTACAAACGCGAAAGTGGCGCGGAAAGGTTAGAGTCGCCAGCCAGACATTTTTATCCCGAAAGAATGGGAAAGGTAATGTTGCACAAACCTGAGGAAGAAGGAAAGGACAAGGTCCTGCGAACCAAAGATCTGAGTTCGGGAGTCGGTTACGACCTGGGAAGGTATTAGCACCCCAGATCGTCCGTCGTACCCGACGGGATCCACGCTTGCTTGTTTGTTTCAACGGGTGATAAAATAAAGTGTTGCTGAATAAAACTGCTAACTGGGATGGAAATGGGAAATGAGAAAAGGAACTGAAATAAGAGAATGAGAATAAAAAGGGGGAAATGTAGGGAAAATAAAGAATGTGCTCGAACGGGCCCTTCCCCGCTGCCTACGTACCTCACTGGGATAAGGAGGATCAGAGTCGACGTAGTTCGCCTAACCTAGGCGGGAACTATTTGTTTGTGTTTTTTATGCTGGAACTGCGTATGTCTATGCTCAGGTGTTGCAGGCTCGTCTGGTACGAGTGCATTTACCGTCTTGCAAATGAGACAAGTCGTCGCGAGTTCGCGTTGTGAGTGAATGAGATGAGAAAAGAAGTTCTCGTAGGATAGTCGCTTATTATTTGTTTTTGTATTTTAAAAGAAGTGTTTTGAATTTGTTTGTGAACGGTCTTGTACTAAGACCTATCCATCGCGGGAAGTACTTACACCTCGCCCCGAAACAGGACGCGTATAAACACTCCGCAACAAAGTCTCGTTTCGTACAAGATTGTTCGGTTTTTATTAAGTGTTTTATTACTTTTCTTTATGAGACGAGAAAGAATGACTCAAGTTGGAAAAAGGACAAACTAAGGGGACTAAGACACAACCCTAAGTTAATTTGTCATATTTACAAGAGAGGTCTTATGGTTAATGAGGTATTATAATCCTAAGGAAGAAAAGGAAAAGAAGAAAAAAAGAGTTAGAAACTAACTTACTTCCTAAGGAAGTTAAGTTGCTCTAAGAAACAAAAGAGGAACCTATGAACAAAACACAAAGTGCTAAAGCAAAGACAATTAAAATGCATAAGAGATAGGAATGAAGTAATGCTTACCTCAATCTTCCCCCCTACAAAACAAAAGTTAGCATGACAATTCATATTGAAAGTAAAATCAAAGAATGAAAGCGATTAAGTACCATAAACGTCCTAGAACGGAACTAGGGTTCAAAATAAGACCTAAGTCTAAAGGTGAAGGTACCTAAAGGTTACATGACTTCTAAAGTCAGTAGCTACATGATATAGGTCCTTAAGTATGCTAGGATACCTCACAAGATTAAACTATGTCAAACTATGTACAAAAAGTTCACCTAAGTTCACCTAAATGCAAGTTAGGGTTTATGGATGAAATATGAATGCATATGGCTTACAAGCATGAATTAATACATGAAATGAGCATCAAAGTCAGTAGTGAATGCTTATGAATGTAGATGAATGAATATATAATCACGAGTGAAATGGATTAGGCATATGGAGCAATGAGAAGAAGATATGAGAAGAAACGAACAAAAATCGCATAAGATCGCACATGATGAAAGTTAAGGAAGAATGGCATGTGAATATGAATGAAATGATTATAGGTCAGTAGCATACAAGGTATGAGATGCACTTAGAATTCATGAATAGGCATTAATGATTTCCACATAATTGAAGTTATTATTTAGAGGAGAAGAGAAACTAGTTTAGGTTAAGGTTAGTTCACATAAGTATGCACTTTAAAGCACCAAAACAAACCAAATAGGTATGATTAAAAAAGTGGTCTATAACTGGAATTAAAGACATAAAAGTGACCTATAATTAACTCCTAAAATTTACCAAAAATTTCCTCAATCAAATGGCATGAATGCCCTCTTATCATTTAGGTTATGCGACACATAAACACATGAATCAACCTATGATCTAGGTGACATGGAAAAATAGAAAAAATCCTTTAAAAATTATGAAATTAAATCCCTGGAATTATATAGTGATTATCTTACATGGTCAAAAAGGATTCTACAAAATTATGCACCAAAGTGCCAAAACAATTCCTTGATTAGCAAGGTAACAAAGCCTGATCACCAAAAGACAACTCCACAAAGTGGATCAAAAAGAGCACTAAAAATTATGAAAAAAATTCCTAATGAGCATCAAAATGTCACAAATTACAGTGATTAATCACACACAAAAAATAGGTTTCACACCTATGGGGAAAAATCGATTTCGATCCCTTATGCCAAAACACTCCCTTTTGGGACAGCTTGTGATCTAAAATCCGAATTAATTATTAAAACCACCCAAATATGGAAACAAAAAATATTAAAAATTAATTAAGAGTATTAGGATCACTTATGAATTTTTCCAGAATTTTATCCCACCTAAAACTATTTTTAATAATTGCGACGAAACGGGCAAAAAAGTGGATTTTAAGGGGAAGTGAAAGGAAGCGATCCTAATGGTTCGTAACCTAATCCCTAAGTTCCGAAATCGATACATATCATCAAAAATCACAAATAAAACCAGTTCCTCAGGTGGGAGGGATCAATATGCACCTTAAGCTATATGGTCCTTAGCCGCATACAACTATAATGATGCTTAAAAGTGGAGAATCGAAATTACTTACTTGATCGAAGTGACTATTTTTTCACATAAAAGAAATCCAAAAAAACCTCAAGCAAGGTCTTGTAATCCCCATAAGCTAAATAAATGCTTATCTTCCATAATCATTTTGTGAAGTTTTGCCATAATCGAAATCGATCCAAATCGATAAAAAAACGTGAACGCTTACATCCAAAATTGGTTCAAAACAAATAATTAATGTTAATGCAAAAATTCTAATTAAATTAAAAATCAAATGGACTAAGAGATTAACCCACAAAAATAATTTGTCAAGAAAATTAATTCATAATTTTACCAAAAAGAAAGAAAAAAAATCTAAAGAAAAAGAAATAAAGGACAAGGGGTCGAATGAGGAATTATGAGGTGTAGATAGGAGAACCATGGCCAATAGCCCATTTCCAGATATGTGCAGAGAGTGGTGCATTTTGAATTCAGAGGGTCTGAATAGAATTCCTATGGTGATAATCAAAGGGCCCAACCCAAGAATCCATTTCACGTTATCTCTATTAACCTAAAATAAACTATAGGAGACAATAGGATTGTAGATCGTCTTCTCCACTTCATTCATCTGTGACGACACTTCGTCTTTGGTTTCCCTCTTTCGCATCACCGAACCCTCATCGGAAACGTTATTCATCGCGATCTCCTTTATGCATTCACCGAAAACAACATTACATGCTCTCCATCGGTGGCGACCAAACCCTCTGTCTTTCTCTGTTCGTCACCTCTCAGCATTTCATCGGCCTTATATATCCGTTGTGCTAGTTCTCACGCCGACAGTGATGCAACAAGTGCAATCAAAACACGAATCTCACACGAAGAAGACGACCATGGTAGAGAACTGTATCCGCGAGACGACGACGATCGACGAGGATGCATCCCTCCATGTATGATATTCATTCGCCCTTCTTCTTACTCAGAGTCTAAATTGTTGTTTATTAAGTTCACTTCGAGTTTCTTGTCGTTCCGAATCCAAATTGTATTGCATCAATCCTCTTCTGGAATTTGCGAATACGAACTTGATATGATCTACTGTTAATTGTTGTGTTATGAAACAAATTTGCAGGTTGTTGAAGGTTCTTGAAGTTGCAGAAAGATGGTGATGTCTCTGCAAGCGAGAGAGAGCGATGTTGATGATGAAGATTGTGATGCGGATTGAAAGTGGTTGCAACTCGTTGAGGTCGATGGCGTATTGAAAAAACCCAGTTGAGGCGGAAGCGGCTTACAGGGAAGAAAATGATGCCACAGTGATGATTACGATGCAACGTTTCGAGGTAAGTGTCGACACTAATTTCTCCTACCTCTCGATCCTGAAATAACTATTTCTTCTTCTTGAGCTTCTCGTGGTTACGAACTCATTCTGATTCCTCTTCTGTGTGAACTGTTGTGAATCTTGGATCGATTTTCATTGATATCCATTGTCCTTGATTTTGCAGATGCGAGTTTTGATGAGAGTTGCTGAGAACCAGTTGAAATTTATTGGAGATTGACAAAGGGTGATGAAAACCGAATGTTGATAGAAGAAGAGGATTGAAGGTTATTGCTTTTGATTCTTGCAGGAAATATTGATGAAGATTGAAGGTTGAAGATGCTGGTTTTTGATGAAGATTGATCATTGATTGATGAAGATCTTGGTGAAGTTGAAGATTGGAGAAAAATGATAATGGTGAAGGTTGATGCAGAGTAATACAGAAGATTTTGTGATTGATGATTTGTGGTGATGAAGTGATGAATGAAGTTGAATCTGAAGGATGAAGATGTTGATAGATCTTGAAGTTGGTTCCCCCTAAATCCAGAAGTTGTGGTGGTTCTCCTTATCTTATGGTGATGAAGGATTCTGATTTTTTTAGTGAGATCGTTGAGAGTTTTCTGAGTTCTATATCTTTTTTCTTTTTTTCTTTTGCCTTTTCCTGTTGTACTTTCTTTGTTAAATTCAGTTAGAGATTGATCCTTTGTAACTGAATTCGGTTGTGCTATGTAACTGAATTTCCTCTTCCGATGACAATCAATTATCTCGTCATTCTCTTTTGGATTTCCGGAAAAAAAAGTTATATGTTGAGAAGTTTCTGTTTTTTTGATCCTTCTATCTCCCTTTGTTGCATCAGTTTGTTGAATATATTGATGAATAGTGAAAGTCCAACTTTCTCTTTTTTTCTGTTATATCCTTTCATAACTGAACTTTCCCATTTTTGTAACTCAATGTAATTTTGCTAATAAAACACAAAAATATTTCCAAAACAACAAAATAAGGAATTAACCTCTTTAATTCCTTATGGTAAGAGTTTAATGTGGGTAATGATATATAAAAACAATGAATGTAATTTGGACGACTTAAAGGGGACTGGATCTAAATAAACTGACCTTTGAATAACTGCTAATGGATAAAAATATGGATTTTTGGGTTTAAGAAAGATTTAGAAAATTGGTTAAGAATATTGTATTAATTTGGACTAAAAAGGATAGTGGGATAATTAATGGGAAATGGGTTTAATCGCACAGCTAAAAATGTGAACGGGCTTTGATAAATCAATAAATGATGGGCTTAATGATTTATTGTTGGTATAAGAATGAATCGGGCTTAAAAAGAACGAGGCCAAAAATGGATAATTGGATTTAAAAGTAAACTCGAACAGAGCCTTCCAAATAAATCATGGCCACACACTTTTCATCCTTAGTTCGAATCGAACCTTTGAACAAAACCCAATTCTCATAAACTATGACGCCATGATCAATCCAAAAACCAATGATTCATGAACTAACTTCTTTATTAATCACTTGCCACACGTGAATGAATACCTCCATGAAATGAGCTCAAATTAACCCAACGGGCCTCAATCGGTGAAATGACCTCAAGCTCACTCATGAATATGAATCCTTGCGATATTCGACGAAGAAGAATACGACTTCCGATGTTTGAGAGGAACCAGCACTAGGATGGATATGGATAAGGTACGAAACCCTAATTTCCAAGATCCTTGATCATATGCCTTATGAATTCAATGCAAATGCAGGGTTATGAATATTATGACCTAGTGAAAAATGCAGATGAATGTGAAGCGTAAGCCAGTTAGGGAAAAAAAGAATGAGGGCAAATTTTGAGGTATTACAAGAATCTCTTGTGTATAGCCTTATTCCATGGTGCACTTACATTCATTCCATCTTGGAATAGTGTAGGCTTGTCTAGCATGATGTACAAGTCTAATCAAGAGGTTATTTTCACAAAGAAAATATAAAAGACACTTCTTCACAGACAACAAAAACATGTAATAAAGTTCAACAAGCTAATGAACTTAGACCCTAATCCTTGGGAACAAGTCTTGGATAAATTCTCCTTGCTTTGTGTGCTTGTTCTATTATTCCATCTTGGGATATAGTATCAAGTACACATTCCATGGAAAAGAGTTTGAATTCACTTCCTTGTGCCAAATTCATACAAAACTCTTAAAAAGCAAACAACAAACAATAAGCGACTTTCCTGCGGGAACTTCTCTTCTCATCTCATTCATTCTCAACGCGAACTTGCGACGACTTGTCTCGCATGCAAGACGGTAAATGCACTCGTACCAGACGAGCCTGCAACACCTAAGCATATACATACGCAGTTCCAGCTATAAAAAACACAAAACATAGTTTTCGCCTTAGTTAGGCAAACTACGTTGACTCTGATCCTCATTTTCCCGATGAGGTACGTAGGCAGCGGGGTTGGGCCCGTTCGAGCACATTCTTTATTTTCCCTACATTTCCCTCTTTCTTTCCATTCTCTTTTCCAATTATTTTTATTTCACTTCCATTCTAGTTAGCAATTCTTTTGTTCAGTAGCATCTTATTTCTCACCCTTTGAAACAGACAAGCAAGCGTGGATCCCGTCGGGTACGGAGGATGATCTGGGGTGTTAATACCTTCCCAGGTTGTAACCGACTCCCGAACCCAGATCTTTGGTTCGCAGGACCTTGTCCTTTCCTTCTTCCTCAAGTTTATGCAGCATTACTATTCCGACCCGGCCCAATCCCTCTTATTGGGCCAAAAAGGCTGACCCATTCTTCTTGCTCGACAGTACGAGCACAGTTACGAAAAGTGGTCCCTCAGTCGACCACTAACGATCCGACCAGGGAGAAACCTCCTAACGGCTAGTATTGACCGTTTCCTATTTTCGCGGACTAATCGATCCGCATCTCATAAAACGAACCAATAGTCTTCCGGCTGGCCCTTTATATAAACTCTCTCATTTGAGAGGGTCAGGTATTCAATTCTCAACCCTAACACTAGTACTTGCTCACTGTCGCTCGGATACTTACTTTGGCATCGGAGTGTGTTGCAGGTACACCCCTTTTTCTCCTCGACGACCATTTCTGCCCGCTCTCGAGTCCAGCTGTATCGGATCCTGATCGCCAGGTACGATCAGGTGGCGCCGTCTGTGGGAAACCAACTTCCCCGTTCTTCTTTCAAGATCCTCGAAGAACAAAAGTTTTATCAAAATCCATGGCTGCTCGGGACAATCAGGAGAATCGATCGAATGATGGCATGATTCTCATACAACATGAGAGCAATGTCCAACCTCCACTACATGATGATACCACACACGACCAACCAGAAAAGAGGGCAGCATCACCTTCACCCGATCGTGATCAACCCTTGGAAAGTCGCCCGGAAACTCTCGTTCCTTCGACTCCTTCGGGATCAGATTTCGCAGCGCTAGCCGAAATCCTAAACCAGACAAACTTGTTACTCCTCTCTCATGGTGAAAAGATCGCTCGACTTGAAGATAACTCTCGTCGACCTCATTCTCCTAAGAGACCCCAAAGGGAGCCCACGCCATCTCCTCCGAAGAAAAGGAGAGGAAATACCGACGAATCAACAGGCAACAAACGTTTTCGTCGGTCATCTCCACGACCCTCTCCTAAAAGAAAATCAAGAAGGAGCAGATCAAGATCCGCTTCCCCTCGAGGAACAAAGAAACGTGATCACAGAGCGTCATTTGCTTCCAGTGACGATGAAGACGCTCGGGGCCCCTTGTCTTCTGAAATTATGGCGGCCAAACTACCGAGAGGCCTGGAGAAACCCCCTCCTTTGGGATCGTACGACGGCACAACCGACCCAGACGAACACATCGAGAACATCGATGCCTTGCTCGACTATCGAGGTGTTCGAGGAGCAATTAAATGTCGACTCTTTCCCACGACGCTGAGGAAAGGGGCAATGACTTGGTACAAGAGCCTTGAGGCCGAATCCATCACGTCGTGGAAACAACTTGGGCGCACGTTCTCTAGGCACTTTACTGCGTCAAGACGACATCCTAAGACAGAGGCTTCGCTCGAAGCAATAATCCAAGGGAGGGACGAGCCGTTACGAACCTACATCGAAAGATTCAACAAAGAAGCGGTTCAAGTGTCAACAACCGACGACATGAAAAAGTATCTGCTCGAACGAGGGCTGCGTCCCTTGACAGACTTTCATAGGGCGGTTGGTATTGAAACCCCAGCAACCCTCGACGCATTCCTGTTAAAAGCCCAAGCTTACATCCAATATGAAGAAAAGCAAGCGGCTAGTTCAGTAAGAGACGCCCGACGTCGGGAAGACGCCAAACCACATCGAACTGAGGAACCCTCGACATCTCGTCGGGGAGGAGACAAAAGAAAGGATGATCGCTCCCGTGAACCGCAGGAGCACCGGGGACCCATTGGTCGGTTCCACGAATACACGCCTCTCCTAGTCTCCAGGGAGAAAATCTTGTCTGAGTGCGCCAATTCGGAGTTCAAACAGGCAGGAGTACGCTTTCCGAGGCAACAACCTACCAAGCCCGGTACAGATAAAACGAAATACTGTAGATTCCACAAGAGTCACGGGCACAACACGGAGGATTGCATCCACCTCAAGGACGCGATCGAAATCCTCATCAAAGACGGGCATCTGAAGCAGTTCACAAAATCCAGAGAAAATCCTCGGCAAGACACGCAAGAAACCCAGAAAATCGAAGAGGCCGTGCCCATCCCCGCGGACGCTAATATGCAGGTCGCCCTGAGTATCTATCGCCCGGAAGATTTCTTCTTACCAGACCACACCAAAGGCGCAGGATACTACTGGCCCACCCTACAGCACGATGCAAAGGAACATGTAAAAAGATGCGATAAATGCCAACGACACGGGGACGTGCACATAGCACCTCCTTCCGAGCTAAAATCGTTATCATCACCCTGGCCGTTCGCATGGTGGGGAATGGACATTCTAGGACCCTTCGTCGTTGGGTCTGGTCAGAACAAATACTTGATTGTGGGTGTCGACTACTTCACCAAATGGATAGAAGCTGAGGCTTTGGCCAAAATTACTGCACTCAATATACTTCGATTCTTCAAAAGAAACATCCTCGCCCGGTTTGGAGTGCCCCTCGCTATTGTGACCGACAACGGAACTCAATTCACGGATAAACATTTCAAAGAGTTCGTCGCGTCAATAGGGACAAAACAACATTTCGCTTCCGTCGAGCACCCCCAAACTAACGGGCAAGCCGAGGCCGCAAACAGGGTAATCCTGAGAGGTCTGAAACGAAGGTTAGACGAGCATAAGAAACACTGGGTCGAGGAACTACATAGCGTATTATGGGCGTATAGAACCACTCCCCATTCAACGACCGGAGAATCCCCATTTCGATTAGCATATGGAACTGAAGCAGTAATTCCAATAGAGATGCATGTCCGTTCGAGACGCACGGAATTCCCCATGGACCAAGATGTCAATAACGAAGCTTTAAGAGACGAGCTCGACATGGTCGAAGAAATCCGATCAGATGCTGCCCTTCGAGAAATCATTCTCAAACAAAAGATAGCCGCTCGGTATGATTCCAAGGTCATCAGACGGACGTTCGAAGTAGGTAGCCTCGTCCTTAGAAGAAACCACAGGGATCCCCGCGAGGGAAAACTGACACCCAACTGGGAAGGCCCATATCGTGTTCGAGCAAAAACCGAGAACGGCGCCTATTACTTAGAAAATCTACACGGGGAAGAACTCGCTCGGCCGTGGAACGCCGAGAAACTTAAACAATATTATAGTTAAGCCAGTCACCTTGCTCAACTCCCAGGGGAAGAGAAAGAGAGACCAACTGCGTGCCTAGGTACGAGCACGACAGTCTAGATATCACAAATAGAGCAAGATCTCTTTTCGAGTAAAAGAGAGACTTGTCGCACGAACGGATACTCGAACGAGTCCGACGTCGCCTAAGTATCACGACCAGGTAGAACCCCAGCTCGCGATGGGATGTTCACGCCGTGGAGCCCGGGCCATTACCTTGATCCGGGCACCTATCGAGGATACAACCCTCCAAGTCTGATTGGTTCCCCTAACCAACAGGTCGTCCATACCCCCCATATCTATACAATCACTTCTAATTGGTGCAAGCATGAGCGTCAAACACTTAGTAAAAATAATAATAACAAATCATGTCCTCCGACGGACGAATAAATGCGAGCAAAACAACATATGCAACCGACCTCCAGGGTCAAGTACTTAACATTTAGAAAAAAAAAAAAAAAAGCAATGCGGCATCAAAAGGCCGACTTGTTCGGAATTACAGCCAAAGGGAGCCACGCCCCCCAAAAAACAAACAAGATACATTATAAATTATGAAGGCACGCAGGCCATTAATTAATTATCATTTCCCACTGGTCGGGTCTCCTCTGCACAGGCCTCCACCTGGTCCGGCTGCTCCTCTGGCTGATCAAGTTGAGCATTTGCCCCCGGCTGGGAGTCGGCCACCACTAAATCAGCAGGGACAACAACCTGGCCGTCCACCACTTTGTAGAGGTAATTCATCCGACCTACATCCAAAGCTAGATCGGGATGAAGAGCTTTCACTTGTTCCACAGCATTCAGGAAGCTGAACTCAGTCGACGCGTTCAGATCTTCCATGTCCTGGTCGATCCGAGCGAGAAACTGGGCCCTCGTCAGCAAATGCTTGGTGTCCTCGTCCTCATCCTCCTTGGGGCAGAAGGCATCTTTTAACTTCCTGTTTTGTTCGAGCAGCCTCTTTTTGTCAACCTCCAACTTGGCAATGACCGTTGCTCGTTCAGCCGATTCCGCGGTGACCTTTTTTATCTCCTCCGTGGCCGTCGTCAGCTTGGCCTCGGCAGCAACCAACTGCTCCTTGAGTTTGCTATTCTCTCGCTCTAGCAGAGGGGACCCTTCCGCCGTCATCCAAGCCATGGTTAAGACCTGCATGACAGCGCTCGCGTCCTGGGCCAAGGAAAGCCGCCGAGCAGGACGGTCCATCCCTTCCAGAAACAGAGAATCTGCCCGGTCTACCTCCATACTATTCCCTTCGAAGAAATTCCGGACAACGAAGCAAGGGGGTATCCCATGTTTTGGCTTCGGAGGAGCACCAGCCGTCAGGTCCACAGTAGCCGTCGTTTTATGTTTCTTCATCAAAGATCCAGTGGATGCCACCAGAGAGCCCTGGACCAAAGGACCCGATCCTGAAGCGCTCGCCTCGGTCAGTTTAGTTTGCACGACCCTCGACCGCTTTCTCTGTTGCTGGACCAAACGATCGTGGATCTTGTCCAACGGATTTGTTAAGGAACCTGAAAAGAAAAACAGAACCAAAGTTAGCTACGAGCAACAAAGTCAAATCAAAAACTTAACGAGCATAAATAAACAGATACCAAAGAAATCAGCTATCTCCTGCCCGTTATTACAGGCCAGCAAGTCAGTAACATTGATCAACGGACGCTCCAGAGCTTCTCCCCCGTCTTGATCGACCATAACTTTCCCTTCCCCGTCCAATAAAGGGGTCGGAGTAAAAGAAGCTACCAACTTTCTGAAAGCTTCGAAACTGGCCGTATCATCCTCGTCCAGTGTTTCCCCCACCTGGACAAATTCCCCCACTGGTCGCTCGTAATGCATATGACTCCAGGAGAGGGGAAACATCCATAATCTCCTCGGAATCACATCACCCTGGTCGTCCAACTTGGGTTCGTCATTCTCATCGGTGTCGATCCCGAGAAAACTCATAGTTCGCACGGCAGCATCACTCACAGGTTTTATTAAAAAATAATCAGTCTTAAAAGCTCGGATGGATTCCGAGTGGGCCTTGAAGATCTTAGTTCGCTGTTTAAAGGATACGAATCCCTTCTGGTCGGTTCCCCGCCCGACTTGACGTTGTAAAGAAAACAGGCGGAAGAAGAGAGGGAGTGTGGCCCCGACGCCCAAGAAAGCACACATCATCTCAAACGCCCTCAGGAAGGCGTAGGAGTTAGGGTGCAGTTGAGAGGGGGCTATACAAAGGTGTCCGAGCACAGCGCTCACAAAATCGCTGAAGGGCAGCGTAACTCCCAGGACCGAAGTAGCATATTCATACATCGAAAATGCTCGCCCGCGAAAGTCTGAAAAGATGCGATCGTCATCTCCCGGGCAGGTCACGACCCAGTCAGCAAGATCCCCGACGACGGGCAGCGGTTCTGATCGAGGTCGCGAGAAGGAAGACACCTTGTCCAGTAAATCTTCCATCACCCACTCCTCGGGCGAGATCCTCGACTGAGCAGGACACTGAGGCGATTCCGTCGACTGCCCCGCGGTACTTGTATCAGAACTGTCCGAAGTGCTTCCTGAGTTTGAAGGTAGGGACGCAGACGAATCCGTATTCCCCGAAGATGTGTCCTCGGAAAACACGTCCAACGGATTCCCGAGCGAGTTTTCACCTGAAAAGCAGAGGAAAGGCATCAGTGAATTCGATTAAGAATATCAAATCCACCCTTCCACCGCTCGACAAGTGAAAGGGCGCGCCTCAGTTCAGGAATTGCATCCCAAGCTGCAGCCCTGGCTAACCATTGCTCGAGGCAACGGCTGACGCCCAACAGTATACAGATAACGAAAATCTACCAAGAGACTAAAGTCTAAGTCGACCAAGGTCTGTGTCGACCCTAAAGCTAGGGTTCGTGGCCGACCAGTTACGGTGGCAAGAACTTTAAGAGTTTCTAATTCTAAATCCTAAAACTACCGGTAAAATCACCCTAAACCGCATGCATTCTACAGAAACTAAGCTATATACGCTCAAGAGAGAAGAAAAGAACGGTACCTTGAGCTTGTGAAGACATTTTGGAGAAGATTAAGCTTCTGTGAATGGTGGTCGGTAAGAACTGGCGGTGGTCGACGGCTGAAGCAACGGTGGTTGAACGAGCAGAGGCTGGAGAGAGAAGATGAAACGAAAAGGTCAAAATGGGCCCTGGGAATCCTATTTATAGGAAAAAGGACACGTGCGCACGCGCGTGACCCCTAGGCGCTAGCCCCTAGACTAGCCGTCAAATCATTAATAGGCGCGAATATCCAGATATTCCAGCTTTTCGTTTCACATTCCTCTACCGGGCAACGTATTCTTTGCCCGAACCATCGATAGCGGAGATCCTCGACCATGGCATCGCACCCAGACGAGCACAGTATTGCCTTTAAGTCACTGCCCGACAACCCGAGCAATGACTTGGGGGGCTCCTGTTCCGACCCGGCCCAATCCCTCTTATTGGGCCAAAAAGGCTGACCCATTCTTCTTGCTCGACAGTACGAGCACAGTTACGAAAAGTGGTCCCTCAGTCGACCACTAACGATCCGACCAGGGAGAAACCTCCTAACGGCTAGTATTGACCGTTTCCTATTTTCGCGGACTCATCGATCCGCATCTCATAAAACGAACCAATAGTCTTCCGGCTGGCCCTTTATATAAACTCTCTTATTTTAGAGGGTCAGGTATTCAATTCTCAACCCTAACACTAGTACTTGCTCACTGTCGCTCGGATACTTACTTTGGCATCGGAGTGTGTTGCAGGTACACCCTTTTTTCTCCTCGACGACCATTTCCGCCCGCTCTCGAGTCCAGCTGTATCGGATCCTGATCGCCAGGTACGATCAATTACCTTTCCTGTTCCTTCAGGATAAAAATTCCTGGCTGGCGACTCTACCTTTTCCGCGCCACTTTCGCATTTGTACTAGGATGAAAATCCCGGGAGCGACAGACATCAAGTGGCAAGTTGTGAACTATGTCAAGGAGATCATCCCAGCGGTTATCGTCCTCCATTAGAAGAAGTGAGTTATGTGAATAACCAAAATCAAGGCTATCAAAGGAAACCTCCACAATATAACAACTCATATCAAAGGAAAAACCAAGGCTATCAAGATTCAACAACCAGAATTTTCAGCAACAAAGTCCATATCAAAATCCAAATCCTCAAGTCCAACAATTGCAAGGTAGAAGTTCAAAGCCAGAAGATACTCTCACACAATTCATGCAAGTCTCCATGGCAAATCAAAAGAGCAATGAGGCATATATCAAAAATTTATAGAATCAAGTAGGCCAACTTGCGAATCAATTGTTGGAACAACAAGCGGGTTCTTCTTTCTCCGCCAACACTCAAACCAATTCGAAGGAGTATTGTAAGACAATTGTCACTCGAAGCGGTAAAGAGGTGACGAGTGGAAGAAGTAAGGAGGTTGCAGAAGGGGATAACATGAATGTTGTAGCTGAAAATGGAGAGAACAAAGTGGTGGTTGAAACTGAAAAGAAAAATGAGAAAAAAACTTCGCAGGTCGCGCCGCGAACAACCCTTGCACCGCGAACTGAACAAAACAAGGATGGTTCAGCTGAACAGAAGGGTAGTACAGATGAGGAGAAAGAACCAAAGTCAAGAAAGAAGAAAAAAGGAGATAAAGGAGTGAATGCTATTCCAGCTCAATATGTACCTTACCCACACACACCATCAAAGAAGGAGAATGCTAGTCACTATGCATGGTATATGGATATATTTAAGCAATTGTAAATAATATTCCATTTGCTAAAACATTAGAGCAAATGCCGAAGTATGCAAAGTTCATGAAGGATATTCTCACAAAGAAGAAGAGATATGTGGAAGACGAGACAATTTTGCTTGATGCACGTTGTAGTACCATAATCCAAAAAACTCTCCCAAAGAAGGAATCTGATCCGGGCCGATTCGTTTTACCGGTGACCATTGGAGGCACTTACATTGGAAATGGTTTAGTTGATTTAGGATCTAGCATCAATTTAATTCCTTTGTCCATTGTTAGAAGATTGGGAAATGTTTAGATAAAATCTACGAGGATGACTTTGCAACTAGCCGATAAGTCTATCACTTCACCATATGGAGTTGCTCAAGATATGCTAGTAAAGGTGGACAAATTGTTGTTTCCGGTAGATTTTGTGGTTGTAGACATGGATGAGGATCGTGATGTTCCTCTAATTCATGGAAGGCCATTTATGAAAACAGCCTGAATGATGATCGACATTGATGATGGACTCATGAAAGTAAGGGTGCAAGATGAAGAGGTAACTTTCAATATTTTTGAAGCCATGAAGCATCCTAATGACAAACATGACTCTTTCCGAATTGATGCCACCGAGGAGGAAATCACGAAAGTTGAAAATCAAGTTCGTCTTTCGAATCCGTTAGAGAGATCTCTTATAGGAGCTTACAATGTTTCAACCAAAAATGAAGAAAAAGAAATTGAAGCGTTTTTGGATGAATTGGAGTCTTGTAGAGAGATTGCTTATCATGAGGAGAAAAATGAGGACTTGGATTTGAAAAAGAAAGTGGAAGAGCCAAAGATAGTGTTGAAGATGCTACCACCACACTTGAAATATGTGTTCCTTGGTGATGATTTCACAAAACCGATGATCATTAGCAATTCCTTGTCCACAAAAGAGGAGCATAAGTTGATACAAGTGCTGAAAAAGAATGAAGGTGCAATAGGGTGGGTATTATCCAATTTAAAGGGTATTAGTCCGGCTTATTGCATGCATAAGATCATGATGGAAGAAAATTACAAGCCCATTGCACAACCTCAAAGGCGCTTAAATCCATCAATGAAGGAAGTGATGAGAAACAAAGTTGTCAAACTATTGGAGGTCGGAATGATTTATCCTATCTCCGATAGTGAATGGGTGAGTCTGGTGCAAGTGGTTCCAAAGAAGGGTGGTATGACGGTTGTTAAAAATGATAAAAATGAGTTGATTCTGACTAGAACAGTGACCGGATGGAGGATGTGCATTGACTATAGGAGGCTTAATCAAGCTACAAGGAAAGATCATTTCTCGCTACCTTTCATGGACCAAATGTTGGAAAGGTTGGCCGGCAAGAATTTATATTGTTTCTTGGATGGTTATTCTGGTTATGAAAAAATCTTGCTCAATCCAGCGTGTAATACCCCACATTTTAGTTAACGCTCCGGATAATACTAATTAAGATTAATTAGTATTATCTGAAGCAGAGGCTTTATTAAATATTCAGCTCAAAGACATTTTTTGGATACTCTCAAATTAGACCCATTAATATTATTAATTGAGAGATATAATTTGTTTGGTTAATAAGGAAAATAAGTTAAGTATTATAAAAAGAAAAAGAAAAGAGAGAAAGTTAGTAAGAAAATTGGAAAGAAAGGAAGAGAAAGAAAAGGAGGAGAAGGAAAAGGAGAAGAGAAAACCTAGAGCTTCAATCCATCATTTTCCATCATCCGTCCGTCGAATCAGCTCATTCTTTCCGCCAATCTTCAACTCTAGAGGTGGGTTCATAGTTAGATACTTTTATTTTAGTTTTTGGTTAAGTTTTGGAGTTTAAGAGTTTTAGGGTTTTTGGTAGAAATCTTGAGAAATAATGGATTAACGGTTAAAACTCGACTAAAACCTAACTAAATTACTCGTATGATGTTTATGAACATGTTTGGTTATGTTTTTCTGCATTGGTTGGTGTTTGGAAGAGATTTGGTGTAGGAGAAGTGTTTTCCCGTAAGGCTGGAACTTCCTGAACTGGTGTAGCTCGCTCAGTGAGCAGACCTCGCTCAGCGAAAGTTCCAGGGCGATTTTCGCTCAGCGAGACCTGTAGGTTTCATTTTTGGTATTTAATTCATAACTTTTGATCCGAGTATCCGTTTTTAGCGTTCCACATGTCGATTCGAAGCTAAAAACATGAACTATCTTTTGATGCCAAAAAATGTTATTTTTACCTGACTTTTACCCGACTTTTCCGATTAACTGTAATTATGTTAGCTAAGGAATTGTGGTAATTATGTTAGTTGTGCAAGTTGTGAAAATATGCGATAATCGTGAGAGTTGAATGGAAATAGAGACAATGAGATTAGTTTAATGATGATAATTAGACTAGAATGTTAGAGTTATATGTTTGAAAACTATATAACCAAAAGTATCAAGGATGGAGGAAGAGTTAGGAAATCTTACCATAAACCAATAGTGTGGCCTAGTATTGTAACTAGAGATTGTTAGATGGTATGACTTGTGAGATGCTTAGGTTCATCATAGGTTGTTGCGAATCCATGATGTGTTATACGTGGTATCCCCCGATAAGTCTTGAGTAAGTCTTGAGGTGGGTATTACACTGAGTCCCACGGGAAGCATCCGTAAAGGTTTGAGGTACCATCAGTAATGATAAGTCTTGAGGTGAGTATTACACTGAGTCCCATGGGAGGCAAATGATAAGTCTTGAGGTGGGTATTACATTGAGTCCCACGGGAAGCAAATGATAAGTCTTGAGGTGGGTATTACACTGAGTCCCACGGGAAGCAAATGATAAGTCTTGAGGTGGGTATTACACTGAGTCCCACGGGAAGCAAATGATAAGTCTTGAGGTGGGTATTACACTGAGTCCCACGGGAAGCAAATGATAAGTCTTGAGGTAGGTATTACACTGAGTCCCACGGGAAGCAAATGATAAGTCTTGAGATGAGTATTACACTGAGTCCCACGGGAAGCAAATGATAAGTCTTGAGGTGGGTATTACACTGAGTCCCACGGGAAGCAAATGATAAGTCCAGAGGTGGGTATTACATTGAGTCCCACGAGAATCAAATGATAAGTCTTGAGGTGGGTATTACACTGAGTCCCACGGGAAGCATGGTTTATGTTTGAGGTGGGTATTACATTGAGTCCCACGTGAAGTGTCGAGAATGTTATATGGATATTCCATCTTGTTTTGTTTCCTTATAGAGAAGTTACCTTAGGCTTGAGATGGGTGTTACATCGATTCCCATGGGAAGTAAAAAGGTAATATCCTAGCTAGTGATAGTAGGATTTGTAGAACTCTTGGATGTGGTTCCAGCGAGAGTGAGGCGTGTGAACTCAAGGTCGTTTTCCTCGAATAAAGACTTGAGTTAGGTTTTGATAGAACCCTTAGAGCCGAGAGAACTCTAAGATAGGAAACCCACTGAGATGTTGTTATCTCACCCCACTATTGTTGTTGCTTTTCAGGTTCCTATGCAGGTTTGATTTACGAGTAGAGTTATGCTCGAGATGTTTTAAGTGAACCTTAGTTTAGTCTTCCGTTGTGTATTTCTGTATCTTTGTACCATAATGGATATTGTATTGTTCTTAGCTTTTACTTTAGTATGATTTCCATGTCTTGTCCCATATTTGTATAGTTTTAGAATTGGACAAGAATGTGAATTATACTAGTAGGTATTTATGATGGTGTCAGTACCAAAAATTAACATTGTATGATATTATTCTAGATATATATATTATATGGGTGTTACACAGCGGATCATGAGAAAATGACTTTTACATGTTGTCGCTCCCAATAAATGGGACCAACCCAAATAAAGGTACAGACGCGAACGGTCGGCGAGAGGGAACAGTGAGAACACACAGCCGTGAACTCACTGGAGAATGAATAGAGTCGCCAGCTAGGCATTTTTATCCCGAAGGAAAGGTAATGCTGCATAAACCTAGAAAAGGAATGGATAAGACGGTTTGCGAACCAGAGAGACTGAGAAAGGGGGTTGGTTACAACCTGGGAAGGTATTAGCACCCAGATTGTCCGCCGTACTCGACGGGATCCACGCTTAAAAGATTTGTGTTTTAAAGGGGTAGTGTCAGTGCAATCTGTGTATAAAAGAGCTGGAAAAGGATGTACAGGTGTCAGTGTAAGAGAGGTGAAGTGTATAAATGTACAGTGTCAGTGCAGGAACAAGAATGAAATGCTCAAGAATATGAGGCTTAAAGAATAAGGTTGGAAAGAGGGGGAATATACAAAGACTTTTGTTCGATAACCGTTAAGTTATGCCTACGTATCCTCTCGTGCAATGAGGAAGTCAGAACACCGTAGTTAGACCCAAAGAGACTGAAAGATGAATTGACTTGCGAACTGCTTACTTGTCTATGCTCAAGTGTATGATCTGTCTGGCACAGATGCAAACTGTCTTGCATTAGACGGAAGAAGCGAGCTCTCGTTTGTGAATGAATGAGATGAGAAAAGAATCCCAGAGGAGACGATTATTGTTTGTTTTTGAGTTTTCAGTCTTTTATTGTTTTTGGATTTTGTCATAAGTTAATGAGCTTAAGTCTAAACCAATGGATTTAGTAAACTCATCACATCTTCCCTCTGATTAGGGGTAATGAGAATACCTTAAGTGTGAAGTCAGCTTCTCACACTTAAACACCTTTGGTGTAGGATTAAGATCATTAACCTACTTGTGATTAATTAGATGTTTTTGTTGTTTTTGTTTAGTGTTAAGTAATGAGATTAAGCCATAATCAGGGATTAAACAGACTCGTTACACCATCCTAATAGAAGGATGATAGATGAGAATGTTTAAGCTGAGGAATGCTCCCCAACTTAATCCATGATTAGGGATTAAACTCATGACAAAACAAGCCTTTGATTAAGTGGATTTTATTTAATGGTATGATGATGAAGTGATTTTTATGATTTGTAAGACAACTTGAGGGGGACTTGTCCATTAACACTAGGGTTAGTCCTTCTTAACCAATTAAGGAAGAATTAGAACCCTAATGCAAGGCCCAAGTTACAAGTGTGATGTCTTGATGATTTATTAAGTGAGTTGGTTAAGAGATTTAAACACATTAAGGGTTTAACACTTAGGATTAAAGTTATACACTCCATCCTAAGAGAAGGATGCAGGCATAAGCTTAATCACAAAGCCTTAAAGCCTTTAGGGTTTAGTCCCTGCTTATGAGGTGAGAAGAGAAGACTCAAAGAGATGACACAAAGGTAAAATCTAAGAGGGGGGACTAATCAAAAACCCTAATCATTGTCATGCTTGGTTGTTCCTAAGGTTTGTGAGGTTCTCAAGAGAAATCTTCAAAGGAGCCACCAGGAAGCAGATGAACAGGATCAAGAGAAGCAAAGTGACTTGCTTCATTCAAAAAGTCAAGTCACTTGAAGAAAGAAAGTGGGAAGGAGAAGAATGAGCAAGCTCAAACTCATACACATGTAAAAATGCAGCAAGGGATGCAAGAGAGATGAAAGGAGAAGTTATGAGAAGTGAAGGCAAATTCACTTCTCAAAGTTACTTACCACCTGAAAGGTTAGAAAAGAAATGCAATGCAATGTAAAATGAGATGAGATGACATGATGAGAAACAAAACCAGAAGCATTTACATGATGCTAATGATGCTATGAAGTGCTATGAACATGAGGCAAGGCATGGAGATGTTCATACAAGATCATGGATGCAAATGATGCAAGTTAAGGAGCATGAACTTACATGAAAAGTTATGAAACATACATGGCAAACAACATGGCAAATGCAAGATGCAATGATCAAACATGCTTTCTATATGTCTTAAGATGTCAAATGAATCAAATGGATGCTTTAAATGTCATGGCAAGTCATGTTATGCAAGAGAATGCAAGAAGGATGCAAATGGAAGCCCAAATTAGGGTTTATGAACCAAACATCAAACAAAATCCAAAAAACAGAAGCAAACCCTAGGATAAAAAATGGAAAATACCACTCAAAGAAACCCTAACCCTATACTAAACCAAGGTCCAAAGGGGAGGTCTCAACTCTTCACCAATCTCAAGCTATGATTTTTACAAGTTATTAGGGTTTTTAGGGTTCCTAAACAAAAGAAATGCCAAACAATTGAAAAATGCAAGATCAAATCATGGCCATTTTACCTCAAAAACTACATGCTAAACACAATGCAATTCAAAAAGAATCAAAGTCCAACTCTTCATAGATAGGCAGAAATGATTTTTTGAACTTAGGATCAAAATAATGCACAAAAATGATTTTAATTCAATGAAAAATTCTCAAAATGCATCAAGATCAAAAACGAAATTTGGTTTGAAGGTTGGACAATGCTTCTAAATGTCTTAGAACATTTCATGAATTTTTTGGTGATTTTTAGATACTTAAAAGTATTTTTAATAAATTAATTCTCATTAATCAATTAAAAATAATCTTTTAAATATTTAAAAATACTTTTTAAATTCTAAAAATGAAATAAAAATATTTTTTGTGTCATAAAAATTAATAAAACTTATGAGAAAAAGTTTCATAATTTTTACACATTTTTTACTATTTTAAATAAATTATGCAAGTTAAATGAAAAGAAATGAATTTAAAATTAAAATAAAGGAAAGTAAACAGAATGGAGGGACGAGATGAATCCTGGGTTTAAATTGGTTGACCAGCGCGCATCTGGACGGCTGGGGTTGCATCTGAGTTAATCCCAATTAATTAAATAAATAATGAAGATTAGGGCTAAGCAAAATGATCTGGACCTTTCATTCGCGCGGTAAGTCAACTGGGTCAACCAATCCAACGCCCAGAATTCAAATGGAAATTAATTACAGGATTAGGGCACAAATGACTTTCAGGTGGCCGGAGAGGACCTCCGGTCGTCTTCTCCGGCCAGCATCCCCCCTGAGAATCCCCAAAACTCTAAAAACCTAACTAAAACGAAATCTAAAAAATGGGAAATGATCCCCATTCACTCACGAACCAGAACCCCTAATCAAAACAAATTTATATTTCCTAACAAGGCTGAATCGAAGCAAACAAAAGTTAGGTCAACTGAGTTTCAGAGATCAATTAAACTCTCATTTCATCACCATTTCAAAAACTAAAAGCATATTCATGATCAGGAAGACATGTAGAACAAGTTTAGAACTTAAAAATCCATTTCTGGAAAAAAAGTTCTTGAGCTACCTGAGATTCGAAGCTTTCACTCCAGCTACTTTCTGACTTCCTCTCTTGGTGAAATCTACTCCTTATGACCTCTTGATGATGCTTGAGTGCTCAGGAGAAATTTATATTGGTTGGATGAAGAGTTTGAGTAACTTCTGCTCAAACTCAGTTGAACATGGCAATGATGATTCTGGCTATTTCTGGCAAGGGTGAAAGGTTGTTTGTGGTCCAGATGGTGAGTGGAGAAGGTTTATGGAGTTTGTTTTGATGTTTGTGAGTTGTGGAGAGAGTTTCGAATGAAACTGCAGATTGGAGTGAAAATGGTGCAGCGAGGTTACAGCTTGTTTCAGGCCTGGTTCTTGGCTGGTTTCTTCTCAATGAATCATGGTGAGATGATATGTGGAAATGATTTGGATGTTTTAAGCTTGTGGAGGCAGATTCGAATGGTTTTGCAAAATGGTGAGTTTTTTGTATATGATGATCTAGAGTGTTTCAGCCTGGCCTCCTGTTATGTTTAGCTTGCCAAAGGATATAATAAACAATTCCAAGTGGCCAGAGGATGTGACATGGCCTGTGGTGATTGGGATGTTTGCTTTTGCCAAAAGTCAATTTTTGTGTAAGGAAAGCATGGCTTGGTTCTAGGCTTAGTACAAGGCATGGGGCTGGTGCAGCATGATGTGTGTGTGATGCTAGGCAGGTTCAGCAGTCAAGGCAATTAGTTGTTGAAGTGTGATGAGTGTTCTTGCAAGTTGGCACCTTTTGGCATTTCATGGAAAAAGCCTTGTTACACAAACTACAAACATGTGATCTTTGGTCCAATTCTGATTTTTAAGGCTTATAGAATGTTTGTGTCATGGTTGGAAGTGAATTAGAAGTTACAAATGGCATTGGTTCATGATTTTGCAAAATTCTCATTTGAGGCATGTCTTGAAAATCAATGATTCTAGCCAACTTTGTCACACCATAACTTTTGATCCAAGAAGAGCTTGATCATGTTCTTGTACTTTTTGAAAAGGGAAAGATGTAATCTACAACTTTCATGACCAAAGTTTTTTTATTTGAAGCATTTTTGGATCAAGAATCAAGGCTTGAAAAATGACCTAAAATGAAGCATTCTTGAAAAGTCAACTATGCCCAAAAAGTCAACATTTGCAAAAACTCCAAATTCTTGATTTTTGTGGACTTCAACCTTCTTCCATGATCAAATAAAGATCATATACACTCAAAATGATGAAGATCACCCATTGGTTGGGTCATTGGGGGCCTCAGATGCCCTGATTTAACACTGACTTGTCCAGAAAGTCAACCCTTGTTCAGATGACTTCCCCATGGAATTTCTTCATGAAAATTGATATGCATACTCCTTATACCATATAGAGACCAATGGAAACAAGAATGACCAAAAAATTGGGTGTTATGGCCTCTGAAACCAAAACCCTAATTTTAGGTCAACTGTGCAGTCAAACCTGGCTCTGCATCCATTCAAACCCTAGTTCTTGTGATTCTTTTGAAATCTTGACTTTGGGAGGATGGAATATGATACAAGAACACATATGGATCCCTTTGAAATGATTGGTTGCCTTTGGAGTGGCTCAAGAAACTTTTGGATTGCTCAGATCACAAACCCTAGGTGCAGATGACTTAGAAACTATGCAGTGAATCAAAAATGAAATATGAGATGGTATGATTGTGTTTATGCATATGAAATGATCACAAGCCATGGTGTGAATGGGTGAGGGCAAATTTGGGGTGTTTACAGCTGCCCCTATTCAAGCATGAGTTAGCTGTGCAGGATGTAAGCAACGGCTTAACAGGCAAACAAGATAACTTGTGGTTGAATACCAAAGACAGTCCAAAATTTGCACTCACAGAACGAAGAAGAAAAGGGATATAGATTGTAAAAGGAAAATAAAGTATATTGTAAAGTGTGGAAATAAAGCAATGACGGGGACGGCCGACATGCTGGGAAAGTGCTGAAAATAAAGCAATGACGGGGACGGCCGACATGCTGGGGATAAAAGGTAAAGCCAAGACGGGGACGGCCGACTAGCTGGGAAAAATAAGAAATTATGATGGGGACGGCCATCAAGATAAAGTTGTAAAATTCTCTGGGGGATTGATGAAACATGACGGGGACGGCCATCAAGTTCACAAAGCAAAGTAACCAACGATGGGGACGGCCATCGGGCTAAAAAGAAAAGGGACCACGACGGGGACGGCCATCGGGTTAAAGAATAAAAGAAATAAACAGATGATGGGGTACGGCCATCAAAGGTGAAGGACGATCACCTAGCAGGGGACGGCTGCTCTGTTGGGGGATAAAGGAAATATGATGGGGACGGCCATCAAAGGTGGAGGACGACCACCTGGCAGGGTACGGCTGCCGAAAATATCAACGATGGGGACGGCCATCGGATAAAAGGTCAACGATGGGGACGGCCATCGGACGAGCATGATGGAGGACGACCATCAAGAAGTGGAGGACGACCACTCAGCAGGGTACGGCTGCTCTCGAGGTTTCTCATGACATAGGACGAATGCCAGATAACCAAAAATCAACAATGGGGACGGCCATTGGATAAAATGATGAAGGAAAATCATCACGAGGTGGAGGACGACCACCTAGCAGGGGACGGCTGCTAAAATCAACGATGGGGACGGCCATCGGATAAAATGATGAAGGAAAATCATCACGAGGTGGAGGACGACCACCTAGCAGGGGACGGCTGCTAAAATCAACGATGGGGACGGCCATCGGATGAGCATGATGGAGGACGACCATCAAGAAGTGGAGGACGACCACTCAGCAGGGTACGGCTGCTCTCAGGGTTTATCATAACACAGGACGAGTGTCAGATAAAAAGAAAATGCTTACTTGGCGATCTACTGGGGATATAGTGAACACGGACGAGTGTTCACAACCAAGAAAGGAAAGTATAAGTGCTTAGATGTTGTGTATAGATTAAAGATGCGGACGAGCATCCTTAAAACTATGATACGGACGAGTATCAGGTAGAAACAAACTGACACATGTTCAGAGATAATGATACGGACGAGTATCAACGGGTTAACCAGGAACACGGACGAGCGTTGAACCTGAGAGGATTCTTCTGGGGAATAGTAGATACAGGCGAGTATCTATATTCAAGAAGAACAGAAGTATTTGACACAGTGTATGGATTAAAGATGCGGACGAACATCCTTAAGACTATGATACGGACGAGTATCATGTAGAAACAAACTTTAGACGCATATTCTGAGATGATGGTACGGACGAGTACCAACTGGTTAACAAAGAACATGAACCAAAGTCGATTCTGTGGAGATGTAACTGGTATATACAAGATACGGACGAGTATCTGTATAAGTATGAGTAGTATTGTATAAATGAGTGTTTGTCTGCTGGGGAGGGTGACACGGACGAGTGTCAAAAGGAGAAGAGTGTAATATGAACAAGTATCTGATATACAAAGTCTAGGCGACTGCGCTGGGGATATGACACGGGCGAGTGTCAAGAAAGTGTATATATAGGTATATGTAAGTGCAAAGAGGATGTCCTTGGCTTTCTGCTGGGGTACGACACGGACGGGTGTCAGGACGTATCTGTAATACGGGTGATTTTGTTGTAAAGAGTGTTCAGGCGGCTTTACTGGGGAAAGATGAAACGGACGGGTGTCAAAAGGAAATATATACTGGTGTTTGTGATTTGTGAGGCAACTGCTTTTGCTGGGACTCTGGTGGGGATTTCTGTATAATGACGATGAACGGTTATCATTCACAAGTGTTTATTCAGAATATGGCTTATGATTATGCTATGAGTTGGATTTTTGCCGTAATGCTCCGTATTAGACGGAATGCTACGCTCTGAGGGGATAATATGATGCGAATTCTATGATTATGCAAAGAGGCACCGATCTGGGATTTGGATCCCGCTGCTGCAGAGATCCCTGGTTGATCTGTTTGAAAGTGGATATCCCAGCTGGGGGTGTGATCATTGGTAGATCTGATGATATGATATTTGCCCACTTGGGGATATAGGTCACTGATTGACATATCCTCGTAATATGGGACCCAGCTGGGGTTTGTAGCAGTCTTCTGTACTCTGTTGTGATCTTCATGCATTGCTCTTCTAAATAGAGGCTGAGACTCTGTGGGGAGATGATTCCCTGATTTCGTACTCGGCTGAGGGCGAGACGGCAACTCGGCTGGGGAGCGAGCACTTTGGGTGCTAAAATTGAGTGTTGATTTGCCAGTTTGCCGGGATGAAGCTTATACGCCCCAAGTTGCGCTCTGGATACCTGCAATCCTGAAAAAGATAGAGAAACGCACAAGATAATCCCGAGGTATCCCTTACTGGATTCCGTCATAGGAGCTTAGACACTTCTGAGAGTAAGCAAAATTTCCTGCAAGCATGTTTTTATTTGAAGATAAACATCTGTATTCTTATGCAATCAATGTTCTTTTAAGATATCAGACATTTTTTCAAAAATGAAAATGTACAAAACGAGACATGACTGAAAATCTGATTTTATTAATTCTTGTGCCCTGAATTGGCAAGATACAGTCAAAGAAACATATCTCCTGAAATGAGGAGATTGTTACAAATTGAGAAACAAACATGTTGGCAGCGTTGATGACGCTTTAAGGAGCTTCCTCTTCTGCTATGACTCGTATGACAATGACGTTCTTCTCGTCCTGCTTTCTGAAGAAGGCTGATTCTGATTGAAGCTTGATCCTTTAGAGCTTACCAAGTTGTAGATAATACAGACGAATTCAGAATGCAGTTGTTCGCTTATTCCCTTATTTTGCATGGATCGCCCTTTCGGGTTTTCAATCCATCGGGATACCCATTTTTGCCTGAGTTGTCCAATGCGGCTTTTCAACTCAGCGGGTGTACATTTTTATTTATTTTCCCTTATTTTTGCCCGAGTCTTTTATTCTGTTTTTGACTCGCCGGGATGCCCTATTTTTGCCTGGACTTACATTCTGTTTTTATGTCCAGCGGGTCATTTTTATGCGAAGTATTTTTTAACTGCATCTGAATTCACAGGGGACGGGAAATCTTCACCATCCATGGTGCTGAGCATCAGTGCTCCACCAGAGAAAACTTTCTTTACCACGAATGGTCCTTCATAATTTGGAGTCCATTTGCCCCTGTGGTCTGTATGAGGAGGGAGGATTCTTTTCAGCACAAGATCTCCTACTTGGTACTCTCGGTTGTAGACACCCTAAATTTGCCCTCTGGCTTTTGTATCTTTTTCAGCTTCTCGTTCTGCATTCATACGCATTTTGCATACCATTTGCATAAGTTCCAAAGGCATGGGATCGAGATTTCCTGGTGATTAGGGTTTCACATCTTTATCTACGGATTATTAGAGAGTTCAAGGTTTCAGCTATGCAACCATTAGTGGCATCATCCTCTCTTTGTTCCTGTCACTAAATTAGGGTTTATTTCCTTGATTTAGCGGTATTCAGAGGTTTCCCGTCTGAAAGGACTATTTGCTATACATCTGGGCTGTCATCAATTCAGTGGTTGATTTATCGAACAGTGCATGCTCAAGTCAAGTTGTGTTGCGTACTGGATTTATCAAATTATCAAGTTGTGATTCATGAGAAGTTTGGTTCAGGAAATTAGACTATATGTGTTGTTGTTATTGGACCAAGCCTCCCTAAGCCCATGCGAATTTGAGCTTTGCACCTGTGTATTTGGTTTCAAACTCCCAACCGATTCAAAAGCTAGGCCAATGGGCCTTTGGATACTCGACCCAACATGTTGCTGATCAGCACCTGAATCCTGCGTCCACCCCTCTCCTCCATTGTTTCTATTTTTTTTAATTATTGTGTTTTCCTTCTTAATTATTCTATTATCTTCTTTATAATTTTGTTGATTTAGTTTTTTTATTATTATTATTAACATTTGTTAGAAGTTTTAGTTTAAAACTTTACTAGATTTTGACATAATTTTGTGAATTTTGTTAATCAATTTTAGTATAACTTTATCTAGTTTCGATTAATTTTGTTTAGTACTTAATCTCGATTTAGCTTTGACTTTAATTTCTCATTGATTTAGTTTAATTTAGTGAAGAGTTTTAGTTTATAATTTGTTAATTTTTGATTTAGAATTTTAAATCAGTTAATTAATCGTTAATTTGATTATTGTTCTTAGTGTAGAATTTTCTTAGAAATTTTATTGTTTTAAACTTAGAATATTCTTTTAGTTAGTTATTGTTCATTTAAATTTATCTATTTTTAATTTAAATATGATTTTTAATTTTTGTTTTAAATTTTTATTAGTTAGTTTAAATTTAATTTAAATTCATAATTTTATTAGTTTTGTTACTCTTAGTTAGTTTTGTTTCTATTATTTTTGTTTAATCCAAACCCAATTTGTTTAGTTCATTTGGAACCAAGTCAAGGCTAGTGTATTAGCAAGATACAAACAAACACAAAATGTTAGCAGCAGAGGGGACAGAATTGAAAAGTTCATAAAGTTGGCAAAAAGAGCTTTTTGATGCAAAAAGAGTACAGCAGGCAGCCGCAAATTCTGTCTCAACTCACACAAAAAAAACCTCACATATGCACAACAACATTATCCTCTCTCAACACACAAAATCACCAAGACAGCAACTTTTCTTTTATTTCTTTCTGCAATACAAAACAAATCAGAACTCATCTATTTTCCTAAGTAAGTCCACCGCCGCCCATGCCCCAAACTTCATATTGTCCACCTTCATCAAATTGATTCAAAAAAAAAACATAAAGGAAAAAGTCAAAATCACAGAATAACATAAACTTTGCTTCGCCCTTCGCTCAACTCTCCAACCTCTCCATCGCACCTCATCAAACTAACCCTTCATCAATACTCTCGGCCGAACATCACCATAACCTTCACCTCGTCTTTCACCGCACTGAGATATCATCACTCGCCTGGCAATTTCTAAACCATTTTTCCCATTCTTCTTCAACATAAACCCCAACAGCACACCAAACACAAACCTCTTCTTCACAACATAGACCACAAACCGAACAACACCAGACCTTCTTCATCAGTTCTTAAACCAATTTCCCAGCCATCTTCAAACACGCACACCGCATCAACACATACCAACACCGCCATTTCCGGATTCTTTCATCAACATCACGCCAACAACAACTTTTACGTCCTTCAATCCTCCAAATCAAACCCCTTCACTGGAACCACAAACCTCAAAACTTCTCCAACACAGCAACCACAACCAACCTTCATCTTCCATTCGGCATAGGCATAAGCTTTCACCAACACAGCTCCGCAGCCAAGGCACGAACCGCACGGATCCGAGAGAATAAAAAAGAGAAGAAGAATAAATCAGAATCAGAAAGGTTAGAAAAGGAGATTCGCAAATCAAAATACACGACTCACCGCGTGAAGCACTCTTCGGCCCGACTGCAAGCCGCTGACCGACACCCTGAACCCACCATCGGAGCCGCCGCGCCGAATTTTTAAAACCTATCGCACAACAAGCTTGCACAGATCCGCAGAGAGAAAGCCATGACGAATCTGTGATGTTTGGTGATGATTTCGATGTGGAGAAGGGATACCGAGAGGGGATTCCGTTTGTGTTGGCCGCGTGGATTTCATGAGAAGAAGATCGTGACATTTGAGCTGTTCCACCGTCTTGGCTTTTGTTTCCTCATTCTTCAGAATATATAAAAAAAAACGTGTTTTTATTTTAGCTGTACATTTTCATTTTTCTTTCTCTTTCTACTAATTGATGTTGTCAATGAATATGGGCCCAGCCCGTTGCAAATCTGCTTCTCACCCCCTTTCTTTTTCCAAATGCACAGACCCCCTGTCATGGTTACTAGTATTGGGCTTAGCCCGCCTGGATTTACTGATTACACCTTTATTCCATCACAGCCCCTCTTTTTGTTTTTTCACTTTCTTTCCTAATTTCTCATTGTTGTCTTTATGTTAATTTTAATTAATTTCTTCATTAACGTTAACTATATTTTTTCTATTATTATTATTATTAAATAGTTTTTCTTCTCTATAGTTTTGTCCAATTAATTATTATATGGTTATTGATTAATACTCTTTAGCTTAGAATATTAGAATTTTGTTAAATTTGTTCTTTTTAATTTTCTTTTATGGTTTAGATTTTAATTCAATCACTTTGTTATAAATAGAATTTTATTTGATTTTGGTTCTAGTTTGGTGTGATGCTTTGCAGGTTTATTGTTCGATACCGACGATGGGGATGGTAGCATGATGGTGGCCTTGTGACTGATTTTATTTTCATAATCTTGTTGCCAATTCTTCGATAGGATTTAGTATGGTGTGAACCAATTCTTGTTGCGAATTTGGATTCTCTTTGTTGATCGCTTGAGATGTTGGATGCTTACCCTGATATTTGACGATTTGCGCTTGAACTGTTGAATCTGCTTTAGACTTGAACTTCTTGAATTTCTTTTCGAAAAGGCAACGGACCTTCTCCGTTCGGTAACGCTATGGCCCGATTTTAATTACTGCATGTTGTTGCATCTGGAAGTCCTACTGGTGTAGGCTCTGTTTGTGCATTGTTCATTTATTCCATCCGCATTCTTTTCTCCTTATCTTATTCATCCATTCCTTCTTATTCATATCAATCCTTCTTTCTCGTCTTCTTTTATTAATTTGAGGTGTGCTTAGGCCACCATGGAGCTTCTCCTTTCATCTTTCTTTTCTTTCTTCTCCTTCTTTAGGATAGTGAGCCTCACTAACCTAGGACCAACCAAGCATGACAATGATTAGGGTTTTGATTAGTCCCCCACTTAGTTTTTACCTTTGTGTCTCATTGAGTCTTCTCTTCTCACCTCATAATCAGGGACTAAACCCTAAAGGCTTTAAGGCTTTGTGATTAAGCTTATGCCTGCATCCTTCACTTAGGATGGAGTGTATAACTTTAATCCTAAGTGTTAAACCCTTAATGTGTTTAAATCTCTTAATCAATTCACTTAATAAATATCAAGACATCACACTTGTAACTTGGGCCTTGCATTAGGGTTCTAATTCTTCCTTAATTGGTTAAGAAGGACTAACCCTAGTGTTAATGGACAAGTCCCCCTCAAGTTGTCTTACAAATCATAAAATTCACTTCATCATCATAACCATTGAATAAAATCCACTCAATCAAAGGCCTGTTTTGTCATGAGTTTAATCTCTAATCATGGATTAAGTTGAGGAGCTTTCCCCAGCTTAAACATTCTCATCTATTATCCTTCTATTAGGATGGTGTAATGAGTCTGTTTAATCCTTGATTATGGCTTAACCTCATTACTTAACACTAAACAAAAACACCAAAAACATCTAAATAATCACAAGTAGGTTAATGATCTTGATCCTACACCAAAGGTGATTAAGTGTGAGAATCTGACTTCACACTTAAGGTATTCTCATTACCCCTAATCAGAGGGAAGATGTGATGAGTTTACTAAATCCATTGGTTTAGGCTTAAGCTCATTAACTTATGACAAACTTCAAAAAGCAATAAAAGATTGAAAACACAAAAACAAACAATAATCGTCTCCTTCGGGATTCTTTTCTCATCACCTTCACTCACAACCGAGAACTTGCTTCTTCCGTCTAATGCAAGACAGTTAGCACCTGAGCCAGACAGGTCATACACTTGAGCATAGACAAGTAAGCAGTTCACAAGTCAATTCACCTTTCAGTCTCTTTGGGTCGAACTACGGTGTTCTGACTTCCTCATTGCACGAGAGGATACGTAGGCATAACTTAACAGTTATCGAACAAAAGTCTCTGTATATTCCCCCTCTTTCAGCTTCATTCTTTTAGCCTCATTATCATGAGCATTTCATTCCTTCCTTACACTGACACTTTCATACTTCACATTTCTTTACACTGACACCTGTACATCTCTTTCCAGCTCTTTATACACAAATTACACTGACACTACCCCTTTAAAACACAAATCTTTCAAGCGTGGATCCCGTCGAGTACGGCGGACAATCTGGGTGCTAATACCTTCCCAGGTTGTAACCAACCCCCTTTCTCAGTCTCTCTGGTTCGCAACCGTCTTATCAATCTTTTCCTAGGTCTATGCAGCATTGCCTTTCCTCCGGGATAAAAATGCCTAGCTGGCGACTCTATTCATTCTCCAGTGAGTTCACGGCTGTGTGTTCTCATTGTCCCTCTCGCCGACCGTTCGCGTCTGTACCTTCATCTGATCAGCTTCATTTATCGGGAGCGACAGCTTGGCGACTCTGCTGGGGATAAGCAAATTATTGCAACCAGGGCTTCTGGTTCTTTTTGTGGGTTCCTCCTAGCGCTTGATTGATTTGTGTTTACTGGGGTGTTATGTGCTTATTTGTGTTTGTATATGTTTTATTTTTGCTTTATGTACAGCTACTTTACTGCTTTCTTTATTGCTTTTGTATATATCATACTGTCATGCTGCTGGCTGGATCTGGTCTTTGTTTTGGTGGGTGGGTGATTCATTGAGAGTTAAGGTCCTATACCTGGGACCTGAGTGACACCTAGGCTAGAGTGGTTCATGTTCTTTCCCATTCCATCTCGGTCTGGTGCGGGAATATGAAACACGGTTCAGATATGGGTTTCTTCTTGAGAACTCTGTGTTGCAGATTTCCTGCAGTACTAGGGCTATCTGGGAAGCCTGCTAAGTCTGGATGACCTTTAGTATTGACCTTCAGAAACTGAGGTGAATTAGAGGAGGATTTTTTATGGTTATTGTAAACACTGTACCTCCGGGTTAGAAGTGTTTACACTTCTCATAACTGATCCAAGTCTGAGGATCCTTGTTTTAGAACACCACCTGTGAGGGGGTTGGGCTGTTTACAGGTTTGCAGGAACCCTTGACCTCAACATACCCTCATTACCAGTACATTTGTTTGATCCGGTCACTATGATCCTGAAGTTATTGACCTCTGGTTTTCAGTTACTATTTCGGGTTACTATACGGAGATCTTGTGGTTACAGACACTTGATTCTTGGCAGTATTCCAGATTCCGGGCAGTTTCCAGCTGTGATCCCATGTCTTTGCATCTTTTGCATCATCATATTGCATTTTGCATTTGCATCTGCATTGCATTTTTTCTCCTCCAGAGAGCTCATCCTTCCTCTTTTGTCCATGGCTAGCCAACTGATTTCCCGGTACTCAGTTTGAACAAGTGGTAACGGTTAGAAGACGACAGAGTGTGTGAAGCTAGATTGAATAGTGTCAAGAGGTA
This sequence comes from Lathyrus aphaca, assembly GCA_963966055.1. Lineage (NCBI taxonomy): Eukaryota > Viridiplantae > Streptophyta > Magnoliopsida > Fabales > Fabaceae > Lathyrus > Lathyrus aphaca. Next base: position 446,946,522 of record OZ014522.1, on the reverse strand, counting down.
AAGGGTCAGATCGGAAGCCGTCAGTAGCTATGTCAGAGAACAACCGTCAGAATGTTGAGTTTCCACCTGGTTACACTTCAATGACCAATCCTCTGTATGGTCTCTCTCCTGATGAAGATCTTCCACAAGTGAACAATCTTGCTCAAGCTCAGCCTGCACAGACCCCGATCGTGAATCAGAATATACCTGAACCATCTGTTGTCCGAGGTGGACCTTCAACTTCTTCTGATTCTACATATTATCAGGGTTTTGCCTTCCCTATGCCAGACTTCCAAGGGGCAATCCCTCTTGTGAAAACCAAGGATCCACAAGTTTTTGATCCTGCCGAAAGATTTCGTGTGTTGGAGGAGCAACTCAAAGCCTTAGCAGATCCTGATGCCTTCGGTTTTGATGCTCTAACCCTGTGTTTGGTGCCTGGTCTTGTCATCCCTCCAAATTTCAAGACTCTGAAGTTCGAGAAATACACTGGTGTCAGTTGCCCGAAGCGTCATTTGGTGATGTTTTGTAGAAAAATGACTTCTCATGCCCGCAATGATAAGTTGATGATTCACTGTTTTCAGGACAGTTTAAGTGGGGCATCTTTAAGTTGGTACATGGATTTGGAAAGCAGTCGCATCCGATCTTGGAATGACTTATCCAGAGCTTTCGTAAAGCAATACCAGTACAATATGGACGTGGCGCCCAATCGCACGCACTTGCAGAGCCTATCCCAGGGGAGTGGTGAATCTTTCAGAGAATATGCACAGCGGTGGAGAGAATTGGCAGCCCAAGTGCAACCACCACTTTCAGACAGAGAATTAATTGACCTGTTCGTGAGCACCTTGCAGGGTCCATACTTGGAAAGGATGAGTAGCATTGGGATGGCAAGCTTCTCTGATTTGATGATAGTTGGAGTACGCATTGAGAGTCTGCTCAAAAGTGGAAAGATCCAGGACTTTTCGAATATCCCAGCTGGTGAAAGTGAATCTGTTGTTAGCTCCCAAGAGGAAGAATGGGGTGACGTCAGTGCAGTCATGGCAAATATCGAATATTCTAGAACAACATCTTCTCAGAGATCATCTTTTCCTGTGTCTGGTTACTCTTACGGGCATTCGGCAATGCTTAGAACACCATATCAGAAACCTTGGGCTCCTCCTCGTCCAAATCTGCAATCTCATGGTCGAAGACCTCAGAATCAACTTCAGAGCCAGCCTAGGCCTCGTAACAATCTGGAAAGAAGGATTGCTCCTCTTCATCCAGTTCCCATGGCATACAGTGAACTCTTGCCACATCTAGTTCAGAGCTCTTTGGTGGTTCCTAAACCTCTCAAGCCGTTACCAGAGCCGTACCCTCTAGGGTACAATCCTCATGAGCAGTGCGGGTATCATGGTGGATCAATGGGGCATTCAACTGAAGATTGCAAAGCTTTTCAAGCCAAAGTACAACAGTTGATCGACAAGGGCTACATCTCCTTTCCAGAAGGAAGCTTGGTTGTGCACGTCAACCTTTCACCTGATTGAGTTCAAAGACTTCAGAAGAAGCGTATCTTGATTTCAGTGGCTCAGACAACAGTATGTCAGCAGAGTTGGTGATCATTGTATCCTTTTATCATTTGCATTGTAGCTTCTTTCCTGTTAGCAGCTACTTGTCTTTTAAGCATTGTTATTTTAAATGGTAATGTTAATGTAGTGATCTTGCACTTTTGAATCAATCATGTCGCATTCGCTCATTTTTCTTTACTTGCATTGAAAAAAGAAAAAAAAAACAAAAAGATTGCATCCATTTACCTCCCATCTATGTCACTGTTGTTTAGCAGGTTTGAGGGAGGATGATGACGACTGAATACCCATAATTGTTCAAGGTATGCTTTCAGGGTAGAACCTGCTGACGATGTACAGGCATTGCTTCAATTCCCAAACACCGGAGATATAAGGGAGATAGACCCTCGTCAACCACTTTGAGCCTTGAAGTAGGAGTTTCTTTTCTAAACAGAAAAAACCCTCACATCTAACCCGGGGCAGGGTAGTCATCAGTAAATTTGACCGAGCGTTCCAAAGGAGTGTGCATCCGAGGATCCATTACCTTTATTCATTACACCTCAAGAGGTCAAGGGATGTGAAACCACAATGGTTATCCCTCACCAACAAAGGAATGAGGCAGTCAACCCTTTCAGCAAGTCATGACAAGTCAGTGTCACACGATTTGTTCAACAAAAATAAAAAAAAAGAAATAAAGCCCGCTAAGTCGAAAAAATGTGAAAACCAATGACTTAGGCAAAAGTTAGGGCATCCCGCTGGACTTCAAAATCGAAAATTCAAAAAGAGAATCAGTCCAAGCAAAAGTTAGGGAATATAAAATCTGAAAAAAAATATTCCATAAGAACAAAGTCGTGTGACCAGACACAAGGTCAGAAGGGGTGACTGTTACTCCAAGAAACCTCATTGGTGCGTAAACCATCAACGTCATTGGTTCCTCAACCATTACAAAACCCTTTTGAGAAGCGAGTGCTTAAGTCGAATTAGCTGAATATAGGACCGGAGAACATCAAGGAGAATGGGTGGGCACAAATAAACTTTGAGCCATAAATCCTTATTTCTAAAAAAAACCGTGAACCAGGCCACGCCATAACCCTTGAAAGTCCTAATTGAATCAGGTTCAGTTCTGAAAGCATACTACGACAAGGTTGCGTAAACTGACTCCTAACGATTTACTAACTCAACACCACGTTTGGACTAATCGTCCATTTGTCACACACTGTCACAGCATCAAAATAAATAAATTTTCAAAAAAACTTACATGTGTACTGCATTAAAATTACCATTTGTGAATGTACAGTTTTAATTGCAAGTTAGTTTGTGACACCAGGGAAATTCCTACAAAGAGCAATCATGAGGGAACTTGATCATTCAACAATGATGACCAGAATCAAGAGCATCTTGTCAGCCTATGAATCAGGGGCATGTTATCCAGTGGTTTTGTTGACCAAGGAATCCGTCAGGGTAAAGAGATTTCCCGAGCATCAGTTGATCGAAGAACGTCATTCAAAGTCAGTTGATCAGAGCTGAATCTGCCAAACAGGGGCAGGACACCCGGAGTTTCCATTGACTAAGGGTCAATTCTTCCAATGCTCAGTCAGAATGAGTCAGGTCGCTTTCACGCTCATGCCGGGGCAGGACACTTCCAGAGTTCACTAAGTGCAACTCTCCTTGAGAGGACATCCAGGTCCGCCACGCCAAGAATTGGATAATTAGTGATAGTCAGTTCAGAGACTCACCCAACAGGAGCAACTTTGGCTACACAGGGCAGAGTATATCAGTAATCTCAGAGTTCAAGACGAGTGTCGGGAAATCATGCTACCCACCGTCGCCTTTGTCACCCTTCTCAATCGGAAGCCTTGTCACCTATGACTTTTTTCCCCATCCTTGGGAGTTTTTCTAGCTTTTCATAATCATTGCATAAATCATTTGCATACGTTATTCATGTCGCTTCGCTCGAGCATATAGAGCATATGCATCATATTTGCATTGGTCACAACCCCTCAAACATCAATCTCACACCAGGGCCTCGTAACCCCAACTTATCAACCTTTCAAAGTCCAGTTCTCGTCTGGCAAGCCTTTTCAAAGTCCAGTTCCCGTCTGACAAACTTTTCAGAGTCTAGTCCTCGTCCGGCAGACAAACCCAAAGTCCAGTTCTCGTCTGGCAAACCAACTTCAAATACCAGTTCCCGTCTGGTAGGCGAATCTTTTAACCAGTTCTCGTCTGGTCACCTTTTCATTCAACCCATCGAACGCCAGTTCCCGTCTGGTATTCATTCTTTTTTCAGAGTCAATTCTCGTTTGACAATGAACCCCAAGTAGTCAGTTCTCGTCTGACGACTTATTCTTTGCCCATCAGTTCTCGTCTGTTGGCCTACCTTTAATAAACCAGTTCTCGTCTGGTAATTCACCTTCAAAAGTCCAATTGCTTGGCAACCAAAAAAATATATATCTATCAACCTGGCCCTAGCACCCAACCATCCTTGTTTCATATCTTTGGTTAAGAGCATACGTTTGCATTGTACATCATTTGCATTGCACCTTCATACCGCATGGTTTCTGTTTTAGCTCTGATGTGGGGCAAGAATCGTTTCAAGGCGTAATCTGGGGCAGTTATCTCAAGACTTGTTGAATTTCTGCGAGAGTTTGAAGACACTGGGGCAATTCTGGATGCCATGTCTTCTGTAAAATCCTCTGAAGACAATCTTTTTCATAAACGATGCAATCTGAGGCAATTTGAAGAGTAAAGGGATGCTTGGTCACTCTGGATGATCAGTATGCTTTTGGTGAAATCAGAAGTTTGAAGCACTGTGTTAATTCTCAGGGAATGTCTGGTATTTATTTTACCAGCAAGGCATTGGAAGTTTATTTCTTCCCCGAGCATAAAGATCTTCTTTCAGCCGACAAGTTTCCCTCAGGAGGAGTTGGTTATTCGCATTCAGTCAAAGCCAATTTTCATTGGCATATCTTCCCAACACAGTTGTTATGCTATACTTGGGGGCATATTTTGACTTGATTCTCCAGCAAAGTCTCTCCTCAGCAGAGCATTGCCAAATCTTTTCTCAACCATGCCAGAAGGTTGACACATCCCCAGCTGAGTTGGAACAGATTATGACCTCAACAGAACTTCAAGGCTAATTGAATCGTTCTCATCCCCAAGCGGACTTATCTTCCCACAGTGAAGTTTTCCCAACAGGAAGCTGAAGGCCTTGCTTCCCCACAAAGTTAGAATTATCAGAATTCCCTCCTCAGCAGGATTGTGTGATCAAGCATCTTCCCTAGCCAAGTCTAAAGATGATCTTTCCCCATAGAGTCGTCGGGATTCTCATTTCCAAGGGATTTCCCCAGCAGAGCAAGAAGAAATTCTCCCCAGTGGCGTCAGAGCAGGATGATCAGATCCTCAGCAGATGTTCAAAGCAGTTAAACGAAGTATACCTCACGCAGAGTCGTCTTTCCTCCAGTGAAAACCTCTCCAACAAGCATCAGGTTGCCAACACCTCGTTCCCATCAGAGTTAAAAGCTTTCAACCCGTCAGCAGTATGCAGAATGCTTCCCAAATTCCCCAGCGGAGAGCTAAAGCCAAAACAGTTGCCTTACATTCACAAACATCAGTATACTCTTTCTGACACCCGTCCATGTCATATCCCCAACAGAAAGCCAAAGACATCCCCTTTGCACTCACAGATACTTATATACAGATCCCTTGACATCCGTCCATGTCACTTTCCCCAGCACAAGTAACCAAAACACTTTGTATATCAGATACTTGTTCATACTATACTTTTCTTCTTTCGACACTCGTCCGTGTCACTCTCCCCAACAGTTAAACACTCATCTATACACCACTCATACTCATTACACTTATACAGATACTCGTCCGTATCTTGTATATACCATTTATATCCCCACAGATTAGACACTCGTCCTTGTTCTTTGTTAACCAGTTGGTACTCGTCCGTACCATCATCTCAGAATATGCGTCAAGTGTTTGTTTCTACCATGATACTCGTCCGTATCATAGTCTTAAGGATGCTCGTCCACATCTTTAATCCATACACTGTGTCAAACACTTACGTCTTCTTGAATATAGACACTCGTCTGTGTCTACTATTCCCCAGAAGAGTCCCCTCAGAAGCAACACTCGTCCGTGTTCCTTGTTAATCAGTTGATACTCGTCCGTATCATCGTCTCAAAGCACGTGTCAGTATTTGTTTCTACCCGATACTCGTCTGTATCGTAGTCTTAAGGATGCTCGTCCGCATCTTTAATCTATACACAGCATCTAAACACTTATACCTTTTATTTCTTGGATATAAACACTCGTCCGTGTTTGCTGCTCCCCAGTAGATCGCCAACAAAGCAAATTTCTTTTTATCTGACACTCGTCCTGTGTCATGATAAACCCTGAGAGCAGTCGTCCCCTGCTAGGTGGTCGTCCTCCACCTCTTGATGGTCGTCCTCCATCATGCTCGTCCGATGGCCGTCCCCATCGTTGACCTTTTATCCGGCATTCGTCCTATGTCGCGGTATTTTCGGCAGCCGTACCCTACTAGGTGGTCGTCCTCCACCTTAGATGACCGTCCCTCATCTTAACCCTTACAGAGCAGCCGTCCCCTGCTAGGTGATCGTCCTTCACCTTTGATGACCGTACCTCATCATCTGTTTAATTCATTTATTCTTTAACCCGATGGCCGTCCCCGTCGTGGTCCCTTTTCCTTTTTAGCCCGATGGCCGTCCCCATCGTTGGTTACTTTCCTTTATGAACTTGATGGCCGTCCCCATCATGTTTCATTAATTCCCAGAGAATCTTACAGCTTTATCTTGATGGCCGTCCCCATCATAATATCTTACTTGTCCCAGCTAGTCGGCCGTCCCCGTCTTGGCTTTGCCTTTTATCCCCAGCATGTCGGCCGTCCCCGTTATTGCTTTATTTCCCGCACTTTTCCCAGCATGCCGGCCGTCCCCGTCATTGCTCTTTACCCAGCAGTCGTCCTCTGCTCGACGGTCGTCCTCCGTCGCCCACACCTTACAATATACTTTGCTTTCTTATGCAATCTATATCCCTTTTCTTCTTCATTCTGTGAGTGCAAATTTCGGGGTCTTTTTGGTATTCAATCACTGTTTATCTTGAACGTCTAATAGCCGTCGCTCTCATCCTTTTCAGATTAACAGTTGCTTGAATAGGGGCAGCTGTAGACACCCTAAATTTGCCCTCTGGCTTTTGTATCTTTTTCAGCTTCTCGTTCTGCATTCATACGCATTTTGCATACCATTTGCATAAGTTCCAAAGGCATGGGATCGAGATTTCCTGGTGATTAGGGTTTCACATCTTTATCTACGGATTATTAGAGAGTTCAAGGTTTCAGCTATGCAACCATTAGTGGCATCATCCTCTCTTTGTTCCTGTCACTAAATTAGGGTTTATTTCCTTGATTTAGCGGTATTCAGAGGTTTCCCGTCTGAAAGGACTATTTGCTATACATCTGGGCTGTCATCAATTCAGTGGTTGATTTATCGAACAGTGCATGCTCAAGTCAAGTTGTGTTGCGTACTGGATTTATCAAATTATCAAGTTGTGATTCATGAGACGTTTGGTTCAGGAAATTAGACTATATGTGTTGTTGTTATTGGACCAAGCCTCCCTAAGCCCATGCGAATTTGAGCTTTGCACCTGTGTATTTGGTTTCAAACTCCCAACCGATTCAAAAGCTAGGCCAATGGGCCTTTGGATACTCGACCCAGCATGTTGCTGATCAGCACCTGAATCCAGCGACCACCCCTCTCCTCCATTGTTTCTATTTTTTTTAATTATTGTGTTTTCCTTCTTAATTATTCTATTATCTTCTTTATAATTTTGTTGATTTAGTTTTTTTATTATTATTATTAACATTTGTTAGAAGTTTTAGTTTAAAACTTTACTAGATTTTGACATAATTTTGTGAATTTTGTTAATCAATTTTAGTATAACTTTATCTAGTTTCGATTAATTTTGTTTAGTACTTAATCTCGATTTAGCTTTGACTTTAATTTCTCATTGATTTAGTTTAATTTAGTGAAGAGTTTTAGTTTATAATTTGTTAATTTTTGATTTAGAATTTTAAATCAGTTAATTAATCGTTAATTTGATTATTGTTCTTAGTGTAGAATTTTCTTAGAAATTTTATTGTTTTAAACTTAGAATATTCTTTTAGTTAGTTATTGTTCATTTAAATTTATCTATTTTTAATTTAAATATGATTTTTAATTTTTGTTTTAAATTTTTATTAGTTAGTTTAAATTTAATTTAAATTCATAATTTTATTAGTTTTGTTACTCTTAGTTAGTTTTGTTTCTATTATTTTTGTTTAATCCAAACCCAATTTGTTTAGTTCATTTGGAACCAAGTCAAGGCTAGTGTATTAGCAAGATACAAACAAACACAAAATGTTAGCAGCAGAGGGGACAGAATTGAAAAGTTCATAAAGTTGGCAAAAAGAGCTTTTTGATGCAAAAAGAGTACAGCAGGCAGCCGCAAATTCTGTCTCAACTCACACAAAAAAAACCTCACATATGCACAACAACATTATCCTCTCTCAACACACAAAATCACCAAGACAGCAACTTTTCTTTTATTTCTTTCTGCAATACAAAACAAATCAGAACTCATCTATTTTCCTAAGTAAGTCCACCGCCGCCCATGCCCCAAACTTCATATTGTCCACCTTCATCAAATTGATTAAAAAAAAAAACATAAAGGAAAAAGTCAAAATCACAGAATAACATAAACTTTGCTTCGCCCTTCGCTCAACTCTCCAACCTCTCCATCGCACCTCATCAAACTAACCCTTCATCAATACTCTCGGCCGAACATCACCATAACCTTCACCTCGTCTTTCACCGCACTGAGATATCATCACTCGCCTGGCAATTTCTAAACCATTTTTCCCATTCTTCTTCAACATAAACCCCAACAGCACACCAAACACAAACCTCTTCTTCACAACATAGACCACAAACCGAACAACACCAGACCTTCTTCATCAGTTCTTAAACCAATTTCCCAGCCATCTTCAAACACGCACACCGCATCAACACATACCAACACCGCCATTTCCGGATTCTTTCATCAACATCACGCCAACAACAACTTTTACGTCCTTCAATCCTCCAAATCAAACCCCTTCACTGGAACCACAAACCTCAAAACTTCTCCAACACAGCAACCACAACCAACCTTCATCTTCCATTCGGCATAGGCATAAGCTTTCACCAACACAGCTCCGCAGCCAAGGCACGAACCGCACGGATCCGAGAGAATAAAAAAGAGAAGAAGAATAAATCAGAATCAGAAAGGTTAGAAAAGGAGATTCGCAAATCAAAACACACGACTCACCGCGTGAAGCACTCTTCGGCCCGACTGCAAGCCGCTGACCGACACCCTGAACCCACCATCGGAGCCGCCGCACCGAATTTTTAAAACCTATCGCACAACAAGCTTGCACAGATCCGCAGAGAGAAAGCCATGACGAATCTGTGATGTTTGGTGATGATTTCGATGTGGAGAAGGGATACCGAGAGGGGATTCCGTTTGTGTTGGCCGCGTGGATTTCATGAGAAGAAGATCGTGACATTTGAGCTGTTCCACCGTCTTGGCTTTTGTTTCCTCATTCTTCAGAATATATAAAAAAACCGTGTTTTTATTTTAGCTGTACATTTTCATTTTTCTTTCTCTTTCTACTAATTGATGTTGTCAATGAATATGGGCCCAGCCCGTTGCAAATCTGCTTCTCACCCCCTTTCTTTTTCCAAATGCACAGACCCCTTGTCATGGTTACTAGTATTGGGCTTAGCCCGCCTGGATTTACTGATTACACCTTTATTCCATCACAGCCCCTCTTTTTGTTTTTTCACTTTCTTTCCTAATTTCTCATTGTTGTCTTTATGTTAATTTTAATTAATTTCTTCATTAACGTTAACTATATTTTTTCTATTATTATTATTATTAAATAGTTTTTCTTCTCTATAGTTTTGTCCAATTAATTATTATATGGTTATTGATTAATACTCTTTAGCTTAGAATATTAGAATTTTGTTAAATTTGTTCTTTTTAATTTTCTTTTATGGTTTAGATTTTAATTCAATCACTTTGTTATAAATAGAATTTTATTTGATTTTGGTTCTAGTTTGGTGTGATGCTTTGCAGGTTTATTGTTCAATACCGACGATGGGGATGGTAGCATGATGGTGGCCTTGTGACTGATTTTATTTTCATAATCTTGTTGCCAATTCTTCGATAGGATTTAGTATGGTGTGAACCAATTCTTGTTGCGAATTTGGATTCTCTTTGTTGATCGCTTGAGATGTTGGATGCTTACCCTGATATTTGACGATTTGCGCTTGAACTGTTGAATCTGCTTTAGACTTGAACTTCTTGAATTTCTTTTCGAAAAGGCAACGGACCTTCTCCGTTCGGTAACACTATGGCCCGATTTTAATTACTGCATGTTGTTGCATCTGGAAGTCCTACTGGTGTAGGCTCTGTTTGTGCATTGTTCATTTATTCCATCCGCATTCTTTTCTCCTTATCTTATTCATCCATTCCTTCTTATTCATATCAATCCTTCTTTCTCGTCTTCTTTTATTAATTTGAGGTGTGCTTAGGCCACCATGGAGCTTCTCCTTTCATCTTTCTTTTCTTTCTTCTCCTTCTTTAGGATAGTGAGCCTCACTAACCTAGGACCAACCAAGCATGACAATGATTAGGGTTTTGATTAGTCCCCCACTTAGTTTTTACCTTTGTGTCTCATTGAGTCTTCTCTTCTCACCTCATAATCAGGGACTAAACCCTAAAGGCTTTAAGGCTTTGTGATTAAGCTTATGCATGCATCCTTCACTTAGGATGGAGTGTATAACTTTAATCCTAAGTGTTAAACCCTTAATGTGTTTAAATCTCTTAATCAATTCACTTAATAAATATCAAGACATCACACTTGTAACTTGGGCCTTGCATTAGGGTTCTAATTCTTCCTTAATTGGTTAAGAAGGACTAACCCTAGTGTTAATGGACAAGTCCCCCTCAAGTTGTCTTACAAATCATAAAATTCACTTCATCATCATAACCATTGAATAAAATCCACTCAATCAAAGGCCTGTTTTGTCATGAGTTTAATCTCTAATCATGGATTAAGTTGAGGAGCTTTCCTCAGCTTAAACATTCTCATATATTATCCTTCTATTAGGATGGTGTAATGAGTCTGTTTAATCCTTGATTATGGCTTAACCTCATTACTTAACACTAAACAAAAACACCAAAAACATCTAAATAATCACAAGTAGGTTAATGATCTTGATCCTACACCAAAGGTGATTAAGTGTGAGAATCTGACTTCACACTTAAGGTATTCTCATTACCCCTAATCAGAGGGAAGATGTGATGAGTTTACTAAATCCATTGGTTTAGGCTTAAGCTCATTAACTTATGACAAACTTCAAAAAGCAATAAAAGATTGAAAACACAAAAACAAACAATAATCGTCTCCTTCGGGATTCTTTTCTCATCACCTTCACTCACAACCGAGAACTTGCTTCTTCCGTCTAATGCAAGACAGTTAGCACCTGAGCCAGACAGGTCATACACTTGAGCATAGACAAGTAAGCAGTTCACAAGTCAATTCACCTTTCAGTCTCTTTGGGTCGAACTACGGTGTTCTGACTTCCTCATTGCACGAGAGGATACGTAGGCATAACTTAACAGTTATCGAACAAAAGTCTCTGTATATTCCCCCTCTTTCAGCTTCATTCTTTTAGCCTCATTATCATGAGCATTTCATTCCTTCCTTACACTGACACTTTCATACTTCACATTTCTTTACACTGACACCTGTACATCTCTTTCCAGCTCTTTATACACAAATTACACTGACACTACCCCTTTAAAACACAAAACTTTCAAGCGTGGATCCCGTCGAGTACGGCGGACAATCTGGGTGCTAATACCTTCCCAGGTTGTAACCAACCCCCTTTCTCAGTCTCTTTGGTTCGCAACCGTCTTATCCATCTTTTCCTAGGTCTATGCAGCATTGCCTTTCCTCCGGGATAAAAATGCCTAGCTGGCGACTCTATTCATTCTCCAGTGAGTTCACGGCTGTGTGTTCTCATTGTCCCTCTCGCCGACCGTTCGCGTCTGTACCTTCATCTGATCAGCTTCATTTATCGGGAGCGACATCGGTGCCTGACTTTCTGATCGAAGGCTCTCTTCATTCTCTTCTGATATAGCTGTCCATGACAGATTGCAGCCAATCTTTTCTCTTCGATCAGACTCAGTTGTTCGTATCGGGACCTAACCCACTCTGCTTCGTTCAGTTTAACATCCATCAGTACCCGTAAAGAGGGTAATTCAACTTCAACTGGTAGGACTACTTCCATACCATACACAAGTTGATACGGTGTTGCCCCAGTGGATGTCCTGATTGACGTGCGATACCCATGCAAGGCAAACGGTAGCATCTCGTGCCAGTCTTTATAGGTGACTACCATCTTCTGCACAATCTTCTTGATATTCTTATTTGCTGCCTCAACAGCGCCGTTCATCTTTGGCCTGTAAGGAGAAGAATTGTGATGTTGGATCTTGAAGTCCCGGCACAGCTCTGCCATCATTTTGTTGTTTAAGTTGGAACCATTATCAGTAATGATTCGCTCGGGAACTCCGTATCGACAGATGATATCTCTCTTCAGAAATCGGGCTACCACCTGCCTTGTGACATTGGCATAGGAAGCTGCTTCAACCCACTTGGTGAAATAGTCAATGGCGACCAGGATGAATCTGTGGCCATTTGAAGCAGTTGGCTCAATCTTGTCGATCATATCAATGCCCCACATGGCGAAGGGCCATGGTGAAGACATGATGTTCAAAGGATTGGGAGGTACATGCACTTTATCTGCATAAATCTGGCATTTGTGGCATTTCCTGGCATAGGCACAACAGTCTGCATCCATTGTGATCCAATAATAGCCTGATCTTAACAACTTCTTAGCCATTGCATGTCCTCCAGCATGGGTACCAAAGGAGCCTTCGTGCACTTCATGCATCAATAAATCTGCTTCTGTCTTGTCAACACATCTGAGGAGTACCATATCAAAGTTCCTCTTGTATAAAGACCCATCAGCATTCAGGAAGAAACTACCAGCTAGCCTTCTTAATGTCTTCTTATCATTGGAAGTTGCCCCAGGTGGGTATGTTTGATCCTCCAAGAAGCACTTAATGTCATGGAACCAAGGCTTATCATTTTTGACAACATCTGCTGCAAATACATATGCTGGCCTGTCGAGTCTGGACACTGAAATCTGAGGTACAAAGTTAGCAGCTTGAACTTTGATCATGGACGAAATGGTAGCAAGAGCATCTGCAAACTGATTCTCGTCCCGAGGGATATACTCAAGCTTGACTGTTGTGAAGAAAGTCAATAACCTCCTTGTATAATCCCTGTAAGGTATCAGATGATCCTGGTGAGTGTACCATTTTCCGTTGGTTTGATTGATTACCAAAGCCGAATCCCCGAATACGGTCAATGTCTTGATCCTGAGGTCAATGGCTTCCTCAAGACCCATAATGCAAGCTTCGTATTCAGCTTCGTTGTTAGTGCAGTTGAAAGTGATTTTTGCCGAGAAAGGCATGTGAACTCCTTTAGGTGTAATGAGTACTGCACCAACACCACGACCATTCATGTTAACAGCCCCATCAAACATCATAGTCCATTCTTCTTCCGGGTCAGGCCCCTCAGTGTGAATAGGCTCTTCATGATCTTTTGCTTTTATGAACATGATGTCTTCATCAGGGAATTCAAATCTCATAGGCTGGTAGTCATCAATGGGTTGCTCAGCAAGATATTCGGACAATACACTGCCCTTGATGGCTTTTTGAGAAGTGTACTGGATGTCGTATTCTGTAAGAATCATTTTCCATCTTGCAACCCGTCCGGTAAGCGCCGGCTTCTCAAATATGTACTTGACTGGGTCCATTTTTGAGATTAACAAGGTAGTGTGGGTCAACATATACTGCCTTAGTCGGCGAGCAGCCCACGCTAAAGCACAACAAGTTTTCTCGAGCAGTGAATAACGTTGTTCACAGTCGGTAAACTTTTTGCTTAGGTAGTATATTGCATACTCTTTTCGACCAGACTCGTCATGCTGGCCCAGCACACACCCCATCGACTCTTCTAATACTGTCAGGTACATTATCAGAGGTCTTCCTTCAACTGGAGGCATAAGGATTGGTGGTTCTTGCAGGTATTCCTTGATCTTGTCAAATGCCTTCTGGCAATCTTCATTCCACCTGACCGTTTTTTTTTTCCTCAGCAGTTTGAACAAAGGTTCACAGGTAGCCGTAAGGTGAGATATGAACCGTGAAATGTAGTTCAATCGACCCAAGAACCCTCGAACTTCTTTCTCAGTTTTCGGTGCAGGCATCTCTTGGATGGCTTTGACTTTATCAGGGTCAACCTCAATCCCTTTCTCGCTTACAATAAAGCCCAGCAGCTTACCGGATCTCACCCCGTAAGTGCATTTGTTGGGGTTCAACTTCAATTGGTATTTCCTCAAACGCTTGAATAACTTCAGTAAATTCACCAGGTGGTCTTCTTCAGTAAGGGACTTGGCAATCATGTCATCCACATAACATTCTATTTCTTTATGGATCATATCGTGGAATAATGTCACCATAGCCCGTTGATATGTTGCGCCAGCATTCTTGAGCCCAAATGGCATTACCTTGTAGCAGAACGTGCCCCAGGGTGTGATGAAAGTTGTCTTCTCCATGTCTTCAGGTGACATCTTAATCTGATTGTATCCTGAAAATCCATCCATGAAGGAGAATACCGAGAACTGAGCCGTGTTATCCACCAATACGTCAATGTGAGGTAATGGGAAGTCATCTTTTGGGCTGGCTCTGTTCAGATCCCGGTAGTCAACACACATTCTTACTTTGCCGTCTTTCTTAGGCACAGGTACTATGTTAGCAACCCACGGTGGATAGCTAGTTACGGCAAGGAAACCGGCGTCCCATTGCTTTTGTACCTCCTCCTTGATTTTCATTGCCATGTCCGGACGTGTACGGCGCAGCTTCTGTTTAACTGGCGGGCATTCTTCTCTCAAAGGCAGCTTGTGCACGACAATATCGGTATCCAACCCTGGCATATCTTGGTAAGACCAAGCAAACACATCTACATACTCTTGAAGCAGGTCAACCAGTTGTCTCTTCACTGAGTCTTGCAGGCAGGCCCCGATTTTAACTTCTTTCATGTCTTCGTCTGTACCAAGATTGATCACTTCAACCTCCTCCTGGTGAGGAGTAATAACCTTTTCCTCTTGTCTTAACAACCTGGCTAGCTCCTCAGGAAGCTCATATTCTTCATCAACCCCTTCATCAGCTTGATTGATTGGATTGTCAAAGTCATACGAAGTCATAGCCGTGTTGTTGTCAGTGCTGTCTGGAAGGCACACTCTGCAAGGGTTCAGTTGGTTCATTTTAGTGATTTGATTTTAATCTTGTTTTAAAAATGAAAATAAAAATTGTCATTTTGAAAACACTGCCATTTATTTTTTTGTACAAAAAGAAAGAAAAAAAAATAGAAAAACAGTGAACGGAAAAGAAAAAGACTCGTTTGCAAAAAGATGTCTGATATTTCATTAATTGATCTTGTTTGCACAAAAAGTACAGATGGCCCGATTACAAAATGAGTCTTGTCATCTTGGGCAAGATGCAAGACTTTGATGCATGCTTATAAAAATACAGGAAATAATAATTACTCTGCATGAGTAACTCTTATAATTTCCTGGGAAGACCAGTTCGAGACACTGCTCCCCGGGATCTTTGGACGAATCCAGCTTTCCAGGTTGCGTTCCTCTTCCAGCTCGTCTTCCAGACAGTTGATAGCATCAGGGGTAAGCATCCCCCCACTCACAAAGTTGGGCTCTTTCGCAGCCGCTGTTTGATCTTGTTGAGTTGGTTTGTAACCCAACCCAAATCTGTCTTCTTTCTTCTCCACCGATAGCAGTTTGCCCCAGCCCTGGGCATTTCCTCCCTCAACAACCTTCCGGGCTTGTTGGTATGATGATATTGAAGTACCAGGCACAGCAGATGTTTCATTCACATTCAAGGCTTCAAACCCCTGGCTCATTGTTTCATGGATCTCCCCATCCATCTCAATGTACTTATAGGTTGCCAGGTGGCTGACAAAAATGTCCTCCTCTCCACAGATTGTAACGATTTGACCCTCCCACTCGTATTTTAATTTCTGGTGAAGGGTAGAGGTCACGGCGCCAGCAGCGTGAATCCATGGCCTACCCAATAGACAGCTGTAGGCAGGCTGTATATCCATCACGTAGAAAATAGTTTTGAAGGTCTGCGGGCCAATCGTTACGGGCAGCTCAATCTCTCCCAGAACCGATCTCTTTGAGCCATCAAAAGCTCTTACCACCAGGTTGCTGGGTCTCAATGCCAATCCGTCGTATTCTAGCTTCACCAAAGCCTTTTTAGGTAGGACATTAAGGGATGACCCCGTGTCTACCAGCACATGGGAAAGGACAGCACCTTTGCATTCCATGGTTATGTGCAAGGCTTTGTTGTGGTTGCGGCCTTCCGTTGTCAAATCAGTATTGGTGAACCCTAGTCCGTGACTATCATTAACATTTCCCACTACTGCTTCCAGTTGATTGACAGTGATCTCTTCAGGCACGTAAGCTGCGTGCAAGACTTTGAGTAGTGCATTCCGATGGGCTTCGGAGCACATAAGCAATGATAGGATTGAGATCTTGGAAGGCGTCTGATGAAGCTGATCCACTATCTTATAATCACTCTTTTTGATGATTCGCATGAACTCATCAACCTCTTGATCGAATGGTGTCTTCAAAGCTTCCTTAACAGCTTGATCTTCCTGCACAGGGCTCTTCCCTTTTGCCTTGGCAGCAGCTTCTGCTTCGGCTGTGGGTCTCTGAATTTGTGGAGCGAAAAGACGCCCGCTTCGAGTGAAGCCTCCGCCTCCGCCCACATTGTCTACTTGTAGTGCAGGGGTTGATGATTCAAAAGTGATTCTTTGTCCTTCACAGTACAGGTCAGAGCCGTAATGCCAGGGGATGGCATTGCTGCTTTCATAAGGTATTGGTCCAGGCACCGTGATAGTGACTGGAATGACTGCAACTGTTGAAGGAACTGTAATAGTCTGTGGATCGTAATAAATTGTAACTGGTGCCCTAGTGGGAGCAGCACCTTCTGAGTTGTAGGCGGAATTGTTTTCAGGATCGTAGAATATGGTGACAGTTGAGACATCTTCATGATTTGTTGTTGGTGTTGTAGGAGATAATGGTGGAAGAATGGATGTTGTTGTTGTAGGAGCTTCAAAATGGAGTGGTGCTGGAGTGGTAGAAGGAACATTCATTGATATCTGATCAGTTGAAACGACAGATGAAGTACTCGTTGATGAAACCAAAGAATTGTCAGGAACAATAGTTGCTGCAGTTGTAGGAGGTTCTGAAACCGTTGCTGATGAGATTGCTGGATTTGTTGGAAATGATGTGGTGATCTGAAGCTGGCCACTCTGAATAAGGCCGTCTATGCCATTCCTCAAATTATCGCACCCATTTACAGAGATATTGCAGTAAGCACAACCCAACTCACACCCCGGGAACATTTGACATTCCAGGAGTTGAGCCTTGATTTCTACCAACGGTGTCCGGATCTGACCCATGCTGGTTATTAAATAAGACGGTTTGTCTTCTTCAATAGCGTTAATTCTAGGACCACCGTGGTTTGGCATTGGGTTCTTATTTACATTAGGTGGTGGTGCGAAATTCAGAGCCTTGGAGTCTACCAGGTCTTGTACCTTCATATGCAGAGCTCTGCACTTTTCTGTACTGTGGCCAGGTGCGTTCGAATGAAAGGCACACCTAGCGTTGGAGTCATAATTCCTGGGTAGACTGTTGGGATCTGGAGGTGCCAGCGTCCTTAGCTCAACTAGGTTGAGTTTCAGGAGTTGTGGCAGCAGGGTAGCATATGGCATAGGGATCGGATCGATCACCCTATTAGCTTGAGATGGCCTCTGTTGGAATGGCCTTTGCTGACTGTTGTTGTTGGTGTTGTTGTTGTTGTAATTTCTTGGAGGATACTGATTTTGCTGATGGTACTGAGGTTGCGGCTGATAGTTTTGCTGCGGAGGTTGATAGACAGGTTGAGGATGAGCTGGAGCAGGAATGGTGACTGCTGCCACTGATCTGTGAACATATTGGGGCCTGCCCCTGTTGGTGTGGATGGCATTGGTCTCGCCAGATCTTCTCGGGCCTGCAAAAGGCTTTCTTGTACTACTGGACGAGCTTGCACCGTTGTCAGATATCTTACCCATCTTCAATAGGCTTTCAATTCTCTCCCCAGCTATGACAACATCTGCAAAGCTAGTGGAAGAGAAAGCAGCCAGCCTGTCAATGTAAGTTCCCTGAAGGGTATTCATGAACATATCTGCCATTTCCCGTTCAGACATAGGTGGCTGAACAGCAGCAGCCAATTGCCTCCATCTCTGGGCATATTCTCGGAAACTCTCCCTTGAAGACTGTGACATTCCCATTAGGAGGGTCCTGTTGGGTGCCATGTCTAAGTTATACTGATACTGTCTGATGAAGGCCTCTGCCAGGTCCTTCCAGCATCTAATAGTTGCCCTTGTCAAGTGAGAGTACCATTCTCTTGACGCTCCAGTCAAGCTGTCTTCGAAATAGAACATCCAGAGCTTCTCATCCATAGTATAGGCCTTCAGCCTTCCCAGAAATGACTGTAAATGAGTCCGGGGGCATGAAGTCCCGTTGTATTTTTCAAAGCAAGGAGGCTTGAACTTATGGGGGATCCTGACCCCGTCTACCAAGCCCATGTCCATGACATCGAAGCCCAAAGAGTTTTGAGATTCTAAGGACCTCAATTTCTCAGCTATCTCATCCAACCTTCTATCATAAGCTTCTTCCCCAGCACCCATTACCGTGAATTGGTCCTCCTGAGGATCCTCTTGAAGTACCCTAGCTGCAGTGGCAGTTCCTTGAACATTTGCAGGAATGTTGACCTCAGGATGGAGGTGTGGCCCGAAGACAGGGGGGTTAACATGGGGTTGGACCCTCTCGTTATTGCTTGTGCCGGCAGTCCCTATATGTGGATCTTCTTGATTTTGCCTTTCCACCATGGCTCTCAATCTTTCCTGGCTCTGAGCCATGTTGTTCATAACTTCCATAAACTGAGTCATTTGATTCCTCATCTCTAGCCTTTCATTTGCCATTTGATTTCTGACCTCAGCAAGGTCCTGCTGCATCTGATCCATTTGAATTCCCGGAAGGTTGTTTCGGGTTGGATAACGGTGCGGACGGTTAAGGGGAAATACCCGACGCCTAGCAATAGTTCCTGAACATCACAACAGAGTTAGCAACAATAAATAAAAACCTACAAAACAAACAAATGGTTAGCATGCAATGCAGTATGCTTATTTGTTCTCAAGGTATCCGGTTTGGCATTCAGTTTTGACCCTTCCAGACCCTTGAAGATGCTGTTGTTGTTGCTTGAAGAAAACTCAGATGAAGCGAACTAACACAAATATATTACAGAAGGTGAAATAATACAACTTGTTCATTTTACAACACAAGCCCTCTAAGGGGTCAAAATACAGTACAAGAAAATAAAAGTACATGGAAAGAAAGAAACAACAAACAAATGGTCAAACACCAAGACCAAACTCATCCTCACGAACTTCCTTGAGAAGTGCTTCGGTCACAGGATCAGCCGGACGCTCCGTGAGATTCCTGATGAGGAGATTCCGGGTCGTAACAGCTGCTGCTAGCTTCTTGTGCTGAGTTTGTTCTTTGGACCTCTTCACCCCTGCTTTGATCTTTAGCTCTGATATCTCCCTCTGGGCTGCTGCCAGGGCCTCTTGCTGTTCTTTTGCACTAGCTTCCAGTTGCTCCATCTTGTCTTGAACTCTCTTGTCTTCCAGGGTACGAGCCTCGGTGATCCTGACCCACCGGGCTTGACTCTCCTTTAAATACAAGTCTGTCCTTGCTCTTTGAAACTGGGCTTCTTTGCAAGCATTCTTCAGGATTTGTTCTCCAGCTTTAGACCTTTTGATATAATCCCCAGACTTCTCGATCTTAGTCAGATGCTCTACTCTCAACTTCTCCAACCTCTCAATCTCCCTCGTACCCTCACTCCTCTCCCGGAGGGTCTTCTGCAAAGCCTGGGTTAGCTTCTCATTTCTTTCCTTCAAGCTCTCAAACTCCTCCAAACTGATAGTGGCAGGGGGTGGTGCTGAAGATGACTCAGGCATGTCTTCTATGGTAAAGGGCATCCCAGAGAATTGGGCCCTGGCACGGGACCATTCATAATATTGTGCTGATGCCACATTGTTGCACTTCCCCAGAATGGTTACTCCCTTGGTTTGAACATTATCCCAGGCCCAGGCAGCCTGCCTAACAGTAGCCAGATTAAGCTTGTTCTCGCAATAAAGAGTCTCAACCAAGTCATGTGCCTTAGGAGTGTGGACCAATGCATAGCCCAATTGTCGTCTAAACAGCAGAGGGTTGTAATTGATACTACCCTTAACTCCTATCAAAGGCACATTAGGAAAATGCCCACAGCTGGTGATGATATCCCTGCCCTTGGTGCTTTGAGTGCACCATCTGATATCTGCTGAAGTTAGAGCAGTGAGTCTCTTAGCCCAGTTGCTCTGCTGATGAGGGTTCAAAAATGCATCTGTCCTGGGTAGATGCCTGAGAAGCCAAGTGTGGAACAATGGAGCACAACACCTCACTAATCTCCCCCTCTGCTTTTCATTTCTCTGATGCACTGAGTAATAGAGATCCCCTAATAAAGTTGGTACTGGGTTCTTCAGGATGAACAGATGGATTGCATTCTTGCTAATGAATCGAGGCTCGTCTGCAAACAACACAATTCCATATATGCTCAAAGCTAACAAGGCACAAACAGCCTTCCACTCTCCTAAAGAAGCTTTCAGGGTAGCTTGTGAGATCAAGAAATCCAGATGGAAACCAGGGATTCCAGCTTTAGAGGTCACATGCTGCTCAATCAGGATAGGTTCCAGATGCAAAGCCTTTGCTACTTCTCCATTGCTGGGAAAGACCATCTCAGGGTTGAAAGGGATTCCAGCCCTGATAGGCACACCAACCAAAGATGAGTATTCTTCTAAAAGAGGGCCCAACTGAAAGTCTTGAAAGGTGAAACACCTCAATGGGGGATCATAGAACTGAATGCAAGTGTGAATGAGGCTCCTCTGTGATGGGTCCAGATCCATAACCATGTCAAGTATATCTCCATAATGTTCCCTGAACAAAGGTATGTGATCTGGAGTGATCAGGGTCTGAATCCTCCTGATATCTGATAGCTCTGGCTGGAAGAAGTGATAGGTGATGTTGCTCTTTTTAGGAGCCATGAGGCTGAGACTGAATAGAGACAGGTGCTGATGATAATACTGAAGAGGTGGGCCACTGACTGGCTGGTGCAGGTGATAACTGAAGCAGATAGCTGATGAAGACAAGTCAATACTGAAGATGGGGTCAAAACCAAAACCAAATGAAGATGGATACCCTGAAACACAAATAAGCAAATGTCAATATGATGCAATGATTATGTATGCAAATGAAATGCAAGGGTCTGTGACTGAGCTGGATCTGATCAATATTCTGATATAGGTCCAAGTCATATTCAAGAATACCAGTTGGAGGTCTATAAATCCAGTAACCAGGGTGGGGGACTCAAATAAAGAGCCACATGTCCAGGGTTTTAGAATCACAAGAACTGTTCCAACATGGAGTATTCTTAATCAAGTCAAAGTAACAGGGTATTCTGAGGCCAAGGTACCTGCAAACCTGTAAACAGCCCAACCCCCTCACAGGTGGTGTTCTAGAACAAGGATCCTCAGACTTGGATCAGTTATGAGAAGTGTAAACACTTCTAACCCGGAGGTACAGTGTTTACAATAACCATAAAAGTTCCTCCTCTAATTCACCTCAGTTTCTGAAGGTCAATACTAAAGGTCATCCAGACTTAGCAGGCTTCCCAAATAGCCCTAGCATTGCAGGAAATCTGCAACACAGAGTTCTCAAGAAGAAACCCATATCTGAACCGTGTTTCATATTCCCGCACCAGACCGAAATGGAATGGGAAAGAATATGATTCACTCTAGCCTAGGTGTCACTCAGGTCCCAGGTATAGGACCTTAACTCTCAATGATACACCCACCCACCAAAACAAAACCAGATCCAGCCAGACAGCATGACAGTATGATATATACAAAAGCAATAAAGAAAGCAGTAAAGCAACTGTACATAAAGCAAAAATAAATACAAAAATACAAACACAAATAAGCATATAACACCCCAGTAAACACAAATCAAACAAGCGCTAGGAGGAACCCACAAAAAGAACCAGAAGCCCTGGTTGCAGTATAAGGATCCCCAGCAGAGTCGCCAAGCTGTCGCTCCCAATAAATGGGACCAGGCCCAGATAAAGGTACAGACGCGAACGGTCGGCGAGAGGGAACAGTGAGAACACACAGCCGTGAACTCACTGGAGAATGAATAGAGTCGCCAGCTAGGCATTTTTATCCCGAAGGAAAGGTAATGCTGCATAAACCTAGAAAAGGAATGGATAAGACGGTTTGCGAACCAGAGAGACTGAGAAAGGGGGTTGGTTACAACCTGGGAAGGTATTAGCACCCAGATTGTCCGCCGTACTCGACGGGATCCACGCTTAAAAGATTTGTGTTTTAAAGGGGTAGTGTCAGTGCAATCTGTGTATAAAAGAGCTGGAAAAGGATGTACAGGTGTCAGTGTAAGAGAGGTGAAGTGTATAAATGTACAGTGTCAGTGCAGGAACAAGAATGAAATGCTCAAGAATATGAGGCTTAAAGAATAAGGTTGGAAAGAGGGGGAATATACAAAGACTTTTGTTCGATAACCGTTAAGTTATGCCTACGTATCCTCTTGTGCAATGAGGAAGTCAGAACACCGTAGTTCGACCCAAAGAGACTGAAAGATGAATTGACTTGCGAACTGCTTACTTGTCTATGCTCAAGTGTATGATCTGTCTGGCACAGATGCAAACTGTCTTGCATTAGACGGAAGAAGCGAGCTCTCGTTTGTGAATGAATGAGATGAGAAAAGAATCCCGGAGGAGACGATTATTGTTTGTTTTTGAGTTTTCAGTCTTTTATTGTTTTTGGATTTTGTCATAAGTTAATGAGCTTAAGTCTAAACCAATGGATTTAGTAAACTCATCACATCTTCCCTCTGATTAGGGGTAATGAGAATACCTTAAGTGTGAAGTCAGCTTCTCACACTTAAACACCTTTGGTGTAGGATTAAGATCATTAACCTACTTGTGATTAATTAGATGTTTTTGTTGTTTTTGTTTAGTGTTAAGTAATGAGATTAAGCCATAATCAGGGATTAAACAGACTCGTTACACCATCCTAATAGAAGGATGATAGATGAGAATGTTTAAGCTGAGGAATGCTCCCCAACTTAATCCATGATTAGGGATTAAACTCATGACAAAACAAGCCTTTGATTAAGTGGATTTTATTTAATGGTATGATGATGAAGTGATTTTTATGATTTGTAAGACAACTTGAGGGGGACTTGTCCATTAACACTAGGGTTAGTCCTTCTTAACCAATTAAGGAAGAATTAGAACCCTAATGCAAGGCCCAAGTTACAAGTGTGATGTCTTGATGATTTATTAAGTGAGTTGGTTAAGAGATTTAAACACATTAAGGGTTTAACACTTAGGATTAAAGTTATACACTCCATCCTAAGTGAAGGATGCAGGCATAAGCTTAATCACAAAGCCTTAAAGCCTTTAGGGTTTAGTCCTTGCTTATGAGGTGAGAAGAGAAGACTCAAAGAGATGACACAAAGGTAAAATCTAAGAGGGGGGACTAATCAAAAACCCTAATCATTGTCATGCTTGGTTGTTCCTAAGGTTTGTGAGGTTCTCAAGAGAAATCTTCAAAGGAGCCACCAGGAAGCAGATGAACAGGATCAAGAGAAGCAAAGTGACTTGCTTCATTCAAAAAGTCAAGTCACTTGAAGAAAGAAAGTGGGAAGGAGAAGAATGAGCAAGCTCAAACTCATACACATGTAAAAATGCAGCAAGGGATGCAAGAGAGATGAAAGGAGAAGTTATGAGAAGTGAAGGCAAATTCACTTCTCAAAGTTACTTACCACCTGAAAGGTTAGAAAAGAAATGCAATGCAATGTAAAATGAGATGAGATGACATGATGAGAAACAAAACCAGAAGCATTTACATGATGCTAATGATGCTATGAAGTGCTATGAACATGAGGCAAGGCATGGAGATGTTCATACAAGATCATGGATGCAAATGATGCAAGTTAAGGAGCATGAACTTACATGAAAAGTTATGAAACATACATGGCAAACAACATGGCAAATGCAAGATGCAATTATCAAACATGCTTTCTATATGTCTTAAGATGTCAAATGAATCAAATGGATGCTTGAAATGTCATGGCAAGTCATGTTATGCAAGAGAATGCAAGAAGGATGCAAATGGAAGCCCAAATTAGGGTTTATGAACCAAACATCAAACAAAAACCAAAAAACAGAAGCAAACCCTAGGATAAAAAATGGAAAATACCACTCAAAGAAACCCTAACCCTATACTAAACCAAGGTCCAAAGGGGAGGTCTCAACTCTTCACCAATCTCAAGCTATGATTTTTACAAGTTATTAGGGTTTTTAGGGTTCCTAAACAAAAGAAATGCCAAACAATTGAAAAATGCAAGATCAAATCATGGCCATTTTACCTCAAAAACTACATGCTAAACACAATGCAATGCAAAAAGAATCAAAGTCCAACTCTTCATAGATAGGCAGAAATGATTTTTTGAACTTAGGATCAAAATAATGCACAAAAATGATTTTAATTCAATGAAAAATTCTCAAAATGCATCAAGATCAAAAAAGAAATTTGGTTTGAAGGTTGGACAATGCTTCTAAATGTCTTAGAACATTTCATGAATTTTTTGGTGATTTTTAGATACTTAAAAGTATTTTTAATAAATTAATTCTCATTAATCAATTAAAAATAATCTTTTAAATATTTAAAAATACTTTTTAAATGCTAAAAATGAAATAAAAATATTTTTTGTGTCATAAAAATTAATAAAACTTATGAGAAAAAGTTTCATAATTTTTACACATTTTTTACTATTTTAAATAAATTATGCAAGTTAAATGAAAAGAAATGAATTTAAAATTAAAATAAAGGAAAGTAAACAGAATGGAGGGACGAGATGAATCCTGGGTTTAAATTGGTTGACCAGCGCGCATCTGGACGGCTGGGGTTGCATCTGAGTTAATCCCAATTAATTAAATAAATAATGAAGATTAGGGCTAAGCAAAATGATTTGGACCTTTCATTCGCGCGGTAAGTCAACTGGGTCAACCAATCCAACGCCCAGAATTCAAATGGAAATTAATTACAGGATTAGGGCACAAATGACTTTCAGGTGGCCGGAGAGGACCTCCGGTCGTCTTCTCCGGCCAGCATCCCCCCTGAGAATCCCCAAAACTCTAAAAACCTAACTAAAACGAAATCTAAAAAATGGGAAATGATCCCCATTCACTCACGAACCAGAACCCCTAATCAAAACAAATTTATATTTCCTAACAAGGCTGAATCGAAGCAAACAAAAGTTAGGTCAACTGAGTTTCAGAGATCAATTAAACTCTCATTTCATCACCATTTCAAAAACTAAAAGCATATTCATGATCAGGAAGACATGTAGAACAAGTTTAGAACTTAAAAATCCATTTCTGGAAAAAAAGTTCTTGAGCTACCTGAGATTCGAAGCTTTCACTCCAGCTACTTTCTGACTTCCTCTCTTGGTGAAATCTACTCCTTATGACCTCTTGATGATGCTTGAGTGCTCAGGAGAAATTTATATTGGTTGGATGAAGAGTTTGAGTAACTTCTGCTCAAACTCAGTTGAACATGGCAATGATGATTCTGGCTATTTCTGGCAAGGGTGAAAGGTTGTTTGTGGTCCAGATGGTGAGTGGAGAAGGTTTATGGAGTTTGTTTTGATGTTTGTGAGTTGTGGAGAGAGTTTCGAATGAAACTGCAGATTGGAGTGAAAATGGTGCAGCGAGGTTACAGCTTGTTTCAGGCCTGGTTCTTGGCTGGTTTCTTCTCAATGAATCATGGTGAGATGATATGTGGAAATGATTTGGATGTTTTAAGCTTGTGGAGGCAGATTCGAATGGTTTTGCAAAATGGTGAGTTTTTTGTATATGATGATCTAGAGTGTTTCAGCCTGGCCTCCTGTTATGTTTAGCTTGCCAAAGGATATAATAAACAATTCCAAGTGGCCAGAGGATGTGACATGGCCTGTGGTGATTGGGATGTTTGCTTTTGCCAAAAGTCAATTTTTGTGTAAGGAAAGCATGGCTTGGTTCTAGGCTTAGTACAAGGCATGGGGCTGGTGCAGCATGATGTGTGTGTGATGCTAGGCAGGTTCAGCAGTCAAGGCAATTAGTTGTTGAAGTGTGATGAGTGTTCTTGCAAGTTGGCACCTTTTGGCATTTCATGGAAAAAGCCTTGTTACACAAACTACAAACATGTGATCTTTGGTCCAATTCTGATTTTTAAGGCTTATAGAATGTTTGTGTCATGGTTGGAAGTGAATTAGAAGTTACAAATGGCATTGGTTCATGATTTTGCAAAATTCTCATTTGAGGCATGTCTTGAAAATCAATGATTCTAGCCAACTTTGTCACACCATAACTTTTGATCCAAGAAGAGTTTGATCATGTTCTTGTACTTTTTGAAAAGGGAAAGATGTAATCTACAACTTTCATGACCAAAGTTTTTTATTTGAAGCATTTTTGGATCAAGAATCAAGGCTTGAAAAATGACCTAAAATGAAGCATTCTTGAAAAGTCAACTATGCCCAAAAAGTCAACATTTGCAAAAACTCCAAATTCTTGATTTTTGTGGACTTCAACCTTCTTCCATGATCAAATAAAGATCATATACACTCAAAATGATGAAGATCACCCATTGGTTGGGTCATTGGGGGCCTCAGATGCCCTGATTTAACACTGACTTGTCCAGAAAGTCAACCCTTGTTCAGATGACTTCCCCATGGAATTTCTTCATGAAAATTGATATGCATACTCCTTATACCATATAGAGACCAATGGAAACAAGAATGACCAAAAAATTGGGTGTTATGGCCTCTGAAACCAAAACCCTAATTTTAGGTCAACTGTGCAGTCAAACCTGGCTCTGCATCCATTCAAACCCTAGTTCTTGTGATTCTTTTGAAATCTTGACTTTGGGAGGATGGAATATGATACAAGAACACATATGGATCCCTTTGAAGTGATTGGTTGCCTTTGGAGTGGCTCAAGAAACTTTTGGATTGCTCAGATCACAAACCCTAGGTGCAGATGACTTAGAAACTATGCAGTGAATCAAAAATGAAATATGAGATGGTATGATTGTGTTTATGCATATGAATTGATCACAAGCCATGGTGTGAATGGGTGAGGGCAAATTTGGGGTGTTTACACATGTTTTTCGGCATTCTTTCTTACCGAAGAATGCCTTTTAGATTATGTAATGCACCGACAACATTTCAACGGTGTATGCAAGCAATATTCTTGGATTTGATCGAAGAGTGCATTGAGGTGTTTATGGATGACTTCTCCGTTTATGGTTCGTCCTTTAACTTATGCTTAAAAAATCTTGATGTGGTTTTGGAAAGATGTGTGGAAAAAAATTTAGTGCTCAATTGGGAGAAATGCAATTTTATGGTCACCAAAGATGTTGTTCTTGGTCACAAAATCTCCTCTAAAGGGCTGGAAGTTGATATAGCAGAGGTGGAAGTCATTGAAAAATTACCACCTCCAACAAATATCAAAAGAGTAAGAAGCTTTCTTGGACATGCCGGATTCTACCGAAGATTCGTCAAGGATTTCTCAAAGATAGCAAAGCCATTGAGTAATATACTCAATAAATGTACGCAATTTCTTTTTGATGAATCGTATTTAAAAGCATTCCATGAGCTAAAAGAAAAGTTAGTCACCACTGTAACACAGTGGGAGAACTGACTTTAGTTAAATGTTGCGGATAGCAAGAGTCGCCACCGGCTTTTATTTTATCCAAAGGAAAGGCATAAAAGAACAGGAAAGACCTTTTTAAAAGATTTTTGGGTCCGGGGGGTAGGTTATGTAAAGGGAAGGTGTTAGCACCCTTTACATCCATGGTTATCCATGGGCTCTTAGTTACTTAGCTCACTTTAAATTGTTTTTGAAAAGGTGAAGTGTGTGAATAGAAATTTTCATAAGAGTTTGATAATGATCCATGTATGGATGCGTAAAAAACTTGTGTTTGAAAATTGTTTGAAATTTGTGATGTGTTTGAAATTTGAAATGGTGAGCAAGTAACTATGAGGAACCTACCCTAAAGTTTAAGTCTTTTTTGTTCTTTATCCTTTAAGTGGTAAGACTATCCCTATTATTAAGGAATAGGTAGTCATTACCTTGGATGTGAGGGACATATGAGGGACATCTGTTTAATGAAGGCAACTGTGGGGTGTATTAAGCATTTGGAGGGTCTGTCATCATTATTCGAAAGGGACAAGATTTTTATGAAAGGCAACCATTAAGGGACTTGATGACTTTTCTTTTTAAGGGACTTGCTTTATACACCCCACTTGACCTTATGATTTAGGCAACATTGAGAGGTAGCCCTAGAAAGTGAGATGGCGATTAAAAAATCGACTTACGTGTGTGAGTGTTTAATTTTATTTATCTTATAATTAAAATGATCTAAATTCAATTTTTAAATATAATACATGTTTACACTCCCTATTTTACTAACCATGGCATGAAAATTAAATAAATTAGATATTTACAAAAAATTTACACCAAGGAGCAATTACATAATAATTATAAGCAATTAAAAATAAATAGCAAAAATAAATATAGAAGCAAAATATAAATAAATAAGCAAGAATAATTATAATAGGGGTTAGTAATAATAATAATAAAATAAAAAGAAATAAGGTTAGTGAAATAATAATAATAAGCATAATTAAAAAATAAATGGATTAGTAATAATAACAATAATTAAAATAAATGGAATTAGCAAAAATATTATGAGAACATAATTAAAATAATAAACAAAAGATTAGATTTTTAATATAGACAATTATTTAGGAATAAGAGGAAATATGAACAATTAAATAATTATTATAACATTTTAATTTATGTACAAATTATTAAATTATTTTTAAACATATTATAATTACAAAATAAAATTATCATAGGTTCAATTATTTCTAAACACATATTTAAAAATTATTTATATATAAAATTTAGATTATAAACAAATTAGAAAAATATTTACATATTATATGAAGAAAATAAGTTATAATTATATTTAAAGATTATATTTACAAAAATAAAGTTAGAAAAATAAAATTAGGTTTTACCATTTGTTTAGAGAAAAATAAATTAGGGTTTTAGGGTTTGTTAGAAAAATATTTAAGGGTTTAATTTATAATAACAATTCAATTAGTTAAATAGTACATATATGCATTTTATAATTTAAATAAATATATAATAATAAAAATTAACTTTTGGAATTTAGAAAACATATATATTTTATAATTTAGAAAATATAATATTTGCATTTTATAATTTAGAAACATATTTTAATATAATATAGAAAATAGGAAATATAAAAGAAAATAAGAAAATCAAAAAAACTGGACCTGGGATTTGAACCCAGGTCCCTAACCTGAATATTGGAGAGGCTTGCCAACTGGGCTGCGTGCTGCTGATGCAAGAAGGAGGAACTCCAAGTTGTTTTGTTCTTTAAATTTGAAAAATCAGAAAAAATAGTGAACAAGCAAAAAGGCCTGGGGGAGGATTGAACCCAGGACCTCTTAAACGCACAACAAACACATGACCAATCCTGCTGGGTGAGCGAGCCTATCATTATGTTGGCCATAATACATAATATATTATGTATGTTTAACCTGAAAAAAATAAGAGAAAAAGAATGCACCCAGCCAAGAATCGAACCAGTGCCATCAAGATACGCGCATATACTTCCCACCACTGGGCCAAGCAGCCAGCTGTGACTTAAAACCACAACCAATGCATAAAATATAATACAAAATATTTGAATTTGAAAAAACACGCGCGCAGCCAGCTTCGTCTTCTTCCTTGGATTCGTAGGATTACCTGCGAATTCTCCTATGAGTTTACCTGCGATTATACCTGCAAATTAAACCTGCAAATTTCTAACCACCATTAAACATCAACATTTTATCAAATTGATCACATATTTGTAATCCCCATACAGCACACAATCCAATTATGGTCTCAAAATCAATTTATGTTGGCTAAATCGTAAGATCCCAAATTCAACTCAAGAACCCTAGCTATGGCAACTTGCGGGTTAGGGCTGATTTCTTTGATTCTTTTATCCAGAAACAATCTAGGCATCACAACAAACACATATCAATCATCAAAAACAGTTTATAATGCATATATTAATGAATTCGAAAATTTGAATTTCAAGATAAAAGTGGATTCGGGTTGAGTGATATGGCATAGTTTTGATGCATGTGAGTGATGATTCATGATCAAGGAAGTCCAAGGAGTCTTGCTATGTTCTTATTTTACCTTCAAATGCCCTGTAAATTGAAAACCGAATTTGACTTTTGGCTTGAATTTTTGAAGTATGAAACTTACCTTTGAGGCTGTGGAATTCGTGGCTTGCAATAGGGTTACACTAAGTACTTATAGGACAATCAAATGAGGCTGAAAAACTAGGTCATTGCTTGGAAGATTTGATGTAAAAAGATTCAAAAATATCATGTCTTAAAAACCAAATATTCATGTATAAGCCCTTGCTATTTTGGGAGATTTTTCATAATTCTTGTATCAATCAAACTTAAATGTGATTTAAGATTTTCTAGAAGCAAAATTAAAATTAATTTTCATGATTTTATATTTTATTTGAATTTAAAATGACTTTTTAATATAAAAATCATAATAAATAAAAACAAAATAAATTAAATTATGAATAAATTAAATTAATTTCGTGCAAGATGTTATGAAGTGGATTGGATCATTATTTGGCAAGCCCATTTGGAAAAAATTGGTTTTAGACCTCCTTTTCCTTCATGAACCAACCCAAAATTTCCCAACTTTGCAAGGGCACATATCCTTCAATTTTAATGGTATGAGGGTGTTCTTGGACATTTTGGAAAGCTTGAAGAGTCCTCTAACCAACCCCACTGGTTTCATGTCCATATCATTTACCAATCTCAAGTTATGCCCTTTTGAAGTTGTTGACTTTTTGTTGACTTTCAAAAGGACCTATAATGTCTTAGCTCATACCTTTCAAATGAAGCATTTTTGGGCTTGGCTTGTGAGACACAAAGTTGTAGAGAATTCAATTTCCTTAAAAATGAGCTTTGGATGGAGACTTGGTGATGAAGTATGTGAAAGTTATGGCTGGTCAAAGTTCAGTTGACTTTTACTGAGAAAACCCTAATTTAGAAACTCCTGATTCTTGATGATCTGGAATCTCCTTGATGAATCATGATCAAACCTTGATCAAATGATGAATTTTACTTCATATACTTGATGTTGGAAAAAAATCATGAAGTTTGACTTTGGTTTGACCACAGTTGACCTCAGTTTAACTTTTTAACTGCATTGACTGATTTTGACTTGTCTGATCATCTAACTGAGCAAACTTCTGAGAAAAGTCTTGAAACTTGTCATGGGGGTTCTTAAACACATATAAGATGTTATGAAGCTCACTTGAAGCCTTGGAAGTTCATTTAGCCTGATTAAAGTCAAAACCCTAGTTTTGGATGCACTGCTTAGGAGGTGCATTGTATGAGGGAATTGTCAACTCTTCTGACCAATTGTGAACTTTGTGAACCTTGTGAACCATCATAAAATGTCTTGTGAACCTCATGGGAGATATTGTGAACCTTGTGAACCTCATAAAGTGACTTGTAGACTTCATGAACCTCATGAAAGGTCTTGAAAGCATTGTGAAGCTTGTGAACCTTGTGAACCTTCTTAGAACACAAAGTCTTGTATTGTGAGGGCAAATTTTGGGGTGCAACAGCTGCCCCTGTTCAATTTTCTGAAACCTGAGGGGTTAGATTGGTATATTTTCCAGTCGTGACCTAGAAGGTTGAAGGGGATTGAACACAAAAAGCCCAAAAATTTGCACTCACCAGTGCATAGAGTGATACAGATGGCTAGTTGAATATGATGGAGTGGGCTTAAAGATGCCACTTGGATAAAGTTCTTCAGATACATTTCTTGGAGGGTAAAGCAATCCAACATGTGAAGATATAATGATGGCTTTCAGGAGGATAAAGCAATCCTGAAATAATGATGATAGCTGTCAGGAGGATGGAGCAGTCCTGAAGTATTGATGTGCTTTCAGGAGGATAAAGTAGTCCTGATGAGATAATAAGTTTTCAGGAGGATAAAGCAGTCCTGATATAGTGATATGCTTTCAGGAGGATAAAGCATTCCTGATGTGAAGATAAAGCAATCTTGAGGTAGTAATATGTTTTTCAAGAGGATGAAGCAGTCTTGAAGTAATGATGATAGCTGTCAGGAGGATGAAGCAGTCCTGAGGTATTGATGATTTCAGGAGGATAAAGCAATCCTGAGGTATAAGAAGCTGTCAGGAGGATAAAGCGATCCTGAGGTAATAATAAGCTGTCAGGAGGATAAAGCAATCCTGAGGTAGTAATATGTTTTTCAAGAGGATGAAGCAGTCTTGAAGTAATGATGATAGCTGTCAGGAGGATGAAGCAGTCCTGAGGTATTGATGATTTCAGGAGGATAAAGCAATCCTGAGGTATAAGAAGCTGTCAGGAGGATAAAGCGATCCTGAGGTAATAATAAGCTGTCAGGAGGATAAAGCAATCCTGAGGTAGTAATATGTTTTTCAAGAGGATGAAGCAGTCTTGAAGTAATGATGATAGCTGTTAGGAGGATGAAGCAGTCCTGAGGTATTGATGATTTCAGGAGGATAAAGCAATCTTGAGGTATAAGAAGCTGTCAGGAGGATAAAGCGATCCTGAGGTAATAATAAGCTGTCAGGAGGATAAAGCAATCCTGAGGTAATAATAAGCTGTCAGGAGGATAAAGCAATCCTGATGTAATAATAATGTCTTCAAGAGGATGAAGCAGTCTTGAGAGATGATAAGTTTTCAGGAGGATAAAGCAGTCCTGATGGATGATATTCTTTCAGGAGGATAAAGCAATCCTGAGGGATGATAACTTTCAGGAGGATAAAGCAATCCTGATAATCATAAGCCCGTTTGCTGGATAATTAACCTGAAAACAAAGTAGCGTTCTGTATAGTAATATTAGTTTATGCATTATGCATGTATGATATGATGCACTTAGGTAATGTACTATGTATATATGTATATGTATGGTATGATGTAAATGATGTATGTATGATATGATACTGCCGGAAGCGTCTGGATATCTTCGTATAACAACTGCTGGCCAGGGAAAATAAATCCCGATTCGTTGTTGAAGAATATGAGGAACTCGTTCCCGTCTTGCTTGATAGTATATTATACATAACCTTCCGTATGATGGGGATAGCAAGGTATATATAACCTCCCGTCTTCGTTTGATAGTAGGGTAGATATAACCTCCGTCTTCGTTCGTCGTACCCTTATTGGAAAGTAAATTCCCGTATATTCGTATGAGGATAAAAGAGATGGATATAAATTCCAGGGGAGATGAGACTTTATGAAGATGGATTCGTCCTACTGAGGGTTTGTAGTTGTTTTGTAGAGATGAACTGGCGAAGCTTCGTCGAAATCCTTCCCTCGTTCGTCCTTAGTAAATACTATTACTGCATTTTCATGCATTTCTGGTAAACATCAATCATATTAAGCACTTATGCATTTTTGGTAAACATCAATCATATTCAAAAGCATACATACATTCAAACACAACCAATGGACGTTTCGCTTATGTAAATAGGGTAAAACTAAATCTGGATTCAAAAGATGAAATTTATTTATATCAAAAAGTGACCCATACACGGGTAAGTTTGTACAAGGAGACATAAACCCTAGTAAGAGGATTTTGTCATAAAGTTTTTACAAAACAAAGAGAATCAGCTATGTGGGAAATAATCCTATTGAGTTTCAATTCTACTATTGCCATTATCTTCAAGTATCTCATCTTCTGCTGTTGAGACGGAAATGATTGGATTGAGCTTTATCTGTTTGAACTTGAGTAAGTAACACAACTGGCTGCAGTTTCATGGGTGATCCAAACGAGACATAGTCATACGCTTTAATCCCTAACTTTTGCCTGGATTGCCCTTTCAGGTTTTCAATCCACCGGGATACCCTTTTTTGCCCAAGCCGCCTTTTCAGGTTTTCGACTTGCCGGGTGTACATCTTTTTATATATATCCCTAATTTTTGTCCAAACCCTTTTGGTTTGCCGGGATGACCTTATTTTTGCCTAGGCCTGTCAACCTAGCGGGTCTCTTTTCATGCGTAGTATTTTTTAACTATGTCTGCGTTTACAGGCTGCGGGAAGTCTTCACCATCCATAGTGGTAAGTATCATGGCACCTCCTGAGAACACTGTCTTGACTACAAATGGTCCTTCATATGTCGGAGTCCACTTGCCCCTAGGATCACCCTGTGGTAATATGATACGCTTGATTACCAAGTCACCAGCCTGATATACCTTTGGTTTAACCTTCTTGTTAAAAGCTTTGATCATTCGTTTCTGG
The DNA here is from genome assembly GCA_963966055.1 of Lathyrus aphaca. Classification (NCBI taxonomy): domain Eukaryota; kingdom Viridiplantae; phylum Streptophyta; class Magnoliopsida; order Fabales; family Fabaceae; genus Lathyrus; species Lathyrus aphaca. The sequence goes on along the minus strand of OZ014522.1, from coordinate 446,912,135 downwards.
TACATCTGGCCATGACAAACTGCTGCTAACCTCTTCTCATCAATCAAATTTATCTGGTCAAGTCGAGTCTGAATCCACTCATCTTCATCCAGGCCTGCATCCTTCATAATTCTTAAGGAGGGAATCTGAACTTCAATGGGCAAAACTGCTTCCATACCATAGACCAAGGAGAATGGGGTTGCCCCTGTTGAAGTACGTATTGTAGTACGATAACCATGCAGAGCAAATGGTAACATCTCATGCCAATCCTTGTAAGTAAAAGTCATCTTCTGTACAATCTTCTTAATGTTCTTATTAGCAGCTTCAACTGCCCCATTCATCTTTGGACGATACGGAGAAGAGTTGTGATGCTTAATCTTGAACTGCGTGCAGAGATCAGTAATCATAGTGTTGTTCAGATTAGAGCCATTGTCAGTGATAATCCTTTCAGGGATGCCATACCTACATATGAGATTATTCTTAATGAATCGAGCCACAACATTCTTAGTAACAGATGCAAATGAAGCTGCCTCTACCCACTTCGTGAAGTAATCAATAGCAACCAGGATGAAACGATGTCCATTAGAAGCAGTAGGCTTGATCTCACCAACCATATCAATGCCCCACATGGCAAAAGGCCAAGGAGCAGTCAACACATTCAATGGTGATGGAGGTACATGGACTTTATCAGCATAGATTTGACATTTGTGACATGTTCTGGAGTGTTGATAGCAATCAGCTTCCATGGTAGACCAATAGTAACCTGCTCTCAATATCTTCTTTGCCATAGTATGACCACTAGAATGAGTGCCAAAGATCCCATCATGCATATCTTCCATAATCTCAATTGCTTCCTTCTTATCCATACAACGAAGCAAAGTTGAATCATGATTGCGCTTGTATAAAATGCCATTACTCAAAAAGAACTTAGCAGAGAACCTTCTCAGGAACTTCCTATCTTTTACAGATGCCCCTTCAGGGAACTCCCGAGCTTCAAGATATCTTTTCACTTCATAGAACCAAGGCTTCTCCTCTGCCCCTTCTGTGTCAATCTCATTGCAGTATGCAGGCTTTTCAAATCTATCAATAGTAATCTTGGGAGCTTCATCATCCCAACTGATCTCAAACATGGATTCCATGGTGGCCAGTGCATCTGCCAACTGATTCTCTCTTCGTGGAATATGTCCAAAGGTAATCTCTTTAAAATGTGGGATCAAAGACAACACATGCTCTCTGTAAGGAATGAGGTTATCATGCTTGGTATCCCAATCTCCTTTGATCTGACTAACTACCAGAGTTGAATCTCCATACACGTCAAGGAACTGAATCTTCATATCAATAGCAGCTTTAATACCCAGGATACATGCCTCATACTCAGCCATATTATTGGTACAATAGAAACAGAGTCTGGCAGTAATCGGGGTATGACAACCTTCAGGGGAACTAATCACAACACCAACACCATTACCAAGTGCATTGGAGGCACCATCAAAAACCATAGTCCATCGGGATCCTTGTTCAGGTCCGTCATATTGTCCAGGTTCTTTGGTAATAATCATAATATCTTCATCAGGGAACTCAAAACTCATTGACTGATAATCATCCACTGCTTGATGAGCTAAATGATCAGCCACAACACTTCCTTTAATGGCCTTCTGAGTAGTGTACTGTATATCATATTCTGTCAAGATCATTTGCCATCTTGCAATTCTTCCGGAGAGAGCAGGTTTCTCAAATATATACTTGATTGGATCCATCTTTGAAATCAACAAGGTAGTATGAGTCAACATATACTGTCTTAGTCGGCGAGCAGCCCATGCCAAAGCGCAGCAAGTTTTCTCGAGCAGTGAGTATCTTGTTTCACAGTCGGTAAACTTTTTGCTAAGGTAGTATATTGCCTGCTCTTTTCGACCAGACTCGTCATGTTGCCCCAAGACACACCCCATTGAGTTGTCTAACACTGTTAAGTACATAATCAAGGGTCTTCCATCAACTGGTGGCATCAAAATTGGAGGTTCTAGCAGATATCTCTTGATTTCATCAAAGGCAGTTTGGCACTCATCATTCCATTCCATCACCTGATCTTTCTTCAACAACTTGAAGATTGGCTCACAGATGGCAGTTAATTGGGAAATAAATCTTGCAATGTAATTTAATCGTCCCAAGAAACCTCTAACCTCCTTCTCAGTACGGGGAGCTGGCATCTCTCGTATAGCTTTCACTTTTGCAGGATCCACTTCAATACCTTTTCCACTGACAATAAAACCCAGGAGCTTTCCAGATCTAACTCCAAAAGTACACTTGTTTGGGTTCAATCTCAACTTGTATTTCTTCAACCTCTCAAACAATTTATGCAAATGATCAAGATGTTGTTCTTCATTCTGAGATATGGCTATCATATCATCCACATATACTTCAATCTCATGATGAATCATATCATGAAACAAAGCCACCATAGCACGCTGATATGTTGCCCCTGCATTCTTCAAACCAAATGGCATTACCTTATAGCAAAAGGTGCCCCACTGTGTAACAAATGTTGTCTTCTCCATGTCTTCAGGTGCCATCTTGATCTGATTGTAACCAGAGAAACCATCCATAAAAGAGAATACCTTATGCTGAGCAGTGTTGTCTACCAGAACATCAATATGAGGAAGCGGAAAGTCATCTTTGGGGCTAGCCTTGTTCAAATCTCTGTAGTCTACACACATACGTACCTTACCATCTTTCTTAGGAACCGGCACCACATTTGCGACCCACTGAGGATAAGAAGTCACTGCTAAGAACCCTGCATCAAACTGTTTCATTACCTCTGCTTTGATCTTTTCTGACATTTTAGGACACATACGACGAACCTTCTGCTTCTTTGGACGACAATCTTCTTTTACTGGTAAACGGTGAACCACAATGTTTGTATCCAACCCTGGCATATCTTCATAAGACCAAGCAAAGATCTCCACATAGTCACGTAACATCTGAATCAACCTGCTCTTGACACTATCCTCTAAATCAGCCCCTATCTTGACCTCTTTCCTGTTTTCTTCAGTTCCCAGATTCACAACTTCGACTGGCTCTTCATGTGGCTGTAAAGCTTTCTCTTCTTGTTGTAACAACCTAGCAAGCTCTACAGGTACTTCACAATCGTCCTCATTTCCGTCTTCAGTTTGATAGATCGGATTCTCGAAATTATAATTGGCAATAGTAGAACTGTTATCAACAGGATCCAGAGTGGATGAGGATCTGCATTTTAGTGATGTGGGTGTGTGTAAGAACACATAGCTGATAAAACAAAAAGAAAAGAAAAGAAAGACAAGGAACACAATATTTACGAAAACGAAACGTCCACTGATTTTATTGAATGAAGTATGCAAATGAAATGACAGCCCGTAACAAGCACACCATTGTGCCCCGGGTAAGGCACAAGGTTTGAAAGTTTTAATTGTTCAAGAATTTACAAATTTAAAAGCAACAACACAGTAATAGTATTTACTCCTGACTAAAGGAGATAGGGATAACATCTTCAGCTTTCCAATTATTGAGTCCAGCACCCACAGTAGAAAAAATCCAAGCATCCAAGTTGTAGTCTTCATCATAGTCTCCCACAGTGTTGATCTGATCTTTCATAACCCCTTGATTGGTGATACAAACAGCACGAGCACGACGAACAGCCTTCTGGGACTCTGCAGTGAAACCCAAACCAAACTTGTCAGACTTGTATGGAATATCAGGAAGCTGACCCCAAATAGTACAACCACCTCCATCCATCACAGCTCTAGCATCATTGAGGGAGGCCATTGCCATTGTTGGAGGTTTTCTGGTGACCACAGGAACTTTCTTCGCAACAGGAGGAGCTACATAATCATTAACAACCCAAGGAACCACTTCAAACGTCTGACACGGAGTCTCAATGTATTCACCTTCCATTTCCAGATACTTGAAAGTGTTTACATGGCTGACAAAGTATTCTTCTTCTCCATAGACAGTAACAACCTTTCCATCCACTGGATATCTCAACTTTTGGTGTAATGTAGAGGTTACAGCACCTGCACCATGGATCCAGGGACGACCAAGCAGACAAGAGTACGAAGGACGAATATCCATCACAAAAAATGTAGCAGTAAAGACCTGAGAACCAACTTGGATTGGAAGATCAATTTCCCCATGTACTACTCTTCTAGAACCATCAAAAGCCTTTACCACAATGTTACTGGGCTTCAGCACAGCATCTTCAGGACTTAGCTTAATCAGGACTTCCTTGGGCAACACATTCAGAGAGGAACCATTGTCTATCAATACATGTGACAGGGTAGTGCCCCTGCATTCAATTGAGATATGCAAGGCCCTGTTATGATCCCTCTTGGCAGGGGTCAAATCAGCATCAGAAAATCCTAACCCATTGTCATAGGTCAGGTGGGCAACACAATTCTCAAACTGATCCACAGAAATTGCACTGGGTACATGAGCAGTCTTCAGAAACTTGATCAAAGCTTTTGCATGAGCTTCAGAACATAACAACAAGGACAGTATAGAAATCTTAGAGGGAGTATGCCCCAACTGATCAACAATGTCATAATCACTCTTGCGAATGATTTTCAACACTTCTTCCATCTGCTTCGAGAGATCATCAGCAGCTGGCACGTCAGTAGGTATAGGCTCAATAACAGGACCCTTGCCCCGAGCATCAGTGGTGGAAGTAGCAGCAGGAGTAACTGCATTCTTGGAAGCAACTGGAGGAGAGAATACTCTTCCACTACGTGTGATCTTACTAGATCCAGCAATATTGTCAACATCAACAGGCACATCAGCTAAGGGCTCTTGCTTAACACCATGGATGTAAACATCAGATCCATAATGCCAAGGCACAGCTTTATCAGACGTATACGGGATAGGACCAGGAGTAGTAATGACCATAGGAGCAACTCTGGCTTCAGCAACGACTTTCACAGGACCTTCAGCAGTAATTTTGATTGGACCCTGATGAGTGATTTTAATAGGACCTTTGGGAGTGATTCTTACTGGCACTCTGTCAACCATGTCAACCTCTTCAACCTTCCTACCTTGAGTAATATTATCTACCATACTCTCCACAGAAGACGGTCTCCTTTCAAACACTATAGTATACTTATCCATGAGACGCTGAATTCCATCTCTCAATCTCCAGCAACTATCCGGCTTATAGGTACAGTACAAACAATCTTCACGACAACCTGGAAAGAACCCAGCTTGTACTAACTTCTTCTTGATAACAGACAATGGTGTAGTCAACTCCGCAACTGAATAGATATGCAGATCTTCCTTAATGGCATTGACAGTCTTCTCGTGATTTGGCATTGGAGCAGTAATCACATTTGGAGTACCAGGAGGATCAAACTCAATCTCTCCAGCATCAATCATATCTTGAATTTTGTTCTTCAAGACCCAGCAATTATTAGTATCATGTCCCTGACAGTTTGAATGGTATGCACACTGTGCATTGGGATTGTATCTGGGAGAGGTAACATTAGGATTCTGAGGAGCCTCTTTCAAAGTAATAAGTTCAGCCTTCAACAAGTGTTGCAATGCCTGTGCCATTGACATGTTGATCTTCGTGAACTGCCTTCTAGCCCTCTGTTGGTTGCCCTGTGGCTGCTCTGTTGTTGCAGGAGTTGGATTTGAAATATGAACTGCACTAACAGACTGATGCCTTCTGTTACGATCAGGTTGACCATAAACAGCATTGGATTCTTTCTTCCCAGTGGGAGGCTTCTTTGCAGCACCTGATGAAGAAGTACCCACTTGGATCTTACCATTCTTTATACCATTTTCTACTCGCTCTCCTGTCATTATCAACTCAGTGAAGCCAGATGATAAGCTTCCAATGAGATGACTGTAAAAAGGACCATTCAGCGTACACATGAACATATCAACCAATTCCCTGTCAGTTAAAGGGGGTTGAACTCTTCCAGCTAAATCTCTCCACTTCTGAGCATACTCCTTAAAACTTTCTTTGGCACCCATAGACATGCTCTGAAGCTGCATGAGAGTGGGGGCTAAGTCAGCATTGTATTGATACTGCTTATAGAAAGCTTCAGCAAGATCATTCCAGTCCCTGATATTGACACTCTCCAATTGATAATACCACTCCAACTGAGCTCCAGATAAGCTCTCTTGAAAGAAATGGATCCACAACTTCTTATCAGCAGTGTGGGGTTGAATTCTTCTGACATAGGACCTCAGATGCAGCTTGGGACAAGAGACCCCATCATAAACAACAAATGTAGGAACCTTGAAACCAATGGGTATGACTACCCCAGATATCAGACTCAAATCCTCAAAATCCAGCCCAGATGACTTCTGCAACTCCATGGCATCCATCCTATCCACCAGCATTTTGAATTTGTCTTCATTAGGCTCATGGTAGTAATTAGCCTCAGAATCAGAGTCCCCCATGGTGTTGTGGAGATTGCCTCCCTCTTTTTCAGATTCTTCAGATTCATAGTCTTCAGCTGGTTCTTTGGTCTTGGCAAGACCTTTGAACCTTCTTCCCATGTTGATCAAACCAGCTGACCTTCTAGTCTTCTTAGTCTTCTTGGCCAGCAGTGCCTTCAATTCATCCTGCCCCTTGGACAGGTTCAAGATCAGCTCTTGGAACTGTGCATTTTGTGCCTGGAGATCCTTAACTGATTGTTCAAGAGCCATTGCTGAAATAAACAGCGAGAAGATGAGAAACCTGTGCACAATTATAAACCTGTGATGCAATGAAATGATATGTGAATGCATATGCAATGTTTTCAAGGACCGCAGGATTTAAATTTGCTTAAAAAATCAAGAAAGTAAACTTTTATTAGTAATAAATTTGTTTTGCCTTTTGGGCTTACAAAAAATGGAATGAAATAAGTACAAAAGATGGGGTTTTAAGTCTCCCATGGACGTTTCCTCTTTGTGTTGAGGTATGAGTTGAGGTTCCGCTCCTCGTGAAGTTGCTTTGTTAGCTCCAGGATTCTTTCTTGGCTTGCTTTGTAATGAGCCTCGAAAGTATCCCTTTGCTCCTTCAGTTGGATCCATGATCTCTGCAAGTCTTCCATATCAGTAGGCATGTCTGGGTGAAGGATGGTATAAGCTATGTCTCCTTCAGCAACAGGTTCCATGGTAACTGGTAGGACGGCAGGATATGGCATCATGAGAGTCTGAGCACGAGATCGTACCCATCTGAGATAAGCTTCCATAGGAATATTGTACTTAGGCTCCAGTGTCTTGTTGTCAACCCTGTTTACTTTTCCCCAGGCTCGTATGAATCTCTGACGGTAACCCTGAAGATCGTTGTCGTAATCAAACACAATGCCCTGAATCAACATGTCATGTGGACCATCACTCCGGGCGTAACCAAACTGTTGTAAAGCTAGAGAGGGGTTGTAGGTGATGCCTCCTCTTATGCCTAGAAGTGGCACATTAGGGAACTCCCCACAACGGTCAATGATGGTGACATTCTCCATAGATCTGGAGCACCAATGGATATCTGAGTGAGAAAGTGACATGATCCTCTTGGACCATCTGAACCCTTGCTCATTCTTCATTACTGAGAGAGGAAGGTGAGAAATAAACCACCTAGAAAGCAAAGGTATGCAGCACATCAAAGTTCCTCTTGCCCTTGTAGTACGGGTGTGAAGAGAATGCAGGATGTCTCCAAGCAATGTAGGCACTGGATTGTGACTCAGGAAAATGTTGATGGCATGAACATCTATGAACTGATCTGGATTGGGGAACAACACTAAGCCATAAATCAACAAGGCTAAGATATCCTCAAAAGCATCATAGCTCATAGCTTTCAAGAACACTTGAGCTTTCTCTATCAACACCTTAGCAAGAATACCCTTGACTCCGCTTCTTGTTTCTAGAACAATGTCAGACTTCTTCAGATGTAGAGCTGCAGCAATAACCTCTGGTTTAAGCTCCTTTTCCAAGCCTGTGAAGGGTCTTTGATCAAGAACAGGTATACCCAGAAGTTTAGAGAACTCTTCCATTGTAGGAACCAGCTGATAGTCAGGAAATGTAAAGCAATGGTGCTTAGGGTCAAAGAACTGAAATAGGACACTCATCATGTCTTCATTGAATCCTGAAGTAACTAGATCCAATAAGTGACCATGTCTCTTGATGAACTGGGAATGATCAGACACTTGAGAAACCAACTCTTTAAGCTTGGCAGGTATGTCCACAAAGTTGATCCTGATGGTGTTTCTACGAGCAGATGCCATGACCTGCAACAAAGAACAAAGATAAATCCTTTGGTCCTTCAAATGGTTAGTGAAAATGTTATGCTTATGATGCATGATGATGTTATGATGTTATGCTCAATCACAAACATGTGGCACACACAAACAAGTCACACCATAGCCCTAGGTTTAAAGGCTTGCATGAGGTTTAAGGTAAGTACCCTCCCCTGAAGTTAGTTGGTTCATCCTGTCCTACAAAAGTAACCAGGTTCTAAGAGATCTCAATATCATTGATCCTTTACAAGGGTGGTTGTTCAGTAGGCAACTTACTTGCCAACCAAAACCCTCCAAGTTCAAGATCTCAATGAGCGTAGTATCGAGTGTCAACCAACTTCAGTCTGCACCAAAGCCGGTTACCTCACTACTTTCTAAAGGCCAAGATGAGTTAACTAGGGTTCTAAAAGTTAGTTAGTGCATTGACAACATATGGCAGCCTCATATTATCCTCAACTTGACTTAAGAAACATAAGCACCAACCAAGAAGTCGCACTAACTATGGCCACCAGATCAACCATATCGATATACGTCGTACAGTTTCCTTGGTCTATTGCCATTTACCTAAGGTACACTAGATCCGGGTTAGGACCTTTCACACATAAGAGCACCCCAACAGATAAGTATAAAGCAAACAAGGCAAACAATTTAAAGTGATCTAATTCCTAAGGGTACCCCTCTTAAATTTAAATCCCCAGCAGAGTCGCCAGTTCTGTAACACGGTGGGAGAACTGACTTTAGTTAAATGTTGATAGCAAGAGTCGCCACCGACTTTTATTTTATCCAAAGGAAAGGCATAAAAGAACAGGAAAGACCTTTTTAAAAGATTTTTGGGTCCGGGGGGTAGGTTATGTAAAGGGAAGGTGTTAGCACCCTTTACATCCATGGTTATCCATGGGCTCTTAGTTACTTAGCTCACTTTAAATTGTTTTTGAAAAGGTGAAGTGTGTGAATAGAAATTTTCATAAGAGTTTGATAATGATCCATGTATGGATGCGTAAAAAACTTGTGTTTGAAAATTGTTTGAAATTTGTGATGTGTTTGAAATTTGAAATGGTGAGCAAGTAACTATGAGGAACCTACCCTAAAGTTTAAGTCTTTTCTGTTCTTTATCCTTTAAGTGGTAAGACTATCCCTATTATTAAGGAATAGGTAGTCATTACCTTGGATGTGAGGGACATATGAGGGACATCTGTTTAATGAAGGCAACTGTGGGGTGTATTAAGCATTTGGAGGGTCTGTCATCATTATTCGAAAGGGACAAGATTTTTATGAAAGGCAACCATTAAGGGACTTGATGACTTTTCTTTTTAAGGGACTTGCTTTATACACCCCACTTGACCTTATGATTTAGGCAACATTGAGAGGTAGCCCTAGAAAGTGAGATGGCGATTAAAAAATCGACTTACGTGTGTGAGTGTTTAATTTTATTTATCTTATAATTAAAATGATCTAAATTCAATTTTTAAATATAATACATGTTTACACTCCCTATTTTACTAACCATGGCATGAAAATTAAATAAATTAGATATTTACAAAAAATTTACACCAAGGAGCAATTACATAATAATTATAAGCAATTAAAAATAAATAGCAAAAATAAATATAGAAGCAAAATATAAATAAATAAGCAAGAATAATTATAATAGGGGTTAGTAATAATAATAATAAAATAAAAAGAAATAAGGTTAGTGAAATAATAATAATAAGCATAATTAAAAAATAAATGGATTAGTAATAATAACAATAATTAAAATAAATGGAATTAGCAAAAATATTATGAGAACATAATTAAAATAATAAACAAAAGATTAGATTTTTAATATAGACAATTATTTAGGAATAAGAGGAAATATGAACAATTAAATAATTATTATAACATTTTAATTTATGTACAAATTATTAAATTATTTTTAAACATATTATAATTACAAAATAAAATTATCATAGGTTCAATTATTTCTAAACACATATTTAAAAATTATTTATATATAAAATTTAGATTATAAACAAATTAGAAAAATATTTACATATTATATGAAGAAAATAAGTTATAATTATATTTAAAGATTATATTTACAAAAATAAAGTTAGAAAAATAAAATTAGGTTTTACCATTTGTTTAGAGAAAAATAAATTAGGGTTTTAGGGTTTGTTAGAAAAATATTTAAGGGTTTAATTTATAATAACAATTCAATTAGTTAAATAGTACATATATGCATTTTATAATTTAAATAAATATATAATAATAAAAATTAACTTTTGGAATTTAGAAAACATATATATTTTATAATTTAGAAAATATAATATTTGCATTTTATAATTTAGAAACATATTTTAATATAATATAGAAAATAGGAAATATAAAAGAAAATAAGAAAATCAAAAAAACTGGACCTGGGATTTGAACCCAGGTCCCTAACCTGAATATTGGAGAGGCTTGCCAACTGGGCTGCGTGCTGCTGATGCAAGAAGGAGGAACTCCAAGTTGTTTTGTTCTTTAAATTTGAAAAATCAGAAAAAATAGTGAACAAGCAAAAAGGTCTGGGGGAGGATTGAACCCAGGACCTCTTAAACGCACAACAAACACATGACCAATCCTGCTGGGTGAGCGAGCCTATCATTATGTTGGCCATAATACATAATATATTATGTATGTTTAACCTGAAAAAAATAAGAGAAAAAGAATGCACCCAGCCAAGAATCGAACCAGTGCCATCAAGATACGCGCATATACTTCCCACCACTGGGCCAAGCAGCCAGTTGTGACTTAAAACCACAACCAATGCATAAAATATAATACAAAATATTTGAATTTGAAAAAACACGCGCGCAGCCAGCTTCGTCTTCTTCCTTGGATTCGTAGGATTACCTGCGAATTCTCCTATGAGTTTACCTGCGATTATACCTGCAAATTAAACCTGCAAATTTCTAACCACCATTAAACATCAACATTTTATCAAATTGATCACATATTTGTAATCCCCATACAGCACACAATCCAATTATGGTCTCAAAATCAATTTATGTTGGCTAAATCGTAAGATCCCAAATTCAACTCAAGAACCCTAGCTATGGCAACTTGCGGGTTAGGGCTGATTTCTTTGATTCTTTTATCCAGAAACAATCTAGGCATCACAACAAACACATATCAATCATCAAAAACAGTTTATAATGCATATATTAATGAATTCGAAAATTTAAATTTCAAGATAAAAGTGGATTCGGGTTGAGTGATATGGCATAGTTTTGATGCATGTGAGTGATGATTCATGATCAAGGAAGTCCAAGGAGTCTTGCTATGTTCTTATTTTACCTTCAAATGCCCTGTAAATTGAAAACCGAATTTGACTTTTGGCTTGAATTTTTGAAGTATGAAACTTACCTTTGAGGCTGTGGAATTCGTGGCTTGCAATAGGGTTACACTAAGTACTTATAGGACAATCAAATGAGGCTGAAAAACTAGGTCATTGCTTGGAAGATTTGATGTAAAAAGATTCAAAAATATCATGTCTTAAAAACCAAATATTCATGTATAAGCCCTTGCTATTTTGGGAGATTTTTCATAATTCTTGTATCAATCAAACTTAAATGTGATTTAAGATTTTCTAGAAGCAAAATTAAAATTAATTTTCATGATTTTATATTTTATTTGAATTTAAAATGACTTTTTAATATAAAAATCATAATAAATAAAAACAAAATAAATTAAATTATGAATAAATTAAATTAATTTCGTGCAAGATGTTATGAAGTGGATTGGATCATTATTTGGCAAGCCCATTTGGAAAAAATTGGTTTTAGACCTCCTTTTCCTTCATGAACCAACCCAAAATTTCCCAACTTTGCAAGGGTACATATCCTTCAATTTTAATGGTATGAGGGTGTTCTTGGACATTTTGGAAAGCTTGAAGAGTCCTCTAACCAACCCCACTTGTTTCATGTCCATATCATTTACCAATCTCAAGTTATGCCCTTTTGAAGTTGTTGACTTTTTGTTGACTTTCAAAAGGACCTATAATGTCTTAGCTCATACCTTTCAAATGAAGCATTTTTGGGCTTGGCTTGTGAGACACAAAGTTGTAGAGAATTCAATTTCCTTCAAAATGAGCTTTGGATGGAGACTTGTTGATGAAGTATGTGAAAGTTATGGCTGGTCAAAGTTCAGTTGACTTTTACTAAGAAAACCCTAATTTAGAAACTCCTGATTCTTGATGATCTGGAATCTCCTTGATGAATCATGATCAACCCTTGATCAAATGATGAATTTTAATTCATATACTTGATGTTGGCAAAAAATCATGAAGTTTGACTTTGGTTTGACCACAGTTGACCTCAGTTTAACTTTTTAACTGCATTGACTGATTTTGACTTGTCTGATCATCTGACTGAGCAAACTTCTGAGAAAAGTCTTGAAACTTGTCATGGGGGTTCTTAAACACATATAAGATGTTATGAAGCTCACTTGAAGCCTTGGAAGTTCATTTAGCCTGATTAAAGTCAAAACCCTAGTTTTGGATGCACTGCTTAGGAGGTGCATTGTATGAGGAAATTGTCAACTCTTCTGACCAATTGTGAACTTTGTGAACCTTGTGAACCATCATAAAATGTCTTGTGAACCTCATGGGAGATATTTTGAACCTTGTGAACCTCATAAAGTGACTTGTAAACTTCATGAACCTCATGAAAGGTCTTGAAAGCATTGTGAAGCTTGTGAACCTTGTGAACCTTCTTAGAACACAAAGTCTTGTATTGTGAGGGCAAATTTTGGGGTGCAACAACCACACCCATAATCGTTGCACCTAATTGGACACTTGATTTTGAACTTATGTGTGATGCAAGCAATTGTGCGGTTGGTGCGGTTTTGGGTCAAAGTAGAGATAATGTTTTCCATGCCATTCACTATGCTAGTATAGTTTTAAATGAGGCGCAAGTCAATTATGCGACAACCGAAAAGGAGTTACTAGAAATAATGTATGCATTGGAAAAATTTAGAGCTTATTTGATCGGGTCCAAAGTTGTAGTTTACACCGACCATTCAGCAATCAAGTATCTGCTAACCAAACCGGATTCCAAACGAAGACTAATTCGTTGGATTTTGTTATTGCAAGAATTTGATTTGGAAATCAGGGATAAAACGGGTTCCGAAAACTTGGTAACGGATAATTTATCCCGATTGGTTAATGTAGAAATTACAAATAAAGAAGAAGAAGTGAGGGAAGAATTTCCGGACGAAAAGCTTTATGAGATACAAGTGAGGCCTTTGTTTTCCGATTTTGCTAATTATAAGGCAACCGGTTTGACACCGGAAGACCTCACTAGTAATCAAAGAATTAAATTCTTGGCGGATGAGAAGTACTATGTGTTGGATGACCCGTATTTGTTCAAAGTGGGCGCGGACAGTGTTTTAAGAAGGTGTGTGACACATGAAGAGTCAAAAGATATCCTTTGGCATTGTCATAACTCTCCGTATGGAGGTTATTATAGCAGTTTGCAAACAGACACTAAAGTCCTCCAAGCGGGATTTTATTGGTCGTCCGTGTTTAAAGACGCACATGAACATACAAAGAATTGTGACACATGCCAAAGAAGCGGAGGGATAGCCAAACGAGATGAAATGCCTCTAACCAACATGTTGGAAGTGGAAGTCTTCGATTATTGGGGCATTTATTTTGTTGGCCCATTCCCTTCTTCCTTCTCTAATGAGTATATTCTTGTAGTCGTTGACTATGTGTCAAAGTGGGTGGAAGTAATTTCTTCACCTAAGGCCGACTCCAAAACAGTGACAAGATTTCTAAAGAAAAACATATATTCATGTTTTGATGTGCCTAAGGTGTTAGTAAGCGATGGGGGGTCACATTTTTGCAATACACCCTTGGAAAAAGTTTTGGAACATTATGGTGTAAAGCATAAAGTGACTACCCCTTACCATCCATAAGCAAATGGTCAAACGAAAGTATCAAATAGAGAAGTAAAAAGGATACTTGAAAATACTGTTTCGAGCTCTAGAAAAGATTGGTCTTCAAAATTGGATGAAGCTTTGTTGGCGTATCGTACCGCCTACAAAGCTCCTATTGGACTAGCCCCATTTCAGATGGTTTATGGAAATAATTGTCATCTATCGGTAGAGATGGAACATAGAGCATTGTGGGCTCTTAAATTCTTGAACTTTGATTCCACTCTAGCCGGTGAGAAAAGGAAAGAACAACTCCATGAATTGGAAGAATTAAGGAATAATACTTACCACTCAAACAAGCTTTAAAAGGAGAAGATAAAAGTGTACCATGATAGAAAGGTCTGTCATAAGGAGTTTAGAGTTGGACAAATGGTGATCCTTTTTTATTCAAGACTTAAGTTGTTTCCAGGTAAGTTTGAAGTCCAAATGGTCGGGACCGTTTGTAGTGAAAAAGGTGCGAGATTATGGAGCTATTGTGGTTGAGGACCCAAAGTCAAAAGAGAGATGGACTGCGAATGGACATAGATTAAAAATCTACCATGACGGAGAAGTAAATCGAGACGTCTATGTCATTTTGCTCGCCGAACCGTAAAGTACCGCTGGACCGTCTAGCTCAAACGACGTTAAACAAAGCGCTTGTTGGGAGGCAACCCAACTTTGTAAGCTTTCATTTCATTTTTCTTGTTACTTAATGTGTGTAGTGTATTCTATTTTTTTCCCGATGTTTTAAGGAAGGACAATCCAATTTCCAAAAAATAATTAGAAAATTCCTACATGTCGTGCCACGAATAAGGTTGGCCCAGCGAACTGTAAGGAAATTAATTCCCCTGTTTTGACTGAGGTACTGGAAATTGGAAATTCCTTCAGTTCGCACCGCGAACCTTGTTGGCTCCGCAAACTGAAAGGAAATTTAAATCCCTTTTTTGTGTTAGTTTCTGGAAGTGGTAATTCCTTCAGTTCGCACCGCGAACCATGTTGGCCTCGCGAACTAAGCGGAATAAAACCCATTTCTTTTCTGTATTTTATTTACCTTTGTCTTCTTTAGTTGTTTTATAACATTCAAACCTCTCTCTTCACCACTTTTATAACTCTCTCTCCCTCCCAAATTTATATTTAACAATCCCATTAATCCCCAAAAAATTTTTTTACGAGAATCATCTCAATCTCTCTCATTAAGGTATGTTTTCTCTTTTTCCTTTCTCCTTACTTGCTCTCTCATCAAGGTAAACTAGGGTTTCTCTCATAGGATAGTTTTTGTTGTTAAATTTGTTGGGCATGTTGTCGCTCCCCGGATTTCCATCCTGGTACAAACGCGAAAGTGGCGCGGAAAGAGGTAGAGTCGCCAGCCAGGCATTTTTATCCCAAAGGAATGGGAATGGTAATGCTGCACAAACCAGAAGAAAGAAGAGGAAGGACACAGGTCCTGCGAACCAAAGAGACTGAGCTCGGGAGTCGGTTACGACCTGGGAAGGTATTAGCACCCCAGATCGTCTGCCGTACCCGACGGGATCCACGCTTGCAAAGAAACTGTTTCAAAGGGTGAAGAAATGAAAGTTGCTGCAAAAGAAAAGGAACTGAACTGGATAAAAGAAAATAAAAGGGAACTGAAAGAGAAATGAAAAGGAAAAAATGTAGGGAAAATAAAGATTGTGCTCGAACGGGCCCTACCCCGCTGCCTACGTACCTCATCTGGATAATGAGGATCAGAGTCGTCGTAGTTCCCCTAACTAGGGGTGGGGAAAAATGCCTGTGACTTAAGGCTTGAACTGCCTATGTCAATGCTCAGGTGTTGCAGTCTCGGACGACGAGTGCGTTACCGTCTTGCAAAATGACAAGAAGAAGCAAGTTTGCACGTAGGGAGTGAGTGGGATGAGAAAAGAATTCCCGAAGGAAAGATGCTTATTGTTTGTCCAGTTTTTTTTAAATGAATTTTCTGCTTTGAAGTTTGCATAGGTAAGTGTACCTAAGTCTTACTTAATGGGATGTGTACTTCTTACATCATCCCGAAATGGAATGCGCAAGAGGCACACCTAGCTATGGAGGAAATCCCCAAATCTATTCCCACAAGTGAAGGCTCAGACACACTGACCTACTGGAATTTATTAAGCATTTTTGTGGTTTTTTATTAAGAAGTGATTTTTAGCTTTTTCTTTGTGAAGTAATCTCATGCTAAGACCTATCCACCACAAGGGATATCCTACACCTCGCCCCGAAATGGAACGCGTGCAAGTATCTCATAGCAAAGTCTCGTGTCACATGAGAATACTCATCATTTATTAAAGTGACTTGAAGTTAAGTTTGAAGATGAGAAGAGAGAGCACCAAAAGGATCTCAAAGGTAAAATCTAATGGGGAAGACCACCCCTAATGTTATCATGCATGGGAGTCCTAGGTTAGTGTGGTTTCAACTAGCCTAATGAAGAAGAAAAATCAAAAGAGAAGCAAAAAGAAAGGAGAAGAAATCTAAAGAAGGGAAAGAGAACCACATGGATGCACAAAGCACATCAAAACTCAAAAAGCAAAAGCAAAGTAAAAAAAGAGATGAAGAGTTGAAATGTAGATAAGCATCCATACTTCTCTTACCATGAGCCCCTGAAATGTTAGCAAAAATCCAGCAAATTGATCAACACAATCATGGAATGAACATGCTTGACGGTTCTAGCAAACAAGGATCAAACAACATGCCAAGCATTGCAAATATTTGACTTACGCATCGAAAACATGAAAGCATACATCAATCAGCAAGAAAATCACCCTAAAATAGCATGCTCAATGATCATACAACGATCCATGGCAATTAAAACAAGCAAGGGGATCAAACAAGCTCAAAACAGCCCAAAAAAGTCATTCTGCTTCAGTGTTAACCGGTTAACCTAATGCGTTACCCGGTTAACCAGCTCAAACCTGCACAAAATACGCATAAAACAGGTGCGTTAACCGGTTAACCATATGCGTTAACCGGTTAACACTGTTAAAACAGCAGCAAATCCTGCAGAAAACAGCAGCTCAAACCAGCTTATTCAAATACTCTTGCACCAGACCAGCAATCAATTATACATGGAAAAATTAGATCAATTCACATTAATCCATATCATTAAGCTCATGAACAATAACATTCGGATCCGGTTACAAATCAACCAATCAATTCATGCAATGCAATCAAATACACAAGCACATGGTAGATCTAAAGCACAAGCATGCAAATAAGCTAAAAACAGAGCTAGATCTGAAATTAACCAACCTACAAAGCTGAGGTATGCTTTGGTAGTTGTTGATTGAGCTGGAAATGAGAGATTTCGCGGAAAACTTTGAAGATTCGGTGCTAAGCTTCACACTCCATGCAAAATAAATGCAAGAACAAGCTCTTAATGCAGAATTTTGGATCCACAAGCACTTCTAATCTCAAACCAGATCTGAATCACCACTAAAACCAGCAAAAATATGCAATGAAGCTAAGGATGAAAGTCTAGTTCCAAGATCTACACACCTCAAAGCAAGGTTATGTGATCTTCAAAGAGGAACTTTGAGTGATTTGGAAAATTGGGAGAGAAAAGTGAGAGAATGGTGAGAGAGCTCAAAACTCAGAAAAATAAGAAGTGAAAATTGTGAGAGGATGGTGAGAGAGCTCAAAACTCAGAAAAATGAGAAGTGAAAATTGTGAGAGGATCCCCCTTGGTTTGGAGGGAAGTGGAATAAATATGGTTTAGGTTTGGGGCCCAAAATCTTGGTTTGGGATCCAAAACTATGGCTTGGCATTGGCTTAGAAAGTGATTAGGATTTAGCATTGGAATTAGGCTTGGATAAATGCTCTAGATCCTTCTCCCAAATTCAAATTAATTCAAATGAATAAAAATCAGAAAATTAGAAAATGGAGCCAAAACACACATGCTGAACTTGCTGCTGGAAATTCAAATTTCGTAGCCGTTAACCGGTTAACCATGTGCGTTAACCGGTTAACGCAAGGAAAATTTGAATTTCCCCCTTTTGGTGGGAAACCTCAAGAATAACCCGGCGCCAACTGTTTCAAGCTGATTTTGATCCTCTTCCCTTTTAGGGCTTTGAACATGATACAGAGCTTGTACAAAATGATCCTGTGAGATTCTTGCCAGGTCACCAAGCTCTTGATTTTGACTTGTAGTGCTTCAAATTTCCCGGATGGTTGATCATATGCCTTATGCTAGAACATGTGGGTGTTATGCTTCATTTTTCTATGCAAAATGCTAAGGATATGACATGCTTATGATGAATATGATGATGCTAAAACAGAAGAGGGCAAATTTGGGGTGTTACAGCTGCCCCTATTCAAGCAACTGTTAATTCGAAAAGGACGGTAGCACGGGCTATCGACCGTTCAAGATGAATTGTGGTTGAATACCAAGAAAACCTGAAATTTGCACTCTGTTGGATAATGCAAGCGGCGGGAAATAAACCCAACCAAATGACGCTTTGGTGACTGAAGTGGGGAGAAAGCAGACAAGCTCCTTCCGAGTTGAACTATTGCACCAGATAAGGAAACTTGGACAAACGAGCCTTCTTCGAACAAACCTGTTATGCTAGGTGCTGGACATACGAGCCCTCAACACGCATACCTGCTACGCCAGGAACTGTACATACGAGCCCTCACACATTTTGCAACATATGACTTAAGACAGACGAATCTCCTTCGGATAACCCGTTACGCCAGGACCGGTGATGCACTTAAGTCTGTGGGATAGACATGCATAATCAGGATAGACGAACCCTCTTCATATATTATCCGTAGATATATGGTCTAAGACAAATGAGCTTTCTTCAGATAACCTGTTACGCCAGGTGCAACAATAGGATTTGACAAACCTTCCTCACAAATCTTTCGTAGATAAGTGGTGTCTGAGACAGACGAACCTCCTTCGGATAACCTGTTACGCCAGGACCGATAACCATTTTGACGTTTAATCCCACCGTCAGGACTTCAAACCTCTTCAATACAGACGAGCATCAGACAAGATCAAGCGGTCTGATAAGGAAATGGTATCGAGCGATCCATAACCAAGAATGTGAGCACGGATCAACCAACGAGGAGTAATATCAAGCGATTTACAACTCGGACAAGATCAAGCGATCTGCTGAGGAAATGGTATCGAGCGATCCATAACCAGGGATGTGAGCACGGCTCAAACAACGAGGAGTAATATCAAGCGATTTACAACTCGGACAAGATCAAGCGATCTGCTGAGGAAATGACCAAGATATCCTGGAAATACTTGGTTGAGGAATGAAATGTGAACAAAAGTCTACATTACTTTGTCACATTGGCCAAAAATAAATTGGCGACCTCACTGGGGACATTTCAATGATGGGAGTGAAACCCAAACATGAACTCTGCGGGGAAAGATCATCTTCAGACTTGGCTGGGGAGATACTTGATCAAACTCTTTTGCTAGGGAAAGAGTTCTGACAGTTATAAACTATGTGGGGAATTGGGCATCCAACTGCCTGCTGGGCATACTCCACTTGTGGAAAGATAATCTGCTTGGGGATTCCACCTGCCCTAACTCAACTGGGGAAAATTCTGTTTGGGAAAATGTGACACCATCCTGCAAAACCTGCAACAGCAGAAAACACATATGTGCCCCGGGGACCTGCATGGTATGATCTGTTCATCCATCGTCACCCGACACTCAAAGATGGTTTTAAATGTTTTCCTGCAATGTCATTTTTTTAAATAAAAAAAACAAACACCATGTTTTAAATGCAATGTTCTTTTTTTGCCAAAAATTCAGGACATTTTTGCAAACAAAAATAAACACAACACAGCTTTTTGACTGAATATTCTTTTATTGAAAAGCCTCTGAATAGGCAAAGTTTTACATCAGGAAACAACTACCAGTAAAGAGGTAGCTACCATAAAACTGAGAAAATAAACTATCCTAATGGAAATGGGCACGACATCCCAATGAGTTTCCTTCTTGCTTTGACCAACATGTCTTCAAAACTTTCCATTCTTGCCTTTGCTTTCTGAAAAGATGAGGGGATTGATTCCTATCCTTCTGATATTGTCAGGCTGTACGAAACGGTGATGGTTCAGATTATCCGGATCGCAGTTGTTCGCTTATTCCCTTGTTTTGCGTGGATCGCCCTTTCAGGTTTTCAATCCACCAGGATACCCTTTTTTGCCTGAGTTGTCCGATGTGGCTTTTCAACTCAGCGGGTGTACATTTTTTATTTTATTTTATTTGTTTTCCCTAACTTTTGCTCGAGCTTTTTATTCTGTTTTTAGCTCGCCGGGATGTCTTTTTCTTGCCTGGACTTTAATTCTGTTTTTGTGTCCAGCGAGTCTTTTTATGCGAAGTATTTTTTAACTGCGTCCGAGTTAACAGGGGATTGGAAATCTTCTCCATCCATAGTGGTGAGCATCAGTGCTCCACCCGAGAAAACTTTCTGCACTATGAATGGTCCTTCGTAGTTTGGGGTCCACTTGCCCCTGTGATCTGAACCTGGAGGAACGATCCTCTTGAGCACAAGCTCGCCTACTTGATACTCCCGAGTACGTACTCGTTGGTCGAATGCTCGCTTCATTCTCCTCTGATAAAGCTGACCATGACAGATAGCCGTTAATCTCTTTTCCTCAATTAGACATAACTGATTGTATCAAGCACGTACCCACTCATCCTCATCAAGCTTCACATCCATCATCACACGCAATGAAGGAATTTCCACCTCAACAGGCAAAACTTCCTCCATGCCATATACCAATGAGAAAGGAGTTGCCCCGGTTGACGTCCTGACTGACGTTCGGTACCCATGCAGCGCAAATGGTAGCATCTCATGCCAATCCTTGTAAGTGACAACCATCTTTTGCACAATCTTTTTAATATTCTTATTAGCCGCTTCTACCGCACCATTCATCTTTGGTCGATAGGGAGAAGAATTGTGATGTTGAATCTGGAAGTCCCGGCACAATTCTGCCATCATCTTGTTGTTCAAATTAGAACCATTGCCAGTAATGATTCGCTCGGGTACTCCGTATCTGCAAATAATGTCTCTTTTCAAAAATCTGGCTACCACTTGACGAGTGACATTGGCATAGGATGTTGCTTTAACCCACTTAGTGAAGTAATCGATCGCGACCAAAATGAAACGATGACCGTTTGAAGCAGTAGGCTCTATTTTCCCGATCATGTCAATGCCCCACATAGAAAAGGGCCAAGGAGATGACATGACGTTGAGCGGGCTGGGAGGAACATGCACCTTGTCTGCATAAATCTGGCACTTGTGGCACTTACGGGCGTACGAATAACAGTCTGCATCCATTGTTATCCAATAGTACCCCGATCTCAACAATTTCTTAGCCATTGCATGTCCTCCTGCATGAGTACCGAAAGATCCCTCATGGGCTTCTTGCATTAACATGTTTGCTTCGTGTCTATCCACGCATCTGAGCAATACCATGTCAAAGTTCCTCTTATACAAAACCCCATCTGTATTCAAGAAAAAGCTAGCAGCAAATCGTCTTAAGGTCTTCTTATCGTTGGATGATGCCCCAGCTGGGTATTCTTGTTTTTCCAGGAAAAGCTTGATATCAAAGTACCAAGGTTTCTCATCAGACATTGTGTCTACAGAGAAAGCGTAAGCCGGTGCGTCATGCCTGGAAATGTCAATCCGGGGTACATAGTTCCAACACAAGACTTTGATGGACGAAGAAAGAGTAGCCAATGCATCGGCAAATTGATTCTCATCTCGTGGTATATACTGCAGCTTAACCGTTGTGAAGAACGTCAACAGTCTTTTGGCATAATCCCTATAAGGAATTAAGTGTTCTTGATGTGTATACCACTTACCGGTAATCTGATTAATAACGAGGGATGAATCTCCGAATATATCGAGGGTCTTAATCCGAAGACTAATAGCCTCCTCTTTTCCCATTATGCATGCCTCGTATTCCGCTTCATTGTTGGTGCAGACAAAAGTAATTCTGGAAGCAAAGGGAAAGTGAACACCTTCAGGAGTGATAAGAATAGCACCAACTCCGCATCTGTTGATATTGACTGCCCCATCAAACATCAACTTCCATTTGGATTCAGGGCCTGGCCCCTCCTCCGGAAGTGGTTCCTCGCAATCTTTTGCTTTGAGGTGCATGATGTCCTCATCAGGGAAATCAAATTTCATTGGCTGATAATCGTCTTTGAGAGGTTGTTGTGCAAGATAATCTGACCATACACTTCCTTTGATGGCTTTCTGGGAAGTATATTGTATATCATACTCTGTTAAAATCATTTGCCACCTTGCAACCCTTCTAGTTAATGCTGGTTTCTCGAAAATATACTTGACAGGGTCCATTTTTGAGATTAGCAGTATGGTATGGGTCAACATATATTGTCTCAGTCGGCGAGCAGCCCATACCAAAGCGCAACAAGTTTTCTCGAGCAGTGAGTAACGAGATTCACAGTCGGTAAACTTTTTGCTAAGGTAGTAAATAACATACTCTTTTCGACCAGACTCGTCATGTTGGCCTAGAACACACCCCATCGACCCTTCTAGCACAGTCAAGTACATGATAAGTGGCCTCCCTGGAACTGGAGGCATTAGAATCGGAGGTGTCTGCAAATATTCTTTTATCTTTTCAAAGGCTCTTTGACAGTCCTCATTCCACCTTCACGTTTGTTCTTTTCTTAGCAATTTGAATATTGGCTCACATGTGGCAGTTAGATGAGATATAAACCGTGAAATGTAGTTCAATCTCCCTAAAAACCCGTGCACTTCTTTTTCTGTTTTTCGTGCAGACATATTTTGTATTGCTTTTACTTTTGCAGGATCCACCTCAATTCCTTTCTGGCTAACAACAAAACCCAGCAATTTTCTGGAACGCACTCCGAAAGTACACTTGTTTGGATTCAACCTCAGCTTATACTTTATCAATCTATCAAACAGCTTTTTGAGATTGACCAAATGCTCTTCTTCTTCTCGGGACTTGGCAATCATGTCGTCCACATAGCATTCAATTTCTTTGTGTATCATGTCGTGGAACAATGTGACCATAGCCTGCTGATACGTTTCCCGACGTTCTTCAACCCAAAGGGCATAACCTTGTAGCAGAATAATACCCCACGGGGTAATGAACGTTGTTTTTTCCATGTCTTCCGGTGCCATTTTGATCTGATTATACCCGGAGAAGCCATCCATGAAAGAAAATACCGAGAATTGAGCGGTGTTGTCTACCGGCACATCAATGTGAGGTAATGGGAAGTCATCCTTTAGACTCGCTCTATTTAGATCCCAATAATCAATGCACATCCGAACTTTGTCGTCTTTCTTCGGTACAGGCACAATATTAGCTACCCAAGGTGGGTAACTAGTTACGACAAGGAATTCGGCATCCCACTGCTTCTGAACTTCCTCCTTGATCTTCATCGCCATATCAGGACGAGTTCTTCTCATCTTTTGCTTCACCCGAGGACAGTCTTCTCTTAGTGGTAGCTTATGCACAACAATGTCGGTATCTAGCCCTGGCATATCTTGATACGACCAGGCGAAGATATCCACATATTCACGTAGCATACCGATCAACCCCTTCTTTACCTCGGCCTACAGACTGGCCCCAATCTTTATCTCTCTTTACATCTTCAGTCCCGATGTTGATGATCTCTAAATCTTCCTGATGAGGCTGAGTGACCATTTCCTCTTGTTTCAACAACCTGACCAATTCTTCCGGGAGTTCACAGTCTTCCTTAACCCCTTCATCAGCTTGGTAGATAGGATTGTCGAAGTCATGCATGGTAATAGCAGGAACGTTATCACTAGAATTCGGATGATCAACACTGCACAGATGATATGCTTATTTCAGAATTTGTCCTTTTTTCAAAAGAGACGCAAACACACAAACACAGGAAAAGAAAAAACATTGCCATTTTATTTTTTGTGAGAAAATTTTAAAACAAAAGAAAGAGAACACAATTTTCTTGAAAAATGTCCTTTATTTCATGGAAAAAGTAAATGCATTGAAAGCATGGTGGCACTACAAATGGATCCGTGCACCTTGGGCATAGTGCAAGATTGACATGCAGCATGATAAAAAGAAACAAGTAAATTACTTTGATTGCCAGGTAACTTGAACGAAATCCTCGGCAGACCAGTTCCGGAGCTCCTCCCCGAGTGCACATGGGTGAATCCAGCTATCCCAGTCGCAGTCACTATCCCCTTCTTCACTTGTTTCACAGATGTTGTTGCGATCGAGCATTCCGGCGCTTGTGAAAGTTATGGCCTTATTATCCTGAGGCCAGTTGGACCCACCAGGCTGGTAACCAAGACCAAACTTGTCATCCTTCTTTTCCATCTCTAGAAACTTGCCCCAGCCCTGGGCGCTTCCAGATTGGACCACTTCTTTGGCTTGCTTATAGGAGTAAATAGAGGTCCCTTCCTTCTCGTTGTTTCGATCTGCTGGAGCCAAAATACTAACATTGACCGCTTCAAAAGCCTGACACAATGTTTCATGAATTTCTCTGTCTATTTCCACATACTTGAAAGTTGACAGATGACTCACAAAAATATCTTCTTCTCCACACACAGTGATCACCTGACCATCTTCCACATACTTCAGCTTCTGATGCAACGTGGATGTCACTGCGCCTGCAGCATGGATCTAGGGACGTCCTAACAAGCAACTGTAAGTAGGTTGAATATCCATGACATAGAACGTGCTCTTGAACACTTGAGATCCTATCTTCACAGGTAGCTCAACCTCCCCGAACACAGACCTCTGGGACCCATCAAAGGCTTTCACAATTAAATCACTGGGTCTTAACACAATGCCATCAATATTCAACTTCATCAAGGCCTTCTTAGGGAGCACATTGAGAGAAGAGCCGATATCAACTAAGACATGTGACAGGATAGCACCGTTACACTCCATGATGATGTGCAGGGCCTTGTTGTGATTGCGGCCTTCAAAAGTAGGATCTCTATCCGTGAAGCCCAACCCATGGCTGGCATTCATGCTGCCTACTACAGCCTCCAACTGGTTAACCGTTATCTCTTGTGGTACATATGCCATCTGCAAAACTTTCAGTAGAGCTTCCCTATGAGCTGGAGAACACATTAACAATGACAGAATAGATATTTTGGACGGAGTTTGATTCAGCTGTTCAACTACTTTATAGTCACTCTTCTTTATTATCCTCATAAACTCCTCGACTTCCTTTTCAAAAGTACCTTGCCCAGCAGCAGGAGTTGTCACTTCTTCGGTCGCTATCTGTTTGCCCTTAGCCTTTGCAGCTGCTTCAGCTTCAAGATCTCCTCTGAGAACTTGAGGAGCAAAAAGACGCCTGCTTCTTGTAAATCCACCAACTCCTCCGACATTCACCACAGTCGGGTCAATTGTCACTGCCTTACTTTCCACCTTCTGACCTTCCACATACACATCCGAGCCATAGTGCCACGAGATGGCTTTGTCATCAGCATAAGGAACTGGTCCTGGAACGGTAATGGTAACAGGACTAACCTCTGGAACATAGATAGGTACGGGCTCTCTCCGGACAGGAACTTCAGCAGGATTGAAGTAAATTGTTATGGTAGACACACAATTGTTTCTATCATCAACCCTATCAAACTGTAGCGACCCCTCATCAATCAGATGTTGTAACCCAACCTTCAAATCTTCACAGCCATTAACTGAACTTAAACACCCTTCACAGCCATAACCACACCCTGGGAACACTTGTCCTTTCAACAATCTGTCTTTCACAACCAGCAACGAAGTCCTCACCTCCTCCACATTCAAAATCAAGCTTAACCTCTCACCACCGTCCACAGCATTTATCCTTGCCCCTCCATGGTTTGGAATGGGATTTGATGTAACATTAGGAGGCGGCGCGAAGTTAATCGCCTTTAAATTAATCAAGTCTTGAACTTTATGCTGCAATGCCCTGCACTTCTCGGTTGAATGCCTGGGAGCTCCTGAATGAAATGCGCATCTTGCGTTAGCATCATGCTCCACTGGAAGCTCTACAGGTGGAGGTGGTGCTAATGTCCTCAATTGAACCAAGTTCAAATCTAACAACCTTTGAAGTAGTGCCGTGTACGTCATCGGAATGGCTTCAAGCACCCTGTTAGCTGGACGAGCTTGTCTCTGTTGATAGGGTCTTTGCTGATAATTATTGCGCTGCGGCTATTGTTGTTGTTGCTGTTGTGGTTGAGTCTGTTGCACAGGACTTGATGGAATAGTCACAGCTGCCACTTGCTCATAGGATCTTCTGTATCCCCGTCCCCTACCTCGGCTGTACACAACATTAGTTTCCCCCTCTCTTCTTCTTGGAGGTCCATTAAAAGCTTTTCTTACACCGCTTGAGCTACCCGCACCGGTGTCTTGAATTTTCCCCATCTTAAAAAGAGTTTCAACCCTCTCTCCTGCTATCTGCTTGTTTGTGTTTGCCATCTGCTTGTTTAAAACATAACATCATATCATCATAACATCATGACATCATAACATAGCATTTTCAATAACCATTTCAAGGACAAAAGGATTTATCTTTATTTTTTTGTTGTAGGTTATGGCTTTCACTCGTAGAAACACTATCCGAGTCAACTTTGTAAGGATACCTCCCAAGCTTAAGGAATTAGTCTCAAAAGTTCCTGAGAGCTCTCAAATCATCAAAAAGCATGGTAAGCTACTTGATTTGGTTACTTCGGGGTTTAATGAAGACATGATGAGTATTTTGTTCCAGTTCTTTGACCCTAAACATCACTGTTTCACATTTCCTGATTATCAGTTGGTGCCCACAATGGAAGAATTCTCCAAACTACTTGGTGTGCCTATTCTTGATCAGAAACCATTCACAGACTTAGAGAATGAGCCTAAACCTGAAATTATTACAGCAGCCTTACATCTGAAGAAGTCAGATATTGTACTGGAAACAAGAAGTGGAGTTAAGGGTATTCTTGCTAAAGTATTGATAGAGAAATATCAGGTGTTCTTGGATGCTATGAGTTACGATGCTTTTGAGGAGATCTTAGCCTTGTTGATTTATGGTTTGGTGTTGTTCCCCAATTCGGACCAATTCATAGATGTGCACGCCATTAACATATTCCTGAATCATAATCTTGTGCCTATCTTGCTTGGAGATATTTTGCACTCTCTTCACACTCGTACTATGAAGGTGCGAGGAACTCTGATGTGTTGCATACCTCTACTATCTTGGTGATTTATTTCACACCTTCCTCGATCTGTGATGATGAATGAACAAGGGTTGATGTGGTCTAAAAGGATAATGTCGCTCTCTCATTTAGATATTCATTGGTGTTCCCGATTTATGGATAATATCACAATCATTGACCGTTGTGGATAATTCCCTAATGTGCCACTCCTTGGCATCAGGGGAGGCATTACTTATAATCCTTCTTTGGCGCTACGTCAATTTGGTTATGACCAGAGTGATGGTCCTCATGATATGATTATTCAAGGTATTGTGTTCGATTATGACAACGATCTTCAAGGTTACCGTCAAAGGTTTATACGTGCTTGGAGCATGGTGAATAAGATTAATAGCAATACTTTGGATCCAAAATACTCCATCCCTATGGAACCTTACCTTAGATGGGTGTGGTCTCGTGCTCAAACTCTTATGATGCCATATCATGTTGTTTTATCGGTGGTTGTTGAGCCTATTGTTGAAGGAGACGTTCCTTATACCATTCTTCAGTGGAAATGGATCTCGAACTGACTGTCAAAGATCTCCAAACCCAGAAGGAACAATTTCAAGAAGTGATCCTAAATTTGTCCAAGGGGCAAGAAGAGTTTAAAGCCCTCATCACTAAGGACATGAAAAAGAAGAATCCTGAAGACAACAAGGATGATCAGTTGGAACAACTGCAAGCTGAGATGATAGAGATGAGAATCTAGATGAATGGTCAGGTGGCTCTTATCCAAAACTTAGCCCAGGGGAAAGAAGAGCTGAGAGTCTTTGTCAATAAACTTCAAGATAATGGAGTCGGGAATCTAATCATCAGTCAACCTCCGGTGAAACAAGCTGACTTGTTTGAAAAAAAGATGAGGATAAGAGAAGGAAAGAGACAGACTACTACTGATAGTCTTTCAATTAAAGGAAGAAGGTCTTATAAGGTTAATCGGCCTCAACACAAGGAACATAAAAGATAGTTTACCAAAATCAACACGCCAATGTCGCAAACTTTGCAATTCTTGTTGGAGATAAAGCTGATTACCTTGAAAGAACCTCCTCAGAATCCCAATACTTCCTCTCCTCGCTATAATTCCAATGCAAGGTGTGCATATCACTCCAACTGTCTTGGACATAACACTAATAACCGTTAGGCATTGAGGAATAAGATTCTATACTTGGTTGACGAAGGAATCCTCGAGGTTACGCCAGAAGACCAGATTGAATTCTCCTATCATCCATCAAACATCAAAGCTTTCAGACATCTGGAGTAACAAGTTTAGAGGAGGAGGCTTTGAGAACATTTGAATTTGAATTTTCATTTGTAATTTATTTTGTTGACTTAAACACTTACTATTATGTCAAACTTTCCTTTTCACGATAATGCATTGCATGTGTTTGTTTTGAATTAATCCATTCATTTCACTATATTTATAATATGCTTCTTACTTCTCTTTTGTGATATTTAACTCTTGTTAAAGTTATAAGCCTTTGGAGGGAGGATGACGAAGACGATACCATAATTTCATACAATATGCTTTTGAATAGACTATATTGATGATGTGTAGGCATTGTTTCGATTCCTAAACAGTGGAGATATAAGGAAGTTAATCCCTAGTCAACCCTTTTGAGCCTATGAAGTAGGAGTTTTCATTCTCACGCAAATTAAAACCCTTAATCTTAACCTGGGGTAGGGTAGTTCCTCGGTTAACTCAATTATGCCAGTTGACCCTTTTATACTCAACTAATGATGGTTCCCTGTAATAACTAAGTCTGACAGTCAATATCTAGCAAAAGAAAAGCTCACTAAGTCAAAACCTATGAAAGAGACTTAGTAAAAATTGAGACATCCCGCTGACTGTAATCTTGAAACAAACAGTTCAGGCAAAAGGAAGGGATAACAAAGTCAAGAGAAAAAGAGGTCACTACAAATCCTCAACATAAAAAAGATGACTGGCTATTCAAATAAACTTCTGGTTTCTGAACGATTGCAAATGTCAGTGTTACAATTCCAAAACTCCTTTGGAGCCTCAATGCATAAGTTAACTAAACATAGGACTGAAGAACATCATGAAGGATGGGTTGGGTACAAATAAAATTTGAGCCTTTATCCTTTGTTTCTTAAACTGTGAACCAGACCACGTTACAACCCTTTAAAAGTCCTAACTGAAGCATGGTTAGTTCGAAAGCTTACTGCTACAAAAATGTATCCTGACTCCTTTAGGGCTTATTATAAATCTTGAGTTAATATCACAATTTTTGCAAACATTGTTTTGCTAAAATAATTCTTTTTAAAAACTTCAAGACAGACATAAGCGCTGCATTTTGAATATCATTGTTTGCATATAACTAAGTGTTTGACAGCAGAGAAGCTTGCATGATGAACATTCA
Organism: Lathyrus aphaca; assembly: GCA_963966055.1. Lineage (NCBI taxonomy): Eukaryota > Viridiplantae > Streptophyta > Magnoliopsida > Fabales > Fabaceae > Lathyrus > Lathyrus aphaca. The sequence continues at coordinate 446,882,417 of OZ014522.1, read as the reverse complement.
ATAAACTAAAGTCCTCCTGACAGACAAAGTTGCTTCCTGGGCCTGACACAGTTGGATCAAATCCAATGTATACAAGGGGCGTGGTCACTATCTTCCAATCAAGGAGCATGCCATGTTATTATCCAATTCATTTGGGGCAGTCAGGTCAAGATTCAACTATGCTTAATAGACAGGGGAAGATCTCCTCAAATGAATTGCCATAAGTAACATTACCTAGTTCACGATACTAGGGGCATGTTATTATGGGGCATCCCTTTTATTTCTCTTGAGGAAGCTCCTTTCAAATACTTCCATTCTAGGACAAATCATCATCAACTAGGAGCAATTCCCTCTTTTCAAATCTAACCAGATCAACTTCAATTGCAAGATCCTTAAACATTACCCAGAGTATACACAACCCACCGCAGTCCGAAAGCATATGCCTCTCATTACATTGCCTTGATACTGGGTTTCAGCAGAAGCCAATGTGGAAATTAATTGTCTGTGCCAATAGTATCAGATGGCGTCAGTATCATGTCTTCGGATTCAGTCATGATAATTCTTAGAAAATTACTCGGGGAAATTAAGAATATTAGAAATTCTGAATCCATTGATTACCTTGAATGAATATATGCTTTCAAATATGATTGGTGTTTACCAAAATTTACTAAAGACTTTTGGAGGTTGGAATCCCCAGCAAAGTTCATATCTAACAGATCTTCGCAGGCTCATCCCCCCAGGGTCATCTTTACGGATTTATTTCGGCGAAGTATTCCAAGGAGCCTCTTGTACTTCAAACTCTACAAAGTCCCAGACAGATTTCTCTGAAGCCTGATATCCTCAGAAGAATTGACATTTGGTCGGATACGTCTCTCAGGGGAATGTCTGTCTCTTTTATCCCCAGTCAGGGTATTTAGGAATTTAATCTTTCAATAAAAAGTACGACGAACGAAAGTCGGAAAATCCTAAGTACAATATTCTGAAACAAGACGAGAACGATGTCTTCATACTCCACAACAATGAGTCGGGATTTATTTTCCCCAGCTAACATTTTGTTACACGAAGCTACTAATGTTCTTCAACTACATAATTCATCCATACATCATACAACATTCTTATTTACATTAAGAACATCATGCCATGCATGCATACATCAAATGACCTTGCATAAAACTAACTTTGCCTTTTTAGGATAGTTTGTGATCAGAGGAACATTGTCAACTCCTAGAGACAGTTCAGAGACGATCAAGACGAAGATCTAGTTCTAATACTTAGTTTTGATATTTTTCCGAGACAGTTCAGACGATCGAGACAAAGATCTAGTTATGATACTTAGTTCAGGATATTTTTTTCAGAGACAGTTCAGAGACGAACAAGATGAAGATCTAGTTCTGATACTTAGTTCTGATATTTTTTGGAGATAGTATAGAGATGATCGAGACGAAGATCTAGTTCTTATACTTAGTTCAGGATATTTTTTTCCAGAGACGATCAAGACGAAGATCTAGTTCTGATACTTAATTCTGATATTTTCCGGAGATAATACAAAGACGATCGAGATGAAGATCTAGTTCTGATACTTAATTCAGGACTTTTTTTTAGAGATAGTTCATAGACGATCAAGACAAAAATCTAGTTCTGATACTTAGTTCTGATATTTTCCAGAGACACTACATAGACGATCGAGACGAAGATCTAGTTTTTATACTTAGTTATGATATTTTCTCGAGACAATTCAGAGACGATCGAGATGAAGATCTAGTTCTGATACTTAGTTCAGGATATATTTTTTTCAGAGACGATTAAGATGAAGATCTAGTTCTGATACTTAGTTCTGATATTTTCCGGAGATATTACATAGACGATTGAAACAAAGATCTAGTTCTGACATTTTCCCGAGACAGTTCAGAGACGATCGAGACGAAGATCTAGTTCTGATACTTAGTTCAGGATTTTTTTCCAGAGACAGCTCAGAGACGATCAAGAAGAAGATCTAGTTATGATACTTAGTTCTGATATTTTCTGGAGACAATACATAGACGATCGAGATGGAGATCTAGTTCTGATACTTAGTTCTGATATTTTCCCGAGACAGTTCAGAGACGATCGAGATGAAGATCTAGTTTTGATACTTAGTTCATGATATCTTTTTCTAGAGACAGTTCAGAGATGATCGAGACGAAGATCTAGTTTTAATACTTAGTTCTAATATTCTCCCAAAGGCAGTTCAGAGACGTTCGAGATGAAGATCTAGTTCTGATACTTAGTTCGGGGTATTCTCCAGAGACAGTTCAAATACGATCAAGACGAAGATCTAGTCCTGATACTTAGTTTAAGGTATTCTCCAGATACAGTTCAGAGACAATCAAGACGAAGATCTAGTTCTGACACTTAGTCCAGGAACAACATTCAGATATAGTCAAACATAGACACATTATGATACTCTTATCAACAGACACTTTGGATGACATCTATAAGTCCATCTCCAAACACTCTGAATGACATCTTTTAAGCCCATTCAAGCAATACAATCAACCAACAATTTTACTTTGTGCACCGGCAAGTGCAAATTTTGGGGCTTTAAGTGTTCAATCCTCTGCCTCCTTCAGGTCACAAATGACGTACATGCGTCAAACTCCTCAGGTTTCAGAAAATTGAACAAGGGAAGTTGTTGTACCCCAAAATTTTCCCTCACATCTTCAAGACAATATACCTCAAGAGGTCTCCTAATGGTCACACGATTCTCAATTGCTCAAAGGGATTCAAGGTTTCATGAGACAAAGCCTCTTCCTAAGCAAAGGATCTTAAATTAGGGTGTTGAATTTTCCAAGGTAAATTGGACTTCTAAGGCCTCAAGTGGACTTCATGGTGTCCCACATACTTCAGAGAATCCTCATGTCAAGTTTCAAGGCTTGCCCTACAAGTTTGGTCAGTCAGATGCTCAGATAATCAAAAATCGGTTAACTTGGTCAAAACGTCAACTATGGTCAACATACAGTCAAACTTCAATATTTTTGGTCAACATAAAGATTATGAAGTAAGATTCATCATTTGATCAAGGGTTGATCATGAATCATCAGGGAAACCTCAAATTCATCCAGAATCAGAAGTTACTAAATTAGGGTTTTTGTAGGAAAAGTCAATTGTACTTTGACCAATCATAATTTTCACATGCTTCATCAAAAATTTCCCATGCAAAGCTCATTTTGAAGGAATTCAATTCTCTACAGCTTTGTGTCTCACAAGCCAAGGTCAGAAATGCTTCATTTGAGAGATATGAGCCAAGACATTACAAGTCCTTTAAAAAGTCAACAAAAGTCAACTTTTTTCACAAGCTCATAACTTGAACATGGAAAATCAAATGGAAATGGGACAAAAAGGAGTGATTAGAGGACACTCTAAGCTTTCTAAAAAGTCTAAGAACATATTCATGGGAGAAAAATTGAGGGAGGTATGCATTGCTGAAGTTGGGCAAATTTGAGGAGGTGTATAAGGTAAATAATAACCAAAACCCAAGTTTTTTACAAATGTGCCCATTCTTTTATGATCCTAATTTGATTCTAAGATGGTCCACGCCCTCCATGTAATTTCCCTTTCTATTCTTTTATTTATTTTATTTTTATTGGATTTAATCTTTTAAAAATTCAATTTTAAATAAAATAAATATTAGAAAATCAAAGATTTGATACTAAACTCATTTTGGGATCAAATATTGGTAATATATGCATGAGATGTGATCCCAAATTCGTGCACATCAAAGGATAAGGTTATAATATCAAATATTTTATCAAAATAGAAAGGTGAAAACTTCATTCCAAAGCAACCTAATTTTCTTCACCCAAACCCAAAATTCTTGACCTAATATGTTCCTCTATAAGTATACAACATCTCCACATGCATCAAGGACGAAATTCTTACACAAAAAAGGAACCCTAAAATTTTCAAAAAAAGGAAAAACTAGGGCAAGTCACCAAAACCCTTCATAGCAGGTTTCCACGACTTTTTCACATTCAATCATCACCAAAGAGCTTCCATGAGACAATCTATACTCTTTTTGAAGGTTAAAGCCATGGGAAACACCTACATGAACATGCCGCCTCCTAACTTTTCTTTTTAATGTCTAATATTTTGTTTCATGGCATTTTAATGTATTCTCTTTTCATAATAATGTTCATAATCATATTTAGATGTTTTTTGATCGTTTATTTTTGAGTTATGATGCAGGTTTCGAACAACACCATTGTTAGGGCACAAAGATGCTCAAGCTTCGAATCTCACTATCCAGCCACTTTTAGATCAAACAAACTGCACCATTGAATTCCTAGGGGTCGATTTAGTAGGAATGGATGGTTTAAACTTGTTAAAGCTTGCGTTTTTTGATGTTTGAATTTCAGGTTTAATTTCCTACGAAAATCGCAGCAAAAATCGCAGCAAAAAGGTTGAAGACGATCACGTGGTTGCGTGCAATAGGTTGGCTGGTTTTGTTTTATTTTGTGCTAGTTTAATATTTAACAATTTGTTATTGTTTATTATCACACGCAGGCGTGCAACTCAGTTGGCAAGGGTGATGCTTATGTAAACTTGGGGGGCGGGTTCGATACCCAGCGACCCCCCTATTTTTTGGGCTGTTTTCTTTTCATATTTTTCCTAATTCTTTTTTTATTTTCTTTTAATCTTTATTTTAATTAATTAAACAAATAACTAAATAATTTTTTAAACCAATAACAATTTATAAAGTCAATAACTTTTTTTCTTTTATTTTGTAAATAAAAAATTAAAAAAACTTTTTTAATTAGGCTAATAACTAATTACTTTTTTTACTAAGTAATAATTAAATATCATTTTTAACTAATCATCAAAATTAAAAAAAAAATTAATATTTTTTTCTTTTCATGTAAATACCTAAAAATGTTTCTTTTTTATAATTAAATTAATAAAAAGGTCATAAAAATTTTTTTTCTCTTAATAAATCCAATTAACCGATCTTAATCTGATTCTCGATATTTCTTCTTTCTCCATCCTTATTCCTCTTCAATCTTAATTTCTTCGCTATTTAGATTTCTTAGAACAAATATATAGGTGCATAAAATTTGTAATAATTAGGTTTATTTTTTCCGTCTGGTTTTTCTAATAATGTAACTGCTCATGGGATGTAATAGCGTAGGACTTTTACTTCCCGCACCTTGTTATGAAATTGCCCCAAAGCCCTATAATAGTCTTAGGATTTATTTTTCGCTTTTAATTCCGTAAATTATTAATTGCGTGGTTAGTAATAATAGGGTGTGAAAAGAATGCATGTGAACAATAAATGAACTTAGCCCATTAATCAAAAGATAAAATAATTGAATACGACACACTTTCCACACATTCATCCCTAGGGTTTCTCCTCTTGTTGCCTTACAGAAATGGTCAAGTCCCTCGAACGTAGGGGTGCCTTAGCAAAGTTGCCTATGAATAAAAATCATCAAGTCCCTTCGAATAAAAGATCATAGTCCCTCGATGACACTTCGAGTTGCCTAAGAATAAATGATCTAGTCCCTCGATAACCTTATGAAAACATGATGATAGTCCCTTCGAATTGCTAAGATACCCTTACATGTTGTCTTCTATGACCATTCGATGACCCTACGCTTGTCCGTCCAAATCCAATGACAATACTACTTACTAACTAATAGTAAGGACAATTTTGTCCCTAAAGAAATGAAATAACAAGAAAGACCTTACAATTTAGGGTAAGTAGTTCTTAAGTGCTTGCTCACCATCTTTCAAAATATTTTCCACACCTCACATTTTCAAATATTTTCAAACAGTAAACACTTTGTATACATTCATACGAGAATCATTACAAAGTTAAACTTCTAAAAATATTTTTCCAAACACACACTACACTTTTCAAACAAAGTAAGTAAAGTGAGCTAAGCAGTTAAGAGCCCATGGATAACCATGGATACAAAGGGTGTTAACACATTCCCTTTGTATAACTTACCCCCCGAACTCAAAATCTTTTTCAAAGGTCTTTCCTGTTCTTTTATGCCTTTATTTATTGGATAAAATAAAAGTCGGTGACGACTTTTGCTATCCGCAACATAGTTTTTGTGAAAACAAAAACGATAAAGTCAGTTCTCCCACCGTGTTACAAGTATTCACGTTGAGTTTGAGGTTATGGTTGAGAATATTTTAGAGACGAAAGGGAGAATGAAATACAACTCATGGAGCTAGCCTCAAGAGCATTTCATTTAAGAATTCAAAGAATGCGAGACTCCAATAACTCAGTTCTTTCATAATTTGATTACAAAATATTTGATAAAAATCGTGTTGGCTTTAAGAGTTTTAGGGTTTAGGAGGACCTATTTGGACTAGGTTAAGGTAGATGGTGATGCACGATGCGATCGACTTACAAGGGTTGGAACTTGATATGTGGATCAAGTGTGCTTGGATTTGGTAACTTGCTATGGAAAACAAGTGCGATGCATTTATTTTGTTTAAGTTGAAAAGTCGAGAAAGTGTGAAGTGTAAAGGTAGTATTGATGGCGATCGTAGGATGACTGACTTACATGTGTGTATAAAGTGTATGTGAATATCTACTTAGCGTTGGGCCAAGAGATTTAATTATCTTTGAAACGATTTGTCTTAGTGTGCACTTTATTTTTTACTTGATAATTCATGGTCAAAATGCCATAAAGTAGATCATACAAGTATTGCATATCATAAGCATTCAACCAAGTAATGAGTAAGGGATCATCAAACATCTACCATACAAATAAAGTCGATCAAAGATAATTAATTAACTAAATAAAATAGAATTATTTAATACAATTAATTAATTAATTTAATCAAGTAAAATTATTTAAAATAATTAATAAACAAAATATTTTTTAGAATTTCGTTTTTAAAAGAAACTATTATGAAAAAGTAATAAAGTAATTAAAAGGAAATTTAAAATGAATGTAACAACAACAACAAAAAACTAAAACAAAAGGGCCAAAAAAAACCTAACAGAAATGGGGTGTGGTTAGAAAGTGTACTAAGCCCAAGAAGCAAGAGGCCCATGCAGGAGAGGGAGCATAGCATAAAGACTCAGTCAAAACATTGACTCAAGGGAAGGGGGCGCGTCTGATCAGCAGGGGTCAAAAAGCTGACCATCATCAAAGAACAACAACGATGGTACACGGTAAGGAAGGTGGGTGTACACGCATGGGATTGTCCTTGGGGATCACCGGGGACGGTGACAAGTGTCCACAGTGGCGACACATGTCACCGTCGTAACCAGCCAACAACAACAAATGTAACGGTAACAAGAGGAATACAAAAATAAAATAAAAATTGAGTTTTAAGATTCATTTTTCAAAATCTCTCCTCTCTCCTTGAAAATCCGTCTCTCTCATCTCACTCATGCTCTGCAAATTGAAACCCACCGAAACCCTAATCTTCGCCGGAGAAGGTGATGGCACACGGTGGCCGCTGCCGTCTTCTTCGGCGAGCCTACCCCAAATCAGAAAATTTTCTAAACCAACCCTTATTAAATTTTTACACTTTACACAAGTCTGCAACTATTTTAACCTAAAACACCCTCAAACAACCAGATTGAAACCCTCAGTCACAAATCGAATCTCAAACAAAACTGGAGATATTTCACGCGAGCAAAGTAGCAAAGGACAAGCAAAGTATACGCGTAAAAATGAATCAAACCATATAGTTGAAGCTAAGATGAGTCAAAGGGTTAAATGGATACCTCTCGAAGAAATTCTCGGAGGAGCTTGTGTGTCTCAACTTTCTTCCTTTTCATGAATCAGACTTGTCTTCTTCTTCTATTTCTTCTGCGATTTTCTATTGTTGTTTGTTGTTCAGAGTGTGTCTCAACGTGAGATTCAATGAACGTTAGGTTGTGAGCTCTATGTGAGTGTTTGAGGATTAAGTTGAGCAGCGTTTCAGTAGCTATTTTCAGTGCCTAAGTATGGTTACTGCCAATTTTTTTTCGGTGTTGTAATCGTTGTTTTTTTACCACTGTAAATTCTTTTCATGGTTGTTGACTGATTTGCTTTCAACTTAGTATTGCATTGGCCTCGGTTTTAAAAATAACTTTACTGCAGCTGGAACTTGTTTGAAGGTTTAACTTCCTATTTGATATGCTTGTACATTCTTCATCATGATTTGGAATTTTATTGGATGTTTTGGCAAGTCTTATTTATGTGGATTATTCACCAATAAAGGTTTAGGATGCTAGCTTTTGTTGATCTGCACATTTTTATGGTACTTTGTTGCTTCATTTCGTACTGATCTTTTGCTTGCATACTAACCTGCATTTCCTCCTCTCTTTCTTCACATGTATGAATTTGTGAGAGCACCATTTGGCTCAAGGATTTGAATCAACTTGACCATGGGATGTTGATAAGGCTTGACACCAAAATGAAGCTTTCATTGATGAGAGACTTGGAGTTAAGTGAAGGCACACGAAACATGAAGTTTGGGTTCTTTGACTTGAGTTGTGACTCCTTAGGCTTAGAATTAAGTAGACATTTTAAAGCTTAAAACCTTTAAGATTTGTATCGTATGGAACTCGTTTTGTTTTGCAATTCACCTTTGCGTTTTGTAATGACTTGGGAGTTCAATGGAAATCTCCACTCTCTTGTATCTTTTCGTAACTTGGAATACGGTTTAAAACTTTGTACGACTTGTGGAATTCAATTAATTTTCAAATTTTGAATTCTTAAAATCAATTGGAATTTGTAACTTGTAACTTTGTATCAATGTACTTGAAATTCCTATCAACTTTGCACTTGTATTCTTTCAACACCAATCATGAATGAAGTCACCACTTTCTTTTATTCAATTTTGAGCTTAACAAACTTGTAGAGATATGTTGATGAAACCAAGACAAAGAGTAAAGTTTCAAGCTAAAGTAATCAAAATACGTATTCTCAAAGCCTTACAATAACAACTTGCAATCCATTTTGGGATCCATGCACCATGTCCTAAAAAACAACTTATAACCATAATAAACTAAAATCCAAAGATCCATCCACCATGTCCTAAAGAACAACTTATAACCATAATAAACTAAAATCCAAGATAAACTAAAATCCAAGGATCCATGCACCATATCCTAAAGAACAACTTATAACCATAATAAACTAAAATCCAAATCTTGACTTTAATGAGATATAATCACAAAAACCCATCTAATATATCTTTAAAGCATTGATTCAAAGATGGCCCAAGAATGAGAAAAAGTTCTATAAAGTGTTGCTCAAATCAAATAGAAACACCTAAGACCATGTTGATGCACCTACACCAACTTGTTAGACATAATGAGTATAAACAAGAGTTACTTCTCAGATGATCATGGCCAAAGGCCAGATGATTCTTTAGAGAATTTTTTTTACAAAGATAGGATAAATTTGGGGTATGACAGATGCCCTTATCAAAGTGGCATAAACCGAGTAAGATGAATTGGATCGCGTTCATAATTTCAAGGTGTAAGTCGATTAAATACGAAAAAGACTCTGAATTTGTCTAAAAAGAAAGAAACTGAAAGATTAATGATAAAAAAAAACTGAAGATTTAAATCTGAAAAGACCGTTGATACCAAGAGGATATTAGTGAGATAAATAAAGATTGTTATTACCAAAAGGATAACGGCCATCACCAAAAGGATGAAGAATAATTCAAAAAATGAGAGAGACAATTACCACCAAAAGTGTAATAGTTAACACACTGAGACTCGCTATTACCAAAAGGGTAACAGTAAGATCAACACACACAGTTAGCTACCACCAAAAGGGTAATAGTTAACTCAAGCGTCTTCAATGGTTGCAACCACCAAAAGGATGAAGGTTAAATCTGAAAGACAAAGATCGCCATCACTAATAGGATGATAGTTCGATCACAATGACTCTTGCTAACACCAAAAGGATGACAGAAAGGCCGCAAAACTTGATATCATCAAAAGGGTAATAACAAAATACACACTAATTTTAGAGGTTGTCATTCACCAAGAGGATGATATACAAACCAAAGATTGAAATATTGTCGACACCAAAAGGATGACAGACCTATCACCTAGAGGATGATAGTTGACACACAACTTGCTACCACCAAAAGGGTGATAATAAGTATTAAACTTGATTTATGACACCAAAAGGATAAGAAACATATCACCAAAAGGCTAATAGTAGACACACACGACTCGCTATTACCAAAAGGGAGAAGTAACGACATAACTGATAACAATTTTCCAATACCAAAAGGATAATGGACATCACCAAAAGGATGATGATAAAGATTAACGACATAATTTGCTACCACCAAAAGGATGATAGAAAATTCCCAACTCGACACCAAAAGGATGAAGAAAGAGACACAATTTTCTACCACCAAAAGGATGATAGTTAATTCCCGAAACCAAAAGGATGAAGGTAAACTAAAACAAAATAATTCGCTACCACCAAAAGGGTGATAGAAAATTCCCGACAGCGAAAGGATGAAGGTAAACTAAAATAATTCGCTACCACCAAAAGGGTGATAGTAAATTCCCGACACCAAAAGGATGAAGGTAAGAACAAAACTGAATAAAATGTCTATCATCAAAAGGATGATGGACAAACTGGTTGAGGAATATTGGTATAATGAATAAAACTACTTGGGGAGATCAACAAAAGGTTGAAGAAAACTATCCAATAGGGAACGCCCACTAAATAACAATTGGTAAGAACTTTGTTTGGAGAAATACTGATTGAAGTTTCATCAACAAAAGGTTGAAGAGAAAAATTCCATGGGGAACGCACATTGGATTCGCTGAGGAGAATAACTTTATCAACAAAAGGTTGAAGAGAACAGCTTCATGGGGACGCCCACTAAATTTGTTGAGGATATGCCTGGAATCTTTAATTGATTCTGGATCTTGACTTATGCATGTATGCATGATTGATTTTTGAAAATGTACTCCATATGATGGAAATACGATGCAAATGTTTATGCAATGAGTTGTATGGTAAAAATGTAAATGCTGGGGATATGAAAAATTTGATTTGTTTATGTATGCAAATGATATAGATGATGTAAATTATGCATAATGATGCATATAGGTGATTTGATAAGTTTGATGAAAGATACCAGCATGGTGAAGTTTGGTAGTTGCAAATAATGATTGGACTTTGGGTGGGTGGAAGGGTTTGATTCCCCGACACTCGATCTTCGACGATGTATGTTCAGATGATGGATCTGGATGCCCCAAGTTTGATCACTTGTTGATGAGCGTAGCAACTTGATCGACTCATGAATATTTCTTTTGCTTTGAATGGTTGCCAACGTCTAGAAATATATGCTTGTTCAGTTGGGGAATAGAGAGAGGAAGACTTGCTCCTTGCTTGTTTTTCCTTCCCCAGTAAGTTAGGTATTTGAAAGAATTCTGGTGGGGAGCTTTGAGAGTCAGGATGACATGATCTGCCTCAGTGTATGGATTTGGTAGGCATTTGCCCCTGATTGAGCTTTTGAAGATGATTTGTCCCTGATTGAGTTGTTGAGGGCTTTACCTCTATTTGAGCTGTTGAGTGAGGGTCATGCCTCAAATTGAAAGATCTTGAGGAAATCTCGATTTGGGTCAGCACCAATGAAAGTTCAAGTTCCTCTTTAGTTGTCCCTTGTAGGAATTGCTTTGATGTCAAACATTGATTTGCAATTAAATTGTTCATACATAAATGGTAGTGTTAATGCAACATTCATGCAAGCTTTGAAAAAGTCAATTATTTGAATAATAGTGATAGTGTGACGAATGGACCGTTAGTCCAAACATGGTGCTGATTTAGAAAGTGTGTAAATGATATAGCAAGAAGAATATGCTATCAAGATTAAGGATTAGAAAATCTCTAGGAGTCAGTTTACGCAGCCTTTGTGAGACATGACATGAATTTTAATGTGTCAAAAACATGGCATGTTTGAAAGCATAAGCGGTTCTCTAAGAAAAAGCAAGAAATTGCATTTTTGGAAAAATGAACTGAATGAGCCGACTCAAATTCCATAATGAGTCGACTCATTCAGTGTGTTTTAGTGCCCAAACACACGGGTCCCAACAGGCTGCCTGAAGCATCATTTTGGTCGACTCATGGGTATGGATGAGCCGACTCAAAATCCTTCATGAGTCGACTCATCAAAAAGATTTTTTCTTCTCATTTCTGGCGGGTCTCAACAGGCTGCCTCTCTGTTATTTTTGGTCGGCTCACCTGGCAATTTGAGTCGGCTCATTTAATGATTTGAGTCGGCTCATTACTGTGCTGACTCAATTTTTCATTTAATTTTTCTTTCTTTTATATTACAATCACTAACCAATATAAATAGCAGGTTTCATTTCTTTTGAGTGGTTAACAAGGAAAGTGAAATAAATACACACATCTATCTTCATCTTCTTCCTTCTTGCAACAATCAACAATCATACACAACAATCTTTGTTTGATTACGGTGCTTGTTTCGAAGATAACATTCAATCGTGAATTATAGTTTCAGAGTGGGTCTAGAGTGTGTGGGTTTTCCTTGGAAAAATCTGAAGGGTTTTCTCCTCCAAGATCGTTGAAGGTTTTGGGGTTTTGCACACAACGATTGTTTGTAGATTCAGCCGAATGAGGTAGATTGAAGATCAAGTGGATCGTTCTTTTATATCACGGTAGACGGAGGATTGCGAAGGTCTTTGTGGGTTCACAAGTGTTGGAGAAACTCATTCGTGCTCAAAGTTTGGAGGATCGTGAATCCTTGCAAGAAGGGAGCAATTAATCGAAGGCTTTCTCGACACGCGTGGAAGACTTGATTCTACTTTGGATCAAGGGACAAGAAGAAGATTTGACAACATATTCAACGCGGTTTAGTTTGTTGGTTCATTTATCTCTCTTGTTGTAAAAGAATTGCGATTTAATAAAATTGCCCAATTCGATTGTGAATTGGGGGCAGAGTACTTCAGGCGAGGACGACGAAGGAACTGCCTCAACAAATTCCTTATGTTCTTAATGTTTGTCGCATTTTACTTTTGTTGATCTTGATCTTGTGTGCTTTAAAATTCTGGTGTATTAAATTAGTGCACTCAAAGTGTTTGATAAATTGTTACACTCAAAAGTGATAACTAGAGTGGGTAAAATTCTGCACTATTTGATACAACAAAATTATCCTTGGTGTGTACACTCCAAGTGTTTGGTAAAAAGCCTAACCACACAAATTAAATTTGATTGTGCCTAATTTCTTATCTATATCATTGTTAAGAATAGTTTTATCAAGTGCTGAATTATCAAGTGAATCATTTGTGAAATATTAATTCTTCTAGTCATCATTTCATTCCAACTGGGTTTTGCGTATATCCGATCTCCGGTGACTTCAAATTTAAACTAGACGATTTTCCGGGAAATTTCGGCAATACATTTTCAATTAAATTTTGAAAAGTAAATTTTAAAAAGGGATCTATTCAACCCCCCCCTTCTAGATCCACGCTATCGTCTAACAAGTGGTATCAAGAGCACCGGTTCATATAGTGCTTCACATACAGCTTATTGGAAAATGGACAACAATCCAGCGGGGGCGTACAATAGAGCTCCAGTTTTACCAGAGTAAACTATAGTCACTGGAAAGATTGTATGCGCATCCATATCAACTCTGTTGATAGAAAAATTTGGAAAGTTATTCAAGACGACCTTTTTCAAATAACCATGGTCGGTCCGGATAATGTCCAAATTGAAAAACCGGAAGCACAATGGGATGATAATGATGAAAAGAAATATAGCTACGATTGGAAAGCTCGAAACATACTCATAGCTTCTTTGGGAGCGGATGAATATTTTCGAGTTTCTCATCACACATCGGCTAAAGCTATGTGGGAAGCCTTACATGTTGCCCATGAAGGAACCGATGATGTTAAGCTTGCTCGAATTAATACTCTACAACAAGAGTTCGATCGATTTCACATGAGCCAAGGGGAAACCGTTGGTGAAATGGGAAAAATATTTTCTCACTTGACAAATCGATTAAACGCTCTTGGTAAAACTACTTCTAATGATGTAGCTACTAACAAGGTTTTGAGATGTCTTACTAGGGAATGGTTGTCAAAAGTTACGGCAATCAAAGAAGCCAATGATGTAAGAACCTTGGATCTAATTACACTCATTGGAAAACTACAAGAGCATGAACAAGAGCTCTTAAACTTACATGAGCATGAAGACAATGAAAAGAAAGAAAAGAGCGAGAAAAATAAAGATCATGAGAAGAAGTCTATTGCATTAAAGGCTTCTTCCTCAAAATCCTCCACCAATAAAGATAGTGAGAGTGATTCAAGTGATGATGAAGATGAATCAAACGAAGATATGGGTTTGTTTGTAAGAAGATACAATCGGTATCTAAAAAAGAATGAAATATCCCATTCGGACAAGCGTCTCATCAACTATCAAAGAAAATCTAATCCTTCCAAGCAAGAGTTTGTTAAAAGTACTAAAGGCAAGGGATCTTGTTACAACTGTGCTAAACCAGGACATTACAAACTGGATTTTCCTATGCTAAAGAAAGACAAGGAAAAAGACAAATATCAAAGAAAAGGTAACAAGGCTAGAAGAGCATATATTGCTTGGGAAAGCGATAGTGATTCATCTAACAAAGATAGCTCAAGCGATGAGGAAGAGAGAGTAAATATTTGCCTCATGGCTCATAAGAAAGGCAAGAAAGAGGTAAGACATGCTAAATATAATTATGCTGAAAAATTGTCTTATAATGATTTGCTTAGTACTTTTAATGTTCTCCATCAAGAGGCTAAAGAAGCTTTCAAGCGCATTGCATCCGACAAAAGAATTTTTGCGTATTTAGAGAAAAAGGTTTCGAATAACGAAAATGCTATGAAAGCTCTTAAGACATCGATGGTAGAATCTATAGTAGAAGACAAGTGAGAATGACACAACTTTCATAGTTGTGAAACTGTTGGATTTGGCAAAAAGAGGTTAAAACTCTTCAAGCCAAACTAGACAAGTTGTCACAACCAAAAATGACATTTACTATTGATCGTTCAAACTTTAGATAATCAATGAACAACCCATATCAAAAATATACCTATGTTGTGAAAGATCAAAATAGTAAATGCAAGTCTAAACCATTCTTGAAATGTCACTATTGTTGCAAGGAAGGTCATACAATTGCCAAATGTCGGTTTAGGAGATACTTGGTCCCTAAAGGCATTTGTCAATGGTTGCGCAAAAGCAAAAAATTTCACTCACACTCTAGGACCCAATGAAAATTGGGTACCTTTCTCTCTTGTCTAATCATGTAGGTGGAATGTCTTGAGACTATGGAGAAACGATGATTTCTTGATAGTGGATGCTCAAGACATATGACAGGTGATATTTCCCTATTCTATGACTTTGTGGCTAAGAAGAAGGGCTTTGTTACCTATGGTGATAACAACAAGGGAGCTATATTCGGCAAAGGTAGTGTAGGTAATCCTCTTCTACATTTATCTCAAATGTCCTTTTAGTTGAGGGTCTTAAGCATAACCTTGTTAGCATTAGTCAATTATGTGATAAGGGATATAATGTCTCATTCTCCAAAGAAGGTTGCATAATTGAACATAATGAAAACAAAGAGGGTGTGTTTAAAGGCTTGAGGGTTAACAATGTATATATTCTTGATTTGAATTCGATGACCATGAGTGATCCAAAATGTCTTATTTCCAAAAGTGAAGAGTCTTGGCTTTGGCATAGACGTTTAGCTCATATCAACTTTGACTTTCTAAATAAGGTTGTGTCCAAAAACTTAGTTGTCGGTTTGCCTAACATAAAGTTCACTAGAGACCATCTTTGTGATGCTTGCCAAATGGGAAAGCAAACCAAGATATCTTTTAAAATCAAAAAATTTAGTATCTACTTCTAGACCTCTTGAACTTTTATACATGGATCTTTTTGGTCCTTCTAGAATCAAAAGTATAGGAGGGAACTATTATGGTTTTGTTATCGTTGA
Source organism: Lathyrus aphaca (assembly GCA_963966055.1). Classification (NCBI taxonomy): domain Eukaryota; kingdom Viridiplantae; phylum Streptophyta; class Magnoliopsida; order Fabales; family Fabaceae; genus Lathyrus; species Lathyrus aphaca. The sequence continues at coordinate 446,866,469 of OZ014522.1, read as the reverse complement.
CGACTACTCTCGATTTTGTTGGACAATCTTCTTAGCTAGTAAAAGTTACACCTTTTCGACTTTTGAAACTTTTGCCAAATTATCTCAAAATAAACTTGGCACAAACATTGTAACTATTAGAAGTGACCATGGAGGTGAGTTTGAAAATCATCTCTTTGAATTTTTTTGTGAAAACCATGGCATTGGTCATAATTTTTCCGCTCCTAGAACTCCACAACAAAATGGTGTTGTGGAACGTAAAAATCGTGTGTTGGAGGAATTGGGAAGAACTATGATTAATGATAGTGGTCTTCCTAAATATTTTTGGGGCGATGCTATTAGCACCACTTGCTATGTTTTGAATAGGATCACTATTCGACCTATTCTAAATAAAACGCCCTATGAACTTTTAAAAGGAAGAAAGCCTAATGTGTCACATCTTCATGTTTTTGGTTGCAAATGTTTTGTGCTAAATAATGGAAAAGAAAACCTTGGTAAATTTGATTCAAAGGAGGATGAGGGTATCTTCCTTGGATACTCTAATTCAAGCAAAGCATATAGAATATACAATAAAAGGTTACTTATAGTTGAAGAATCTGTACATGTATCTTTTGATGAGTCTTATCCGAATGTTGTCGGAAAAGGTAGTGTTGTTATTGGTGCAGGTGCCTCTTCTAGTGAGATTGTTAAAGACATTGATATTTCTCGTGTGAAACCCATTCCAGATGTTGTTAATAAGGAGCCGGTTGATGTGTCTAGTCTCAAAGATGAAGGTCAAGCATCTTCTCAAAATGATCTACCATTGGAATGGAAGACATCGAAAGATCATCCTATCGATAACATCATTGGAGATATCTCAAAGGGTGTTATTACTAGATCAAGGATAAGTAACTTTTGTTTTTATCATGCCTTCATATCTCAAATTGAGCCTAAAAATGCCAAAGAGGCCTTACTTGATTAAAATTGGTTCCTAGCCATGCAATAGGAACTAAATCAATTTAAAAGAAATGAGGTTTGGGACCTTGTACCACCTCCACGAGATCATCGAGTAATTGGCACCAAATGGGTTTTTAGGAACAAATTGGATGAAAACGACATTATTGTTCGCAACAAGGTTCGTCTTGTTGCTCAAGGGTATAACCAAGATGAAGGCATAGACTATGAGGAAACTTATACTCTTGTTTCCCGCCTTGAAGCTATACGCCTTTTACTTGCATTTGCTTGTTCATAAAACTTCAAATTATATCAAATGGATGTTAAGAGTGCCTTCCTTAACGAATATATAAATGAAGAGGTTTATGTATGTCAACCTCCTGGATTTGAAAATTTTGAAAAACCAAATCATGTTTACAAACTAAAACGTGATTTATATGGTCTCAAACAAGCTCCTAGAGCTTGGTATGAGCGCCTAAGCAAATTTTTAATCAATCAAGGTTTTTCAAGAGGAAAGGTTGACACTACTCTCTTTATTAAACGTGAAGGAAAACATTCTATATTAGTTCAAGTATATGTAGATGATATTATTTTGGATATACTAATATGAAGTTGGTCAAAGAATTTTCAAGTTCTATGCAAGGTCAATTTGAGATGAGTATGATGGGGGAGCTTAATTTCTTCCTCGGACTTCAAATTAGACAACTTGAAGATGGAACCTTCATAAGTCAAACTAAATATTGCAATGAGTTGCTCAAAATGTTTGATATGACAAACTCCAAGCCTATTGATACACCAATTCCTACTGCGGAAAGTCTTGATCGTGATGAAAAGGGTAAGGATGTGGATATAAAAGGTATCGAGGTATGATCGGATCCCTTATTTATCTTACCGCATCGCGTCCAGATATTAAGTTTAGTGTATGTATGTGTGCTAGGTTTAAATCTTGCCCTAAGGAATCACATTTAAAATCAGTTAAACGTATACTTAGGTATCTTTGTGGTACGTCTAAGTTTGGCTTATGGTATCCTAAGGGTAGTGATTACTCTTTGGTAGGTTTTTCCGACTCCGACTTTGTCGGTTGCAAAGTGGATAGGAAAAGCACAAGTGGAACTTGTCATTTCTTTTCAAACTCTCTTGTTAGTTGGCATAGCAAAAAGCAAGTTTCTCTTGCTTTATCAACTGCGGAGGCAGAGTATATTGCAACCGGAAATTGTCGTGCCCAAATCTTATGTCTAAAACAACAATTGCTTGACTTCAATATCTCTCTTAAACAAATTCCAATTTTTTGCGACAACACTAGTGCAATTAATCTTACCAAAAATCCTATTCTTCATTCACGCACTAAGCATATTGAAATAAGGCATCATTTCCTTAGGGATCATGTAGAGAAAGGTGATGTGGTGTTTGAGCACGTTGATAGTTCGAATCAACTAGGCGACATTTTTACATAACCACTTGCTACTGATCCTTTCTTCTATATCCGTATGAAACTTGGTATTCTTGACATCTCGGATAGATCTTGATAATCATTGCTTTGTTTTATATTATTCTTTGGTTCAACTCCTCTTGTCTCTAACTTCTTGTTGTATAGTGTTATCGTTCATCTATTTCACATATACTCGAGGTAATATCCTTCTAAACTTAGTTATCTTTATTTATTCATGATATATATAGTAAAATTGTGTTGCATTGCTTATATTCGTATCTTTGTCTATTTATTCTCTTCTTTTGGATTATGATTGGTTGTCTGTCAAATGATTAGCATAAATGATGATATTTTCATGTTTTGAAGTGGTTTAAGTAGTTTTTGGTGAAAATTTTCTTTCAAAACTGTCGGGTCCCAACAGGCCGACTCATGAGTCGGCTCATGGAACCTTATGCATCGACCTCTCTGCTTCGTTGAGCGACTCATTTCAAATTTAAATTGAGTCGACTCATTTTACATTTTGAGTCAGCTCATTGTCGCATCAACTTTTGACTTTCAATTTATTGTTGTTTATGGTTTGCTTTTGTATGACCTCATATTTCCTTTGATTGAATTTGTTTTGTTTATTGTCATATTTTTTACTCGCTTTTCCAAATTGTGTGTTTGTGAATGCGTGTTCCAATTGCAATTGGTTTCTCATTTGAAATTATGTTTAGCATGCTATTTCCATTGGTGGTTAAATCATATGTATCATCTTCTTTTTTATGTTGTCAAAGGGGGAGATGATATTGATAGCATATAAGATCGGGTCATATAGTTAGGGGGAGCTTAACAACAACATATGGCGATTGATTGATCAAGTTTTTGCCATCATAAAAAAGGTGGAGTTTGTGGGACATGGCATGAATTTTAATGTGTCAAAAACTTGGCATGTTTGAAAGCATAAGCGGTTCTCTAAGAAAAAGCAAGAAATGACATTTTTGGAAAAATGAACTGAATGAGCCGACTCAAATTCCATAATGAGCCGACTCATTCAGTGTGTTTTAGTGCTCAAACACACGGGTCCCAACAGGCTACCTGAAACATCATTTTGGTCGACTCATGGGTATGGATGAGCCGACTCAAAATCCTTCATGAGTCGACTCATCAAAAAGATTTTTTCTTCTCATTTCCTGCGAGTCTCAACAGACTGCCTCTCTGCTATTTTTGGCCGACTCACCTGGCAATTTGAGTCGGCTCATTTAATGATTTGAGTCGGCTCATTACTGTGCTGACTCAATTTTTCATTTAATTTTTCTTTCTTTTATATTACAATCACTAACCAATATAAATAGCAGGTTTCATTTCTTTTGAGTGGTTAACAAGGAAAGTGAAAGAAATACACACATCTCCCTTCATCCTCTTCCTTCTTGCATCAATCAACAATTACACACAATAATCTTTGTTTGATTACGGTGCTTGTTTCAAAGATAACGTTCAATCGTGAATTAGAGTTTCAGATTGGATATAGAGTGTGTGGGTTTTCCTTGGAAAAATCTGAAGGGTTTTCTCCTCCAAGATGGTTGAAGGTTTGGGGGTTTTGCACACAACGATCGTTCGTAGATTCAGCCGAGTGAGGTAGATTGAAGATCAAGTGGATCGTTCTTTCATATCACGGTAGATGGAGGAATGCGAAGGTCTTTGTGGGTTCATAAGTGTTGGAGAAACTCAGTCGTGCTCAAAGTTTGGAGGATCGTGAATCCTTGCAAGAAGGGAGCAATTAATCAGAGGCTTTCTCGACACGCGTGGAAGACTTGATTCTACTTTGGATCAAGGGACAAGAAGAAGATTTGACAGCATATTCAATGTGATTTGGTTTTTTGTTTCATTTATCTCTCTTCTTGTAAAACAATTGTGATTTAATAAAATTTTCCAATTCGATTATGAATTGGGGGCAGAGTACTTCGAGCGAGGACGACGAAGGAACTGCCTCAACAAGTTCCTTGTGTTCTTTACGTTTCTCGCATTTTACTTTTGTTCATCTTGATCTTGTGTGCTTTAAAATTATGGTGTATCAAATTAGTGCACTCAAAGTGTTTGATAAATTGTTACACTCAAAAGTGATAACTAGAGTAGGTAAAATTCTGCACTATTTGATACAACAAAATTATCCTTGGTGTGTGCACTCCAAGTGTTTGGTAAAACGCCTAACCACACAAATTCAATTTGATTGTGCCTAATTTCTTCTCTATATCATTGTTAAGAATAGTTTTATCAAGTGTTGAATTATCAAGTGAATCATTTGTGAAATATTAATTCTTCTAGTCATCATTTCATTCCAATTGGGTTTTGCGTATATCCGATCTCCGGTGACTTCAAATTTAAACTAGACGATTTTCTAGGAAACTTCCGCAATACATTTTCAATTAAATTTTGAAATGTAAATTTTAAAAAGGGATCTACTCAACCCCCCTTCTAGATTCGTGCTATCGTCTAACAAGTGGTATCAAGAGCATCGGTTCATCTAGTGTTTCACATACAACTTATTGGAAAATGGACAACCATCCAACGGGGGCGTACAATAGAGCTCCAGTTTTTACCGGAGAAAACTATAGTCACTGGAAAGATTGTATGCGCATCCATATCAACTCTGTTGATAGAAAAATTTGGAAAGTTATTCAAGACGACCCTTTTCAAATAACCATGGTCGGTCCGGATAATGTCCAAATTGAAAAACCGGAAGCACAATGGGATGATAATGATGAAAAGAAGTATAGCTACGATTGGAAAGCTCGAAACATACTCATAGCTTCTTTGGGAGCGGATGAACTTATCTTGATTGATTGGCTAGCTTCTTCAAAGTTGGAGACTACTCAGCTTGGTCTTCGAGAACCCCTTCAAAAGCTTTCACTTACGGGCCCTACGCGGCGACATTGGATTGTTGCGACATTCAGATTTCTGGGAGTGAAGGTGAGATCCTTAGAGTCAATCAGGTCTTGAACCTTGTGTTTGAAAGATTTGCAGTTCTCAATTATGTGTCTTGGAGCACATTTGTGATACCCATAACAAGCATTTGCATCATAGTCTAGAGTGATAACAGTTAGGGGTGGCAGATCCCTCAAAGTAATACATCCATCTGCTAGCAACCCACTAAAGATATCGCTATATGAAATAGGAAATGGATCAAATTATCTCTCGGGTATCCTTTGCTCATTTGGTTGGCACTGTTTAGGAGCGCGTTGTTGTTGATCCATACATTGTTGTTGATACCTTGGTTGTTGACCGGGTTGTTGTTGTTGATAAGTTGACTGCTGGTATGGAATAGGTGCAACATTAACAACTTGTTGATATGGACGTTGGTTGTGAAACATCCTAGCTGGAAATGGAGCTTGAATAGCTTGTTGATAAGGCATCAACGCAAGATTTGGAATTGGAAAAGCTTGTTGATAAGGTAAGGGAATGTATTGTGTAGCAACAACATATGGGTACTGGTAGTAAGGGATTGAAGTAGGTGCACTATGTTGATGTTTCCCACTTTGAGTAGTGTCGCTCCCGATAAATGGGGAATGGCCCAGATAAAGGTACAGACGCGAACGGTCGGCGAGAGGGACAATGAGAACACACAGCCGTGAACTCACTGGAGATGAATAGAGTCGCCAGCTAGGCATTTTTATCCCGGAGGAAAGGCAATGCTGCATAGACCTAGAAAAAGATGGATAAGACGGTTGCGAACCAGAGAGACTGAGAAAGGGGGTTGGTTACAACCTGGGAAGGTATTAGCACCCAGATTGTCCGTCGTACTCGACGGGATCCACGCTTAGAAGATTTGTGTTTTAAAGGGGTAGTGTCAGTGCAATCTGTGTATAAAATAGCTAGAAAAGAATGTACAGGTGTCAGTGTGAAGTGAAGTGCAAAGTATGATATATACAGTGTCAGTGTAAGGAAAGAGTATGCTCATGATCATGAGGCTAAAAGAATGAAGCTAGAAGGAGGGGGAATACAGAGACTTTTGTTCGATAACCGTTAAGTTATGCCTACGTATCCTCTCGTGCAATGAGGAAGTCAGAACACCGTAGTTCGACCCAAAGAGACTGAAAGCTAAATTGACTTGTGAACTGCTTACTTGCCTATGCTCAAGTGTATGACCTGTCTGGCTCAGGTGCAAACTGTCTTGCATTAAACGGAAGAAGCAAGTTCTCGGTTATGAGTGAATGAGATGAGAAAAGAATCCCGAAGGAGACGATTATTGTTTGTTTTTGAGTTTTCAGTCTTTTATTGATTTTGAAAGTTTGTCATAAGATAATGAGCTTAAGCCTAAACCAATGGATTTAGTAAACTCATCACATCTTCCCTCTGTTTAGGGGTAATGAGAATACCTTAAGTGTGAAGTCAGATTCTCACACTTAATCACCTTTGGTATAGGATTAAGATCATTAGCCTACTTGTGATTATTTAGATGTCTTTGGTGTTTTTGTTTAGTGTTGAGTAATGAGGTTAAGCCATAATCAGGGATTAAACAGACTCATTACACCATCCTAATAGAAGGATAATAGATGAGAATGTTTAAACTGAGGAAAACTCCTCAACTTAATCCATGATTAGGGATTAAACCCATGACAAAACAAGCCTTTGATTAAATGGATTTTAGTTAATGATATGATGATGAAGTGAATTTTAGGGTTTGTAAGACAACTTGAGGGGGACTTGTCCATTAACACTAGGGTTAGTCCTTCTTAACCAATTAAGGAAGAATTAGAACCCCAATGCAAGGCCCAAGTTACAAGTGTGATGTCTTGATGATTATTGAATGGATTGATTAAAGGAGTTAAACACATTAAGGGTTCAACACTTAGGATTAAAGTTATATACTCCATCCTAAGAGAAGGATGCAGGCATAAGCTTAATCACAAAGCCTTAAAGCCTTTAGGGTTTAGTCCCTGATTATGAGATGAGAAGAGAAGACTCAAAAGAGACACAAAGGTAAAACTAAGAGGGGAGACTAAACAAAACCCTAATTATTGTCATACTTGGTTGTTCCTAGGGTTTGTGAGGTTTTCAAGAGCAATCTTCAAAGAGAACCACCAGGAAGCAGATGAAAGGATCAGGAGAAGCAAAGTAACTTGCTTCATTCAAGAAGTCAAGTCACTTGAAGAAAGAAAGTGGGAGGAACAAGGATGAGCAAGCTCAATCTCAAACATAAATAAAATGCAGCAATGGATGCAAGAGAGATGAAAAGAAAAGTCATGAGAAGTGAAGGCAAATTCACTTCTCAAATCACTTACCACCTGAAATGTTAGAGAAGGAAAGGCAATGCAATGCAAAATGGGATGAGATGACATGATGCAAAACAAAACCAGAAGCATGTTGATGATGATAATGATGCTATGAAGTGATACAAACATGAGGCAGCACATGGAAATGTTCATACAAGCTTATGGATGCATATGAAGCAAGCTAGGAACCATGAACATACATGAAAAGTTATGAAGTGCACAATGCAAACAACATGGCAAACACATGATGCAATGATCAAACATGATTTCTATATGTCTTATGATGTCAAATGAATCACATGGATGCATAAAATATCATGGTAAGTCATGCTATGCAAGAGAATGCAAGATGGATGCAAATGGAAGCCCAAATTTAGGGTTTATGAATCAAACAACAAACAAAAACCAAAAACAGAAGCAAACCCTAAGATAAAAAATGGAAAATGCCACTCAAAGAAACCCTAATCCTATACTAAACCACTGCCCAAAGGGGAGGCCTCAACTCTTAACCAATCTCAAGTTATGATTTTTACAAGTTATTAGGGTTTTTAGGGTTCCTAAACAAAAGAAATACCAAACAAATTGAAAATGAGGAATCAAATCATGGCCATTTTATCTCAAAAACTACATGCTAAACACAATGCAATGCAAGAAGAATCAATGTCCAACTCCTTATGAATAGGCAGAAATGATTTTTTGAACTTAGGATCAAAATGATGCACAAAAAATGATTTAATTCAATGGAAAATTCTCAAAATGCATCAAGATCAAAAAAGAAATTTGGTTTGAAGGTTGGACAATGTTTCTAAATGTCTTAGAATATTTCATGAAATTTTTGGTGATTTTTAGATACTTAAAAGTATTTTTAATAAATTAATTTCCATTAATCAATTAAAAATAATCTTTTAAGTATTTAAAAATACTTTTTTAATGATAAAAATAAAATAAAAAATATTTTTGTGTCATAAAAATTATTAAAACTCAGGAGAAAAAGTTTCATAATATTTAAGACGTTTTTGCTATTTTAAATTAAATATGCAAGTAAAATGAAAAAGAAATAAAAATAAATGAATTTAAATGGAAGTCAACAGAAGGAAGGGCCAGGATGAAGTCTGGGTTTGAAATGCTTGACCGTGCGCGCTATCCAAGGGTCCAGGTTGTTCCTGAGTTAATTAATTTAATTACTAATTAATTAAACTAATAAAATGAATTAGGGCTAATTGAATGCATCTGGGCCTTCCATTCGCGCGGGGAGTCAGCTAGGTCAACCAATCTAACGCCCAGAATTCAAATGGAAATTAATTACGAGATTAGGGCACAAATGACTTTCAGGTGGCCGGAGAGGACCTCCGGTCGTCTTCTCCGGCCAGCATCCTCCCTGAGAATCCCCAAAACTCTAAAAACCTAACTAAAACGAAATCTAAAAACTGGGAAATGATCCCCACTCACTCACGAACCAAAACCCCCACTCAAAACAAATTTATCATTCATGGAAGAGCTGAATCGAAGCAAACACAAACTAGGGCAAAACAGTTTCAGGAAGCAATTAAATCCTCATTTCATCACCATTTCAAAAACTAAAAGCATATTCATGATCAGGAAGACATGTAGAACAAGTTTAGAACTTAAAAATCCATTTTTGGAAAAAAAGTTCTTGAGCTACCTGAGATTCGAAGCTTTCACTCCAGCTACTTTCTGACTTCCTCTCTTGGTGAAATCTACTCCTTATGACCTCCTGATGATGCTTGAGTGCTCAGGAGAAATTTATATTGGCTGGATGAAGAGTTTGAGTAACTTCTGCTCAAACTCAGTTGAACATGGCAATGATGATTCTGGCTATTTCTGGCAAGGGTGAAAGGTTGTTTGTGGTCCAGATGATGAGTGGAGAAGGTTTGTGAAGTTTGTTTGGATGTTTGTGAGCTGTGGAAAGAGATTCGAATGGAACTGCAGCTTGAGGTGAGAAATGGCAATGGGGTGTTCTTGCTCAAACCAGGCCTGACTCTTGGTGGTTTCTACTCAATAAGGCAAGGTGAGATGATTGGTGAAAATGGTTTAGATGTTTGTGAGCTGGGCAGAGAAATTCGAAGAGTTTTGCAAAATGGTGAGTTTTTGTGTATGTGATCCTTGAGAGTGTTTCAGCCTTGCTTGATGTATGAAATGTCTTGCTCTTGGATAGTATATTTTAATCCAAGTGGCCAGAGGATGTGACATGGCCTGTGGTGATTGGGATGTTTACTTTTGCAAAATGTCAACTTGGTTGTAAGAGAGGCATGGGCTTGGTGCTAGCTTGGTACAAGGGCTAGGGCTGGCGCAGCATGGTGTGGTGAGAGACTATGGCTGGTTCAAAGGCCAAGGCAGCAAGTTGTAGGAAACATCATGATGGTTTTGCAACTTGGTTAACTTTTGGTTCATATGGAAAAATCTTGTTACATAAGCCATGAAACAATGAGGCACCTTGGTTCAAATCTGACTTTTAGAAGTTGCATGATCATGTTAAGTGCATTAGAAGCCCATATGGTGACTGAATTGGCCTTGAAAGGAGAATTTGCAATTTTTGCCTTTTGGTGCATATCTTAAAAATCAATGATTTTTGTCAACTTTGTCACACCATAACTTTTGATCCAAGAAGAATTTGATCATGTTCTTGTACTTTTTGAAAAGGGAAAGATGTAATCTACAACTTTCATGACCAAAGTTTTTTCATTTGAAGCATTTTTGGATCAAGAATCAAGGCTTGAAAAATGACCTAAAATGAAGCATTCTTGAAAAGTCCACTATGCCCAAAAAGTCAACATTTGCAAAAACTCCAAATTCTTGATTTTTGTGGACTTCAACCTTCTTCCATGATCAAATAAAGATCATATACACTCAAAATGATGAAGAATGCCCATTGGTTGGGTCATTGGGGGCCTCAGATGCCCTGATTTTACACTGACTTGTTCAGAAAGTCAAACCTTGATCAGATGACTTCCCCATGGAATTTCTTCATGAAACTTGATATGCATACTCCCTATATCATATAAAGACCAATGGAAATAAGAATGACCAAAAAAATTGGAGTTATGGCCATTGAAACCAAAACCCTAATTTTAGGTCAACTGTGCAGTCAAACTTGGCTCTGCATCCACACCAATCCTAGTTCTTGTGATTCTTTGGAATTCTTGACTTTGAGAGGATGTAATATGATACTTGAACACACATGGATCCCTTTGAAATGATTGGTGGCCTTTGGAGTGGCTCAAGAAGCCCTTGGATTGCTCAGATCACAAACCCTAGATGCAGATGACTTAGAATCTATGTAGTGAACCAAAAATGTAATATGAGGTGATATGATTGTGTTTATGCACATGAGATGATCACAAGCCATGGTGTGAATGGGTGAGGGCAAATTTGGGGTGTTTACAGCTGCCCCTATTCAAACATGAGTTAACTGTGCAGGTTGTAAGCGACGGCTTAACAGGCAAACAAGATAACTTGTGGTTGAATACCAAAGACAGTCCAAAATTTGCACTCACAGAATGAAGAAGAAAAGGGATATAGATTGTAAAGGAAAATAAAGTATATTGTAAAGTGTGGGCGACGGAGGACGACCGTCGAGCAGAGGACGACTGCTGGGTAAAGAGCAATGACGGGGACGGCCGACATGCTGGGAAAGTGCTGAAAATAAAGCAATAACGGGGACGGCCGACATGCTGGGGATAAAAGGTAAAGCCAAGACGGGGAAGGCCGACTGGCTGGGGAAAATAAGATATTACGATGGGGACGACCATCAAGTAAAGCTGTAAAATTCTTGGGGATCCATGAAACATGACGGGGACGGCCATCAAGTTCATGAAGCAGGGTAACCAACGATGGGGACGACCATCGGGCTAAAAAGAAAAGGGACCACGACGGGGACGGCCATCGGGTTAAAGAATAAATGAAATAAACAGATGATGGGGTACGACCATCAAAGGTGAAGGACGATCACCTAGCAGGGTACGGCTGCTCTGTTGGGAAATAAAGGAATTATGATGGGGACGGCCATCAAAGGTGGAGGACGACCACCTGGCAGGGTACGGCTGCCGAAAATATCAACGATGGGGACGGCCATCGGATGAGCAGGATGGAGGACGACCATCAAGAGGTGGAGGACGACCACCTAGCAGGGGACGGCTGCTCTCGGGGTTTATCATAACACAGGACGAGTGTCAGATAACCAAAATCAACAATGGGGACGGCCATTGGATAAAATGATGAAGGATGATCATCAAGAGGTGGAGGACGACCACCTAGCAGGGGACGGCTGCTAAAAATCAACGATGGGGACGACCATCAGATGAGCATGATGGAGGACGACCATCAAGAGGTGGAGGACGACCACCTAGCAGGGTACGGCTGCTCTCAAGGTTTATCATAACACAGGACGAGTGTCATATAAAAAGGAAATTTGCTTGCGATCTACTGGGGAATAGTAAACACGGACGAGTGTTCATATCCAAGAAACAAAGGGTATGAGTGTTTAGATGTTGTGTATAGATTAAAGATGCAGACGAGCATCCTTAAGACTACGGTACGGACGAGTATCGGGTAGAAACAAACTGACACATGTTCAGAGATGATGATACGGACGAGTATCAACTGGTTAACAGAGAACACGGACGAGTGTTGAATTCTGAAAGAACTCTTCTGGGGAATAGTAGATACAGGCGAGTGTCTATATTCAAGAAGAACAGAAGTATTTGACACAGTGTATGGATTAAAGATGTGGACGAGCATCCTTCAGACTATGATACGGACGAGTATCATGTAGAAACAAACACTAGACGCAATGTTCTGAGATGATGGTACGGACGAGTACCAACTGGTTAACAAAGAACAAGGACTATTGTCGAATCTGTGGGGATATGAATAGTATATACAAGATACGGACGAGGGTGACACGAACGAGTGTCAAAGTATAATAATATTAACAAGTACATGGGTTGTAAAAGTATAAGCGACTGCGCTGGGGAAATGACACGGACGGGTGTCAGGAGAGTGTATATAGGTATATGTGAGTGCAAAGAGGACGTCTTTGGCTTTCTGCTGGGGTATGACACGGACGGGTGTCAGGAAGTATCTGTAATACGGGTGATATTATTGTAAAGAGTGTTCAGGCGGCTTTACTGGGGAAAGATGGCACGGATGGGTGCCAAAAGGAGTATATACTGGTGTTTGTGATTTGTAAGGCAACTGCTTTTGCTGGGGACTTTGGGGGATTTTCTTGTACGTTGATGGACTGTCGTTATTCACAAGTGTTAGTTCATAACATGGCTTATGATTATGCTATGAGTTGGATTTTTTTGCCGTAATGCTCCGTGTTAAAACGGAATGCTACGCTTTGTGGGTAAATATGATGTGAATGTTATGATTATGCAAAGATACCAAACCGGGATCCGGGTCTCGTTGCTGCGAAGATCTTTGATCGATCTGTATGAAGAGGACATCCCAGCTGGGGATGAGATCATTGACAGACCTGGAGAGATGTATCTGTTTGGGGATACAAGTCACTGATTGACATATCCTTGTAATGTGGGACCCAGCTGGGGTCTGTAGAAGTCTTCTGTACTCTGTTGTGACTCCTTCACGCGCTGCTCTTCTGAATAGAGGCTGAGGATTCTGTGGGGAGATGATTCCCTGACTTCTGCCTTCTGCTGAGGAAGAAATAAATGGTACTATAGCTGGGGAATGTTGTTGGCCACTCAGCTGGGGAGAGAGAGAGGCATCACTGAAAGACCTCCCTAGAAATTCTGTTACGGTGACTTCTTGACTCAGCCGGGGATATGGGCATCTTCTGTGATACCTGCCCATTCTGATGGGGATAAGTAATAAGTGGCCAACTCAGCTGGGAGGAGTCATGAAAGGCAACTCAGCTGGGGAGAGAGCACTTCGGGTGCTAAAATTGAGTGTTGATTTGCCAGCTTGCTGGGATGGAGCTTACACGCCCCAAGTTGCGTTCTGGATACCTGCAATCCTGAAAAAGATAGAGAAACGCACAAGATAATCCCGAGGTATCCCTTACTGGATTCCGTCATAGGAGTTAGGATACTTCTGAGAGTAAGCATGTTTCCTGCAAGCATGTTTTTACTTTTGAAGATAAGCATCTGTATTATTATGCAATCAGTTTTTCTTTTAAGACATCAGACATTTTTTTGCAAATAAAATGTACAAAACGAGACATGACTGAAAATCTGATTTTATTAATTCATATGCCCTGAATTGGCAAGATACAATCAAAGAAACAAATCTCCTGAAATGAGGAGATTGTTACAAATTGAGAAACAAAATGCTGGCAGTGTTGATGACGCTTTGAGGAGCTTCCTCTCCTGCTATGACTTGTTATGACAATGACGTTCTTCTCGTCTTGCTTACTGAAGAAGGCTGATTCTAATCGAAGCTTAATCCTTTCGAAGCTTACCAAGTTGTGAGCGATACAGACGAATTCAGAATGCAGTTGTTCGCTTATTCCCTTATTTTGCATGGATCGCCCTTTCGGGTTTTCAATCCATCGGGATACCCATTTCTGCCTGAGCTGTCCAATGCGGCTTTTCAACTCAGCGGGTGTACATTTTTTTTTACTTATTTTCCCTTATTTTTGCCCGAGTCTTTTATTCTGTTTTTGACTCGCCGGGATGCCCTATTTTTGCCTGGACTTACATTCTGTTTTTGTGTCCAGCGGGTCATTTTATGCGAAGTATTTTTTAACTGCATCTGAATTCACAGGGGATGGGAAATCTTCGCCATCCATGGTGCTGAGCATCAGTGCTCCACCAGAGAAAACTTTCTTTACCACAAATGGTCCTTCATAGTTAGGTGTCCACTTGCCCCTGTGGTCTGTATGAGGGGGGAGGATTCTTTTCAGCACAAGATCCCCCACCTGGTACTCTCGGTGTCTGACTTTCTGATCGAAGGCTCTCTTCATTCTCTTCTGATATAACTGCCCATGACAGATTGCAGCCAATCTCTTCTCTTCAATCAGACTCAATTGTTCGTATCGGGCCCTGACCCACTCTGCTTCGTTCAGCTCAACATCCATTAATACCCGCAGAGAGGGTAATTCAACTTCAACTGGTAGGACTGCTTCCATACCATACACAAGTTGATACGGTGTTGCCCCAGTGGATGTTCTGATTGACGTGCGGTACCCGTGCAAGGCAAACGGTAACATTTCATGCCAGTCTTTGTAGGTGACTACCATCTTCTGCACAATCTTCTTGATATTCTTATTAGCTGCCTCAACAGCGCCATTCATCTTTGGCCTGTAAGGAGAAGAATTGTGATGTTGAATTTTGAAGTCCCGGCACAGTCCAGCCATCATTTTGTTGTTTAGATTGGAACCATTGTCAGTAATGATTCGCTCGGGCACTCCATATCGACAGATGATGTCTCTCTTCAGAAATCTGGCTACCACTTGTCTTGTGACATTTGCATATGAGGCCGCTTCAACCCACTTGGTGAAATAGTCAATGGCGACCAGGATGAATCTGTGGCCATTTGAAGCAGTTGGCTCAATCTTACCAATCATGTCAATGCCCCACATAGCAAAGGGCCAGGGTGAAGACATGATGTTCAAAGGATTGGGAGGCACATGCACTTTATCCGCATAGATCTGGCATTTGTGGCATTTCCTGGCGTAGGCACAACAGTCTGCATCCATTGTGATCCAATAATAGCCTGATCTTAACAACTTCTTAGCCATTGCATGTCCTCCAGCATGGGTACCAAAGGAGCCTTCGTGCACTTCATGCATCAATAAATCTGCTTCTATCTTGTCAACACATCTGAGGAGTACCATATCAAAGTTCCTCTTGTATAAAGACCCATCAGCATTCAGGAAGAAACTACCAGCTAGCCTTCTTAATGTCTTCTTATCATTGGAAGTTGCCCCAGGTGGGTATGTTTGATCCTCCAAGAAGCACTTAATGTCGTGGAACCAAGGCTTATCATCTTTAACAACATCTGCTGCGAACACATATGCTGGTCTGTCAAGTCTGGACACTGAGATCTGAGGTACGAAGTTGGCAGCTTGAACTTTGATCATGGATGAAATGGTGGCAAGAGCATCTGCAAACTGATTCTCGTCCCGAGGGATATACTCAAGCTTGACTGTTGTAAAGAAAGTCAATAACCTCCTTGTATAATCCCTATAAGGTATCAGATGATCCTGGTGGGTGTACCATTTTCCGTTGGTTTGATTGATTACCAAAGTCGAATCTCTGAATACGGTCAATGTCTTGATCCTGAGGTCAATGGCTTCCTCAAGACCCATAATGCAAGCTTCGTATTCAGCTTCGTTGTTAGTGCAGTTGAAAGTGAGTTTTGCCGAGAAAGGCATGTGAACTCCTTTAGGTGTAATGAGTACTGCACCAACACCACGGCCATTCATGTTAACAGCCCCATCAAACATCATAGTCCATTCTTCTTCCGGGTCAGGCCCTTCAGTGTGAACAGGCTCTTCATGATCTTTTGCCTTTATGAACATGATGTCTTCATCAGGGAAGTCAAATCCCATAGGCTGGTAATCATCAATGGGTTGCTCAGCAAGATATTCAGATAGTACACTGCCCTTGATGGCTTTCTGAGAGGTGTACTGGATGTCGTATTCTGTGAGAATCATCTGCCATCTTGCAACCCGTCCGGTAAGAGCTGGCTTCTCAAATATGTACTTAACTGGGTCCATCTTGGATATCAATAAGGTAGTGTGGGTCAACATATACTGTCTCAGTCGGCGAGCAGCCCACGCTAAAGCACAGCAAGTTTTCTCGAGCAGTGAATAACGTTGTTCACAGTCGGTAAACTTTTTGCTTAGGTAGTATATTGCATACTCTTTTCGACCAGACTCGTCATGCTGGCCCAACACACACCCCATTGACTCTTCTAATACTGTCAAGTACATGATCAGAGGTCTTCCTTCAACTGGAGGCATAAGGATTGGAGGTTCTTGCAGATACTCCTTGATCTTGTCAAAAGCCCTTTGGCAGTCTTCGTTCCACCTGACCGTCTGTTCTTTCCTTAGCAGTTTGAACAAGGGTTCACAGGTTGCTGTAAGGTGAGATATGAACCGTGAAATGTAGTTCAATCGACCCAAGAACCCTCGAACCTCTTTCTCTGTTTTCGGTGCAGGCATCTCTTGGATGGCTTTGACTTTATCAGGGTCAACCTCAATCCCCTTCTCGCTTACAATAAAACCCAGCAGCTTACCAGATCTCACCCCGAATGTGCATTTGTTGGGGTTCAACTTCAGTTGGTACTTCCTCAGACGTTTGAATAGCTTTAGCAGATTTACCAGATGATCTTCTTCAGTAAGGGACTTGGCAATCATATCATCCACATAACACTCGATTTCTTTATGGATCATATCATGGAATAATGTTACCATAGCCCGTTGGTACGTTGCACCGGCATTTTTGAGCCCAAATGGCATTACCTTGTAGCAGAACGTGCCCCAGGGTGTGATGAATGTTGTCTTCTCCATGTCTTCAGGTGACATTTTGATCTGATTGTATCCTGAAAATCCGTCCATGAAGGAGAATACCGAGAACTGAGCCGTATTATCAACCAATACATCAATGTGAGGTAAAGGGAAATCATCCTTCGGGCTAGCTCTGTTCAGATCCCGGTAGTCGACACACATTCTTACTTTGCCGTCTTTCTTAGGCACAGGTACTATGTTAGCAACCCACGGCGGATAGCTAGTCACAGCAAGGAACCCGGCGTCCCATTGCTTCTGTACCTCCTCCTTGATTTTCATTGCCATGTCCGGGCGAGTACGGCGCAACTTCTGTTTAACCGGCGGGCACTCTTCTCTCAAAGGCAGCTTGTGCACAACAATGTCGGTGTCCAACCCTGGCATATCTTGATAAGACCAAGCGAACACGTCCACATACTCTCGAAGCAGGTCAATCAGTTGTCCTTTCACTGAGTCTTGCAGGCAGGCCCCGATTCTAACTTCTTTCACGTCTTCATCCGTACCAAGATTGATCACTTCAACCTCCTCCTGGTGAGGAGTAATAACCTTTTCCTCTTGTCTTAACAACCTGGCTAGCTCTTCAGGAAGCTCATATTCTTCATCAACCCCTTCATCAGCTTGATTGATTGGATTGTCAAAGTCATACGAAGTCATAGCCGTGCTGTTGTCGGTGCTGTCTGGAAGGCACTCTCTGCAAGGGTTAAGTTTGTTCATTTTAGTGATCTGATTTTAGTCTTGTTTAGAAAAGTGAAATAAAGTTGTCATTTTGAAAACACTGCCATTTATTTTTTGTACAAAAAAGAAAAATGGAAAAACAGTGAACGAGAAGAAAAAGACTCATTTGCAAAAAGATGTCTGATATTTCATTAATTGATCTTGTTTGCACAAAAAGTACAGATGGCCCGATTACAAAATGAGTCTTGTCATCTTGGGCAAGATGCAAGACTTTGATGCATGCTATAAAAATACAGGAAATAATAATTACTCTGCTCGAGTAACTCTTATAATTTCCTGGGAAGACCAGTTCGAGGTACTGCTCCCCGGGATCTTTGGACGAATCCAATCCTCCAGATTGCGCTCCTCTTCCAGCTCGTCTTCCAAATTGTTGATAGCATCAGGGGTAAGCATCCCCCCACTCACAAAGTTAGGCTCTTTCGCAGCCGCTGTTTGATCTTGTTGAGTTGGTCTGTAACCCAACCCAAATCTGTCTTCTTTCTTCTCCACCGATAGCAGTTTGCCCCAGCCTTGGGCGTTTCCTCCCTCAACAACCTTCCGGGCTTGTTGGTATGACGATATTGAAGTACCAGGCACAGCAGATGTTTCATTCACATTCAAAGCTTCAAACCCCTGGCTCATTGTTTCATGGATCTCCCCGTCCATTTCAATGTACTTATAGGTTGCCAGGTGGCTGACAAAAATGTCCTCCTCTCCGCAGATTGTAACGATTTGACCCTCCCACTCATATTTTAACTTCTGGTGAAGGGTAGAGGTCACGGCGCCAGCAGCGTGGATCCATGGCCTACCCAACAAACAGCTGTAGGCAGGCTGAATGTCCATCACATAGAAGATAGTTTTGAAGGTCTGCGGGCCAATCGTTACGGGCAGCTCAATCTCTCCCAGAACCGATCTCTTTGAACCATCAAAGGCTCTTACCACCAGGTTGCTGGGTCTCAACGCCAATCCGTCATATTCTAGCTTCACCAGGGCCTTTTTGGGTAAGACATTGAGGGATGACCCCGTGTCTACCAGCACATGGGAAAGGACAGCACCTTTGCATTCCATGGTTATGTGTAAGGCTTTGTTATGGTTGCGGCCTTCCGCTGTCAAATCAGTATTGGTGAACCCTAGTCCGTGACTAGCATTAACATTTCCCACTACTGCTTCCAGCTGATTGACAGTGATCTCTTCAGGCACGTAAGCTGCGTGCAGGACTTTGAGTAGTGCATTCCGATGGGCTTCGGAGCACATAAGCAATGATAGGATCGAGATCTTGGAGGGTGTCTGATGAAGCTGATCCACTATTTTATAATCACTCTTTATGATGATTCGCATGAACTCATCAACCTCTTGATCGAAGGGTGTCTTCAAGGCTTCTTTAACAGCTTGATCTCCCTGCACAGGGCTCTTCCCTTTCGCCTTGGCAGCAGCTTCTGCTTCGGCAGCGGGTCTCAGAATTTGTGGAGCGAAAAGACGTCCGCTTCGAGTGAAGCCTCCGCCTCCGCCCACATTGTCTACTTGTAGTGCAGGGGTTGATGATTCAAAAGTGATTCTTTGTCCTTCGCAGTACAAGTCAGAGCCGTAATGCCAGGGGATGGCATTGCTGCTTTCATAAGGTACGGGTCCAGGCACCGTGATAGTGACTGGACTGACTGCGGCTGCTGAAGGAACTGTGATAGTCTGTGGATCAAAATAAATTGTAACTGGTGCTCTGATGGGAGCAGCACCTTCTGAGTTGTAGACAGAGTTGTTTTCAGGATCATAGAATATGGTAACAGTTGAGACATCTTCATGGTTTGTTGTTGGCGTTGTAGGAGACAATGGTGGAAGAATGGATGTTGTTGTTGTAGGAGCTTCATAATGGAGTGGTGCTGGAGTTGTAGAAGGAACACTTGTTGACATCTGGTCAGTTGAAATGACAGATGAAGTACTTGTTGATGAAAGTGAAGAATTGTCAGGAACAATGGATGCTGCAGTTGTAGGAGGTTCTGAAACCGTTGCTGATGAGATTGCTGGATTTGTTGGAAATGATGTGGTGATCTGAAGCTGGCCACTCTGAATAAGGCTATCTATGCCATTCCTCAAATTATCGCACCCATTTACTGAGATATTGCAGTAAGCACAACCCAACTCGCACCCCGGGAACATTTGACATTCCAAGAGCTGAGCTTTGATTTCCACCAACGGTGTCCTGATCTGGCCCACACTGGTTATTAAATAAGACGGCTTGTCTTCTTCAATAGCGTTAATTCGAGGACCACCGTGGTTTGGCATCGGGTTCTTATTGACATTGGGTGGTGGTGCGAAATTCAGAGCTTTCGAGTCTACCAGGTCTTGTACCTTCATATGCAGAGCTCTGCATTTTTCTGTACTGTGGCCAGGTGCGTTTGAATGAAAAGCACACCTAGCATTGGAGTCATAATTCCTGGGTAGACTGTTGGGATCAGGAGGAGCCAACGTCCTTAGTTCAACTAGGTTGAGTTTCAGGAGTTGTGGCAGCAATGTAGCATATGGCATAGGAATCGGATCGATCACCCTATTAGCTTGAGATGGCCTCTGCTGAAATGGCCTTGGCTGGTTGTTGTTGTTGGTGTTGCTGTTGTTGTAATTTCTTGGAGGATACTGATTTTGTTGGTGGTACTGAGGTTGTTGCTGATAGTTTTGCTGCGGAGGTTGATAGACTGGTAGAGGATGAGCTGGAGCAGGAATGGTGACTGCTGCTATTGACCTTTGAACATATTGGGGCCTGCCCCTGTTGGTGTGGATGGCATTGGTCTCGCCAGTTCTTCTTGGGCCTGCAAAAGGCTTTCTTGCACTACTGGACGAGCTAGCACCATTGTCGGAAATCTTACCCATTTTTAACAGGCTTTCAATTCTCTCCCCAGCTATGACAACATCGGCAAAGCTAGTGGAAGAGAAAGCAGCCAACCTGTCAATATATGTTCCCTGAAGGGTGTTCATGAACATATCTGCCATTTCCCGTTCAGACATAGGTGGCTGAACAGCAGCAGCCAATTGCCTCCATCTCTGGGCATATTCTCGGAAACTTTCCCTTGACGACTGTGACATTCCCATTAGGAGAGTCCTGTTGGGTGCCATATCTAAGTTGTACTGATACTGTCTGATGAAGGCTTCTGCCAAATCCTTCCAGCACCTGATAGTTGCCCTTGTCAGGTGAGAGTACCATTCTCTTGAGGCTCCTGTCAAACTATCCTCAAAATAGAACATCCAGAGCTTCTCATCCATAGTATAGGCCTTCAGTCTTCCCAGAAAAGATTGTAAATGAGTCCGGGGGCATGAAGTCCCGTTGTATTTTTCAAAACAAGGAGGCTTGAACTTATGGGGGATCCTGACCCCGTCTACCAAGCCCATGTCCATGACGTCGAAACCCAAAGAGTTTTGAGACTCTAAGGACCTCAATTTCTCAGCTATCTCATCCAGCCTTCTATCATAGGCCTCCTCCCCAGCACCCATTACTGTAAACTGATCCTCTTGGGGGTCTTCTTGTAGTACCCTGGCTGCAGTGGCAGTCCCTTGAACATTTGCAGGAATATTGACCTCGGGATGGAGGTGTGGTCCAAAGACAGGGGGGTTAACATGGGGTTGGACCCTTTCATTGTTACTGGTGCCGGCAGTCCCTATATGTGGATCTTCTTGATTTTTCCTCTCCACCATGGCCCTCAATCTTTCCTGGCTCTGAGCCATGTTGTTCATAACTTCCATAAACTGAGTCATTTGATTCCTCATCTCTAGCCTTTCATTTGCCATTTGATTTCTGACCTCAGTAAGGTCCTGCTGTATCTGATCCATTTGAATGCCCGGAAGGTTGTTTCGAGTTGGATAACGGTGCGGACGGTTGAGGGGAAATACCCGGCGCCTAGCAATAGTTCCTGAGGCATCACAACAGAGGTTAGCAACAATAAAACAAAACCTACAAAACAAACAAAGGGTTAGCATGCAATGCAGTTATGCTTATTTGTTCTCAAGGTATCCGGTTTGGCATTCAGTTTTGACCCTTCCAGACCCTTGAAGATGCCGTTGTTGTTGCTTGAAGAAAACACAAATATATTACAGAAGGTGAAATAATACAACTTGTTCATTTTACAACACAAGCCCTCTAAGGGGTCAAAATACAGTACAAGAAAATAAAAGTACATGGAAAGAAAGCAACAACAAACAAATGGTCAAACACCAAGACCAAACTCATCCTCACGAACTTCCTTGAGAAGTGCTTCGGTCACAGGATCAGCCGGACGCTCCGTGAGATTCCTGATGAGGTGATTCCGGGTCGTAACAGCTGCTGCTAGCTTCTTGTGCTGAGTTTGTTCTTTGGACCTCTTCACCCCTGCTTTGATTTTCAGCTCTGATATCTCCCTCTGGGCTGCTGCCAGGGCCTCTTGCTGTTCTTTTGCACTAGCTTCCAGTTGCTCCATCTTGTCTTGAACTCTCTTGTCTTCCAAAGTACGAGCCTCGGTGATCCTGACCCACCGAGCCTGACTCTCCTTCAGATACAAGTCTGTCCTTGCTCTCTGGAACTGGGCTTCTTTGCAAGCATTCTTCAGGATTTGTTCTCCAGCCTTAGACTTTTTGATATAATCCCCAGACTTCTCAATCTTAGCCAGATGCTCTACTCTCAACTTCTCCAATCTCTCAATCTCCCTCATACCTTCACTCCTCTCCCAGAGGGTCTTCTGCAAGGCCTGGGTTAGCTTCTCATTCCTCTCCTTCAAGCTCTCAAACTCTTCCAAACTGATAGTGGCAGGGGGTGGTGAAGATGATTCAGGCATATCTTCTATAGTAAAGGGCATCCCAGAGGATTGAGCCCTGGCACGAGACCACTCATAATATTGTGCTGATGCCACATTGCTGCACTTCCCCAAAATAGTTATTCCCTTGGTTTGAACATTATCCCAGGCCCAGGCCGCCTGCCTAACAATAGCCAGATTAATCTTGTTCTCGCAATAAAGAGTCTCAACCAAGTCCTGTGCCTTAGGAGTGTGGACCAGTGCATAGCCCAATTGTCGTCTAAACAGCAGAGGGTTGTAATTGATACTACCCTTAACTCCTATCAAAGGCACATTGGGAAAATGCCCACAGCTGGTGATGATATCCCTGCCCTTGGTGCTTTGAGTGCACCATCTGATATCGGCTGAAGTTAAAGCAGTGAATCTCTTAGCCCAGTTGCTCTGCTGATGAGGATTTAGAAATGCATCTGTCCTGGGTAGATGCTTGAGAAGCCAAGTGTGGAACAATGGAGCACAACACCTCACTAATCTCCCCCTCTGCTTCTCATTCCTCTGATGCACTGAATAGTAAAGATCCCCCAATAAAGTTGGCACTGGGTTCTTCAGGATGAACAGATGGATTGCATTCTTGCTAATGAATCGAGGCTCATCTGCAAACAATACAATTCCATATATGCTCAAGGCCAGTAAAGCACAAACAGCTTTCCATTCTCCTAGAGAAGCTTTCAGGGTAGCTTGAGAGATCAAGAAATCCAGATGAAAACCAGGGATCCCAGCTTTAGAAGTCATACACTGCTCAATCAAAACAAGTTCCAGATGCAAAGCTTTTGCTACTTCTCCATTGCTAGGAAAGACCATCTCGGGGTTGAAAGGGATTCCACCCCTGATAGGCAAACCAACCAATGATGAGTATTCTTCTAATAGAGGGCCCAACTGAAAGTCTTGGAAAGTGAAACATCTCAGCGGGGGATCATAAAACTGAATGCAGGTGTGGATCAGGCTTCTCTGTGATGGGTCCAGATCTATAACCATATCAAGTATATCTCCATAACTTTCCCTGAACAATGGTATGTGATCTGGAGTGATCAGGGTCTGAATCCTCCTGATGTCTGATAGCTCTGGCTGGAAGAAGTGATAGGTGATGTTGCTCTTTTTAGGAGCCATGATGCTGGAGACTGAGTAGAGATAGGTACTGGTGATAATACTGAAGAAGGGGCCACTGATTGGCTGGTGCAGGTGATAGCTGAAGCAGATAGCTAAACTGAAGCAGGTGCTGATGGAGATAGGTCAATACTGAAGATGGGGTCAAAACTAGCCAAAAGTGAAGATGGATACCCTGAAACACAAATAAGCAAATGTCAATATGATGCAATGTTTATGTATGCAAATGATATGCAAGGGTCTGTGACTGAGCTGGATCTGATCAAAATGCCCTGATATAGGTCCAAGTGTATTCAAGAATTCCAGATGGAGGTCTATAAATCCAGTAACCAAGGTGGGGGACTCAAATAAAGAGCCACATGTCCAGGGTTTTAGAATCACAAGAACTGTTCCAAAATGAAGTACTCTTAATAAAAACAAAGTAACAGGGTATGCTGAGGTCAAGGGTACCTGCAAACCTGTAAACAACCCAACCCCCTCACAGGTGATGTTCTAAAACAAGGATC
The DNA here is from genome assembly GCA_963966055.1 of Lathyrus aphaca. Taxonomy (NCBI): domain Eukaryota; kingdom Viridiplantae; phylum Streptophyta; class Magnoliopsida; order Fabales; family Fabaceae; genus Lathyrus; species Lathyrus aphaca. The sequence goes on along the minus strand of OZ014522.1, from coordinate 446,842,257 downwards.
CTCAGACTTGGATCAGTTATGAGAAGTGCAAACACTTCTAACCCGGAGGTACAGTGTTTACAATAACCATAAAAGTTCCTCCTCTAATTCACCTCAGTTTCTGAAGGTCAATACTAAAAGGTCATCCAGACTTAGCAGGCTTCCCAGATAGCCCTAGCATTGCAGGAAATCTGCAACACAGAGTTCTCAAGAAGAAACCCATATCTGAACCGTGTTTCATATTCCCGCACCAGACCGAGATGGAATGGGAAAGAATATGATTCACTCTAGCCTAGGTGTCACTCAGGTCCCAGGTATAGGACCTTAACTCTCAATGGAACACCCACCCACCAAAACAAACAACAGATCCAGCCAGCAGCACAGTATGACAATATGATATAATGCAAAAGCAATAAAGAAAGCAGTAAAGCAAACTGTACATAAAGCAAAATAAGTACAAATATACAAGCACAAATAAGCACATAACACCCCAGTAAACACGAATCAAACAAGCGCTAGGAGGAACCCACAAAAGAACCAGAAGCCCTGGTTGCAGTATAAGGGTCCCCAGCAGAGTCGCCAAGCTGTCGCTCCCGATAAATGGGGAATGGCCCAGATAAAGGTACAGACGCGAACGGTCGGCGAGAGGGACAATGAGAACACACAGCCGTGAACTCACTGGAGATGAATAGAGTCGCCAGCTAGGCATTTTTATCCCGGAGGAAAGGCAATGCTGCATAGACCTAGAAAAAGATGGATAAGACGGTTGCGAACCAGAGAGACTGAGAAAGGGGGTTGGTTACAACCTGGGAAGGTATTAGCACCCAGATTGTCCGTCGTACTCGACGGGATCCACGCTTAGAAGATTTGTGTTTTAAAGGGGTAGTGTCAGTGCAATCTGTGTATAAAATAGCTAGAAAAGAATGTACAGGTGTCAGTGTGAAGTGAAGTGCAAAGTATGATATATACAGTGTCAGTGTAAGGAAAGAGTATGCTCATGATCATGAGGCTAAAAGAATGAAGCTATAAGGAGGGGGAATACAGAGACTTTTGTTCGATAACCGTTAAGTTATGCCTACGTATCCTCTCGTGCAATGAGGAAGTCAGAACACCGTAGTTCGACCCAAAGAGACTGAAAGCTAAATTGACTTGTGAACTGCTTACTTGCCTATGCTCAAGTGTATGACCTGTCTGGCTCAGGTGCAAACTGTCTTGCATTAAACGGAAGAAGCAAGTTCTCGGTTATGAGTGAATGAGATGAGAAAAGAATCCCGAAGGAGACGATTATTGTTTGTTTTTGAGTTTTCAGTCTTTTATTGCTTTTGAAAGTTTGTCATAAGATAATGAGCTTAAGCCTAAACCAATGGATTTAGTAAACTCATCACATCTTCCCTCTGTTTAGGGGTAATGAGAATACCTTAAGTGTGAAGTCAGATTCTCACACTTAATCACCTTTGGTATAGGATTAAGATCATTAGCCTACTTGTGATTATTTAGATGTCTTTGGTGTTTTTGTTTAGTGTTGAGTAATGAGGTTAAGCCATAATCAGGGATTAAACAGACTCATTACACCATCCTAATAGAAGGATAATAGATGAGAATGTTTAAACTGAGGAAAACTCCTCAACTTAATCCATGATTAGGGATTAAACCCATGACAAAACAAGCCTTTGATTAAATGGATTTTAGTTAATGATATGATGATGAAGTGAATTTTAGGGTTTGTAAGACAACTTGAGGGGGACTTGTCCATTAACACTAGGGTTAGTCCTTCTTAACCAATTAAGGAAGAATTAGAACTCCAATGCAAGGCCCAAGTTACAAGTGTGATGTCTTGATGATTATTGAATGGATTGATTAAAGGAGTTAAACACATTAAGGGTTCAACACTTAGGATTAAAGTTATACACTCCATCCTAAGAGAAGGATGCAGGCATAAGCTTAATCACAAAGCCTTAAAGCCTTTAGGGTTTAGTCCCTGATTATGAGATGAGAAGAGAAGACTCAAAAGAGACACAAAGGTAAAACTAAGAGGGGAGACTAAACAAAACCCTAATTATTGTCATACTTGGTTGTTCCTAGGGTTTGTGAGGTTTTCAAGAGCAATCTTCAAAGAGAACCACCAGGAAGCAGATGAAAGGATCAGGAGAAGCAAAGTAACTTGCTTCATTCAAGAAGTCAAGTCACTTGAAGAAAGAAAGTGGGAGGAACAAGGATGAGCAAGCTCAATCTCAAACATAAATAAAATGCAGCAATGGATGCAAGAGAGATGAAAAGAAAAGTCATGAGAAGTGAAGGCAAATTCACTTCTCAAATCACTTACCACCTGAAATGTTAGAGAAGGAAAGGAAATGCAATGCAAAATGGGATGAGATGACATGATGCAAAACAAAACCAGAAGCATGTTGATGATGATAATGATGCTATGAAGTGATACAAACATGAGGCAGCACATGGAAATGTTCATACAAGCTTATGGATGCATATGAAGCAAGCTAGGAACCATGAACATACATGAAAAGTTATGAAGTGCACAATGCAAACAACATGGCAAACACATGATGCAATGATCAAACATGATTTCTATATGTCTTATGATGTCAAATGAATCACATGGATGCATAAAATATCATGGTAAGTCATGCTATGCAAGAGAATGCAAGATGGAAGCCCAAATTTAGGGTTTATGAATCAAACAACAAACAAAAACCAAAAACAGAAGCAAACCCTAAGATAAAAAATGGAAAATGCCACTCAAAGAAACCCTAATCCTATACTAAACCACTGCCCAAAGGGGAGGCCTCAACTCTTAACCAATCTCAAGTTATGATTTTTACAAGTTATTAGGGTTTTTAGGGTTCCTAAACAAAAGAAATACCAAACAAATTGAAAATGAGGAATCAAATCATGGCCATTTTATCTCAAAAACTACATGCTAAACACAATGCAATGCAAGAAGAATCAATGTCCAACTCCTCATGAATAGGCAGAAATGATTTTTTGAACTTAGGATCAAAATGATGCACAAAAAATGATTTAATTCAATGGAAAATTCTCAAAATGCATCAAGATCAAAAAAGAAATTTGGTTTGAAGGTTGGACAATGTTTCTAAATGTCTTAGAATATTTCATGAATTTTTTGGTGATTTTTAGATACTTAAAAGTATTTTTAATAAATTAATTTCCATTAATCAATTAAAAATAATCTTTTAAGTATTTAAAAATACTTTTTTAATGATAAAAATAAAATAAAAAATATTTTTGTGTCATAAAAATTATTAAAACTCAGGAGAAAAAGTTTCATAATATTTAAGACGTTTTTGCTATTTTAAATTAAATATGCAAGTAAAATGAAAAAGAAATAAAAATAAATGAATTTAAATGGAAGTCAACAGAAGGAAGGGCCAGGATGAAGTCTGGGTTTGAAATGCTTGACCGCGCGCGCTATCCAAGGGTCCAGGTTGTTCCTGAGTTAATTAATTTAATTACTAATTAATTAAACTAATAAAATGAATTAGGGCTAATTGAATGCATCTGGGCCTTCCATTCGCGCGGGGAGTCAGCTAGGTCAACCAATCCAACGCCCAAAATTCAAATGGAAATTAATTACGAGATTAGGGCACAAATGACTTTCAGGTGGCCGGAGAGGACCTCCGGTCGTCTTCTCCGGCCAACATCCTCCCTGAGAATCCCCAAAACTCTAAAAACCTAACTAAAACGAAATCTAAAAACTGGGAAATGATCCCCACTCACTCACGAACCAAAACCCCCACTCAAAACAAATTTATCATTCATGGAAGAGCTGAATCGAAGCAAACACAAACTAGGGCAAAACAGTTTCAGGAAGCAATTAAATCCTCATTTCATCACCATTTCAAAAACTAAAAGCATATTCATGATCAGGAAGACATGTAGAACAAGTTTAGAACTTAAAAATCCATTTCTGGAAAAAAAGTTCTTGAGCTACCTGAGATTCGAAGCTTTCACTCCAGCTACTTTCTGACTTCCTCTCTTGGTGAAATCTACTCCTTATGACCTCCTGATGATGCTTGAGTGCTCAGGAGAAATTTATATTGGCTGGATGAAGAGTTTGAGTAACTTCTGCTCAAACTCAGTTGAACATGGCAATGATGATTCTGGCTATTTCTGGCAAGGGTGAAAGGTTGTTTGTGGTCCAGATGATGAGTGGAGAAGGTTTGTGAAGTTTGTTTGGATGTTTGTGAGCTGTGGAAAGAGATTCGAATGGAACTGCAGCTTGAGGTGAGAAATGGCAATGGGGTGTTCTTGCTCAAACCAGGCCTGACTCTTGGTGGTTTCTACTCAATAAGGCAAGGTGAGATGATTGGTGAAAATGGTTTAGATGTTTGTGAGCTGGGCAGAGAAATTCGAAGAGTTTTGCAAAATGGTGAGTTTTTGTGTATGTGATCCTTGAGAGTGTTTCAGCCTTGCTTGATGTATGAAATGTCTTGCTCTTGGATAGTATATTTTAATCCAAGTGGCCAGAGGATGTGACATGGCCTGTGGTGATTGGGATGTTTACTTTTGCAAAATGTCAACTTGGTTGTAAGAGAGGCATGGGCTTGGTGCTAGCTTGGTACAAGGGCTAGGGCTGGCGCAACATGGTGTGGTGAGAGACTATGGCTGGTTCAAAGGCCAAGGCAGCAAGTTGTAGGAAACATCATGATGGTTTTGCAACTTGGTTAACTTTTGGTTCATATGGAAAAATCTTGTTACATAAGCCATGAAACAATGAGGCACCTTGGTTCAAATCTGACTTTTAGAAGTTGCATGATCATGTTAAGTGCATTAGAAGCCCATATGGTGACTGAATTGGCCTTGAAAGGAGAATTTGCAATTTTTGCCTTTTGGTGCATATCTTAAAAATCAATGATTTTTGTCAACTTTGTCACACCATAACTTTTGATCCAAGAAGAATTTGATCATGTTCTTGTACTTTTTGAAAAGGGAAAGATGTAATCTACAACTTTCATGACCAAAGTTTTTTCATTTGAAGCATTTTTGGATCAAGAATCAAGGCTTGAAAAATGACCTAAAATGAAGCATTCTTGAAAAGTCAACTATGCCCAAAAAGTCAACATTTGCAAAAACTCCAAATTCTTGATTTTTGTGGACTTCAACCTTCTTCCATGATCAAATAAAGATCATATACACTCAAAATGATGAAGAATGCCCATTGGTTGGGTCATTGGGGGCCTCAGATGCCCTGATTTTACACTGACTTGTTCAGAAAGTCAAACCTTGATCAGATGACTTCCCCATGGAATTTCTTCATGAAACTTGATATGCATACTCACTATATCATATAAAGACCAATGGAAATAAGAATGACCAAAAAAATTGGAGTTATGGCCATTGAAACCAAAACCCTAATTTTAGGTCAACTGTGCAGTCAAACTTGGCTCTGCATCCACACCAATCCCAGTTCTTGTGATTCTTTGGAATTATTGACTTTGAGAGGATGTAATATGATACTTGAACACACATGGATCCCTTTGAAATGATTGGTGGCCTTTGGAGTGGCTCAAGAAGCCCTTGGATTGCTCAGATCACAAACCCTAGATGCAGATGACTTAGAATCTATGTAGTGAACCAAAAATGTAATATGAGGTGATATGATTGTGTTTATGCACATGAGATGATCACAAGCCATGGTGTGAATGGGTGAGGGAAAATTTGGGGTGTTTACAAGTAGAAATTGCATTTGTTTCGCCCTCCTTCTTCTTGTACCCATTGAAAGGCTTCTTGATTCCAACTTGGCTTCTAGAACCTCCTTGGATTTTTCCATTTTTTAGTTTTTCTTCAATTCTTTCACCGACAATCACCATGTCTGAGAAACCTGAAGACACGCTGCTGGTCAAATTTTCGTGGTATTGCCCTCACAAAGTACCCATGAAGATGTCAATCAATTCACAGTCAACCAATGTCAGATGCACTCTGGCAGCTAGCTCTTTCCAACGTTATGTGTACTCTTTGAAGGATCCGTTCTCCTTTTGAGCCATACTCTGAAGTTAAGTATGGTTCAGAGCAAGATCATTGTTGTATTTGTATTACTTCGTGAATTCTTCAGATAATTCACTCCAAGTGCGCACATTGATGCATTCAAGTTGCTTGTACCATTCTAGAGACGCTCCAGACAGACTATCTTGGAAGCAATGGATCATGAGCTTGTCATCTTTGGCATAAGCCGCCATTTTTATATAATACATCCTCAAATGGAGATGAGGACTATCATACCCCAAATTTGTCCTACCCGTACCGTTTTATTTTACTGTATAACCATTATTTCAAAAATCCAAAAACATGTACCATTTTATTTTTTTTCTAACCGCATATTAAAAAAAATCCAAAAATATGTCATTTTCTTTTGTGCAAAAAAAATCGAGTCAGTTTGGGTTTGTCGGTATTTGCGCGTGTGGTGTTGTGTGGAGGTTATTTGTCCAATTCTCACTTTCAATTTCTATCTATCATTTTTTCATTAAAAAAATTAAATTAAAAAAAATGCATTTTATTATCTTTTCATATTATTATAAGTTTTATTTTTTTTAGTTCATTATCAAAAATAACAAAAAAATCTATTTATTATCATTTTTTATTATTATTTTTATTATAATCATTTTTTATTCTTATTACTATTTCTTTTGAAATTATTATTATTATTATCATGTTTGTTAGCCTTATTACTAGTTTGTTTCTTGGTACAATATTTCATCTGCGGATCCCACAACAAATTCAATCAAGTGACCTCACTTTTCAATTTTTCATGCAGCAAAACCATCACGCAGCCCATTCTCACAATTTGCCTTGCTACACATTATTCCTTCAGCACATGTATTGCATTTTCTTCCCGTACAACAACAATTCCATACGCAAAATATCAGCAACAACTTCACCATTCTGTTATGGCCTTACCACTCACTTTCAACAATTACAAACAAATTGACAGCACATTTTTTTTATCCAAATATTCTCCAATCTTTCTCCCTAATCTTTCCTATTTTATCCCTAACAATCTCTCTATAAAATCTGCATTCTAACCATTCCAAATCCAAGCTTGGAAAAATAGAAAAAAAAACTCTGCATAAATATACCAGCCAAGCTTCAAAACAAATAAAAAAAACTCATTTTGCAACCTTTAATCCACCCTCAAAACACCATAAAATCATCCCTTCAACAACAACTTTCCTCAATAAATAAAAAACCAAAACTGCCATACATACTACACTCCATTAAACCTTCAATCTCCATCATCACAAACAAAAACTGAATCAATAAAACAAAAAAAAATCGAAACTCAGAAATTTATCACCATCCTTCAACCAACATAATCCTATCACTACCTCATCACTGCCACCGTCTCCTTTTGAATCCGAAACCGAAATAAACCCTTCAAAATCACAGAAAAACCAATGCACAAACCTTTAAACAACCATAACCAGATTCCGGAAAAAAACTCGCGAAACACCAAAATCTGAAAGTTGAGACTTGTTATTCACCACAGAACAAACCGAACCATAAGCCACCACGAATCTTTCACCGCAAAACCGAAAAACAGCAGACAAAATCGTTAGAACCTTCACAATGAAAATTGGATCGAAAACACTAACCTCATATCTGAAAAGGAATCTGACCCAAAAACAGAACCGAACACATCTCACCTTATCATCACGAAAACCGCGCGAGAAATCTCTTCCACCACTGCACAAACCCGCGACTCAATCGAACCACCGCAGCAAACCGCAAGAACCACCGCGAGCGGACCACTGAGATCCGACAAACACCCATGCACCCGAAACCAAATCACCACCGAGAGCAGAGCGATCTTGGACTCGGAGAGACGAGAGGGCTCCACGAAAACACAGAGAGAAATTTGCGCGAGAGAATGCGAGAGAAAGAGACACCATGACTGAGAGGAAGACGAACCGACCGCGAGATTGAAAGAGTTTCGGCAGTGGTGATAGACGAGATTGACTGAGGGTAGGTTCCATTTTTTCTTGATTCGTTTTAGAGAGAGATGGACTGATAAGTTTGCTCTGGTTCATTTGTTTTGATTTTCTTTTATATAACTATTTTTTTAAATAACCTCCGCGACACATCACCCTTTATCACTTTGTTTTTTAATTTTTTATGTTTTATGTTACTTGGGTCTTAAAGCTCACCAGATTGCATACACACCGACCCAATCCAAGCACTCCACATTTCACAGACTCACCCTCTTTTATTATTATTAGTTTTTGAATGATTTTTGTTATGGTTATCGAGCTTTAATACTCCTTTTTTAAATACAAATTTCACACACTGATTCTCACGGATACCTCCCTATAAGCACATCCTTTTTTTTAATTTTCATTATGTTTTTTTAATTTTTTTGTTTTGTTTTATAAATTGTTTTTTAGTATTCTAAACTTTACTTGGATTCTTGTATTCGGGCAGATGATATAACAAACGGCGAATTGTGTTTGATCTGATTATCGGAAAATTCGGTCAATATGAGGCCAATTTATTTTTGTTTATTATTTTATTTCAATTAATTTTCTTTTTTGGAAATTTATTTAGTTTATTTTATTTTATCGTTTATTTATCGTTTTATGGTCGATGAACATCCAGATAGTCTTGAGATTCGTCGCAAGCTGACTCGACATCTCGACTAATGATGAGACCGCTTTATTTAATTTACTTACTTTATTTTATTTTTCTCATTTCATTTCAATATCGACGCTCGACTCCTCATAGAACGGTTCTAAACATTGAACCGGTTCTAATGTAGTTAATGAGCCACATTTTCGACGCATCCGAATAAAAAGGTTCAACGCCATCCTTTATTTCTTGGGCAAATTACAACGAGACCCTTTATTATCCTATGTAATTTATTTTCCGCATCTTATCGATTTTATTTCACTCGCGAACCCTTGGTCCAACACCAAGAGGTTTCACTCGCACAGTCGCATAATTCATTCGGTTATGGTTTCGTATTACTAGGAGCACCCCTAGGGACTAGGAATCAGATCCACCTAACCAACTCAAACAATAAACCTCCATCTGCATTTACCTGTAAGTCGACTACTTCGCGCATCGCCATCAAACCAAAAAACCAAAACGTCACTTAGATCAAACCCTTGATCCAACATCAAGTGGTCTTAGGTTAACAAAACACTTAACAACTATCGAAACAAGGTGAAAAAGACAAGTGTTGGATCTCCGATGCTTTTCTTCAATTATTTAGACACGAGGCATCTGTTTTTGGTGTGAGCAATTGACGCCTAATAAAATCAACAAACTAACCAACCGTAGAACCACGAACTACGAGGCTCTGACTTTCCCATTGCACAAGGGAATACGTAGGCACATGGATCTTACTCCTTGCCGAGCACCCTAGGAAGCTAACCACCATTTTCCCCTCTAATTACTAACCCTAGTTTTGAATTGTATTGCGTTTTATTTCCGCTTTTACTTTGAAGAAGATAAATGACATTCGTAGACATTCAATCACAAATCAAACTAAGAGGTTCCCGTTGAGTACAACGGACGTAACGGGTGCTAATACCTTCCCCTTACAGAATCGACTCACGAACTCAAAATTTGGTTTCAAAGACTAAGCATTATCCATTTTCAAAAGAGGTTTCTCGATATTTTCCTTTTCCTTAATTGGAATAAAAAAGTTCGGTCTCGACTCTGTTGATCATTTTAAATTTTCCCGCAGCACCCTTCCCGTCGCGAGGTCGTATTTTTCAGGGTACGACAGATGGAGACTCTACTGGGGATTTTTAATTTTTCCTGCGGCACCCTTCCTGTTGCGAGGTTGTATTTTTCGGGGTATGATAGATGGCGACTCTGCTGGGGACTGAGTCAAGCCTAACTTAGTTCGATTTGTGATTGAATATCAACCTTGATTATTTATCTTTTTCCATTTATTTATTTATTTATTTCTTACTTGCTTGTTATGTTGCTACTTGGTTCCTTTGATATTTTGGTACTGAGTGAGATAGGATCACTGCAAAGGCCTGAGAAAAACCCATAAGACTAGAAGATGGTTGTGTAGTGGAGGACCACGGGGAGTCTTCTCCAGGGAACGAAGCGAAAACCATCGCCTGGAATAGATTCTCTTGGAAATATTGTGATGTAATGTTCCTTCGTCGTGTTGACAATGTTTCTAAGTTGAATTATCGATTCCAGGAACCTTCAAACCAATTCATAGTGGTTAGTAGTGTTAACCTACGAGATTTATGTGACTCAACAGGTTAATACAAAAACTACTATCTGACAATAATATTTTCAATCTCGATCGACGATGTCTAAGAATACCCTAAACCAGGATTGATGGTTGTGTAGTAACGCATACGAGGAATCTTCTTCGCAGGCCGATACGAAGACCTCACCTAGAGTTGATCATTTCAAAGATATTATCGTCTGATGGATCTCCGTCATGTCTATAATGTTTTTGACAATGCTCCATAACTCTGGGCACCTACCCAAAACCTACCCGTGGGGTTTCTTTATCTGAGATACCGATTACTTTATTCTATTACTGTGTCTGATCTCAGAGCGCGTTGAACCTTTGATCATGGATCTTGCATTGCATATGCATATCATTTTACATCGCATTTATTATGCATCTTGCATTCCATTTCAAATCCGAAAACTCATTACATATTCCTTCATTCTTCAGTAAATCAAGTTGTTTTCCTGACGCCCGTATCTAACTCGTTGCTCATACCTAACTCGAGCCAACACTAGAAGACGGATGGACGTGATTCAAGAAGAGTAAGTTGATATAAGGAAAGAGATAGACTATGTCAAAAGCAAGATCGATCTGATTTATGAGACCATACAAGCTTTGGCCATAATGGAAGAACGTCGCGAAGCTGCTGCCGTAAGGAACAATGTTCTCGTGCAAGGATCTGCCTCGCACTCCATGCCTTCAGTTCCAGTTCCAAATCCTTTGGTCTATGGTTTGCCTCCAGGCTTTACTCCTGCTGTTGAAGAAGTCACTTCTCAACCAATACCTACCTTTGGTGTTACTGTTGGTGCTATTCCTCAAGCACAACCTGCCGTTACTCAGGTCCATATTCCTCATGCTGAAGAGGATCATCAAGTTGAGTATGAGATGCGTACCGCTGTTCCAATCACCAACCCTGATGCTGTTCAAGAATCTGAAGCTATGAAGATATGTCGTGAGTTAGCTGAAAATCGTTGAGTCATGGAAGGACACAATTTAACTTCTCTGAGTGCCTCAGATATGTGCTTAGTTCCGGATGTTGTGATCACTGCTAAGTTCAGATTGCCTGAATTCGAGAAATACAAAGGCCTCAGTTGTCCTGAGCTCCATTTAAGGATGTACTGCACCAAAATGGCCGCTCATGCCAAAGATGATAAGCTCATGATCCATTTCTTTCAAGACAGCCTGTCTGGAGCGTCTCTAGAATGGTACATGCAACTTGAGCGCATCAATGTGCGTACTTGGCTTGATCTATCTGATGCATTCAAAAAGCAGTACAAGTACAACACTGACTTAGCTCCGAATCGTACTCAACTTCAGAGTATGGCTCAAAAGGAGAACGAATCATTCAAAGAGTACGCACAACGCTGGAGGGAACTAGCTGCCAGAGTGCATCCACCATTGGTTGACCGTGAACTGATCGATATCTTCATGGGTACCTTGCAAAGGCAATACTACGAAAAGTTGATCAGCAACGTATCTTCTGGATTTTCAGACATGGTGATTGTCGGAGAAAGAATTGAAGAAGGCCTGAAAAGTGGAAAAATTCAAGGAGGTTCTAGCATCCAAGCAAATGTCAAGAAGCCTTTCAATGGGTACAAAAAGGGTGAAACAAATTCCATTTCTGCTTCAAGTGGGAATCCTCAATAGAGTACACCTACTTCAATCCCCTACTACCAGTATCCATATATTGTTGCTGCACAATATGCTCCTGTGCCATATCAGTCAGTTCCTCCAATGCCTTATCAGCCAGCCATTCAAGCTCCATTTCCGCCTCAGATGGCTTATCAACCACGTCCATATCCTTTAATTGCAGCTGCGTAGTATGCACCCAACCCATACCAACAACCGGCTTATCCACAACAGCCTAGTCAATAACAGCAACGCGCTCCTCAACAACGCCACCATATCAACAAAGAGGATCTGACAGACACATTGATCCATTGCCTATGTCATACAGCGAAATCTTTAATGGGATGATGGCAAAGGGATCTCTTACTTTGAGGGATATGCCACCTCAGACAGGTACCTCCCGAGACTATGATGCCAATGCTCACTGTGGGTATCACAAAGGTGCTCCAGGTCACACAATCGAGAACTGCAGAATGTTCAAGCACAGAGTTCAAGACCTGATCGACTCTAAGGATATCACCTTCACTCAGAAGAATCTGAATGTTCAAGTCAATCCAATGCCGCCGCACGGGGCCCGCAAGTGAAAGATTTTGAAGGGGTTGAAGACCAAGTTGAGTAGTCTCCAACTTTGAAGAAGCAAGTCAAATCAAGAGAAGTTCATTCCTCAAATCAAGGCAGTCGTCACCATTTATCATTTCCGCATTCCTGTTATTTTGTATTGTTTGTTTAAGTACTATTTGCTTTGAACATTGTCATTCGTACTTGGTTTTGTTAATGTCACACCCTAAATTTTGACCGAACTTTTTTCAATCATTTTCATCTGATGCATTTTATCGCAGCATTGATAGTCGGCTATTTTAGCATTTTTTTTAGTTTTAGCATCTCATAATCGTTAATCATTGCATCTTCTATTCATTTTTTATCATTCCATATCTTTTTATTTTATTCTTGATTTTTAGAATTTGTTTCAATTTAAAATTAGGATGTTATTTTGTTTTTAATGCATGTGTTTTCGGTTTAATTTTATTTTAGAATTTAAGACATTTTGTAGATTTTAGGGAATTTTTAATTCAATTAAATTTAGAAAAGTTGTTGCTTTATTATTTCAAATTTAGAAAATTCTTTTTTAGAACTTATATTATTAAATAGTTTTTATTTACATTTATTTTTTTTAATTCAAGTTTAAGATTAATTTTAAATTTAGTAAAGTAGATTAATTAGTTTTAAAAAAAAAATTGATTTATTTTATTTTGATTTAAATTTTAATTAGTCAAGTTTTATTAATTTCATTTAGATTTAGTTTTTTTAATTTACTTATTTAGCTTAATTAGTATGATTAAACTGTATCAAACCTCTAATGTACAAATGTAGAACCAAACAAAAATCCCAACTTCTTTCATTATGCTGAAACGTGAAACAATGCAGATAACAAGACAAAAAATTCACAACATCACACTCCACTTGCTAACCTCTGCCTACAATACAGACCCTATCTTATAACTATTATCCCAAGTCTTGCATCAAAATGGCTAGGAAAATACACAGCAGCTCCATATCACCAAAATAGTCATTACAAAACCTGCATCAATAAAGGTAGAAAGCAACATCACAAGATAATAAGACAAGGATGATGTACCATTAAACTTGGTCAAGAAGTTTGTTGTTGAAAAAAATAATAATAAGAAAGAAAAAGAAGCATATAACAGAGGAGGAGAACTCGATCCTTTTTTCTGTTTTGGATCTTTATAACAAAAACACTCAGTAACAAATTTTAAGAAAAAAAATATTCCTTGGATAATAAAAAACCCCTCATTACCATTGTTCTTATTCTCTATCTAAAAACAACCCAAAGCCACCATCCTTCATCATCATCGCGGACCACCACCATAACTCACAAAACCTTCGATTCACAACCGCCTTCCGTCTCCTCGTTTCTGAAACACACGCTGACGCGAAACCCACCCGCAACACAGCCGCGAACTACCTCCGCTACCCTTCAAATCTCCACCTTCGTCGAACCACTTCAAACCCTATGTGAAACCGTTCCATCGCCTCCTACCTGAAAACGCCTTCACATCCGACCTCACCACCATCCTCTAACCGCCCTCCACCGTCACATTAAACATTGAAACCTTGTTGAAACCGCTGCAACCAAATCGAAACCCACCTACAAATCCTTCAAAAATCAAATCCGTAGAATACCCATAGTAACCACCGCACCACCGCGAAGCCTTAAACCATAAGCCGATGTGAGAACACTTAAACCACTGCGATCTGAAACTCAAATAAGAGTGTGAACGAGAGCTTGAGAGTTGCGTTCGAACTGAACGTTTTTCAGAGATCCAAGAGCGAGCGAGATGGATGAAAGGCCGTGCGATTTAACCGAGTGAGGCCGAGAAATCGCATAAATTCAGACGTGAGCCATGAACACTTAAAACCGAGAGGTGCGGCGGAAGCGTGTTTGATGGTGGGTAAACCATGTATGTTTGAGAATCTCAAAGTGATATTTGTTTTTTTTTTGTTTTTTTAAAATAAATAAGTTTTTTAAACACTACTTTTGCTTTACTGATACCTATTTCCAAGTTTTGTTTCCTTTTTTTTTATATTATTTAGTTGCTGCTTGTTTTTTTTTTGGAACGGGCTTAAGTCCATTTGATTCGCTACACCATATGACCCATTCACAACATTGACCCCTCCTTTCTTTACTATACTGTGTTTTTGTTTTGTTATTTATTTATAATTCTGGTTATTTGTTTTTTTCCTAAATAGATTGATGGGCTTTATAGCCCATGTTTTACTTCTTTCACCACCCCAGTAATCCACCGCTGCACACCCTCCCTCCTATTTTTATTTATTCCATTTTTAAGCTTATTTGTTAATTTATTTCATTTTTATTTTCTGGCTATTTATTTAGTTCTAAATGCTTGTTAGACATTAAACTCATTAATCTTATTTGTATTTGGGTTTTGTTTATATTTTCATTTTCGGGCCGATGATATGACAAAAAGCTACGATAAATCGTTTCCGATTAATCGTGACCAATATGAGGCAATTTATTTCTTTTATTTTTTTATTTTTTTTATTCTATTTCACGATTTATTTCACCTTATTTTGCCTATTTATTTACTCTATTTATTTCTCGCACTTTTTATACTATATTAAATTCTAAAGGTTCCGATTAATTCATACATTGCACACACGCTTCCTCTTGGGCAAATTACAATGATACCCTTTATTTCTTTGCAATCCCATGTAAATTATCATGTATCCCTCTCCCGTTTATTTTTGAACGCCATTTATTTTTTCACCTTTATTTTACAATTTCGTATTGCTAGGAATACCATAGGAATTAGAAATCGAATCCACTTACATAATCATTTAAAACAATATACACGCCTACATTTGCACACACGTAAGTCGGTCACCTATGTGATTGCCGTCTGCACGACTTTACGCGTCTTAATTAATTAACGAGGAACTGAACTTCGGAATCTAGCATTCCGAGGGTTCTTTAATGAATCACTCTTGAGACTAGCCTTCGAGCTGTGTTTCATTTACTCTTTCGTTCCTAAAAATATTAAACCCTAATTCATCCAAAACGATCGCAAAACATCTAAATTACACATAATTAATTAACGTAAAAATTAAACTCAGGAATCTAGCATTCCTCGGGTTTTTGAATTGAATTACTCTTGAGGCTAGCCTTCGAGCTGTCATTCATTTGCCCTTTCGTTTTCAAAACATCTAAATCTCTAATTAAAATCGTGAAAGAACTAAACTCAGGAATCTAGCATTCCTCGGGTTTTTTGAATTGAATTATTCTTGAGGCTAGCCTTCGAGTTGTACTTCGTTCTCCCTTTCGCATTAAGAGAATACAACTTAAAACTTACCAACATACGCAAATCACTTTACAATTAATCAACGAATAACTGAACTCTGGAGTCCAGCACTCCACGGGTCCTTGAATGCAATCACTCTTGAGGCTAGCCCTCGAGTTGTGGTTCATTCTCCTTTCGTTTTAAAACACTTAACAAAGGTCAAACCCTTTTCTTTAAACGAACATTGTTTAAATCATTATATCTCGCAAACAAGCTAGCGCTTCAGCCTCCACCGTGAGTATAAGCCAACGCTTAATAGTAGAATGCGTTTTAAACAATCGTTCAATTCAAAACCAAACCGTAGTAGCACGAACTATGAAACTCTCAATTTCCCATTGCACAAGGGAATACGTAGGCACATGGATTTTAATCCTTCGCGAGCACAATAATAAAAAACTTAATCTTTTCTCCGTCTTAATATTAATTTAAAACGAATTTCCTTAGAACAAACACTATTAACAAACATTAAGAAGACAAAGACTTAGATCAACATTTAAACGCATGGTTAGCTAAGAGGTTCCCGTTGAGTACAACGGGCGTGAGGGGTGCTAATACCTTCCCCTTGCGTAACCGACTCCCGGACTTAGAATTTGGTTTCATTGGCCATTTATTATCCTTCCTTTAGGTTGTATCTATATCTCCCTTTTCTCTCGTAGAATAAATAGAATTAGGTGGAGACTCTGTTGTTTCTTTCCGCGTCCCATCGCGAGGATCGTATTTTTCGAGGTACGACAGCTTGACGACTCTGCTGGGGATACGCTCCATGCTAGAGAGAGTCGAGCCTAACTTAGCTTCGTGCATTTTTTTGTTGATCTTATCTTCTATATGTTTGTTATTTATGTCTTGTTTATTTGTTTCTTTTATTCGCTTTCTTTTATTGCTTATTATACCTGTCTGTGGGACCTTGGGGTCACATTGCAAGTAAAAAATGAGTTATGGAAAAAGAAGAGGGAACACCTAGGTTAGAATTGGTAGTTATTAGTGTTAGTCTCCAAGAACCCGCTTCTTGAGGGCCTAACATGAAAGCTCCCCCAGATAGTTAGACTTTTCGTAGATCTTGTCGCAACGCAGCTAGCCTGTCGCGTGACCTGATTCATGAAAGGGTTGTGATTCTGGGACCTCCAAGAACCTGTTTCTATATTGGTAGTTGTGTAGTGTTAGTCTCCAAGGGCTCGCTTCTTGAGGGCCTAGCATGAGAACTCCACTCAAGGTAGACCTTATCGTTATTATCGTCATAATGCAGCTAGCCTGCGGCGGGGCGTTAGTACGATAAATATCTGTGACCTTGAGTTTCCCAAACCATCACCGTAGAAACTATCATGTGAGTGGGTTTTTGGGTACATAATATAGAACAAATCTCTTACAACCTACCATTTAGGAAGTTTTGAGCTTTTCCAGCTTTCGAGTCTGTTTGTGCTTGTGATCCTAAGCATCCTTGCATTGCATCCATTTGCACACCATTACATCTGCATTGCATATCATTTTTCTTTCCTCAGAGTAAGCTCATCCTCGTCCTGTATCCATAATTACCAATTGATTTCTTGACACCTACTTTGGAATGGAAGTAATTCTTGATTGATCATACAAAAGCAGATTGTGTCAAGGGGAGACTTTGATTTGACAAATGACCAGTTGAACCTACTCATGGATGCTGTGACAACTTTGACAAGGAGAGGGGATAATGTTCAACAGGCTTCTGTAACTGAAGATGTCTCTCCACCTCAAAGGAACATTTTTGTTCAACCTCAGCCTGCAAGGACCCCAGTTGGGGCACCTGTTATTCAAGAGCATACCATTATTCGGGATGGAAACTCCTTACCTCACGATGCTGTTGAGTACCAAAGCTTTGGGTTTTCTGAGCCGAATTCCCAAGGGGAAATCCCAGTGAGAAAGAACAAGGGACCAGACATTGCTGAGATGACTGAGAAATGTCGAATGTTGAACGAAAGACTCAAAGCTATAGAGAGGCATAATGCTTTTGACCTGGATGCTTTAAACATGTGCTTAGTTCCTGGTTTGGTTATACCTCCGAAATTTGAAGCACCTAACTTTCAGACGTACAAAGGAGATAGCTGTCCAAAGCACCACTTGGTGATGTTCTGTCAAAAAATGACCGCATATGCTTTTGACTATAAGTTGATGATTCACTGCTTCCAAGACAGTTTGAGTGGGGCACTATTGAATTGGTACATGGATTTGGAAAGAAGTCATATTCAGTCATGGTTGGACCTGGCCAATGCTTTTGTGAAGCAATACAAATATAATCTGGAAGAAGCACCCAACCGCTTTCACTTGAAAGACCTATTGCGAGGATCGTATTTTTCGAGGTACGATAGTTAATATTATGTTTATGCATGTTTTGAATCAGTTTATTCGCGTTTGCTCATCATTTATCACTTAACACAAAAATCACAAAAATATTTCCTCACGTCACTTTAGCAAAGGTTTGAGGGAGGATGATGAAAGTGAAAAGCCCATAACTGTTGCGGTATGCTTTCAGATAAAACCTTGTCAATGATGTACAGACATTTTTTTTCAAATCCCCAAACACTGGAGAGATAAGGAGTTAATCCCTAGTTGTAATACCTCAAAATTTGCCCTCATGTTTATTCCCTCTTTTGGCTCCTCATTTTGCATTCATTGGCCTTTCTCATCAATTCATTAATATCATATTGGTGCATTTCATAGATTTCTGAGGTATGTGATTCAGACTCGTTGAAATTAGGGTTTTCGTGCCTTATCTGTATCTATTATGGCGTGAACTTATGGAGAATATTCACTGGTGCATCTAAGTTATTATTGAGGTGTTCAGTCAGTTTGGCTTTGGGTGAGAGTATTGACTCTTATTGACGTCTCAAGTTCTAATCCTCATCATTGAATATCTCAAGGAGAATTTGGAGTTCTAGGTTATGATTTGAAGGGAAATTCACCAATGGAGGCCCATTGTTTCAGTGATTGGTTTGGACCCTTTTGTTCGTGGGATGATGATTCAAGCTAGTGGGGATTTTAGTATGGCATCAAAGTTCTTAAAGATGGATTGGGTTGAGGGATTTGATTCGAATTAAAGGAGAATGTGATTATTGGTTTGTTTAGAATCCATCGTACAAACATCAGTACATACCCGTACCATTTTCGTTTTTTATTTTTGATACCAATAAACTATCTAGTTCATTTTAAAACCATTTGCTAATTCACACTTCATTTTCATTTATTTTTATTATCATTCGCAAACTCTTTCCAATTGGCATTCTATGTCTAGCTTTGATTCATTCCGTTTCACAAGGGATTTTAATTAAAATGTCAGCCTTTATTCCATTTTGTCATCCAAGTTACTTCAAATGTCAAAATCGAAACTCAATCCATAAACCAGGCCCATTCTCACCGTTTTCGTTAATCCATTAAGCCTTTGTTTACTTGTTAATTTTCATTACAAGGAAGCTCTATTTAACCTAATATTTCATTGTCTTGTACCACATTTTTTTTAGAGGCCCAAGAATCATTAAGTCTTCATTTTTTGCACACATTTATTTCAATCATTTTTGATCCATTGTCTTAACCCAAGAATTTTCTCATTTGCACTAATACCACATAGCAGTTTTTAAAGGCCAACTAATTAGCGATAGAAGACTAATTTCATGGGCTAAGTCAAATTACTCAAATTTATTAATTTTCACTTCAAATTGTGATTGAGAAACAACTTTACAAAGAGAGAGCATATGGCAATAAAGTTCATCAATAAGGTTTATACAATGCCAAGTTTTCTACAATACGGAAAAAGTAAGAAAAGGTGACAAAAAGAAAAGCAATGCAATCTAGCCAAAGAATCAGAAAGCTAGCTACAAAGAAATAAGCTGGAAAAAAAGTCAGAAAAAAACGTTGCCCTTCACCAATCTCCAGCTTTTGCGTCAAACAACCATAATTGAATCTGTTTTCTCTATCTGCAACTCATATCCAAGATTCTTTTGAATGTTTGTCCTTCACCTTCAATGACACCCTTCATCAACCGCAGATAGCCTTCATCAATTTCAACTTGGATTCATCTGCATAGAGTCATAACAGAGCTTAATAGAGAAAAACAGAAACAGGAAAAGCAAAAAAA
This sequence comes from Lathyrus aphaca, assembly GCA_963966055.1. Lineage (NCBI taxonomy): Eukaryota > Viridiplantae > Streptophyta > Magnoliopsida > Fabales > Fabaceae > Lathyrus > Lathyrus aphaca. The sequence goes on along the minus strand of OZ014522.1, from coordinate 446,822,435 downwards.
AATAATAACTTAAGAGAAAAGCATGGCTGGATCTGTTCACTATCTTCAGCAATGGATTGCAGGGTTAACCCTTCATCAACTCTTCATAAACGACTTTCTGTCTTCTCCGTTGCCGTCCCGACAACACCTCTCTTCATCAATCTGTCAGCCTGCACCAACAACAATTCTCATCATTTAATTATTACATCAGGGTCTAGCCTGTGTATCAATGTACCATAACGGGATTTGAAAGGGAGTGGAAAGTAAAAGGAAAATAGGAGGAATAAGAGAACAAGAGTGAAAATCAGTTATGTTGGAATGGCCAATTGAAGGTGAGAAACCAAAATCACAATAGAAATTCAAAACAGAATAACCAACCATCAATTCCAGTTAGAAAACTAACTCCTAACAGAATTCTTCAGCAGAACATAACTAACCTTTAATTCTTAATCAATTCCATAACCGAAAAATGACAAGTTATTTATTAGGAAATTCTAGAATTTACCATAAAACTCCAGAAGGATCTAGAAGACCGATTGCTATAAATCAGAAGTTCCAGTATATCTTCAGTTTCTTCCACCATTTTCTAGAAATTCCTGGATCCCTCTCATTGTTCTCAACCACACTCTCCAGTTTTCTTCTCTTTCTCCGTTCTTCTCTTCCGATCTTCATCAACTAATCATCTTTATGAGCCTGCGGATTCAGAGAAACAGGTATGGATCAGAATTATGCCAAGGATGAGGGAAATTGATTCTGATGGAATTTTCTTACCTAGAGCAAATCCTCTCATCAATTTCAATCTGTGACCTCAATTTCCAATCCTCCATCAAACCTTCATCGTCCGTAACGACACAGACATTTCCGGCAACCTGCAATTGAATCAAATCGTCAAAATTGTCAAGAATTCTGAGCAGTTATCATCCAGAGATTTAAAGACAAGAAAAGCATCGCATCAAGAATGCGCAGAACAGGGCCAAGTTAAGCTTACCTGAAGCATTACACAAAGCTCCTATCGAGTTTCATCAAACAAAGCTCTTATCGTCCATTGGCTTCAATCGTCTCCAGGTACGAGCTTCGTCCGTGTTCATTATTTTCTCGCCGTTATGTTGTTGATGCTCCAAGGTGTTAGGGTTCGAGATGAAGATTTTTAGGCCTTGAAGGGTTTTCGTTTTTTTGGTTTGAAGAATTAGGAATTAGGTTTAGGAAGGATTATGAGAGCGGCTTCGGTGAAACGAAGAAGAAGAAGATAGATGATGGAGGTGTCTAATCGGAAAACGGAAAAGGAAGAAGCACGTTGAGTTGACGGCGGATTCGAAGGGGAAAGTGGAGTCCGTTTGTTCAGTTTGAGAGAGTTTTTGGTTTCGGTTAATTGGTTAGGAGCATAGTTAGGGAAGTTTGGATGCGAGACGGAGAGGAAGAGGGAGGAGGAAGGGCCGAAGGTGACGGCGGCGGTGGATGTGTGAAGAAGATGAGGGTGCGGCTGGAATGATAAAGGAGGATCTAGGGTTTTCTTCCCTCAATGTTTATATCATAGTTCAATTAGAATTTTTTAATTCAGAATTTTAATAATCATAGTTCAATTAGAATTTTAATTCAGTATTTTAATAATCATAGTTCAATTAGAATTTTAATTCAGCATTTTAATTAATCATAGTTCAATTAGAATTTTAATTCAGTATTTTAATTAATCATAGTTTAATTCAGAATTATAATTGAGTATTATAATTAATTACAGTTTAATTCAAGTCATTAAAGTATTATCAAGGTTACTATAGTTTAATTCATCTCTTAAAATTAAGTTTTTTTTTCTAGAAAAATATTAAGTTCAAGTTTAGTACTTTTTCTTTTCTCTTAAATTAAGTTTTTTAGGAAAATATTAGTTTAATAAGTTAGTTTAGATTATCCTTTTTAATTAAGATTTTAGAAATAACATTAAGACTATAGTGTAATTCATTAGCTTAAATTAAGTTTTTTAGAGAATATTTTTTTTAAGATTAGTTTAATCTCTTTTGTTAAGTCAAGATTTTAGAAAAAATATAATCATAAGTTAATTTGATTATTTTCCTTAAGATAAAATACTTAGCTTAATTGATTTATTAATAGGATTAGTTAGTCCATTAGTTTAAATTAAGATTGTTAAAAAACATTATTACAAGATTATTAGAATTTTTACTCTTTTTTAAATTAAGTTTCTTTTAGAAAAATATTTTCATAAGTTTAATTCTAAATTAAGTTTTTTTAGGATAATAGTTTGATAAGTTAAATTAGAATATTAAATTGATATAATAGAAACTTTAGTTTGTTAAGTTAAGATTTTAGAAGATTTTAGATTTTTTTATTCATTCATTTTTCTAACTTAGGGATTTATAAAAGAAATGTTATGATAAAAATTTTAGTTAATTCATTTTTTTTCTTTGATTAAGATTTTTCAGAGAAAAATAGCATTAAGACTGTAGCTTAATTCATTTCTTGAATTAAGATTTCTAGAAAAATGTTAGTTTAATAAGTTTAGTTTAGATCATTCTTTTTAAATTAAGACTTTAGAAATTTTATCATAAGTTTAATTTAATTAGTTTTCTTTAATTAAGAATTTTATAAAAGAATTATTAGTTTAGTATTAGTTTAATTCTTTTTCTTAATTAAGTTTTTTTAGAAATAATAATAGTCTAGTTTAAGGTTAGGCTATTTTTTTTTTTTTTTTATTAATTAGTTCATTTCTTTAAGTTAATTAAGAAATATGTGTTAAAAATATGTTTAAGTTAAAAATACTGTTATCAGCACCCGCTTTATGAGCCCAAGAAAAAAAACAACATAAAATAACTGCTGTTTGTACCCCCTTTCAAAGGCCTGTATCAAAAGCAACTAAGGAAAATGCTTCCTGAACCCCCATTCTCACTTCTTTTAGATTTTAATTTTATTTAGGCATAGTTTAGAAATAAATCCCCAAAAAATAGTAAAAATCATTAGGAAATTCTATAAAAATTCCAGTGGGCTATTAATTCACATTAGAAATATTGGACATTTTCATTTTCTGAAATTTGATTATTTTTGATTTAATTATGAATTTTTCTATTAATTAGTGTTATTGAATTTCCATTAATTATGCTGGATTTTGTTTATTTTATTTAAATAGCTTCTAACCACTTTTTTGAGCCATTCTTTTTTCTGTAATTAAAAGACTCATGATAGTTCTTAGGATTTTTTTTAGTGGATTTTTAGGAATTTTTATCTTAGGTTTTGGTGATAAAATCCTTAGGAAATAATAATTAATTCTTAGCTGGAAATAATTAATTGTTAGGTATAGGAAAAATAAGATTTTTTAGAATCCCTTTTAGTATACTATTTTAGATAGTGTTAGGACCTTGCAATTTAATTTTCACAATTTTTCTAGAAGTTTTAGTTTTTTAGAATATTAGTTTAGGCTTAGTTAGGCATAATTCCTTTAATGTAGGCCATTAAGAAAATATAGTTCAATACAAAAAAAATAATAACAATAGTCTAGATTAATTTTAGTCATAGAATTTAACATTAGACTTAGGTTTAGTTTAAGTTGTTTTAGGATGAATATTAAGTTTGACCTAGATTTAGAACTTAGTATAAAATTCATTTCCATATAGAAATAGAATAAATAAATAAGACTATTTATTATTCATGCCTTTAGGGCATTTTTAGAATATTATTTCTCATAGTTGATTTCATTGTTTTGCCTTATTTTTTATTGTTACAACTTGTATAGGCTTCCCCATTATTCTTAGAATCAACTTAACTTCATTAAGAAGTAAGTTGAATTCTAGTAATTTTAAGTTTCCATTAGGAATAGAAAACTTCACTAACCATTAGGACCACTTTGTAAATAAATAAACAAAAATAGGATTGAGTCTTAGTCCCTTAGGTTTTTCCTTTTATCAACTTGAGTCATTCTTTCTCCCTTCAAAAGAAAAGTAATAAAACACTTAATAAAAACCGAACAATCTTGTACGACACGAGACTTTGTTGCGGAGTGTTTATACGCGTCCTGTTTCGGGGCGAGGTGTAAATGCTTCCCGCGATGGATAGGTCTTAGTACAAGACAGTTCACAAACAAATTCAAAACACTTCTTTTAAAAGCCAAAAACAAACAATAAACGACTATCCTGCGGGAACTTCTCTTCTCATCTCATTCACTCACAACGCGAACTCGCGACGACTTGTCATACATGCAAGACGGTAAACGCACTCGTACCAGACGAGCCTGCAACACCTGAGCATAGACATACGCAGTTCCAGCTGTAAAAAACACAAACAAATAGTTCCCGCCTAGGTTAGGCGAACTACGTCGACTCTGATCCTCATTATCCCGATGAGGTACGTAGGCAGCGGGGTAGGGCCCGTTCGAGCACATTCTTTATTTTCCCTACATTTCCCCCTTTCTTTCCATTTTCTTATTTCAGTTCCTTTCTCATTTCCATTCCATTCCAGATAGCCATTATTTCATTTCAGCAACATATTATTTCTCACCCTTTGAAACAAAACAAGCAAGCGTGGATCCCGTCGGGTACGACGGACGATCTGGGGTGCTAATACCTTCCCAGGTCGTAACCGACTCCCGAACTCAGATCTTTGGTTCGCAAGGCCTTGTCCTTTCCTTCTTCCTTAGGTTTGTGCAACATTACCTTTCCCATTCATTCGGGATAAAAATGTCTGGCTGGCGACTCTAACCTTTCCGCGCCACTTTCGCGTTTGTACTAGGATGAAAATCCCGGGAGCGACAGCTGGCGACTCTGCTGGGGACTAACCTGATTCTTCCGGTTTCCCTTGTAGAGTCAATCCTAGCGCCTGTTTGGTTTTGTTTCTTTGGGTGTTTATCTGTTTGTTGCCGTGTGCTTTAGTTTAGCTTTACTATTTTCATTTACAGCTTTTATTTATAGCTTTACTTTACCGCATTTATTTACCGCTTTCAGTATTTATTTTCCATGCATCATATTATACTGGACTGTCTGGCTGTGCTGGTTTTCATTTTTTCTGTGGGTTGGGAGTTACTGTGAGATAAGCCAAATACCCGGCTTGAGTGCATCATAGGATTAGCGTGGACAGACATTGTACTCTTATGGTATCTCACCATGATGGGTGGCGATGTGTTCCACACCCAGATTGCGACCGTCTTGGAACTATCTTGTGTGGGGATTACCTCACTTCAGGGTACGACCTTGATAGTTATGTGCATCTGGTGACCGATATTCGAGGACCTTAATGGGAACACCCCTCTCCAGTGATGACAGTGGCAGACCACATTTGTTGGCAAACCCACTCGCATCCGAGGGTCCATTGGGAACTCGCATAGGATGGCCTGGTTCTTTCATAGGAATTCAGTTAAAGCAAACTGTTTGTATGACGATAGTATTGTACCCTTCGGGATGAATGTACTATTGTTTCTCGATTCAGTTCTTGAAGCTGGAGACTTGTGAGGGATGCTTGTTTTTCCGGACTCAACTGAGGCCTCCCTGAGTAGTACATAATGCCAAACCGATTCCCTGATTTGGTCATGAGCCATTTCTCGGAAATGGTGAACGTATTATTGCTATTCGGCTTTGAGAGTCCGTGATGTTGACCCGAGTAGCACACCCGTGAGATTGGGAGGGGTTTACAGGTTTGCAGGAACCCTGGTACCTTCAGCATACCCACTTTGCCTTTGGTTCAGTTTTGTGATCTGGATTTCTGTTCTTAAGTTATGGACCCCGGATCAGAGGGATGATTATTGTGATATCTGGATTTTGAGACTGTGCACCGACACCTGATTATATGATTGGCACATCACAGACACTTCATTGATCACATGCCTTGCCTTGCATAAACATCATATCATCATTAATCATTTGTGTTTCTTTTATTCTCAGGGTTTGCATTATTCCCGGTTCCTGGTCATATCTTTGCTTCAGAATGGAAGACGTCAGAAAGAAGAATATTTTCTACAAGTTTTTTGATACCAAAGTGGACTTGCTCAAGCAGATGGTGTCTCTCATTACCCCGGGTCATTTGGATTTCTTCAAACAGCAGTATGGTGATATTTTGGATATGGTTTTCAGCTTGGATAGTTCACAGAAGAGTGCCATTCATACTTTGCTACAGTACTATGATCCTAGACTCCGATGTTTCACATTTCCGGATTTCCAGCTAGGTCCGTTGCTAGAAGAGTATGTTGAGATTCTAAGACTACCGATTCAAGATCAGATTCCGTTCAATTCAGAGATGACAAGACCAACTCACACCGACATTGCTAAGGCTCTTTATTTGAGCCCATCAGAAGTATCTGCTAATCTGGTTTCCACCAAGGCCGGGGTGCTTGGTTTTCCCTTAGAGTTTCTGGTCAGAAAAGCTGAAGAGTGTGCCGTGGAAAAGCAGTGGGATTCAGTTTGCGCTATCTTGGCATTATCTGTGTATGGGATAGTTTTGTTTGCTGATATGGACAAGTTTGTGGACATAAATGCAATTCATTTGTTTGTGTTGAAGAATCCGATACCTACTCTCCTAGGTGACTTGTATTATTCGGTGCACTATAGGAATGAGAAGAGACGAGGTGGCTTGGTTAGATGTTGTGCTCAGTTGTTCTACACTTGGTTTATGAGGCACATCCCTATTGCTGGAGTGTTTAAGGATCCCAATGTAATATGGTCGCAGAAGCTCAACACGTTGACTGCCAAAGACGTCAGATGGTTCACTTTAAGGTTGAAAGGAAAAGAGCTTATCTCCAGCTGTGGAAAGTATCCTAATGTTCCTCTCTTAGGAGTAGCTGGTTGCATTAACTACAACCCCATACTCTTGAGAAGACAATTAGGGTACGCTTTAAAGAATGTTCCCAAAGATTCAGAGTTGGGTCAGACTTTTTATTTTCCTACGAAGGATAATCTCCCATTGGTGCGTGAGGCTGCAGGTGCTTGGAAAACGGTTATTAAAAAGGGTATAGATCGTTTGGGCAGGAGCAACAACCAAATGTTTCCCGAGTTTGAAGCGTGGGTAAGAGAAAAAGCTCAAGTGACTCTAATCCCTTTCTCTGCACCGTTAGCACCACCTACTACGGTGCCTTTGGAGGAATATCAGAAGTTAGAAGCTTTGGTTAAGCAATTGAGGGTTGAAAATCAAGAGGCTCTTAATTCTTGTCAAGCACTGATGATCCAGAATCGTCAATTGAAAGATAGAGCTGTGCAAGCCGAAGAAATAGTCCGTCTCAAGCAGAAGGACTTTGAGGAGAGAGAGCTCTACTTCCGAAAGAAAGGTTTAGCTGAGACTCACAAAACGGCCCAGCGTCGAAAGGAGAAGAAAGATCTTAGTGAAGCCAATGAAGCTGTTACTTTATGGCAGGAGAAATGGGACGAAAATCTGAAGAAACAAAAAGAGTTGGACGCCAAGCACAAACAGGAAGTCAAAAGCCTTCAGGATTCTTTGAATGGGCAGAAAGAACTTCTCAGGAAAGCTTATTATCAAGAGGAGGATCGTATCCGGCGCGTAACAGAAAGCCAACAGGCACTGAAGGAAGCTCAAAAGGAGATTGAAGGCTTGAAGTTGAAAGCTGAGGTGAAAAGGTCGAAGGCCGAGTCTAGTCAAAGCAAGGGGAATGAAGCAGCATTTCTACAGCAGATCGAGGAGTTGCACGCTTCTTCTGATACGAGGGATCTCCTCATTCAGAAGCTCATCCAGGAACCCGGTCATCCAGATGTGGTTCAACTGTTCCAGAGCGTCAAATGCCTTAGCTGGAGATTGAAAGATATAGAGTTCCCTAGGGTTTAATTTCATATTGTTGTACTCGGATTACCCACAGGCTTGTTGTGGGATTCCCTATATGTGATGTACTTTTGTTATTGTGATTGGCACCCTTCGAGGACGTTGTATTTTCAAACTTCAGTTTATATGATTGATTTGTTATGGATTTCTTGTTCGTTATTTGCACTGACACGGGGTAATGAGCACCAATTCTCCACAGCCGTCATTATGTCTGAATATTATTTGGGTCTTCTTCCCAATTCTTATGCCAGGACCGGATGCAGGAAAATACTCGGGAATAAAAGGAACACATTGCATTGCATACGCATCATTTGCATTTTGTCTTTGTCTTTGCAGGTTTTTCTTCGAGATGTATAATTTATCTGTGTTCACCAGGCAAAGATTGCGAGGGCCGCCAAGACCCGGTACATTCGACAAAATATTCCTCATCGGTACGCGACCCGCAGTAATCAAAGAACAGCAATGGACGCCATGCAGACAGAACTCAACGATGTTCGTACCAAGATGGCAGAATTTATGACTCTGATGCAGGGGATGGCCCAGGGGCAGCAGGAGCTGAGAAATGCAATTCAAGGGTTAACTCCTCCTAACACTAATGCTCAGGCAACTACTTCCGGCGGATTAGGGGCTCCTCCCAATACTAACAACGGTACAGGTGGACCTCATGTTCCAGATCCAGCTATGGCTACGTATGTTCCTGTGCAGGACAGGCAGGAAGACCAATTCCAGTACTTCAACAATGATATGGGTTTCGGCGGTGACGGGAATCTCAACGACTTCTTGGTGCTTGCAGAGAAGGTCAAGGCCTTAGAGTGCAAAGATACTTTAGGAATTGACGTGTCAGATATGGGTTTAGTACCTGGGGTGGTCATTCCACACAAGTTCAGGCCACCAGCATTTGATAAATACAACGGCAGCTCTTGCCCGAAAACTCACCTACAAGCCTTCTACAGGAAGATTGCGGCCCACACGCGAGACGAGAAACTATGGATGTATTATTTCCAGGATAGCCTTTCAGGAGGGTCCTTGGAGTGGTACATGAAGTTGGAAAGGAGCTCTATTAGAAGTTGGAAGGATTTGGGAGAGGCCTTCCTCAGACAATATCAATACAACATTGACATGGCACCTAGCCGTACTCAGCTTCAAAGCTTGACACAGAGGAGCTCGGAGAGCTTCAAAGACTATGCACAGAGGTGGCGTGAGGTGGCCGCCCGAGTGCAACCACCTTTATTGGAAAGAGAGATGGTCGATCTTTTCCTGAATACCCTCCCAGGGCATTTCATGGAAAGGTTGGCTGGTTGTTCCTCAAGTGGTTTTTCGGACATTATCCTGACTGGAGAAAGAATCGAAAGCTGGCTCAAACAGGGGAAGATTCAAAATGGAAGCGCTTCAGTATCTGGCATCAAGAAACCCTTTGTGAAAAGGAGGGAAGGAGAAACAGGAGCAGTATACGCACAGAGAGGAATGATGCACCAAGGATATTATCAACAAGTGGCCCCCGTCACTATTTCAACTCCTCCAGTTCAACAACGGGTTCAGCCTCCACAGCCGCAACGCTCACAGGGGTATCAGCCAAGACCCCCTTGTCCGTACTACCCTCAGAAGCCGAGGGATAGACATTTTGAAGCTCCACCGATGTCTTACTCCCAACTTTTGAAGAATCTCCTACAGCTTCAAATGATTCAGCTCCGGACCTTGCAACCTCCGAGGCCGGGCCAAATTCCTGAAGGTTATGACTCGAATGCTAGATGCGAGTTTCATTCTGGAGCTCCCGGCCATAGTACTGAGAATTGTAAAGCATTGAAACATGTTGTTCAGGACTTGTTGGATTCTAAAGCGATCAATTTCGCTCCCTCTCCTAATGTGCTGGAAAATCCCATGCCTCCTCACAGGGGCACGGTTGGTGCAATTGGTGAAGGGGAGAAATTGAATTTGGTGGACGACGTAGATGACTTGCAGACTTCATTGGTTGCTATCAAGGTTTGCTTGTTGAAGAAAGGCATTTTCCCCGGATGCGAGGATGATTGTTCAGAATGCACAGAAGCTACCAACGGTTGTAAACGATTGAAGGCCGGAATTCAAGGTATGATTGATGAAGGAGTGCTGCAATTCGACAAGATTGTGAAAGAAAGTGAAGTATCTACAGTGACTATCTTTTATGATCCTTCCCAAGTTCCTTCGCGTGCCAGAGCGGCGCCAATAACTATTACTACTGCTGGACCCATAATGTACCAAAGTGACAGAGCAGTTCCTTGGAACTATGGTGGCGAAGTGTATTGCAATGGCCAGAGACAAGAGTTGGCCACGGCTAGTATAACCCCAGCTCAAGTAGAGAATGTTGGAGTAGGGGGTTTTACTAGAAGCGGAAGACTATTTGCGCCGGAAGCACTGAGAAGCAATGTGATACCACCCAGGGATACTGCCGAAGCCCAAGCTAGAGCCAGGGGAAAACAACCAGTAGTTGCCAATGATCCAACTCCATCAACTGATCCAGATCTCACCTTTGACAAAGAAGCCGAAGAATTCCTGAGGATCATCAAGAAGAGTGACTATAAGATTGTAGATCATTTGCAGCAGACGCCGTCAAAGATCTCCATCTTATCATTGCTCATGTGTTCGGACTCTCACAGGAAGGCCCTTTTAAATATTCTGAACAAGGCATACGTGCCTCAGGATATTTCCGTAAACCAGCTAGAAACGGTGGTGTCCAGCGTTAATGCCAGTCATGGACTGGGTTTCACGGACTTGGACTTAACTTCTGATGGGCGTGCTCACAATCGGGCATTGCATATTTCTCTGGAATGCAAGGGTGCAGTGCTCTCCCATGTGCTGGTGGATACTGGTTCATCTCTGAATGTCTTGCCTAAGAAGGCATTGATGAAGCTGGACTATGATGGAGTGGTGCTAAAGCCCAGTGATTTAGTAGTCCGAGCATTCGATGGATCAAGAAGATCGGTATTTGGAGAGGTGGAGTTACCTATTAAGGTAGGTCCACAAGTCTTCAATACCACGTTTTACGTGATGGATATCCAGCCGGCCTATAGTTGTTTACTTGGAAGACCCTGGATACACTCGGCAGGAGCGGTTTCTTCTACACTTCATCAGAAATTAAAGTTTGTCTGGGAAGGTCAAGTTGTGACGGTCAGCGGGGAAGAGGATATCTTCGTCAGTCATCTAGCCTCATTCAAATATGTGGAGATGGATGGCGAAATAGTCGAAACTCCATGTCAAGCTTTCGAGCCTTTGAAGTCCGAGCAAGCGTCCGCCGTAGCGACTTCTCCTGAGGTGCCGAAGAAGGGGGTGTCTATAGCCTCTTATAAACAAGCGCGTGAATTAGTAGAATCTGGAGTGCGAAAAGGCTGGGGAAGCCCAGTCGAATTGCCAGAGAAGAAAGACATGTTCGGGATTGGTTATCACCCTGAGGGATCTTCGTCTGAAACAAGTGCAAAAGGTTGTCAGAGCCCGGTCACTTTCACAAGTGCTGGAGTGATAGACTACGGAAATATCAGCGCAGTGCAGGATGAAGCTGTTGATAGTGACTGTGACTTGGATGAATGGATTAGGCCTGCCGTCCCAGGAGCTCAACTTAGCAACTGGACGTCAGAAAGGCTCATTTCAGTAACATCTTTTGAAGAGTAATGTTTTTTGTTTTTGTTTTCCTGTATTAAAGCACTATGTCTTGCCCGGGGCATAGTGGCTCTTTGTAAGGGTTCATTTGTTCATTAACACAATCATTAATAAAATTGACGTTTCACATTCATTTCATGTTGTTTTCTGTCTTTTGTTTTTTACTTTTGTTTTTCAAAAAAGAAAGAAAAGTTTTTAAAATGGCAATGTTTCTCATTTTCTCAAGTTGTTGCTAAAGCCTTGCATGAATCATCATTCATGCAGGTGCTCGTCACCGGATCTTATCAATGACGACCCTGTTATGGCTAAGTATGACTTCGACAATCCAATTTATCAAGCCGATGAGGAAGGTGAAGAGGATTGTGATTTACCCGAAGAATTGGCCAGACTGCTCAAACAGGAAGAGAAGATGATTCAGCCGCATGAGGAAGATGTTGAAGTGATAAACCTGGGTACTGAAGAGGACAAGAAAGAAGTCAAGATCGGAGCTGCATTAGAAGAATCTGTCAAGACTCGTTTGATGGCTATGCTTCGAGAATACGTTGACGTCTTCGCATGGTCCTACCAAGATATGTCGGGTTTAGACACTGACATTGTGGTACACAAGCTACCTCTCAGAGAAGGTTGTCTTCCGGTAAAGCAGAAGTTGAGGCGCACGCGTCCAGACATGGCAATTAAAATAAAAGAAGAAGTGCAAAAACAGTTTGATGCTGGCTTCTTGGCCGTGACTAGTTATCCTCCATGGGTCGCTAACATTGTGCCGGTTCCTAAAAAAGATGGCAAAGTCAGAATGTGTGTGGATTACAGGGATTTGAATAGGGCTAGCCCCAAAGATGATTTCCCTCTACCTCACATAGATGTACTTGTCGATAATACTGCTCAGTTTTCCGTGTTCTCCTTCATGGATGGATTCTCAGGCTATAATCAAATCAAGATGGCTCCCGAGGATATGGAAAAGACAACTTTCATCACTCCTTGGGGCACCTTTAGTTACAAGGTCATGCCGTTTGGTTTAAAGAATGCAGGAGCTACCTACCAACGGGCAATGGTGACGTTGTTTCACGACATGATCCATCATGAAATTGAGGTTTATGTTGATGACATGATAGCAAAGTCCCAGACGGAAGAAGAACACTTGGTCAACCTAGCAAAATTGTTTGACAGGCTTCGAAAGTTCAGACTGAGGCTAAATCTGAATAAGAGCACCTTCGGGGTTCGTCATGCAAGTTGCTCGGCTTCATTGTTAGTGAACGAGGAATTGAGGTCGATCCGGCCAAAGTAAAAGCAATCCAGGAAATGCCTGAGCCAAAGACTGAAAAGCAAGCGTGTGGTTTCTTGGGGAGATTAAACTACATTGCACGGTTTATTTCTCACCTGACGGCCACGTGCGAGCCCATCTTCAAGCTTCTGAGGAAGAATCAGGCCATTAAATGGAACGAAGACTGTCAGCGGGCCTTCGACCGAATCAAAGAATACTTGTTGGAACCACCAATTCTTATGCCTCCAGTGCCAGGAAGGCCTCTGATTATGTATCTTACTGTGCTGGAAGGATTGATGGGATGTGTACTGGGTCAGCAGGACAAGTCTGGTCGAAAAGAGCATGCCATTTATTACCTTAGCAAAAAGTTTACCGATTGTGAGACACGATACTCACTACTCGAGAAAACTTGCTGCGCTTTGGCATGGGCTGCTCGCCGACTAAGACAGTACATGCTAACTCACACTACTCTCCTAATTTCCAAGATGGATCCTGTAAAATACATCTTTGAGAAGCCGGCTTTTACAGGAAGAGTGGCCCGTTGGCAGATGATACTCACGGAGTATGACATACAATACACTTCACAAAAAGCTATCAAGGGGAGTGTGTTGTCAGAATATTTGGCCCAGCAGCCGATTGATGATTATCAACCCATGAGGTTTGAGTTTCCGGATGAGGACATCATGTTCCTCAAGTCGAAAGACCATGAAGAACCACTTCCGGAGGAGGGGCCCGACCCTGAATCCAGATGGAAGTTGATGTTTGACGGGGCTGTAAACATGAATGGGAGTGGAGTCGGTGTTGTTATTATCTCACCAGAAGGAGTCCACACACCTCTCGCTGCCCGGTTGACCTTCGAGTGCACTAATAACGAGGCAGAGTATGAAGCTTGCATCATGGGGATCGAAGAGGCAATAGACTTGCGAGTCAAGAACCTTGAGATCTTCGGAGATTCTGCTTTGGTAGTAAATCAAGTCAATGGCAAATGGTTAGTTCATCAAGCTCGTCTGATTCCTTACCGAGATTACGTCAGGAGGTTGTTAACCTTCTTTACCAAAGTAAAGCTGAGCTATGTTCCTAGGGACGAAAACCAGTTCGCCGATGCTCTCGCAACTTTATCATCCATGATTAAAGTATGCCGAGAGAATTTCGTGCCTCGAATTTCGATCTCTCGTCTTGAAAGACCGGCTTATGTCTTCGCAGTTGGTGATGGTGAAGATGACAAGCCTTGGTACCACGACATCAAACAATTCCTGAAGGCTCAAGAATACCCGGCTGGGGCATCCAGTAAAGATAAGAAAACTCTTAGAAGACTGGCGGGAGGATTCTTCTTGAATCAGGATGGTGTGTTGTACAAACAGAACTTTGACATGGTGCTGCTCAGATGTGTGGACAGACACGAGGCAGACATGTTAATGCAGGAGGTTCACGAAGGCTCCTTTGGTACCCATGCTGGAGGACATGCCATGGCCAAGAAATTATTGAGATCGGGATACTATTGGATTACCATGGAGTCTGATTGTTGCAAATACTCCCGTAAATGCCATAAGTGTCAAATTTATGCCGACAAGGTCCATGTGCCTCCGAATCCGCTGAGTGTCATGTCTTCACCGTGGCCATTCGCTATGTGGGGTATCGATATGATTGGAAATATTGAGCCAACAACTTCTAATGGGCATCGCTTCATCCTAGTTGCTATTGATTATTTCACGAAGTGGGTTGAAGCAGCTTCCTATGCCAATGTCACTAAACAAGTGGTTGCTCGATTTATTAAGCGGGACATCATCTGCCGGTATGGAGTCCCTGAAAGGATCATTACTGATAATGGTTCTAACCTCAACAACAAGATGATGGCTGACTTGTGTCGAGACTTCAAAATAGAACACCACAACTCTTCTCCATATCGTCCGAAGATGAATGGCGCCGTCGAGGCGGCTAATAAAAACATCAAGAAGATTGTTCAGAAGATGGTTGTGACGTACAAAGATTGGCACGAGATGTTACCATTCGCGTTGCATGGGTACAGAACATCAGTACGCACTTCAACTGGGGCAACTCCATTCTCATTGGTGTATGGTATGGAGGCAGTCCTACCAATCGAAGTAGAAATTCCCTCGCTGAGGTTGATGATGGACATTAAGCTAGATGAAGCTGAGTGGCTCCGATCCAGATATAATCAATTGAGTCTCATTGAAGAGAAGCGTCTAGCAGTTGTATGCCATGGACAGTTGTATCAGCGATGAATGAAGCAAGCTTTTGACAAGAAAGTGCGACCACAGAGGTACATACCAGGAGATTTAGTGCTGAAAAGGATTCTTCCTCCTCTCAACGATCACAGGGGCAAGTGGACACCCAACTATGAAGGACCGTTCGTGGTTAAAAAGGTTTTCTCAGGCGGAGCCTTAATGCTGACAACCATGGACGGAGAAGACTTTCCATCCCCTGTCAACGCAGACGCGGTAAGAAAATACTTCGTGTAAAAAGGACCCGCTGGATAAAAACAGAATAAAGATCCAGGCAAAAATGGGCATCCCGGCGAGCCAAAAACAGAATAAAAGGCTCGGGCAAAAGTTAGGGAAATTTTGAAAAAATGTACACCCGTTGAGTTGAAAAGCCACATCGGACAACTCAGGCAAAAAAGGGTATCCCGGTGGATTGAAAACCCGAAAGGGCGATCCACGCAAAAGAGGGATTAACACGAACGACTGCGATCTGCGAGATCCATGACCTACATACAGTTGAGGCTATCCTAAAGGGTTGAAGATCAGTTCACTTACTTTTTCTCAAGAGGCAAGAGAGCGGAGCGTCTTGAAGACATACGAGTCATAACCGGGTTGATACTTGATGAGATTCATTTTTTCACATTGCCAATAGGGTAGTTTGTTTTTCTTTTAGTTGTTCCCTCATTCCAGGGAACTGCTTCCTTTGTATTGCCTATTCAAGGCCACCTTTCTGAATCAATAAAAATTCAACTTCAGTCATTTGATTATTTTGCCCTTTTGTTTTTTACTTTTTCATCTTGCATTGATTGATTGTGAAAACGTCTAGCAAATGGTAACTTGCATTGTGTTATGAACATTTGAATGTTTTTCTAACTCGTGCAGGAGAATAGAAACATTTAATACAACTCTGAAAGGGTGTTGAGATACCTAAACAATGATTCATGCTATGAGCCTGGGGCAAGCAGGTCCCAAACTAATTCTCTATGTTGCAGGTACTATCGATTGTGTTCATGCAGGTACAGGTACTGGTGTTGCTAACAGAGCTAAAGATCATTATCCAGGATGGGCATTCCCATTTGTTTGAGCAGAAACAAATGTCTCCCAGGGTGTTTCCAATCATCCCTAGCCATGTGCAAGTTGAAATTTCACCCTAGCCAGATAGCAGAAAGTGGGTGCAACCCCCAGGCAGAAGTCTCCTTTCAGACAGGGGCGATTCTCGACAGTATAAGGAGTGTCTTGCCTCCCCAGCCGTCGCTTCCTCGGCAGTGTCATGCCTTTGGTTCCCAGAAAGTCCTCACTTCCCCATCAGAGTTCAAGAAGGGTTCGCCTCCAGCAGGGTCTTGGCGCTCCAATCTCAAAGTCCAATTTATTTTTGGCAGTGGTGGCTATTCTGAGCCAGTGAATTATTAAAAGCTTTCCCCGCAGAGTTGTTTCCTCCTCACCAGGATGAACTAGATCAATGCAGTGATCATCGTTTCTTCCCAGCCAAGTTATCTGGAATTACCTGCAGTCTCCTTATCAGGAGATCTCCTTTGCATTATCATTCGCATAATCATCATTGCGTCTGCATCCTCCAAAGCGTAGCATTTCCATCATCATGGAGCATTACGCCATAAATTCAAACATGTGCATGCCAGCATGGGCCAGTTTTGAGGTATATTACGTACGACTTATAATATCTTTTCAACCTGAAGTACTCCGCACAGAGGATACCAATATCTTTTTTCAGACATCCTTGTCTTTTCAAGTCAATGTTTGTCACTTATTCCGCGTCTTGTTTGGTACAGCAGTTGCGTCACAGGTTCTCGTTTCGTACAACGTTCCTGTCTGCTTGGGCTTTCATTTATGTACAATGATCCCATTCCATCTTGTCCTATTTTCTTTGTTTGGTTATCAGTCGAGGCTGGTATACCTTTGCGTCTCCATTCGAGGATAGTTTCGTGTTAGATCCGAGGATCTTTTGGATTGTCATTCGAGGATGGCATTTCTTTTCTTCAAGTCCTTCCGAGGTTGGTCTTGTTTGTTGTGGCTATTATTCGAGGATAGTAGTTCACTTTTTGAGCTTATTGATCGAGGTCAGTTTGTCTCTTTTGCAAAGTCTGTCTGAGGTCAGCTTTGTGTTTGGTTATCAGTCGAGGCTGGTATACCTTTGCGTCTCCATTCGAGGATGGTTTCGTGTTAGATCCGAGGATCTTTTGATTTGTCATTCGAGGATGGCATTTCTTTTCTTCAAGTCCTTCCGAGGTTGGTCTTGTTGTTGTGGCTATTATTCGAGGATAGTAGTTCACTTTTTGAGCTTATTGATCGAGGTCAGTTTGTCTCTTTTGCAAAGTCTGTCTGAGGTCAGCTTTGTGTTTGGTTATCAGTCGAGGCTGGTATACCTTTGCGTCTCCATTCAAGGATGGTTTCGTGTTAGATCCGAGGATCTTTTGATTTGTCATTCGAGGATGGCATTTCTTTTCTTCAAGTCCTTCCGAGGTTGGTCTTGTTGTTGTGGCTATTATTCGAGGATAGTAGTTCACTTTTTGAGCTTATTGATCGAGGTCAGTTTGTCTCTTTTGCAAAGTTTGTCTGAGATCAGCTTTGTGTTTGGTTACCGCCTGCGGCCGGTATACCTTTGCGTCTCCATTCGAGGATGGTTTCGTGTTAGATCCGAGGATCTTTTGATTTGTCATTCGAGGATGGCATTTCTTTTCTTCAAGTCCTTCTGCGGTTGGTCTTATTTGTTTTGTTGATTGCTATTATCCGAGGATAGTAGTTCATTTTTTTGAGCTTATTGATCGAGGTCAGTTTGTCTCTTTTGCAAAGTCTGTCTGAGGCCAGTCTTTGTTGTTGATGGTTATCGCCTGCGGCCGGTATACCATTGTATTTCTATTCAAGGAGGGTTTTAGTACTGGATCCGAGGATCCCGTGTGAGTGGTCATTCGAGGATGGCATTCTTCCCAGCATATTTCCACCTGGTTCTATTCTCGCTACCTATTCAGAGGTCAAAACAAAAAATATATAAATAAATAAATGGGCAGATGACATTTATGTTGCCCTCAGTGTGCAAAATTTCAGGTTTTATTCGAGTATTCAATCACTCCATACCTTGAACGTCTAAGAGCTGTTGCAATTATCCATTCAAGTTTGTAGATGATTGAATAGGGGCAGCTGTAATACCTCAAAATTTGCCCTCATGTTTATTCCCTCTTTTGGCTCCTCATTTTGCATTCATTGGCCTTTCTCATCAATTCATTAATATCATATTGGTGCATTTCATAGATTTCTGAGGTATGTGATTCAGACTCGTTGAAATTAGGGTTTTCGTGCCTTATCTGTATCTATTATGGCGTGAACTTATGGAGAATATTCACTGGTGCATCTAAGTTATTATTGAGGTGTTCAGTCAGTTTGGCTTTGGGTGAGAGTATTGACTCTTATTGACGTCTCAAGTTCTAATCCTCATCATTGAATATCTCAAGGAGAATTTGGAGTTCTAGGTTATGATTTGAAGGGAAATTCACCAATGGAGGCCCATTGTTTCAGGGATTGGTTTGGACCCTTTTGTTCGTGGGATGATGATTCGAGCTATTGGGGATTTTAGTATGGCATCAAAGTTCTTAAAGATGGATTGGGTTGAGGGATTTGATTCGAATTAAAGGAGAATGTGATTATTGGATTGTTTAGAATCCATCGTACAAACATCAGTACATACCCGTACCATTTTCGTTTTTTATTTTTGATACCAATAAACTATCTAGTTCATTTTAAAACCATTTGCTAATTCACACTTCATTTTCATTTATTTTTATTATCATTCGCAAACTCTTTCCAATTGGCATTCTATGTCTAGCTTTGATTCATCCCATTTCACAAGGGATTTTAATTAAAATGTCAGCCTTTATTCCATTTTGTCATCCAAGTTACTTCAAATGTCAAAATCGAAACTCAATCCATAAACCAGGCCCATTCTCACTGTTTTCGTTAATCCATTAAGCCTTTGTTTACTTGTTAATTTTCATTACAAGGAAGCTCTATTTAACCTAATATTTCATTGTCTTGTACCACATTTTTTTTAGAGGCCCAAGAATCATTAAGTCTTCATTTTTTGCACACATTTATTTCAATCATTTTTGATCCATTGTCTTAACCCAAGAATTTTCTCATTTGCACTAATACCACATAGCAGTTTTTAAAGGCCAACTAATTAGCGATAGAAGACTAATTTCATGGGCTAAGTCAAATTACTCAAATTTATTAATTTTCACTTCAAATTGTGATTGAGAAACAACTTTACAAAGAGAGAGCATATGGCAATAAAGTTCATCAATAAGGTTTATACAATGCCAAGTTTTCTACAATACGGAAAAAGTAAGAAAAGGTGACAAAAAGAAAAGCAATGCAATCTAGCCAAAGAATCAGAAAGCTAGCTACAAAGAAATAAGCTGGAAAAAAAGTCAGAAAAAACGTTGCCCTTCACCAATCTCCAGCTTTTGCGTCAAACAACCATAATTGAATCTGTTTTCTCTATCTGCAACTCATATCCAAGATTCTTTTGAATGTTTGTCCTTCACCTTCAATGACACCCTTCATCAACCGCAGATAGCCTTCATCAATTTCAACTTGGATTCATCTGCATAGAGTCATAACAGAGCTTAATAGAGAAAAACAGAAACAGGAAAAGCAAAAAAAAAATAATAACTTAAGAGAAAAGCATGGCTGGATCTGTTCACTATCTTCAGCAATGGATTGCAGGGTTAACCCTTCATCAACTCTTCATAAACGACTTTCTGTCTTCTCCGTTGCCGTCCCGACAACACCTCTCTTCATCAATCTGTCATCCTGCACCAACAACAATTCTCATCATTTAATTATTACATCAGGGTCTAGCCTGTGTATCAATGTACCATAACGGGATTTGAAAGGGAGTGGAAAGTAAAAGGAAAATAGGAGGAATAAGAGAACAAGAGTGAAAATCAGTTATGTTGGAATGGCCAATTGAAGGTGAGAAACCAAAATCACAATAGAAATTCAAAACAGAATAACCAACCATCAATTCCAGTTAGAAAACTAACTCCTAACAGAATTCTTCAGCAGAACATAACTAACCTTTAATTCTTAATCAATTCCATAACCGAAAAATGACAAGTTATTTATTAGGAAATTCTAGAATTTACCATAAAACTCCAGAAGGATCTAGAAGACCGATTGCTATAAATCAGAAGTTCCAGTATATCTTCAGTTTCTTCCACCATTTTCTAGAAATTCCTGGATCCCTCTCATTGTTCTCAACCACACTCTTCAGTTTTCTTCTCTTTCTCCGTTCTTCTCTTCCGATCTTCATCAACTAATCATCTTTATGAGCCTGCGGATTCAGAGAAACAGGTATGGATCAGAATTATGCCAAGGATGAGGGAAATTGATTCTGATGGAATTTTCTTACCTAGAGCAAATCCTCTCATCAATTTCAATCTGTGACCTCAATTTCCAATCCTCCATCAAACCTTCATCGTCCGTAACGACACAGACATTTCCGGCAACCTGCAATTGAATCAAATCGTCAAAATTGTCAAGAATTCTGAGCAGTTATCATCCAGAGATTTAAAGACAAGAAAAGCATCGCATCAAGAATGCGCAGAACAGGGCCAAGTTAAGCTTACCTGAAGCATTACACAAAGCAACTATCGAGTTTCATCAAACAAAGCTCTTATCGTCCATTGGCTTCAATCGTCTCCAGGTACGAGCTTCGTCCGTGTTCATTATTTTCTCGCCGTTATGTTGTTGATGCTCCAAGGTGTTAGGGTTCGAGATGAAGATTTTTAGGCCTTGAAGGGTTTTCGTTTTTTTGGTTTGAAGAATTAGGAATTAGGTTTAGGAAGGATTATGAGAGCGGCTTCGGTGAAACGAAGAAGAAGAAGATAGATGATGGAGGTGTCTAATCGGAAAACGGAAAAGGAAGAAGCACGTTGAGTTGACGGCGGATTCGAAGGGGAAAGTGGAGTCCGTTTGTTCAGTTTGAGAGAGTTTTTGGTTTCGGTTAATTGGTTAGGAGCATAGTTAGGGAAGTTTGGATGCGAGACGGAGAGGAAGAGGGAGGAGGAAGGGCCGAAGGTGACGGCGGCGGTGGATGTGTGAAGAAGATGAGGGTGCGGCTGGAATGATAAAGGAGGATCTAGGGTTTTCTTCCCTCAATGTTTATATCATAGTTCAATTAGAATTTTTTAATTCAGAATTTTAATAATCATAGTTCAATTAGAATTTTAATTCAGTATTTTAATAATCATAGTTCAATTAGAATTTTAATTCAGCATTTTAATTAATCATAGTTCAATTAGAATTTTAATTCAGTATTTTAATTAATCATAGTTTAATTCAGAATTATAATTGAGTATTATAATTAATTACAGTTTAATTCAAGTCATTAAAGTATTATCAAGGTTACTATAGTTTAATTCATCTCTTAAAATTAAGTTTTTTTTTCTAGAAAAATATTAAGTTCAAGTTTAGTACTTTTTCTTTTCTCTTAAATTAAGTTTTTTAGGAAAATATTAGTTTAATAAGTTAGTTTAGATTATCCTTTTTAATTAAGATTTTAGAAATAACATTAAGACTATAGTGTAATTCATTAGCTTAAATTAAGTTTTTTAGAGAATATTTTTTTTAAGATTAGTTTAATCTCTTTTGTTAAGTCAAGATTTTAGAAAAAATATAATCATAAGTTAATTTGATTATTTTCCTTAAGATAAAATACTTAGCTTACTTGATTTATTAATAGGATTAGTTAGTCCATTAGTTTAAATTAAGATTGTTAAAAAACATTATTACAAGATTATTAGAATTTTTACTCTTTTTTAAATTAAGTTTCTTTTAGAAAAATATTTTCATAAGTTTAATTCTAAATTAAGTTTTTTTAGGATAATAGTTTGATAAGTTAAATTAGAATATTAAATTGATATAATAGAAACTTTAGTTTGTTAAGTTAAGATTTTAGAAGATTTTAGATTTTTTTATTCATTCATTTTTCTAACTTAGGGATTTATAAAAGAAATGTTATGATAAAATTTTTAGTTAATTCATTTTTTTTCTTTGATTAAGATTTTTCAGAGAAAAATAGCATTAAGACTGTAGCTTAATTCATTTCTTGAATTAAGATTTCTAGAAAAATGTTAGTTTAATAAGTTTAGTTTAGATCATTCTTTTTAAATTAAGACTTTAGAAATTTTATCATAAGTTTAATTTAATTAGTTTTCTTTAATTAAGAATTTTATAAAAGAATTATTAGTTTAGTATTAGTTTAATTCTTTTTCTTAATTAAGTTTTTTTAGAAATAATAATAGTCTAGTTTAAGGTTAGGCTATTTCTTTTTTTATTTTATTAATTAGTTCATTTCTTTAAGTTAATTAAGAAATATGTGTTAAAAATATGTTTAAGTTAAAAATACTGTTATCAGCACCCCCTTTATGAGCCCAAGAAAAAAAAAACATAAAATAACTGCTGTTTGTACCCCCTTTCAAAGGCCTGTATCAAAAGCAACTAAGGAAAATGCTTCCTGAACCCCCATTCTCACTTCTTTTAGATTTTAATTTTATTTAGGCATAGTTTAGAAATAAATCCCCAAAAAATAGTAAAAATCATTAGGAAATTCTATAAAAATTCCAGTGGGCTATTAATTCACATTAGAAATATTGGACATTTTCATTTTCTGAAATTTGATTATTTTTGATTTAATTATGAATTTTTCTATTAATTAGTGTTATTGAATTTCCATTAATTATGCTGGATTTTGTTTATTT
This sequence comes from Lathyrus aphaca, assembly GCA_963966055.1. NCBI lineage: Eukaryota > Viridiplantae > Streptophyta > Magnoliopsida > Fabales > Fabaceae > Lathyrus > Lathyrus aphaca. The sequence continues at coordinate 446,799,819 of OZ014522.1, read as the reverse complement.
TATTTAAATAGCTTCTAACCACTTTTTTGAGCCATTCTTTTTTCTGTAATTAAAAGACTCATGATAGTTCTTAGGATTTTTTTTAGTGGATTTTTAGGAATTTTTATCTTAGGTTTTGGTGATAAAATCCTTAGGAAATAATAATTAATTCTTAGCTGGAAATAATTAATTGTTAGGTATAGGAAAAATAAGATTTTTTAGAATCCCTTTTAGTATACTATTTTAGATAGTGTTAGGACCTTGCAATTTAATTTTCACAATTTTTCTAGAAGTTTTAGTTTTTTAGAATATTAGTTTAGGCTTAGTTAGGCATAATTCCTTTAATGTAGGCCATTAAGAAAATATAGTTCAATACAAAAAAAATAATAACAATAGTCTAGATTAATTTTAGTCATAGAATTTAACATTAGACTTAGGTTTAGTTTAAGTTGTTTTAGGATGAATATTAAGTTTGATCTAGATTTAGAACTTAGTATAAAATTCATTTCCATATAGAAATAGAATAAATAAATAAGACTATTTATTATTCATGCCTTTAGGGCATTTTTAGAATATTATTTCTCATAGTTGATTTCATTGTTTTGCCTTATTTTTTATTGTTACAACTTGTATAGGCTTCCCCATTATTCTTAGAATCAACATAACTTCATTAAGAAGTAAGTTGAATTCTAGTAATTTTAAGTTTCCATTAGGAATAGAAAACTTCACTAACCATTAGGACCACTTTGTAAATAAATAAACAAAAATAGGATTGAGTCTTAGTCCCTTAGGTTTTTCCTTTTATCAACTTGAGTCATTCTTTCTCCCTTCAAAAGAAAAGTAATAAAACACTTAATAAAAACCGAACAATCTTGTACGACACGAGACTTTGTTGCGGAGTGTTTATACGCGTCCTGTTTCGGGGCGAGGTGTAAATGCTTCCCGCGATGGATAGGTCTTAGTACAAGACAGTTCATAAACAAATTCAAAACACTTCTTTTAAAAGCCAAAAACAAACAATAAACGACTATCCTGCGGGAACTTCTCTTCTCATCTCATTCACTCACAACGCGAACTCGCGACGACTTGTCATACATGCAAGACGGTAAACGCACTCGTACCAGACGAGCCTGCAACACCTGAGCATAGACATACGCAGTTCCAGCTGTAAAAAACACAAACAAATAGTTCCCGCCTAGGTTAGGCGAACTACGTCGACTCTGATCCTCATTATCCCGATGAGGTACGTAGGCAGCGGGGTAGGGCCCGTTCGAGCACATTCTTTATTTTCCCTACATTTCCCCCTTTCTTTCCATTTTCTTATTTCAGTTCCTTTCTCATTTCCATTCCATTCCAGATAGCCATTATTTCATTTCAGCAGCATATTATTTCTCACCCTTTGAAACAAAACAAGCAAGCGTGGATCCCGTCGGGTACGACGGACGATCTGGGGTGCTAATACCTTCCCAGGTCGTAACCGACTCCCGAACTCAGATCTTTGGTTCGCAAGGCCTTGTCATTTCCTTCTTCCTTAGGTTTGTGCAACATTACCTTTCCCATTCATTCGGGATAAAAATGTCTGGCTGGCGACTCTAACCTTTCCGCGCCACTTTCGCGTTTGTACTAGGATGAAAATCCCGGGAGCGACACTAGTCAACCACTTCGAGCCTAGAAGTAGGAGCTTCTTTCAGATACAAACCCTTACATTTAACCCGTGGCAGGGTAGTTTTTCAGTTAACCTGACTACACCTTCAAATTGCAAGATGAGACATCCCGTCGAAGGACCATCAACAAATGACTTGGCAGTCACAACATTCAACAAAATACAAAAAAAAAAATAGAAAAGAAAAACCGCTAAGTTAAGCACCCAAAGGGAGACTTAGTCAACAAAAAAGAGAGAAAGAAAAAACGAAGCAAAAGAGGAGCTCAGATCCTCAACAAAAAAAAAACAAAACAAAGACCAGTGACCACCAAATCAAGAATCAAAGGGTCACCAACATCAGAACAAAATAAGATGACTGTCACTTCCAAGCGATCCTCAAAGCTTCATCTTCGCTCTTACAATGTCAAAAAAAGTGCATGTAGAGTTAACTGAACGTAGGACTGGAGAACATCACGAAGAGGGGTGGGTACAAATCAAACTTTGAGCCTTATACCTTTGTTTCACTAACCATGAACCAGACCACGTTACAACTCTCAAAAGTCCTAATTGAGGCGGGGTTTATTCTGAAAGCATGCTACCAAAAAGGTTGCGTAAACTGACTCTCATATATTTGCTAATCTTCAATCTCGATTGCATATTATTCTTGTTGCATCTTTCACGCACTTTCTAAATCAACACCTCGTTTGGACTAACAGTCCATTTGTCACACTTTCATAGCATTCAAATAAATTGACTTTTTTCAAAACTTACATGAACGTTGCATTAACACAACCACTTGTGTATGAATAATTTAATTGTAAATCAGTGCTTGACATCAGTACAATCCCAACAAGGAGCAATCAAAAGAGGAACTTGAATCAATACTTCTTCAAAATCATCTCAATCAGGGGTAAAATTATTCTCAACGGCCCAATCAGGGGCAAATCATCTTCAAACAACTCAATTAGGGGCAGACGCATACCAAATCCAGATACAGGGGCAGATCATGTCATGGTCACTCTCAAAGCTTCCCCACAAGAGTTATTTCAAATAACCTACAGGCAGGGGCAAGCAAACAAGGAGCAAATCTTCCTATCTCTACTTCCCAGCTGAACAAGTAGATCTTGCCGGACGTTGGCAATCATTCAAAGCAAAATCAGTTCTCATGCGTCAATCAAGTCGCTTCGCTCATCAGCAAGTGACCAAACTTGGAGCATCTAGATCCATCTTCTGACCACACATCATTGAAGATCGAGTGTCGGGGAATCGAACCCTCCACCCACCGAAAGTTCAATCATTATTGGCAACTACCAGACCAAAAGTCCACCAAGCTGGCACCTTTCATTCCATTCAGTCATAAGCATCATTATGCATCATTTACCTCATACACATCATTTTGCATACATAAACAAATCAAATTTTCATATACCCAACATTTCTACTTATATCTCAATGCATAAACATTTGCATCGTATTTCCATCATTATGGAATACCATTTCAAAAAACAAACATACATGCATAAGTCAGGATCCAGGATCGATCGAAGATTCCTGGCCTCTCCTCAGCAATTCAAGGGGGCGTCCCCCACAGAACTTTTCTCTTCACTCTTTTGTTTTTGAGGCTCCGTTTCTCGGTTATTCAGTTTTTCTCAAAGCATCCTTTTACCAAGTGTTATTCAATGGCTGTCCCCCATTAGATAATTCTCTTTAACCTTCTATTTTCCCCAAGAAATTTTAATCTTTTTACCAACATTCCTCAACCAGATCGTTTATTTAATTTTCAGTCATCCGGTTTTCCCTTTGGCGGCGGGGATCGTTATTTAATTTTCAGTCGTCCGGTTTTCCCTTTAGCGGTGGGAGTCGTATTTATTTGCAGTCACTCGATTTTCCCTTTGGTGGCGGGGATCGTTTATTTTAATTTTCCATCACTCGACATCCATATCGACCTAGATCGAGTGCTGGGGTCACCTTATCATCCTTTTGGTGATAGAGATTACTTTAATTTTCTGTCATTCATCATCCATATCGACCTAGATCGAGTGCTAGGGTCGCCTTATCACTCTTTTGGTGGTAGCGATTATTTAATTTTTTGTCACTCGGCATCCATATCGACCTAGATCGAGTGCTGGGGTCGCCTTATCATCCTTTTGATGGTAGCGATTATTTGATTTTCTGTCACTAGGCATCCATATCGACCTAGATCGAGTGCTGAGGTCGCCTTATCATCCTTTTGGTGGTAGCGATTATTTAATTTTCTGTCACTCGACATCCATATCGACCTAGATCGAGTGCTGGGATCTCCTTATCATCCTTTTGGTGGTAGCGATTATTTAATTTTCTGTCACTCGGCATCCATATCGACCTAGATTGAGTGTTGGGGTCGCCTTATCATCCTTTTGGTGATAGCGATTTATTTACTTTCAGTCAACTTGTTTTTTCGCGGTGTCACCTATTTTTCCAGTTTTAAATCATTAGCTTTTATCATTACACATTTTCTTTTGTCGAACAAATTTGGAGTCTGTTAGTATCTATTTGTCTTATACCTTGAAAATTTGAACGCGAGCCAGTTCATCTTACTCGGTTTAAGCCAATTCGATAGGGACAACTGTCATACCCCAAAATTGTCCTACCTGCACCGTTTTATTTTACTGTATAACCATTATTTCAAAAATCCAAAAATATGTACCATTTTATTTTCTGTCTAACCGCATATTTAAAAAAATCCAAAAATATGTCATTTTCTTTTGTGCGAAAATAATCGAGTCAGTTTGGGTTTGTCGATGTTTGCACGTGTGGTGTTGTGTGGAAGTTATTTGTCCAATTCTCACTTTCATTTTCTATCTATCATTTTTTCATAAAAAAATTAAATAAAAAAAATGCATTTTATTCTCTTTTCATATTATTATAAGTTTTATTTTTGTTTAGTTCATTATCAAAAATTACAAAAGAAAATCTATTTATTATCATTTTTTATTATTATTTTTATTATTATCATTTTTTATTCTTATTACTATTTCTTTTGAAATTATTATTATTATTATTATTATTATGTTTGTTAGCCTTATTATTAGTTTGTTTCTTGGTACAATATTTCATTTGCGGATCCCACAACAAATTCAATCAAGTGACCTCACTTTTCAATTTTTCATACAACATAACCATCACGCAACCCATTCTCACAATTTGCCTTGCTACACATTATTCCTTCAGCACATGTATTACATTTTCTTTCCGTACAACAACAACAGTTCTATACGCACAATATCAACAACGACTTCACCATTCTGTTATGGCCTTACCACTCACTTTAACCAATTACAAACAAATTGACAACACATTTTTTATCCAATTATTCTCCAATCTTTCTCCCTAATCTTTCCTATTTTATCCCTCATAATCTCTCTATAAAATCTGCATTCTAACCATTCCAAATCCAAGCTTGGAAAAATAGAAAAAAGACTCTGCATAAATATATCAGCCAAGCTTCAAAACAAATTAAAAAAAACTCATTCTGCAACCTTTAATCCACCCTTAAAACACCATAAAATCATCCCTTCAACAACACCTTTCCTCAATAAAAAAAAATCAAAACTTCCATACATACTCCACTCCATTAAACCTTAAATCTCCATCATCACAAACATAAACTGAATCAATAAAACCAAAAAAACCAGAATCGAAACTCAGAAATTTATCCCAATCTTTCAGCTAACATAATCATATCACTACCTCATCACTGCCACCATCTCCTTTTGAATCCGAAACCAAAATAAACCCATCAAAATCGCAGAAAACCCAATGCACAAACCTTCAAACAACCAAAACCAGATTCCGAAAAAAAAACTCACGAAACACCAAAATCTGAAAGCTGAGACTTGTTATTCACCATAGAATAAACCGAACCATAAACCACCACGAATCCTTCACCGCAAAACAGAAAAACAGCAGACAAAATTGTTAGAACATTCACAGTGAAAACTTGATCGAAAACGCGAACCTCAAATCTGAAAACGAATTTGACCCAAAAACAGAACCAAACACATCTCACCTTATCATCACGAACACCGCGCGAGAAATCACTTCTACCACTGCACAAACCCGCGACCCAATCGAACCACCGTGCCAAACCGCAAAAACCACCGTGAGCGGACCGCTGAGATCCGACAAACACACATGCACCCGAAACCACATCACCACTGAGAGCAAAGCGATCTTGGACTGAGAGAGACGAGAGGGCTCCGCGAAAACACAAAGAGAAATTTGCGCGAGAGAACGCGAGAGAGAGAGAGAGAGACACCATGACTGAGAGGAGGAAGAATCGACCGTGAGATTGAAAGAGTTTCGGCGGTGGTGATAGACGAGATTGACTGAGGGTAGGTTCCATTTTTTCCTGATTCGTTTTAGAGAGAGATGGACTGATAAGTTTGCTCTGGTTCATTTATTTTGATTTTCTTTTATATAACTTTTTTTTTTAATAAAATCAGCGACACATCACCCTTTATCACTTTTTTTTAATTTTTTTATGTTTTATGTTACTTGGGTCTTAAAGCTCACCAGATTGCATACACACCGACCCATTCCAAGCACTCCACATTTCACAGACTCACCCTCTTTTATTATTATTATTATTTGAATGATTTTTGTTATGGTTATCGAGCTTTAATAATCCTTTTTTTAATACAAATTTCACACACTGATTCTTACGCATACCTCCCTATAAGCCCATCCTTTTTTTTTAATTTTCATTATGTTTTTTTTTTGTTTTTTTTTTGTTTTATAAATTGTTTTTTAGTATTCTAAACTTTAGTTGGATTCTTGTATTCAGGCCGATGATATAACAAACGGACGGATTGTGTCTGATCTCATTATCGAAAAATTCGGTCAATATGAGGCTAATTTATTTTTGTTTATTATTTTATTTCAATTAATTTTCTTTTTTGGAAATTTATTTAGTTTATTTTATTTTATAGTTTATTTATCGTTTTATGGTCGATGAACATCCAAATAGTCTTGAGATTTGTCGCAAGCCGACTCGACATCTCGACTAATGATGAGACCGTTTTATTTAATTTATTTACTTTATTTTATTTTTTGCATTTCATTTCAATATCGACGCTCGACTCCTCATAGAACGGTTCTAAACATTGAACCGGTTCTAAGGTAGTTAATGAGCCACATTTTTGACGTGTCCGAATAAAAAGGTTCAATGCCTCTGAATAGTTTGAAACACTGCACACACACTTTCTCTTGGGAAAATTACAACGAGACCCTTTATTTCTCGCAATCCTAAGAGCACCCCTAGGGACTAGGAATCGGATCCACCTAACCAACTCAAATAATAAACCTCCATCTGCATTTACATGTAAGCCGACTGCTTCGCGCATCACCATCAAACCAAAAAACCAAAACGTCACTTAGATCAAACCCTTGATCCAACATCAAGTGGTCTTAGGTTAACAAAACACTTAACAACTATCGAAACAAGGTGAAAAAGACAAGTGTTGGATCTCCGATGCTTTTCTTCAATTGTTTAGACACGAGGCATTTGTTTCGGGTGTGAGCAATTGACGCCTAATAAAATCAACAAACTAACCAACCGTAGAACCACGAACTATGAGGCTCTGACTTTCCCATTGCACAAGGGAATACGTAGGCACATAGATCTTACTCCTTGCCGAGCATCCTAGGAAGCTAACCACCATTTTCCCCTCTAATTACTAACCCTATTTTAGAATCATATCGCATTTTATTTACGCTTTTAATTCGAAGAAGATAAATGACATTCGTAGACATTCAATCACAAATCAAACTAAGAGGTTCCCATTAAGTACAACGGACGTAAGGGGTGCTAATACCTTCCCCTTACGGAATCGATGCACGAACTCAAAATATGGTTTCAAAGACTAAGCATTAACCATTTTCAAAAGAGGTTTCTCGATATTTCCTTTTCCTTAATTGAAATAAAAAAGTTCGGTGGCAACTCCGTTGATCATTTTAAATTTTCCCGCGGCATACTTTCCCGTCGCGAGGTCGTGTTTTTCGGGGTACGACAGGGACAACTGAGGCCCTTATATTTCTCGAATTCCGACAACTTGAACTTAGTGGGAATCACAATATCCGAAACTAGGCACATCTCCAAGGCACTTAAGGAAGTTGAATTGTGTCATTCCATGATTCAGAGTTTTTCAGCCAACTCACGACACATTTTCATAGCTTCATATTCTTGAACAACATGGGGATTGGTGATTGGAACAATAATATGCATCTCATACTCAACTTGTTGATCTTCTTCAGCACGAGGAATCTGAATCTGAGTTGGAATAGGTTGAGCTTGTGGGATAACATCAACAGTAACACTAGAGGTAGGTATTCGTTGAGAAGTGACTTCTTCAACTGTGGGAGTGTAGTCTGGAGGTAAATCATATATCACATGATTAGGAACATAAACTGAAGGAAATGAGTGTGAGGTATATCCTTGCACAAGGACATTGTCCCTATCGGTAGCGGTTTCACGAAGTTCCTCCATTATGGCCAGAGTTGTTAAAGTCTCATAAATATGATTGTTCTTTCTTTTGACCAAGTATATCTCTTCTCTCATAACAACTTTCTCTTGTTGAATCTGATCCATCATTCTTCTAGTGTTGGCACGAGTCAGGTACGGGCGTCGAGAAACCATATTGATTTACCCTTTGATGAAGGAAGATGAATGAGTTTTATGTTTCAGAATGAAATACAAAATGTATAGTTTATGTAATGAAATGGAATACAACTCATGGAGCTAGCCTCAAGAGTATTTGATTCAAGAATTCAAGGAATGCAAGACTCTAAGAACTCAGTTCTTTCATAATTTGATTACAAAATATTTGATAAAACTCGTGTTGGCTTTAAGAGTTTTAGGGTTTAGGAGGACCTATTTGGACTAGGTTAAGGTAGATGACGATGCACGATGCGATCTACTTACAAGGGTTGGAACTTGATATGTGGATCAAGTGTGTTTGGATTTGGTAACTTGCTATAGAAAACAAGCGTGATACATTCATTTTGTTTAAGTTGAAAGTTAAGAAAGTGTGAGGTGTAAAGGTAGTGTTGATGGCGATCCTAGGATGACCGACTTACGTGTGTGTATAAAGTGTATGTGAAGATCTACTTGGCGTTGGACCAAGAGTTTTAATTATCTTTGAAACGATTTATCTTAGTGTGCGCTTCATTTTTTACTTGATAATTTATGGTCGAAATGCGATAAAATAGATCATACAAGTTTATCATATCAAGCATTCAACCAAGTAATGTGTAAGGGATCATCAAACATCTACCATACAAATAAAGTCGATCAAAGATAATTAATTAACTCAATTAAATATTATTTTTTAATAAATTTAATTAGTTAATTAATTAAATCAAACAACATTATTTAAAATAATTAATAAAAAAAATATTTTTTAGAATTTCGTTTTTAAAATAAACTATTATGAAAAAATAAAAAAGTAATTAAAAGGAAATTTAAAATGAATATAACAACAACAACAAAACTAAAACAAAAGGGAAAAAAAAAACAAACAGAAATGGGGTGTGGTTAGAAAAGTGTACTAAGCTCAGGAAGCAAGAGGCCCATGCAGGAGAGGGTGCATAGCATAAAGATTCAATCAAAACATTGACTCAAGGGAAAGAAGGTGGGGATCAGCAGGGGTCAAAAAGTTGACCCTCATCAAAGAACAACAACCATGGTACACTGTAAGGAAGGTAGGGATACGCATATGGGATTGTCCCTGGGATCACCCGGGGTGGTGACAAGTGTTCACATTGGCGACACATGTCACCGCCGTAAGCAACCAACAACAACAAATGTAACGGTTACAAGAGGAATACAAAAAGAAAAAAATTGAGTTTTAAGATTCATTTTTCAAAATCTCTCCTCTCTCCTTGAAAACCCTTCTCTCTCATCTCATTCACGCTCTACAAATTGAAACCCACCAGAACCCTAATCTTCGCCGGAGAAGGCGGTGGAACACGGTGGCCGCCGCCGTCTTCTCTAGCGAGCCTACCCCAAATCAGAAAATTTTCTAAACCAACCCTTGTGTGAATGGATTTCTCAGGTAAAATTTCGTCAACTTTCTTCCTCTTCACGAATCAAACTTGTCTTCTTCTTCTTCTTCTTCTATTTCTTCTTTGATTTGCTATTGTTTTTTTTGTTGTTTAGAGTGTGTTTTATCTTGGTTCAGATGAGTCTCAACGTGAGACTTAATGAACGTTAGGTCGCGAGCTCTATGTGAGGGTATGAGGAATAAGTTGAAAAGCGTTTCAGTAGCTATTTTCAGTGTCTGTATGGTGGCTGCTAGGTTTTTTTTTCTTCCGGTGTAGGTGGTGTCCCCTTGCTAATTATTGGATAGCTTTATATAAGAGAGTCTTGAGGGTATATGATACGTGTGAATTGAGAGATATTTATGAAAAATTTCCCTGATACATGTGAGAATTCGTTAGAGAATTTTTGTTATACGAATCCTGATTGCGTGGAATAGGTGAAGGGAATTGTGAAATTCTTGTTGTCCTTTCTGCCTTGCTATGCGTTTGATGATTGTGTGGTCCCACTGAATTTTGCCTTGCTGCAAATTGGTTGTTTTTACTACTGTTGTAATAGTTGTTTTTTTTACCACTGTAAATTATTTTCATGGTTGTTGAGTGATTTGCTTTCAACTTAGTATTGCATTGGCCTCGGCTTTAAAACTTGGTTGTTATGGTGAAAAATAACTTTACTGCAGCTGGAACTTGATTGAAGGTTTAACTTCCTATTTGTTATGCTTGTACATTCTTCATCATGATTTGGAATTTTATTGGATGTTTTGGCAATTATTATTTATATGGATTATTAAGGTTTAGGATGCTAGCTTTTTTTAGTCAACACATTTTTATGGTACTTTTTTGCTACATTTCGTATTGATCTTTTGCTTGCATACTAATCTGCCTTTCCTCCTCTTTTTTTCACATGTATGAATTTGTGAGAGCACCATTTGGCTCAAGGATTTGAATCAACTTGACCATGGTATATTGATAAGGCTTGACACTAAAATGAAGCTTTCATTGATGAGAGACTTGGAGTTAAGTGAAGGCACACGAAACATGAAGTTTGGGTTCTTTGACTTGACTTGTGATTCCTTAGGCTTAGAATTAAGTAGACATTGTAAAGCTTAAAAACTTAAGATTTGCATCTTATGGAACTCGTTTGTTTTGCAATTCACCTTTGCGTTTTTTAATGACTTGGGAATTCAATGGAAATTTCCACTCTTTTGTATCTTGTGGTAACTTGGAATACGGTTTGAAACTTTGTACGACTTGTGGAATTCAATTACTTTTCAAATTGTGAATACTTGAAATCAATTGGAATTTGTAACTGGAATTCAATTACTTTTCAAATTGTGAATACTTGAAATCAATTGGAATTTGTAACTTGTAACTTTATATCAATGTACTTGAAATTCCTATCAACTTTGCACTTGTATTCTTTCAACACCTATCATGAATGAAGTCACCACTATCTTTTATTCAATTTGGAGCTTGACAAACTTATAGAGATATGATGATGAAACCAAGACATATCATAAAGTTTCAAGCTAAAGTAATCAAACCCAAATCAAATATAATCACAAAAACCATAATAAACTAAAACCCAAATCTTGACATTAATGATATATAGTCACAAAAACCCATCTAATATATCTTTAAAGCATTGATTCAAAGATGGCCCAAGAATGAGAAAAATTTCTAGAAAGTGTTGCTCAAATCAAATAGAAAACCCTAAAGACCATATTGATGCACCTACACCAACTTGTTAGACATAATGAGTATAAACAAGAGTTACTTCTCAGATGATCATGGCCAAAGGTCAAATGATTCTTTAGAGAGATTTTTTTTGACAAAGATATGACAAATTTGAGGTATGACACCCAACATTTCAACTTATAGCTTATTGCACAAACATTTGCATTGTATTCCATCATAATGGAATACCATAAACAAAATCAAACATGCATACATGCATAAGTCAGGATCTAGGATCAATCGAAGATTCCAGGCGGATCCTCAACTAGTCTAGTGGGCGTTCCCCATGGAGTTGTTATCTTCAACCTTTTGTTGATAAAGTTATTCTCCTAAAAAATTTTGGTGGGAGTTTCCCGCAGAATTGTTCTCTTCAACCTTTTGTTGATGAAGCTCCGATTCTCAGTTATCTAGTATTTCTCCAAGCAAAGTTCTTACCAAGGGTTATTCAATGGGCGTTCCTTTCAATGGGCGTTCCTTATTGGATCATTTTCTTCAACCTTTTGTTGATCTCCCCAAGCAGGTTTACTCAGTATACCAATATTCCTCAACCAGTTTACCTTAATCCTTTTGGTGTCGGAAATTTTTTATCACCCTTTGGGCGGTAGAAAATTATTTTGTTTCAGTTTACCTTCATCCTTTTGGTGTCGAGAATTTTCTATCACCCTTTTGGTGGTAGCAAATTATTTTATTTCAGTTTACCTTCATCCTTTCGGTGTCAGGAATTTTCTATCACCCTTTTGGTGGTAGCGAATTATTTTATTTCAGTTTACCTTCATCCTTTCGGTGTCAGGAATTTTCTATCACCCTTTTGGTGGTAGTGAATTATTTTGTTTCAGTTTACCTTCATTCTTTTGGTGCCGGGAATTTTCTATCACCCTTTTGGTGGTAGCAAATTATATTGTTAATCTTTATTGTCATCCTTTTGGTGATGTCCATTATCCTTTTGGTATTGGAAATTATTTGTCGGTTATGTCGTTACCTCTACCCTTTTGGTGTTGGTAATCTTTAAAGTCGTAGGTGTTTGTTATTACCCTTTTGGTGATAAGTCTGTCATCCTTTTGGTGTTGGGAATTTTCTATCACTCTTTTGGTGGTAGTTAATTATTTTGTTTCAATTTATCTTCATCCTTTTGGTGTCATAAATTTTCTATCACCCTTTTGGTGGTAGTGAATTATATCGTTAATCTTTATTGTCATCCTTTTGGTGATGTCCATTATCCTTTTTGTATTGGAAATTATTTGTCGGTTATGTCGCTACCTCTACCCTTTTGGTGTTGGTAATATTTAAAGTCGTAGGTGTTTGTTATTACCTTTTTGGTGATAAGTCTGTCATCCTTTTGGTGCCGGGAATTTACTGTCACCCTTTTGGTGGTAGCGAATTGTGTCTCTTCCTTTATCCTTTTGGTGTCGAGTTGGGAGTTTTCTACCACCTTTTGGAGGTAGCAAATTATGTCGTTAATCTCCATTGTCATCCTTTTGGTATTGAAATTTTTTTAGCAAATTATGTCGTTAATCTTCATTGTCATCCTTTTGGTGATGTCCATTATCCTTTTGGTATTGGAAAATCGTTATCAGTTATGTCATTATCCTCATCCTTTTGGTGTTGGTGATCTTTAAAGTTGTGTGTTACCACTATTACCCTTTTGGTGATAGGTCTGTCATCCTTTTGGTGTCGGAAATCAAGTTTGGTACTTACTATCACCCTTTTGGTTGTAGCAAGTTGTGTGTCCACTATCACCCTTTCGGTGATAGGTTTGTCATCTTAATTATTGGTACCGACTAAAGCATGAGGGTCGTAGCTTTTAGTGGATGAAGTTATGCATAAACTACGTCTAATGGTATTTCAGAGTGTCACATTCTTACATGACATACGTTGTTGAGGGAGAGCCACCAAGGCCTACTCACTAGGAGATATTAGAAGAGGAGTGGACTAGAGCAGATCATGCCATTGATGTGTTAACTGCATGTCGTCGTATTATAGATCTTGTACGATAAGGTATACACAAAGGAGACTTTCTAGAAGGCTCTTTTGGGGGCCATTGTAGATGTCATTATTCCTAAGGCACATACTACATAGTAGTACAAGAAAAAACTAAGGAATATGAGAGTCTGATATACGCAGTAGTACAATATTTGTATTAGGGATTACGGATAGTATTATCATTGTTACTTTGTTATTTTGACAATATAATGGATTATGGGTTGATCATTTATATATAAAATTTTCATCTTATTAGATAATTGTATGATTTAATTTATAAAAAATATTATAATTGTATAATTATAATACATGGCCTATTACATTTGTGTATTTCGAAGAAAAAAAATCAAAATTTACTATCTATAGGGTGAATACGGAAGTGTATATCCGTATTTCGTTAGGGAGATGGATCTCCGGTCAAAATGAGAGTGTCTTAGTTAGGAATGGATGAAGTGCATATATGATGAATACCAAAATGTATGTCTGAACTAATTTCTAGCAAAAAGAGAGGTGTGACTCACTTACGCATGAATTTAATGTAAATGAGTGTGTCCGAAAATATAATTTTGAATTTATAGAGGTGTTCTCAAATTTTCATAAAATATTTCTCCACCACTTAAGATGAGAGAACTAATGCCACCTCAATCAATCTACTCTTATTGGAAAGACCCCACTAATATTTGATCCATCATTAGCAACATTCTTATTTGGGTTATATGAATGATGGTTGTACCATGGAAATAGATCATCTGCTGCCAATGTCTGCAACCATCTCTCCATTTCTTTTTCTAATGGTCAAGAATCCATATATATTAAGGAAAATGCTTAATAGTTGTTGCTCCCCGGATTTCCATCCTGGTACAAACGCGAATGTGGCGCGGAAAAGAATAGAGTCGCCAGCCAGGCATTTTTATCCCGAAGGAACGGGAATGGTAATGCTGCACAAACCAGAAGAAAGAAGAGGAAGGACACAGGTCCTGCGAACCAAAGAGACTGAGTTCGGGAGTCGGTTACGACCTAGGAAGGTATTAGCACCCAGATCGTCCGCCGTACCCGACGGGATCCACGTTTGCAAAGAAACTGTTTCAAAGGGTGAATAAATGAAAGTTGTTGCAAAAGAAAATAAAATGAACTGGATAAAAGGAACTGAATAAGAAAACAAAGAGAAAAATGTAGGGAAAATAAAGATTGTGCTCGAACGGGCCCTACCCCGCTGCCTACGTACCTCATCAGGACAATGAGGATCAGAGACGCCGTAGTTCCCCTAACTAGGGGTGGAAAAGATTGCTTGTGTCTTAAGGCTTGAACTTCCTATGTCAATGCTCAGGTGTTGCAGGCTCGGACAACGAGTGCGTTACCGTCTTGCAAAATGACAAGCAGGAGCAAGTTCGCGTACGGAGCGAGTGAGATGAGAAAAGAATTCCCGAAGGAAAGACGCTTATTGTTTGTTTGTGTTTTTTTAGAAGCTTTTAGGAGTTTGTCACAAGGAAATGAACTCAAGCTCTTTTCCATGGAATGTGCACTTGTCACTACATTCCAAGATGGAATAATAGAACAAGCACACTCAAGTAAGGAGAAGATCCCCAAAACTTGAACCCAAAGACTAGGGCTTAGGCTCACTAACTTGTTTACTTATTAAGTGTTTTTGTATTTACAATGAAGAAGCGTTTTTTAGCTTTTCTTTTATGAAGAAGATACCTTGATCAGACTTGTGCATCACAAGGTAAACTTGTACTATCCCAAGATGGGAAGACTACAAGCATACCTGATGGAATAAGGCTATGGATCAATGTATCACTTCGGATTTATTAAAGTGTTTTTTAGAGTTATGAGATGAGAAGAGAGAAAGAATCAAAAGGATCACAAAGGCAAAATTCTAAAAGGGGGACTAAAACAATCCTAATTTTTATTTGATTTATTTACATGGGATATCCTATGGTTTGTGGGGTTTTCTACACTTAATGGAAAAAGCAACTAGACTAATAGAATACAACTTACTTCCTAAGGAAGATAAGTTGATTCTAAAGGCAAGGGAAACCTAAAACAATTGGAGAATTAATCAACATAACAAAACCTTTAAAAAAATGAATGACAAAATAAAGCTCAAAGCTAAACAAAAATAAAGGCATGAATTAAAATAGTCCTATTTATTTATTCTAATTCTAATCAAAATGGAACTTAAGTCTAAGTCCTAAACTAAGGTCATACCTAATATTTTTCTTCTAAAAATCAACATCTAAACTAACCTAAGTCCACATTAACTCCTAGGATTAAATCTAATTAAACTAATTTTTTATTGAAACTTAATATCCTAACCTAAACTAAGAGAAATTACATGTAACAAAGCCTAAGACTAGAAATCCTAAAAAAATAGCAAAACCTCTGGAAAAATTATGAAAATTAATCTATGAGGACCAAAGATTGTCTATAACATTGTACTAAAAGGAAATCTGAAAAATCATATTTTTGCTATGCCTAAAAATTGTTTATTTTCAACTAAAGATTATTCATTAATTTCTACAGATTAAGCCTCTAAACCTAAGATAAAAATGATCTAAAAAATCCACAAAAATTATCCTAAGTACTACTATGAGTCTTCTAACTACAGTAAAAAGAATGGGCAAAAAAAGTTACTGGAAGATGAAAAAATAAAATGAACAAAATCAAGTACAGTTAAAAGAAATTCAATAAAAGCTAATTAAAAGAAAAATCAGAATTAAATCGAAAAATAAGCAAAATTCAGAAAATAAAAATGTCACAAATCTCTAAGGGGAATTATCAAACTACTAGATTTTTTTGTAGAATTTTCCTATTATTTTCACTATTTTTTATTGATTTATTTTGAAACTATATTAAACTAAAATTTACATTCTAAAAAGAAATAGAAGGGGGGTTCATTGAGTAATCTTTTCAGTTGCTTTTCTTAATGAGCTTAAGGAAGGAGGTGTTGGTAGCAATGGGCAAGGCCCAATTCGCAGGAAGCTGGGGGGGGAGGTGCAAGTATCAGTAATTTTCATTGGTTTTTTTAATATGAGCCTAGAAATGAGGTGAGAATAGCAATGATAAGAGTAGCCTACCGGATGGTGACAATTGTCACCGCCGGTGTGGCTGAGGAACCTCAACAAAAAACTAATCTTATCTCATAAAAATCTCAAATGGTGAATTAACTTTATAACTGGATTAACTGCGCATTAATATGGATTAATTCTGTTTATTGTTATTGATTCCTCCTAATCTTTATTAATAAAACATTGTCTCTTAACTTTCTAGCAAGTAACCAATGTTCTTATAATAACAAAATACAAACACTCACAGCCATAAAAAAACGTGAAACCCTAAACCTAAAATCTTCTTCTTCCCCTCTCCCTCACACTGCCGCTGATGCCTCTCCTCCTCACACCTTCTCCGATCGAACCGACGCCGCCCTCATCCCTATCCTCTATCATCTTCTTCATCCGAAACTACACCTAACCTCCTTCGAACCTCCACCAGCCTCTCCCGTTCCCACCTCTCTCAAGCTCTACCTCACAAAACCCTCATCACCGCCATTAAACCTTCGTCCAACCTTCTTCTTCCTCTCGGCTTATTCCAGCTCCTTCGACATCGCCATCACCTTGACCCTCTTTGCTTTCTTCTTTCCGAAACCATCATCACCATAGTCTTCGTCTCCACAATTTCCGAAGCCACCACCTCAACTCATTACCTCTTCCGCGAATTCATAACCATCACTACCTCACAATTTTTCTTCTAAACCTAATTTCCCAATCTAATCCTCTCCGATCCGAACAAAAACTAAACTCCGAAAATCACCAAGTCAAAACTCACGTAAATCACGCTTAGACAATCGTCACACCAGAGCAACAAGCAACAAGGTTAAAGGCTCGTACCTTGGGATTTCGTCGATGATGAATACGCAGATAACGTGTATATGGCAAGGCTTCCGATCATTTTGAAGTCCCGTTCAGGTACGACTCGAGTTCAGTTCTTCTTCATCTGTTCTTGTTCGTGTCTTTAGAGTCTGAAATCGCAGTGTGCCTTGATTTCTTTGTAGGTTGTTGTTTTCGTTGATGAAGAAAGATTGAAGAGGATACAAGATGGCACAGCGAAGATCGATGAAGGTTGATGACGATGCGAATTTTTGAAGGATGTGAAGTGTTCTTGTAGCGGGAAGATTGAATTTGCGGATGGTGATGATGATTGATGCTGATTGTAGATGAAGATGGGGTTGCGGTTTGAGTTCGAGAAGAAGAGTGGTGAAGATTTGTGATGAGAAGAGGTTGAAGAAGAGTGAAGTGAAGAGAAGATTGAAGAAAATGGTGGAAGAAAAACTTTGAGAGAAGAGGTTTTGAAAGAAAAAATGGTTGAACCCTGTGATAAAGGATCTGATCCTGATTTATAGAGCTGGATTCAGTTTCTGATCTAGAAACTTCTCAGGTACAAGTCAGTTATCATTTTGTTATGGTTGTTAGAGTTCATAACCGACTTGTAACTGTATTTGGGTTAACTGTAACTGTAACCGAATTTCATTCTTTTTGCTTTCTCGAATATTACATCCTTCTTCTAACTTCTGTAAAGCTATTTGAATAGCCTTAATAGAACCTTCAACTTTTCCTTGAGTAAGGTTCTTATGAAATACAGTTTCTGTGGAACTTGAACTTGCATTGAAGACTTGATGTTGTTCCTTTTTAAAATTTTCCATGTTGAATGTAGATGTGGCTTCTTCCATTAAAGACAAAATTCGGCTTTCCATATTTGCTTTTCTAACTTCAAGTGAAGTTTTGACTTTTTTAACCGAAGGCTTATTCAAGCTTGTTTCTTCAATTCTACCAACAGATATTTGCTGTTGTGATGTAGCTTCATGCAACCTTGGACTACAAGTCAATTTTTCAAAGGCACTTTGCTATCAAAATTCGGTAAGCACCTATTTGACGCAGACATTGTTTCAACCTTTAAATATTTTTTGGGCTGCTCAATTGACAAATGTGTATCTGGCTTAGAGCATATTTTCTCCATAACGTTGGAAGAATTTCCACCTTGAAGGACAGATCTTTCCGTTAAAGTTAGTTTTGGTGCCAATGGCTTATTGAGAAGAAGTTCTTCAAAAGTTTTCTTTGATGTTATAGCAACCTTCTCTTTGTTTAATAATTTGAAACTGATTTTCTTCCTTTTGATATCCTTATCAGGAAAGATCAGATGGTTTCTAGCTGGAGTTCCAAGTTCCAGAACTATCTCATGATCCAAGCAATACATCAAAATTTGTTTGTCAAGGAGATTGTCCCAAGCCCTTTGCTCAATGCCTATATAATAATCAAATACGAAGGAAATTTCCTGTGGTAAGCCTTTGGGAAGCGTCTACACATTGCAAATTGCAAATCATGAACATTCCTATTTTCACCTTTTCTACATAGAGAACAGATATGAAGAGGACAGACAAATGTTTTTTTTCGATGGCAATTTTTTGTCTCATTTCCTCTCTATATTACATTTTCTTTCATGGAACCAATGTTCTTATAATATAATTCCTTGAAATGCACTTTTAATAATTTGAATGAAAACATTTAAATAAAAACGGCCTATGGAATATCTGAAACTTGAAATCTTTGAAAGAACCCTTTGATTTTGATGAAGCTTGGATAATGTAGTAACTCCATAAAACGGATGAACTTGCATAAACTTGGATAACACTTGGACATTTAGATATGGCTTGAAATTTGGATTTAGGGGAAACAAAAAGGATTTGGTTTAATGGACATTATGGAGTTGAACAATGAGATGAGATTGGGATATAATTTGTAAATGAGTGAGAAAAGATTAAAAGGGTGGTCATGCTTTAATAATTGATAAGCTAACATGACTTTTGGGAATTGAGTTTAAATGTGGTAAAACCGAACTTAAGTGTGGTTTACGTATACTTCCCAAAGTGAGCATATGGACTTGGACTAAGATTTTAAAAATAGCGTATTTAATCCACATCATATTAACCTCCGAAGTACTCTTGTACTCCATCAATCCTTAACCTCAATCTGAAATTTCTTTATCTTGTAAGCCATGTATGATTGATAGGACCACAATATCCGGATTACCACATGAGCCCACCTAGATCTCTTATATCATGAATACTTCTTACACAACCCCACATTGATCTTCAATACCCTACATCTCAAATGATGATGAAATCTCTGGAATAATAGGATTCACTGAGGACAAGCTCCACACTAAGCTCTCTTGAGTGTCACATGCTTAGGGAAATAAACCCTGGCCCTATGATGAGAAGAATGGCTTGAGATGTAGAATATCACCAAAGTCCTTGTTCCAAAAACTTATGCTAATCCATGATGAAACCCTAAGCGCTTGGCACCCTTAGTGAATCTTGGAGAAAACAAACACGATACTCGGATATGATGTTGGGGCTCGAGCTTTCATCCTATTCTGAATGTAATGGCAAGATAAATCACCTTTGGGATCTGAGAAATCTAGTCACAAGAAAATGTTTTAATCCCATGCCTCAGAAAACAATGAAATGCATGATCATGATGTTACGATCTAATGAGAAATGCAAATGAATGCGAAACGATAAGCCAGTAAAGGGAATAAATAATGAGGGCAAATTTTGAGGTATTACAGCTGCCCTTATTCAATCATCTGTTAATCTGAAAAGGACGGTAGCACGAGCTATCGACCATTCAAGATAAACTGTGATTGAATACCAAGAAGACCAGAAATTCGCACTCTGACGGAGAATGCAACACCGGGAAATAAACCCAACCGAATTACACTTTAGTGACTGAAGGAGAGAAAAAGCAGACGAGCTTCTTCCAAGTTAAAACTGATATCTGGAATAAGAGTGCTAAGACAGACGAGTCTTCAAACAATCCCGTGACGCCAGGTGCCGGACAAACGAGTCCTCAAACATTGCAAGAACTTGTAACTTAGACAAACGAGTCTTCAAACAATCCCGTGACGCCAGGTGCCGGAAAAACGAATCCTCAAACATTGCAAGAACTTGTAACTAAGACAAACGAGTCTCCTTCGGATTTACCTGTTACGCCAGGACCGGAAATGCATTTAAGTCTGTGGGATAGACATGCAAACAAGGTAGACGAACCTTCTTCATATATTATCCGCAGATATATGGTACAAGACAGACGAGTCTTCTGATCAAACCTGTTACGCCAGGTGCAGCAACAACAATAATTGGTGCCTGAGACAGACGAGCCTCCTTCGGATTTACCTGTTACGCCAGGACCAGTAACCATTTCGACATTTAATTCCCACTGTCAGGATTCGAAACCTCTTTAATACAGATGAGTATTGGATGATCATCAAGATAACACATACGAGTGCCATAAGTCAATGATACAGACGAGTATCAGACGATGATCTGAGAAACACAGACGAGCGTTTCAGGAAATGATACATACGAGTATCAGCAACTAGTATAGACGAATACCAGAGATTCAAACACAGACGAGCATTTGAATTAGTCACAGAAATATCAGTGTAAACAGCAAATCCTCACATATAGATGTAAGCTAGCACAGACGAGTGCTGGGGATGATACAGACGAGTAACCAAGCAAAGCAGACGAGCTTCAGAACACGAACGGCTTCTGGGGAATAAAAGCAGACAAGCTTCAAACAAACACAGACGAGTGCTGGACAGTTGCAGACGAGCAACAACAGAGAGTACATATCAAGGCACAGACGAGTGCAGCAAAGGATCCAATACCAAACACAGACGAGTGTTGGGAGGTTGCAGACGAGCAACAACAAATATCATATCAGAACACAGACGAGTGTTGAGGAATTGCGGACGAGCAACAACAACCAAACACAGACGAGTGTTAGAAAATTGTAGACGAACAATATCAAGGTAATCATAAGCCAATGTTGGGGGAAAGCAGACGAGCAAATACCACAGAGCCAACACAGACGGGTGTTGAAAGATGCAGGCGAGCAACAATAAAGCAGTACTACCAACGCTGGGGAGAACTCCGTTTAGGGATAACACAAACGAGTGTTGACAAACGCAGACGAGCGGTAAACAAATGCCTGATTGGCAGCAAGAGATACAACTCTGTAGGGGAAGACAAGTCAAGAGGTCTGGACACTCAACTCTGACTGAGGTGATGAATACCTGGCTGTATCATCAAATACCCAAAAGTATGACAACTTTGCTGGGAAATATTTCACGGACGGAGGTGAAAAATCAAATATGAACTCTGTGGGGATAGGATCATCTTCAGGTTTGGCTGGGTAAGCTGCTTGGACAATACTCTGGCTGGGGAGAGCATCTGATGATTCAAGAATTTGAGGGGATATCAGGCTTTCAGTCCCACCTGTTGGGGAGGACTCTTGCTGAGGATAAAATACTGCTAATTCCCATTCTGATGATGTCAGGCTTTCAGATACCTGTTGGGCATACTCCACTGGGGAAGAACGGACTGCCAACTTCACTGGGGAAGAAGAAAAATGCTTGGGCTACCGCCAAGGCTTAGCTGGATAAAATCTATGCTTGGGGAGGCCAGGCTTCCGGTACCTGCTGGAGGAAGAAATTTCTGTTTGGGGATGCCAGGCTTCCGGTACCTGCTGGAGGAAGAAATTTATGTTTGGGGAGATACTCTATTGGGGAAGAGTAAATTGCTTGAGAATGTGACACCATCCTTCAACCTGCAACAAAGGAAAACACAAGTGTGCCCCGGGGATTTGCGTGGCATGATCTGTTCATCCATCGTCACCCGGCACTCAAAGAGGGTTATAGTTTCCCTGCATGTCAGTTTTCTTTTCAAAATTATCACATGTTTAGATGCAATGTTATTTTTGCTGAAAATTCAAGACATTTTGCAAACAAAAAATAAACACACACAGCTTTTTGACAGAATATTATTTTTATTGAATGGCCTCTGAATAGGCAAAGATTTACATCAGGAAGCAACCACCTGGAAAGAGGTAGCCACTATAAAATTGAGAAAAAGAAACTATCCTAATGGCAATGTACACGGCATTCCAAGGAGTTCCATTTCTGCTATGACCTGCACGTCTTCGAGACTTTCCATTCTGCTTCGGCTTTTTGAGAGGATGGGGAGACTGTTTCTTACCCTTCTGATATTGCCAAGTTGTACGAAACGATGATGTGGTTCAGATAACTCGGATCGCAGTTGTTCGCTTATTCCCTTGTTTTGCGTGGATCGCCCCTTCGGGTTTTCAATCCACCGGGATACCCTTTTTTGCCTGAGCTGTCCAATGTGGCTTTTCAACTCAGCGGGTGTACATTTTTTTTTATTTCCCTAATTTTTGCCCGAGCTTTTTATTCTGTTTTTAGCTCGCCGGGATGCCCTTTTCTTGCCTGGACTATAATTCTGTTTTTGTGTCCAGCGGGTCTCTTTATGCGAAGTATTTTTTAACTGCGTCCGAGTTAACAGGGGACTGGAAGTCATCTCCATCCATAGTGGTGAGCATCAGTGCTCCTCCTGAAAAGACTTTCTTCACTATGAATGGTCCTTCGTAGTTTGGGGTCCACTTGCCCCTGTGATCTGAACCTGGAGGGACGATCCTCTTCAACACAAGCTCTCCCACTTGGTATTCCCGAGTACGGACTCGTTGGTCGAATGCACGCTTCATTCTCCTCTGACAATGACAGATAGCCGCTAATCTCTTTTCCTCAATTAGACATAGCTGATTGTAACGAGCACGCACCCATTCAGCCTCATCCAGCTTGACATCCATCATCACGCGCAGTGAAGGAATCTCTACTTCAACAGGCAGGACTGCTTCCATGCCATACACCAGAGAGAAGGGAGTTGCCCCTGTCAACATCCTGACCGACGTTCGGTACCCATGCAAAGCAAACGGCAACATCTCATGCCAATCTTTGTAGGTGACAACCATTTTCTGCACAATCTTCTTGATATTCTTGTTAGCTGCCTCTACTGCACCACTCATCTTTGGTCGATAAGGAGAAGAATTGTGATGTTGTATCTTGAAGTCCCGACACAAGTCTGCCATCATCTTGTTGTTGAGATTAGAACCATTGTCAGTAATGATCCTTTCGGGAACTCCGTATCTGCATATGATATCTCTTTTCAGAAATCTTGCCACCACTTGACGAGTGACGTTGGCATAAGATGCTGCTTCTACCCATTTGGTAAAGTAATCAATCGCGACCAGGATGAATTGATGACCATTTGAAGCAGTTGGCTCAATCTTCCCGATCATGTCAATGCCCCACATAGAAAAGGGCCAAGGAGATGACATGACGTTGAGCGGGCTTGGAGGAACATGCACTTTGTTTGCATATATTTGACACTTGTGGCACTTACGAGTAAATGAACAACAATCTGTATCCATTGTCATCCAGTAATACCCTGATCTCAGCAATTTCTTTGCCATAGCATGCCCTCCTGCATGGGTGCCGAAAGATCCTTCGTGGACTTCCTGCATCAACAGGCTTGCTTCGTGTCTATCCACGCATTTGAGCAAGACCATGTCGAAGTTTCTCTTGTACAAAACCTCGTCTGTATTCAAGAAGAAACTAGCAGCAAGTCGCCTTAAGGTCTTTTTGTCGTTGGAAGATGCCCCAGTTGGGTATTCTTGCTTTTCCAAGAATAACTTGATATCAAAATACCAAGGTTTCTCGTCGGGCACAACGTCTACAGAGAAGACATAAGTTGGAGCGTCAAGCCTGGATATGTCAATTCTGGGCACATAATTCCAGCACCAGACTTTAATTGACGAAGAGAGAGTGGCCAATGCGTCGGCAAACTGATTTTCGTCACGTGGTATGTATTTGAGCTCAACTGTCGTGAAGAACGTCAACAGTTTTCTAGCATAATCCCTGTATGGAATTAGATGCTCTTGATGCGTATACCACTTTCCGGTAACCTGATTAATGACGAGGGCTGAATCTCCGAATATATCGAGGTTCTTAATCCGAAGATCAATTGCCTCCTCTATTCCCATTATACATGCCTCGTATTCCGCTTCATTGTTGGTGCAACCAAAAGTGATTCTGGCAGCGAAGGGTAAGTGAACACCTTCAGGAGTAACGAGTATGGCACCAACTCCAGGACCATTGATATTGACTGCCCCATCAAACATCAACTTCCATTTGGATTCAGGGTCTGGCCCCTCCTCCGGAAGTGGTTCCTCATAATCGTTTGTTTTGAGATACATGATATCCTCATCAGGGAAATCAAACTTCATTGGCTGATAATCATCCTCAAGGGGTTGCTGTGCAAGGTAATCCGATAATACACTTCCCTTGATGGCCTTCTGAGAAGTATACTGGATGTCGTATTCAGTTAAAATCATCTGCCACCTAGCAACCCTTCCGGTCAACGCTGGTTTCTCAAAGATGTACTTGACAGGATCCATCTTGGAAATGAGCAGTGTGGTATGAGTCAACATGTACTGCCTCAGTCGGCGAGCAGCCCACACTAAAGCGCAGCAAGTTTTCTCGAGCAGTGAGTATCGGGATTCATAGTCGGTAAACTTTTTGCTAAGGTAATAAATGGCATACTCTTTTCGACCAGACTCGTCATGTTGGCCGAGCACACACCCCATTGACCCTTCTAGCACGGTCAAGTACATGATTAACGGTCTTCCTTCCACTGGAGGCATTAGAATCGGAGGCTCCTGCAAATATTCTTTTATTTTGTCGAAAGCTCTTTGGCAGTCATCGTTCCACCTGACCGTTTGCTCTTTTCTTAGCAATTTGAATATTGGTTCGCACGTAGCCGTTAGATGAGATATGAACTGAGAAATGTAGTTCAACCTCCCTAAAAACCCGCGCACTTCTTTTTCTGTCCTCGGTGCAGGCATATCTTGAATAGCTTTTACTTTAGCAGGATCTACCTCAATTCCTCTTTGACTTACAATGAAACCCAACAGTTTCCCGGAACGCACTCCGAAAGTGCACTTGTTCGGATTCAACCTCAGCTTGTACTTGATCAGTCTATCAAAAAGCTTCTTTAGGTTGACCAGATGCTCTTCTTCGTCTATGGACTTTGCAATCATATCGTCCACATAACATTCAATTTCCTTGTGGATCATGTCATGGAACAATGTGACCATTGCCCGTCGATAAGTTGCCCCGACGTTCTTCAAACCAAAGGGCATGACCTTATAGCAGAATGTCCCCCACGGGGTAATGAACGTTGTCTTCTCCATGTCTTCCGGAGCCATCTTTATCTGGTTAAACCGGAGAAGCCATCCATGAAGAAGAACACCGAGAATTGAGCAGTATTGTCCACCAACACATCAATGTGTGGCAACGGAAAATCATCTTTTGGGCTTGCTCTGTTCAAATCCCGATAGTCAACGCACATCCGGACCTTGCCGTCCTTCTTAGGTACAGGAACAATGTTAGCTACCCAAGGTGGGAAACTAGTCATAGTAAGGAACCCGGCATCCCACTGTTTCTGAACCTCCTATTTAATCTTCATCGCCATATCCGGGCGAGTTCTTCTCAATTTCTGCTTCACAAGAGGACAGTCCTCTCTTTGAGGTAGCTTATGCATCACAATGTCGGTGTCTAAACCTGGCATATCTTGATATGACCAAGCAAAGATATCCACATAATCTCTCAGCATACTGATCAGCTCTTTCTTGACGTCGGCCTGCAAACTGGCCCCTATCTTGATTTCCTTCTTTGCATCTTCACTGCCAATGTTGATGGTCTCAATCTCCTCTTGATGAGGCTGAATAACTCGTTCCTCTTGTTTCAACAATCTGACCAACTCTTCAGGGAGGTCACAGTCTTCCTCAACCCCTTCATCAGCTTGGTAGACTGGATTGTTAAAGTCATGCATAGTCATAGCAGGAACATTATCCGTGGAATCCGAATGATCAACACTGCACAGATGATGTGCTTATTCAGAATCTGCTTATTTTGAAAAAGAGACGCTAACACAAAACAAAAAGGAAAAAAACACATTGCCATTCTTTTATATTTTTTTGAAAAAGTTTAAAAACAAAGACAGGGAACACAATTTGTCTGAAAATGTCCTTTTATTTCATAGCAAAATAACGATGCAATACAAAACATGGTGGCCCGATACAATGGATCCAAACATCTTGGGCAGAATGTTGGATTTGACAATGCAGTATTCTAATAAAAGGAAACAAAACAATTACTCTGAGAGCCAGGTGACTTGAACAATGTCTTCAGCGGACCAATTTCCTAGCTCCTCGTCGGGCACACACGGGTGGATCCAATTGTCCCAGTCTCCGTCACTATCCCCATCTTGGCTTGCTGTACAGATATGATCGCGGTTGAGCAACCCAACACTTGTGAACGTGATAGCCTTACTACTTGAAGTAGAACTACCAGGCTGATACCCTAAGCCGAATTTATCACCTTTCTTTTCCAGCTCCAACAGCTTGCCCCAGCCCTGGGCACTGCCTGATTGAACAACCTCCTTTGCTTCCCGGTAGGAATGAATGGATGTACCCTCCTTTTCATTGCTCTTCTCCACAGGAGTCAGGATGCTGACGTCTGCTTCGAAAGCTTGGCATAAAGTCTCATGGATTTCTCCATCCATTTCTACGTATTTAAATGTCGACAAATGGCTGACGAATATATCTTCTTCCCCACAAACTGTGATGACCTGGCCGTCCACCACGTATTTAAGCTTCTGATGCAGGGTTGAAGTGACGGCTCTGTTGCACCCCAAAATTTGCCCTCACAATACAAGACTTTGTGTTCTAAGAAGGTTCACAAGGTTCACAAGTTTCCCAACACTTTCAAGGCCTTCCCTGAGGTTCATGAAGTCTACAAGCTACTTTATGAAGGTTCACAAGGTTCACAAGTTTCTCAACATTTACAGGACCTTTCATGAGGTTCATGAAGTCTAACAAGTTACTTCTTGAAGGTTCACAAGGTTCACAAGATTCACAATGTTTACATAACCTTTCATGAGGTTCATGAAGTCTACAAGCTACTTTATGAAGGTTCACAAGGTTCACAAGTCCCACAATGCTTTCAAAAACCTTTCATGAGGTTCATGAAGTCTACAAGTCATTTCATGAAGGTTCACAAGGTTCACAAGGCTCACAAGTTTCTCAATGTTTATATAACCTTTCATGAGGTTCATGAAGTCTACAAGTTACTTCTTGAAGGTTCACAAGGTTTACAAGATTCACAATGATTACAAAGCTTTCCTGAGGTTCATGAGGTCTACAAAGTCACTTTATGAGGTTCACACGGTTCACAAGCTTCACAATACCTCCCATGAGGTTCACAAGACATTTTATGATGGTTCACAAGGTTCACAAGGTTCACAATTGGTCAGAAGAGTTGACAATTCCCTCAGACAATGCACCTCCTAAGCAGTGCATCCAAAACTAGGGTTTTGACTTTAATCAGGCTAAATGGACTTCCCAGACTTCAAGTGAGCTTCATAACATCCTATATGTGTGTAAGAACCCCCATGACAAGTTTCAAGACTTTTCTCAAAAGTTTGCTCAGTCAGATGATCAGATAAGTCAAAATCAGTCAAAGCAGTTAAAAAGTCAAACTGAGGTCAACTGTGGTCAAACCAAAGTCAAACTTCATGATTTTTTGCCAACATCAAGTATATGAAGTAAAATTCATCATTTGATCAAGGGTTGATCATGATTCATCAAGGAGATTCCAGATCATCAAGAATCAGGAGTTTCTAAATTAGGGTTTCCTCAGTAGAAGTCAACTGAACTTTGACCAGCCATAACTTTCACATGCTTCATCACCAAGTCTCCACTCAAATCTCATTTTGAAGGAAATTGAATTCTCTACAACTTTGTGTCTCACAAGCCAAGCCCAAAAATGCTTCATTTGGAAGGTATGAGCTAAGACATTATAGGTCATTTCAAAAGTCAACAAAAAGTCAACAACTTCAAAAGGGCATAACTTGAGATTGGTAAATGATATGGACATGAAACCAATGGGGTTGTTTAAAGGACTCTTCAAGCTTTCCAAAATGTCCAAGAACACCCTTATACCATTAAAATTGAGGGAGATGTGCCCTTGCAAAGTTGGGAGATTTGGTTTCTAGAACATCTTCAATGCTGATTGGAATTGAAAAGGAATGAGATCATGAGATTTGTCCAAAGATAGAAAGCCTTTATGCAAGAATATTGAACTTTTAAGACATGATCAATATGAATCTTTTTGAATCAAAATTTCCACATGATCAATCAATATTTTGACCTAGATTCAATCTCCTATAAGTACTAAACATAATGCAATCCTCAAGACACGAATTCTCTGTCTCTAAGTGTAAGTTCCATTGTTCAAAAAACCATCCAAAAACTCACATTCGGTTTTGGATTTCCAGGACTTTAGAAGGTAAAACAAAGACATGGCAAGCTTCATTGGACATCACTGATCATAAACCAGTACTCATATGCATCCCATACATGCCATAATGCTCTACCCGAATCCAATTTACTCTTGAAAATATTTTTTTCGATTCTATTAATTTGTTGCATATCAATGAATTTTGGTTATATAATATTGTTTGTGATGTTATGTAGAATGATTCTGGACAATTGGATTGAAGAATGAGTGCTTAAACCGCAAACGGCCATAACTAGGGTTTACCAACCTCAATTAGGGCTTTGTGATTTAACATATATAAATGAATTTCAGGAACGTGGTGATGTTGTACGGACCTCCAGGAATTCATTGCTCTCATTAATTTTAAGAAATTTTGCTGTTTGCTTGGTGATTGTGAATACACAGGTTTATGCACGCAGGAAAAATGGAAGGAAATTTCTCAGGAAATTTCGTAGGAAAACCTGCGAAATCTCAAGGAAGAAGAAGACTGCTTCCCGCGCGTTTTGAATTCAAATAATTTGTATTATATTTTATCAATTAGTTGTTGTTTTAAATCACAACAGCTATGTTGTCCCAGTGGTTGGAAGCGTGCGTGTACAAGGGTTTGGTCTGGGGTTCGATTCCCCGTTGGCTGCATTTTGTTCTTTTATTTTGCTTATTTTACAGGCTTGACATATAATCAACTTTGGTCATCATACTACTAGAAGGGCTCTCCCAGCCGGGCGGATAGGCGTGCGTGTGAATGATCAAAGGTCCTGGGTTCAACACCACCCCAGGCCTTTTTGCTTCTTGATTTTTCTTGATTTTTCCAGGCAATGCACAAAAACAACTCCTCTTCCTTTCCTCTCACCTGCGCATGGGGTGGTCTGGTGGTGTGCCTTGCTGCTGGTAAACAAAGCCTCCTGGGTTCAAATCCCAGCCAAGTTTGTTTTGACATTTTTTTTATTTTTTGCTTTGTTTAATTATATTTAATTGATTTAAGTTTTATTAATAAAATAACTTTATAAAATGTTATTTAATGTTTATAATATTCAAAACTCATATTTTTCTTAATTCAAAAATTATTTTCTTTTACTTTGTAAATAAATTATAATATATATATATTAGTTAAAATAAATTTTGTATATTATAATTTAAACCCTTAAAAATTTTTCTAAACAAATCCTAATTTTATTTTCTAAATAATTTTTTATTTTCTAATTCTTAATATAATTATTCTGTATATATTTATTTAATATAACTTTTGTAAATATAATACGTAATATAAAATTTTGCAAATATAATATTTAATATAAAATCTTGTAAATATAATTAATTATAACCTATTTTTATATAATATGTAAATATATTTTATATGCTATGTTTATAACCTAAATTATATTTTTAATATATATGTTTAAAAATAATTAAATTTATGCCAATATTATAATTACAATTTTTATGTTTAGAATTAATAAGTTGCATATAAATTTTAAATTTTATAATTAAATTGTTTATATTTTTTTTATAATGTCTAATTTGCAATTTTATTTTGTTTATCATTATTACTAATCATATTATTATTAATTTATTTATTTTTGCTTATTATTATTTCACTAACCCTATTTAATTTTTTATTATTATTACTAACCCCTATTTTATTTATTTATTGCTTATTTATTATTTTTGCTTATTATTTATATTTTGCTTCTATATTTATTTTTGCTATTTATTTTTAATTTGCTTATTATAATTATGTAATTGCTCCTTGGTGTAAATTTTGTAAATATGTAATTTATTTAATTTTTGTGCTATGGTTAGTAATTTAGGGAGTGTAAACATGTATTCTCTTAAAATCAAATTTAGATCATTTTAATCAAAGATAAATTAATATTAAACACTCACACACGTAAGTCGATTTTTTAATCGCCATCTCACTTTCTAAGGTTGCCTCTCAATGTTGCCTAATCGTAAGGTCAAGTGGTGTGTATAAAGCAAGTCCCTTAAAAGAAAAATCATCGAGTCCCTAATGGTTGCCTTTAAAGATCAAGTCCCTTTTCGAATAATGATGATAGTCCTTCCTAAATGCTTAATACACCTCACAATTGCCTTCATAAAACAGATGTCCCTCATATGTCCCTTACATCCAAGGTAATGACTACCTATTCCTCAATAATAGGGATAGTCTTACCATTTAAAGGATAAAGAACAGAAAAGACTTAAACTTTAGGGTAGGTACCTCCTAGTTGCTTGCTCACTTCATTCCAAATTTTCAAACACTTAACAAATTTCAAACAAATTTTCAAAAACAAGTTTTTACGCATTCGTACATGGATCATTATTAACTCATATGAAAATTTTCTATTCACACACTTCACATTTTCAAAAACAATTCAAAAGTGAGCTAAGTAACTAAGAGCCCATGGATAACCATGGATGTAAAGGGTGCTAACACCTTCCCTTTACATAACCTACCCCCCGGACCCAAAAATATCTCTTAAGGTCTTTCCTGTTCTTTTATACCCTTTCCTTTTGGATAAAATAAAAGTCAGTGGCGACTCTTGCTATCCGCAACATAACTAAAGTCAGTTCTCCCACCGTGTTACAGAACTGGCGACTCTGGTGGGGATTTAATAAAAGAGGGGTACCCTTAGGAATTAGATCACTTAAAATTGTTTGCCTTGTTTTCTTTACTTTACTTGTTGGGCTCTTATGTGTGAAAGGTCCTAACCCGGATCTAGTGTACCTTAGGTAAATGGCAATAGACCAAGGAAACTGTACGACGTATATCGATACGGTTGATCTGGTGGCCATAGTTAGTGCGACTTCTTGGTTGGTGCTTATGTTCCTTAAGTCAAGTTGTGGATAATATGAGGCTGCCATATGTTGTCAATGCACTAACTAACTTTTAGAACCCTAGTTAACCCATCTTGGCCTTTAGAAAAGTAGTGAGGTAACCGGCTTTGGTGCAGACTGAAGTTGGTTGACACTCGATACTACGCTCATTGAGATCTTAAACTTGGAGGGTTTTGGTTGGAAAGTAAGTTGCCTTCTGAACAACCACCCTTGTGAAGGATCAATGATATTGAGATCCCTTAGAACCTGGTTACTTTTGTAGGACAGGATGAACCCACTAACTTCAGGGGAGGGTACTTACCTTAAACCTCATGCAAGCCTTTAAACCTAGGGCTATGGTGTGACTTGTTTGTGTGTGCCACATGTTTGTGATTGAACATAACATCATGACATCATCATGCATCATAAGCATAGCATTTTCACTAACCATTTCAAGGACCAAGGGATTTATCTTTGTTCTTTGTTGTAGGTTATGGCTTCTGCTCGTAGAAACACCATCAGGATCAACTTTGTGGGCATACCTGCTAAGCTTAAAGAGTTGGTTTCTCAAGTGTCTGATCATTCCCAGTTCATCAAGAGACATGGTCACCTATTGGATCTAGTCACTTCAGGGTTCAATGAAGACATGATGAGTGTCCTGTTTCAGTTCTTTGACCCTAAGCACCATTGCTTCACATTCCCTGATTATCAGCTGGTTCCAACCATGGAAGAATTCTCCAAACTTCTGGCTATACCTGTTCTTGATCAGAAACCATTCTCAGGCTTGGAAAAAGAGCCTAAACCAGAGGTTATTGCTGCAGCTCTGTCGCTCCCGGGATTTTCATCCTAGTACAAACGCGAAAGTGGCGCGGAAAGGTTAGAGTCGCCAGCCAGACATTTTTATCCCGAATGAATGGGAAAGGTAATGTTGCACAAACCTGAGGAAGAAGGAAAGGACAAGGTCCTACGAACCAAAGATCTGAGTTCGGGAGTCGGTTACGACCTGGGAAGGTATTAGCACCCCAGATCGTCCGCCGTACCCGACGGGATCCACGCTTGCTTGTTTTGTTTTAAAGGGTGAGAAATAAAGTGCTGCTGAACAAATCCGCTAACTGGGATGGAAAATGAAATGAGAAGGGAACTGAAATAAGAAAATGGAAAGAAAAGGGGAAATGTAGGGAAAATAAAGAATGTGCTCGAACGGGCCCTACCCCGCTGCCTACGTACCTCATCGGGATAATGAGGATCAGAGTCGACGTAGTTCGCCTAACCTAGGCGGGAACTGTTTGTTTGTGTTTTTTACAGCTGGAACTGCGTATGTTTATGCTCAGGTGTTGCAGGCTCGTCTGGTACGAGTGCGTTTACCGTCTTGCAAATGAGACAAGTCGCCGCGAGTTCGTGGTGTGAGTGAATGAGATGAGAAGAGAAGTTCCCGCAGGATAGTCGCTTATTGTTTGTTTTTGGCTTTTATGAGTTTTGTATGAATTTGGCACAAGGAAGTGAATTCAAACTCTTTTCCATGGAATGTACACTTGACTCTACATTCCAAGATGGAATAATAGAACAAGCATACCCAGCAAGGAGAATTTATCCAAGACTGGTTTCCTAGGATTAGGGTTTAAGTTCACTAGCTTGTTGAACTTTATTAAGTGTTTTTGTTGCTTTTGTGAAGAAGTATTTTTTATGCTTTCTTTGTGAACAATTCCTTGATGAGACTTGTGCATCATGATAAACAAGCTTACACCACTCCAAGATGGAATGAATGCAAGTGCTTCATGGAATAAGGCTATACACAAGGAATCCTTCCATTTATTTATTAAGTGTTTTTGGATTTTGTTTGAAGATAAGAAGAGAATGACTCAAATTGAAAAAAGGAAAAATCTAAGGGACTAAGACTCAATCCTAATTGTTTATTTATTTACAAAGTGATCCTAATGGTTAGTGAGGTTTTCTACTCCTAATGGAAATAAAACTATTAGAATTCAACTTACTTCTTAATGAAGTTAAGTTGATTCTAAGAACAAATGGGGAATCCTATTAAAGTTGTAACAATTAAAATAAGGCAAAACAATGGAATCAAATATGAGAAATAATATTCTAAAAATGCCTTAAAAGCATGAATAAAAAATATAAGTAGTCTATTTATTTATCCTACTTCTAAGTGAAATAAAACTTCAAGCCTAAGTATTAAACTAATCTAAGCCTAATATTCATTCTAAAAAATCAAGTTCTAACTATCCTAAGTTTAATATTAAATTCTAGGACTAAACTTAAACTAAGCTATTTTATTTTTATTTGGACATTATTTTTCTAGTGGCCTAAACTAATGGGAACTATGTATAACTAGGCCTAAAACTAATATTCTAAAAAATACTAAAATTCCTAGAAAAAATTATGAAAATTAAATTATGGGGTCCTAACATTGTCTCTAATCTTATACTAAGAGGGATTCTAAAAAATGTTATTTTCCTATACCTAACAATTAATTATTTCCAGCTAAGAATTAATTATTATTTCCCAAGGATTTTATCACCAAAACCTAAGATAAAAATTCCTAAAAATCCACTAAAAAAAATCCTAAGAACTATCATGAGTCTTTTAATTACAGAAAAAAGAATGACTCAAAAAAGTGGCTGGAAGCTATTTAAATAAAATAAACAAAATTCAGCACAATTAAGAAGAAATTCAATAAAGCTAAATAAAAGAAAAATTCATAATTAATTCAAAAATAAACAAATTCCGGAAAATAAAAATGTCAAACATTTCTAAAATCAATTATTAATCTACTTGATTTTTTGGGGAATTTTCTAATGCTTTTTCCTATTTTTTAATGAATTATTTCTAACCTATACTAAAAAATCTAACAAGAAAAATGGTGCATTAAAAGTGGTGTAACGAGACTACTTACTTGAATGACGTGCCGATTTTTCACATAAAAGAAAATCCGAAAAAACCTTAAGCAAGGTCTTGTAGTCTCCTATGAGCAAAATAAATGCTCATCATCCATAATCTCTTTTGTGAAATTCTCCATAATCGAAATCGATTCGAATCAATTAAAATCTCACGAACTATTTAATTCAATATTAGTCTTAAGCCATAATTAAAATAAAAATAACAAAAATTCTAATTGAAAATTACAAGAGAAATAAAAATGGATTAGATATTAATCTACAAGAAAATTAATTAACCAATTATTTTCTTACAACCAAAATCAATTAAAATTAAAAAACACATGAAGAACACAAGGGTGCCAAAAGTCAGAAAATAGAGCTGACATAAGTAGTTTAATGGGAACTTAGGCCCAAATACCCAAGGAACCCGCAGGAGGGGTGCGAAAGGAGGACGGGTTGTGTGAATAGAGACTTTCATGGAGCCTTGGCCCAACAACACACCTGACCCGCAGAAGGGGTTTGATAGTGATTTCAGAGATGTGGATAGTGGTTTTATGGAGTTCTAAGGCCCAATCCAACATCCCAAAGAGATACAAGTGAAACCCTAATTTTCTCAGTGAAACAGAAACAACAGTTGTCTTCTTCTTCATCAGCCGTGACCCATTCTTCTTTACCTCGTCTTTATCGCCGACGAACGACAACAACCATGGACACTCTTCTTCATGAAAACCTTGCCATCCCAGAATGCTCGTCCTCGCCGTTGCCGTACGACTCAACTCGTCGTCTTCTTCACAACAACATTTGCGGCGAACCTCATCTTGACGGTGCCGGTTATCTCGCGTTCGCCGACGTCTTCTTCTCAACAGAGCCTTCGCCGACAGGAAAGAACACGACATGGCTCTATTAACTTCCAATTGAATCTTTCCCCAATTCCGATCCCCAATCCTCAACAACTCCGTTCGATCCATTCGAAACAGAAGAAAGGTTAGAGCCTACCAATCGAAGCTCAAACGAGGTTTTGATAGCGAATTCGCAACTCAATTCAGGTTCTGTTTTCGCTCATCCCACCTTCCGCTTCGCGATTTTCTTTGAATTTCCGCTTTGGTGATTTATTGAGAAAAAGCTCATGCTCGGCGCGATCCGTTGTTGAATCACTGTGTTGATACAGGTGAGGAATTGATGCAACGGTTCATGACGTGACGTCAATGTTGAGATTTGAATATTGTTGCAATGTTGATGATGTGCGACGAGTGTGAGGAGCTGGTGCTGATCGATGAGGTTGGTATTGATTTTTTCATGTGGCGAGAAATTGTCGAACTCGTAACTCTTTTCGTGAGTTCTTAATGACTGTAAGATGTGATACACGTTCTTGTGATGATTTTTTGACGAATCCTTTGGCAGGTCTTTGATGATGATGATATGAATGTATTTGGTTGAAGGTGATGAATATGGCGAGCAATAATGATTGGCATTGATGAAGCTTTTCAGTTCTGGTTTTCTTGGTGATTGAAGGTGAATAGTGATAATCAGAATTGGAGATTTAAGATCTAGATGAGGAAGAATCAAAGTTGAAGAAGATTAAGAGAAATGAAGGGTTTGAAAAGTTGTGTAAGATGGTGAAGGAGAGAACAAATGATGGAGATTGGTTCTGATATATAGGCACTGATCACAGAACAATCCAGAAACTTCAGGTAAGTTCAACTCATTCAATTCAGTTACGATTCTGTTATGCTTCTGTGAAATTGGTTAAGAGTTGGTTAGTTAGTTTCTGATTTCTGTTTTTTATAACCAAAGATACTAACTCTGTATTCACATGAAACAGGTCCAGAACAAACTGCAGCAAACTTGCTTCATGGCACTTAGCTTATAGTAAGTACCAAAGAATTCCTCCGCTTTTGGCTTATCCCGTCTCCAACATATCATGAACTGTTAATGCCTCTTTGTCTAGGAACAAAACGAAGTCGTGAATTTGAGGAATTGTAGCTTCCAATCCAGCAGATATCTGCATATACTGAGTAAGTTATTGGGATGAACTGAGGTCTTTTCTGCGACTGAACCGGCATCTCCAAAATTACCCTTTTTCGTCACATGGCATATCAGAAAATGGGGCCTCGAAGGGAACGACAGCCGCGGACTCTAGGATGGATACATCCTGCGCGCCTTCAAGCTGGGTGATACTACAACAAGGGACACTTGAATTGCCGGTGGATTCAAATCGTTGTTTTTTTTAGACTCGGATGAATCAACTCCGCTAGAACCAGCTTCAGATACCTCATTGGTCATGATTTCATGTTCGAAGAAACAAAGGTTGGGAAAGTTCCATTTTTGTGATAGTTGAAGAAGATTGGAGGCTTTTTCTTTGATCCTGAGTTCAACCCTATTTCCTTTTTTCCTAAAAATGTCTTCATCTAATTCTGTTTCATAACAGTTAGGACTTCTTGTATCAATTTTGTTGAAGTTTACTGGTGTGAATCCCCTCCTTGTAACCAAATTTCGATTTAGACTTGTAATTGACTTTTAGAATTAAACTCTGAATTTTGTTGAACATTTTGGATGTAATTGACTTTTCCAATTTTGGTGTAATAGAACTTTCTCCTAGAATCAACTTGTAACCGTTTTCTCTCCCTTTTTGTTTGTATATTTCTTCTAGCTTTTGGTAACTGAATTTTGCTCTTAACACATATATTCTTTGTTACAATACATAAACTCCTAACTTGACAATATCATATTGTATCAATGAGCAAAACACACTTTAAAAGTATGCTTAAAAATTGGTCATGAGATTGGCAAAACATGGAATTAAAAAGAATGTTAACCAGAAATAAGAGATGTTATAAATGGATTTTATTAGACACGGATTTGGATTTAGTATGACTAAATAGAAATTAATTTAATGACTTGGATACTAAGATGAAAACAAAAGGAAATGACTTCCTATTATTTTGGTAGAAATTTGTGATGGTTATAAAGCGAAATTCACTAATGAATTTAAATGGTGCAAAAAATGAACAAGGAGAGTACATGAGTTTGACATGGGTTATGAAAATTGAGAGATGATTCAAAACAAATCACGGAAAAAGGATAAGTGGAAAACTAAAAATGAATTGATGGAAACGTAAAAGAAAATGGGAATTGAAGAATGAAAGAGGACTAGAATAATCGGGAATGGCTTATGACAACGAGAATGAATGGGTATGGTATCTCAATTTTGGCCCAAAGCTTATTTTGAATTCTTTTCAACAACATACCCACTTTCGAGCCACTGAATAATTTTCCAGGTTAGTCACACCTCTTTGAATCGTCTGAACCACGCCATGACCATTCTAATCCAGATGAAATCACTGATAAAACTGAAAGTTCAAACCAGACCCCACACGAACACTGTTTGATAAACGAATGAATCTCGGCACACGACAACATGATCACCGAATATGCACTGTTTAAGAGATGGTCCAGTGTCCCAAAATAATCTTGCTGCTGCAGTGATATTTCAATAATTTGACCAAACTTAAATCACACTCCTATCTAAATTGAGACACAACTGAAACCCCGCATTCGAAGTAGAACCAATACTCAGTGAATATACTCCACCATTTCAATCTCTGACAGATACAGATAAGGAGCGAAACCCTAGATTCAAGGGGCCTGAATCACATGCCTCAGAAATCCATGAAATGCACTAATATGATATAAAATGCAGATGAATGCGAAATGATACGCCAGTAGAGGGAAAAAATATGAGGGCAAATTTTGAGGTATTACAGCTGCCCCTATTCAATCATCTGCAGACCTGAACGAATAATTGCAACAGCTTTTAGACGTTCAAGGTATGGAGTGATTGAATACTCGAATAAAACCTGAAAATTTGCACACTGAGGGTAATGGAAATGCCATCTACCCATTTATTTATGTATTTTCTGATTTTGACCTCTGAATAGGTAGCGGAACATAAGACCAGGTGAAAATATGCTAGGAAGAATGCCATCCTCGAACGACAACTCACAAGGGATCCTCGAATCCAATACTAAAACCATCCTGGAATAGAAACACGATAGTATATCGGCTGCAGGTGATAACCATCAACAACAAAGACTGACCTCGGACAGACTTTGCAAAAGAGACAAACTGACCTCGATCAATAAGCTCCAAAAAGTGAACCAATATCCTCGAATAATAGCCACAAAAACAAGACCAACCGCAGAAGGACTTGAAGAAAAGAAATGTCATCCTCGAGTGACAATCAAAAGATCCTCGGATCTAACACGAAACCATCCTCGAATGGAGACGCAAAGGTATACCAGCCTCGACTGATAACCAAATACAAAGCTGACCTCAGACAAACTTTGCAAAAGAGACAAACTGACCTCGATCAATAAGCTCAAACAGTGAACTACTATCCTCGAATAATAGCCACACTAAACAACAAGACCAACCTCGGAAGGACTTGAAGAAAAGAAATGTCATCCTCGAATGACAGATCAAAAGATCCTCGGATCTAACACGAAACCATCCTCGAATGGAGACGCAAAGGTATACCAGCCTCGACTGATAACCAAGCACAAAGCTGACCTCAGACAGACTTTGCAAAAGAGACAAACTGACCTCGATCAATAAGCTCAAAAAGTGAACTACTATCCTCGAATAATAGCCACAACAACAAGACCAACCTCGGAAGGACTTGGAGAAAAGAAATGTCATCCTCGAATGACAAATCAAAAGATCCTCGGATCTAACACGAAACCATCCTCAAATGGAGACGCAAAGGTATACCAGCCTCGACTGATAACCAAACAAAGAAAATAGGATAAGATGGAACGGGGTCGTTGTACATAAACGAGAGCTCAAGCAAACAGGACCATCGTACAAAACAGGACCTGCGATGCGACTGTTGGGCAGGACCAAGTCACATAAGATGCTTGTTATCGAAACAGGACTTAACGCAACATCAACCGATTTGCGACTCAAATAAGATCAACCGATCTAACCCGGAGATGGTATCAACCGATCCACCCCGGAAAGCGAGAATGTAATATCATCCGATTTACAGCTCGAAGAGAAATGATATCAACTGATTCATGACTCAAATAAAATCAACCGATCTAACATGGAGATGGTATCAACCGATCCATTATCTTTGCACTGAAACAAGACCGTTGTACTTAAATGGAGACTCGAAAGAAACGGGATCGTTGTACTTAAACGAGAGCCCAAGACGCGACCATTGTACTGAAACGGAGACGCAAAAACAATGAGACTGTTGTACTGAAACAAGACTCAAAGACGAGACCATTGTACTTAAATGGATACTCGAAAGGAACGGGATCGTTGTACTTAAACGAGAGCCCAAGACGCGACCGTTGTACTGAAACGGAGACGCAAAAACAATGAGACTGTTGTACTGAAACAAGACTCAAAGACGAGACCATTGTACTTAAATGGAGACTCGAAAGGAACGGGATCGTTGTACTTAAACAAGAGCCCAAGACGCGACCGTTGTACTGAAACGGAGACGCGAAAAAAATGAGACTGTTGTACTGAAACAAGACTCAAAGACGAGACCATTGTACTTAAATGGAGACTCGAAAGGAACGGGATCGTTGTACTTAAACGAGAGCCCAAGACGCGACCGTTGTACTGAAACGGAGACGCAAAAACAATGAGACTGTTGTACTGAAACAAGACTCAAAGACGAGACCATTGTACTTAAATGGAGACTCGAAAGGAACGGGATCGTTGTACTTAAACGAGAGCCCAAGACGCGACCGTTGTACTGAAACGGAGACGCAAAAACAATGAGACTGTTGTACTGAAACAAGACTCAAAGACGAGACCATTGTACTTAAATGGAGACTCGAAAGGAACGGGATCGTTGTA
This sequence comes from Lathyrus aphaca, assembly GCA_963966055.1. Lineage (NCBI taxonomy): Eukaryota > Viridiplantae > Streptophyta > Magnoliopsida > Fabales > Fabaceae > Lathyrus > Lathyrus aphaca. The sequence goes on along the minus strand of OZ014522.1, from coordinate 446,759,511 downwards.
CTTAAACGAGAGCCCAAGACGCGACCGTTGTACTGAAACGGAGACGCGAAAAAAATGAGACTGTTGTACTGAAACAAGACTCAACTGGGGATAACAACAAGACCTGGTAGAAGTAACCACCCTGGGAAACGAAGTTGCATTCTGCGGGGAATACTTCAATCTGATTGGAGATGTAACGGGTCTTATGTAATATACCTCAAAACTGGCCCATGCTGGTATGCATATGTTTGAATTTATGGCGTAATGCTCCATGAGGATGGAAATGCTACGCTTTGGAGGATGCAAATGCGATGATGATTATGCATATGCAAATGCAAAGAGATCTTCTGACAAGAAGACTGCAGGTATCCCGGATAACTTGGATGGGGAGAAACGATGATCACTGCATTGACCTGGTTCATCCTGATGAGGAGGAAACAACTCTGCGGGGAATGCTGTTAATGATGCACCGGCTCTGAACTGCCGTCATTGCCAAAAATAAATTGGACTTTGAGATTGGAGTACCAAGACCCTGCTGGAGATGGACTCTTCTTGAACTCTGATGGGGAAATGAAAACCTCCCGACTTGGTTGGGAACCAAAGGCATGACACTGCTGAGGAAGCAACTGCTGGGGAGGCAAAACACTCCTTATACCGCTGAGAATTGCCCCTGTCTGTAGGGAAACTTCTGCTTGGGGATGACACCCACCTTCTGCTACCTTGCTGGGAGAAATTTCAACTTCCACATTACCAGGGATGACGGGTGGTGTCAATGATAAAGCTTCCTGCTGAAGATAAAAGCTCAAGCTGCCACTTACTGGGGATAAGAAATAAATCCTCTCATGTTGGGAATGAGAGATGTAAGGCGTCTCATGCTGGTGATGAGAGACGATGATACTCTTCTTCTCAAGAAGTAACCTTCCATGAGACTTGCTAAGGAACCTTGACCGATGAAGTCCGCAGATGAAACAACTCTTGCAGTATTGTGCTGACAATGGCTTTGCTTCCAGCCTCTGGGTTGATAGATCACCAACTAACCATGATTGAATAATGGTTCTCTGAAATTTTCAACTCGCCTCCGACTAAGGTCCATCGGAAGAAAATGTCTCAAGAGGATTTTACAGAAAACATGACATACGAAATGCCTCAGTGTCTTCAAACTCTTGGAGAGATTCGTTGGATCTCGAAATAACTGCCCCAGACTGCATGGTCTATGAAAGAAATTGCCTCGCAAGGATTCACGAAGAACCTCATATCACTGTGAGATATTCTGCCCCAGTATATTGAACTCCGGATAGGTGCTTTTGATAAACCGTCTTCGGGAGAGAATAACTTCTAGTGCTCTTGGGGTGGCCTGCCCCAGTACGAGCCTTGAAGTGATCACCTCTGAATGACTGCTTTGGAAAAAAAACACCCAGATCAACTATTCTTTGAGAGATTGGATCTCGAAGTAATTGCCCCAGTTTGGCTGAATTTTGAAGAGATTGCTCGACATGATTGCTCCAGATTAATTGGCTCTTGTTACGACTGTTGGGAAAGTCCCTACTCAATGGAGTTTTCTTGAAAAGTGCACCTCGACAGATTGTCCTTCGGAAGTTTCAGACTTCTCAACTTGGCAAGATTAAGCTTCTGGACTGAAGTTTTGTATGTGAATTTTTATGATGCCCAACAAATATATGCAAGCAGAAAATGTTTATTCTAAGAATGAAAATTCTAATGCAACACACATGTTAATCTTGAAGTTTTACTGTAAAAAGATGTCATCAACCTTCGTGAGTGAATCACTGGTTAAGATACGACATTAATTTTTTGAATAATAGAAAGCATGCACATGCGACACCAACAAGGATCTTTCAACATCACTCATAGGAGTCAGGAACGCGGTCTCGTGGTAGTACGCTCTCAAAAATAACCCTGTTTCAGTTAGGACCTTTAAGGGTTGTATCGTGGCCTGGTTCGCGGTTATAGAAACAAAGGATATAGGCTCGAACTTTATTTGTGCCCACCCATCTTCGTGATGTTCTCCATTCTTATGTTCAGCTAGCTTTTACAAGCGCTCACCTCTCAAAAAGGGTTTTGTAATGGTTGAGGAACCAATTACACTAACGGTTCAAGCACCAGTCAAGTCGTTGTTTGGAGTCAGTCACCCCTCTTATCATTGGTGTCTATGCCACACGACTTTGTTCTTGTTCGAGGATCTTTCTTGTGTAATCTTTTTTGTCTTTTGCTTTTGCATTATTTTTCTTATCCCTAACTTTTGCCTAGACTGATTCTTGTGAATCTTTGATTGTAAAGTCCAGCGGGATGCCCTAATTTTTGCCTAAGTCGCTTGTTTTCAAGTTTCGACTTAGCGGGCTTTCTCATTCATTTTTTTTCAATTCTTCTTTTTTTTGAACAAATCGTGTGACACTGTTTGTCTTGATTGCTTTGAAAGGGTCGTGACTGTCCCACTTCTTGGTTGTTGAGGGATAACCATTGTGGTCTCCGGTCTTTGGACCTCTTGATTGGGATAACCATTGTGATTCCTGGTCATTGGACCTCTTGATTTGGTACAACGAAAGGTAACAGATCCTCAGATGTACACTCCTTTTTAAAATTTGAACGCTCGGTCAAACTAACTGACACCTACCCTGCCCCTGGGTTAAGTGCAAAGGTTTTTTCATGCAAAAATAAACTTCTACTTCAAGGCTCAAATGGGTTGGCGAGGGTCTATCTCCCTTATATCTCCGGTGTTTAGGATTTGAAACAATGCCTGTACATCGTCAACAGGGTCTTTCTCAAAAGCACACAATTAGAGATTCCTGCATTTTCATTTCGTCATCCTCCCTGATAGAGTTTAAGCACAACAGTTGGTATTGCAATGCACATACACAAAATCATGAGTGAATACGAATGGATTACTTCAAGAAAAACATGTGCATTTTATTATGGTTATCATTCAAAAACAAATAAGTTTCATGCATGCATACAAATGTTTAAACAAACAATATAAACTACAAATGAAAATGCAGTAAAGAAGCTGAACATTGCCATCATTGAGGAGACTTGACTCCGTCTGGACTTATTGCTTCTGAAGATGCCCTTGCAAATTGGGATACCCATTTGATGAGGAGACTTCAATATGTGAGCAGACTTTTTGGCATGATGACCTTTGAGTCAATCAAATTCGGGACCTTGTCTGAACGCATCACATTTGTCAAATGGTATGCCTAAATGCCCTTGAGCGGTACTTGCATCTAGCCTTTATGTCGTGGTCGCCATTATTGAGGAGGTCCGACTCCGTCTGGATTTGTTGCTCTCGGAGACTTTCAGCAGTCAGCAGTCTGGATGTTTACTCAATCAAATTCGCGACCTTGTTTTTACCTTTGCCTCTGAAAGACTTGCAATCTTCAATTAAATGGCCAGGTGCCCCAAAATGGTAGTCAGACTTGGCATTCGACATTGAAACCCCAAAGGAAGCTTTGTCGGAGATGATCCTGATGCGGCTAGCTCAACCAATTTGAATCTGAGAAAATGAGGAGACTTGCTGCGCGTACGACCTCGGATTATGATCAAACTTCTTCTCAAGTTGTTCTGGCCTTTACCCTTATGCTCTGCCCCTAGGAAACTCTTGGGAAGCTCAGGTTGGATGCTGACAAACGACATATGGAGGGAAGAGGTTGATAAATGAAGTTGATAAATAAGGTTGCTCGGAAAGATCTTGCATGATCTCCTTCCTACGTATCTCCATTGACAAATGGAGAATCAGAGCAGCGTAGTTCCCCTCAATAGGGATGAAAATAGCTTCGTTTCTTTGACACCACATTCAGGATTTCCATAACCGGCTCATCTGAGTCTTCATCTGGTTGACTTCCTCTTTCAATAGTTTCTGATTCTGAAATAAGGCTTATACCTCTGCCCTGAATTGCCCCAGTTGGGTCTTCCTTTCGGTTACCTTCGCCCGTAGTTGCTTCAAATATATACCTTGATTAATGTGATTCAAGTTGTCCATTCTGATGAGAAATCAAGTCAGGAAAAGAATTTGTCTCTGAACACCTGTCAAGAATGCAAGGATGTATGCAAATGCCATGTTCAATTATTTCTGAGGAATCTATCTGCTTTAATTCAAGTTTTGATACAGAAAAATCCAACAACATGATTCAGATATGTGATCCTCGGAAATAACTGAACATGTATGCAGAAATGCTATGATGTCATGTATGCAACAGACGTGTGATCAATGGTGTGATGTTGGTGTTGGTGTTGAGCAATGAGTCAAGTGTCTGAATAGAACCATAATAGTAACACCATCTCTGTATAGAACCTCATAACTGAGAACACAATAACTGTAGAACTGGATCACATAATTGAACAGTCACTGATGGTGTTAAAGCTGAACAATGAGCCAAGTGTCTGTGGAGAGTCACAATATCAAGGTCACAATGGTAATCACAGTAACAATTTCTCTGAATAGAAATCCCGAATCTCAGAATCAGAGAACCATAGAACACTGAAATATACTGACAAAGTGGGTATGTTGAAGTTTAGGGTTCCTGCAAACCTGTAAACCCTTCCCAATCTCACAGGTATGCTACTCGGGTCAAACATCACAGACTCTCGAGGCCGAATAGCAATAATACGTTCACCATTTCCGAGAAATGGCTCATGACCAAATCAGGGAATCGGTTTGGCATTATGTAGTACTCAGGGAGGTCTCAGCTGAGTCCGGAAAAAACAAGCATCCCTTATAAGTCCTCAGCTTCAAGCACTGAGTCGAGAAACAATAGTACATTCATCCCGAAGGGTACAATACTATCGTCATACGAACAGTTTGCCTTGACTGGATTCCTATGAGAGAACCAGGCCATCCTATGCGAGTTCCCAGTGGGCCCTCGGATGCGAGTGGGTTTGCCAACAAATGTGGTCTGCCACTGTCATCACTGGAGAGGGATGTTTCCACAAAGGTTCTCAATGATCGGTCCCCTGACTGCACATAACTATCAAGGTAGCGCATCAACCCAGAAAGATTCCGGTATCAATACATTCCCGAGAAGGTCGCAAGTCAAGGTGTGGAACTCACTACTACCAACATAGCAAGATGCCATGAAGCCAAAGTGGAACCACTCTAAGTCCTAGGGTGCACTCAAGCCGGGTAGTTGGCTTATCTCGCAGTAACTCCCATCCCACAGAAAAAATGAAAACCAGCACAGCCAGACAGTCCAGTATAATATGATGCATGGAAAATAAAATACTGAAAGCGATAAATAAATGCGATAAAGTAAAGCTGTAAAGTAAAACTGTAAATAAAACAGTAAAGCTAAACTAAAGCACTCAACATCAAACAGATAAACACCCAAAGAAACAAAACCAAACAGGCGCTAGGATTGACTCTACAAGGGAAACCAGAAGAATCAGGTAATTCCCCAGCAGAGTCGCCAGCTGTCGCTCCCGGGATTTTCATCCTAGTACAAACGCGAAAGTGGCGCGGAAAGGTTAGAGTCGCCAGCCAGACATTTTTATCCCGAATGAATGGGAAAGGTAATGTTGCACAAACCTGAGGAAGAAGGAAAGGACAAGGTCCTGCGAACCAAAGATCTAAGTTCGGGAGTCGGTTACGACCTGGGAAGGTATTAGCACCCCAGATCGTCCGCCGTACCCGACGGGATCCACGCTTGCTTGTTTTGTTTTAAAGGGTGAGAAATAAAGTGCTGCTGAACAAATCCGCTAACTGGGATGGAAAATGAAATGAGAAGGGAACTGAAATAAGAAAATGGAAAGAAAAGGGGAAATGTAGGGAAAATAAAGAATGTGCTCGAACGGGCCCTACCCCGCTGCCTACGTACCTCATCGGGATAATGAGGATCAGAGTCGACGTAGTTCGCCTAACCTAGGCGGGAACTGTTTGTTTGTGTTTTTTACAGCTGGAACTGCGTATGTCTATGCTCAGGTGTTGCAGGCTCGTCTGGTACGAGTGCGTTTACCGTCTTGCAAATGAGACAAGTCGCCGCGAGTTCGTGGTGTGAGTGAATGAGATGAGAAGAGAAGTTCCCGCAGGATAGTCGCTTATTGTTTGTTTTTGGCTTTTATGAGTTTTGTATGAATTTGGCACAAGGAAGTGAATTCAAACTCTTTTCCATGGAATGTACACTTGACTCTACATTCCAAGATGGAATAATAGAACAAGCATACCCAGCAAGGAGAATTTATCCAAGACTGGTTTCCTAGGATTAGGGTTTAAGTTCACTAGCTTGTTGAACTTTATTAAGTGTTTTTGTTGCTTTTGTGAAGAAGTATTTTTTATGCTTTCTTTGTGAACAATTCCTTGATGAGACTTGTGCATCATGATAAACAAGCTTACACCACTCCAAGATGGAATGAATGCAAGTGCTTCATGGAATAAGGCTATACACAAGGAATCCTTCCATTTATTTATTAAGTGTTTTTGGATTTTGTTTGAAGATAAGAAGAGAATGACTCAAATTGAAAAAAGGAAAAATCTAAGGGACTAAGACTCAATCCTAATTGTTTATTTATTTACAAAGTGATCCTAATGGTTAGTGAGGTTTTCTACTCCTAATGGAAATAAAACTATTAGAATTCAACTTACTTCTTAATGAAGTTAAGTTGATTCTAAGAACAAATGGGGAATCCTATTAAAGTTGTAACAATTAAAATAAGGCAAAACAATGGAATCAAATATGAGAAATAATATTCTAAAAATGCCTTAAAAGCATGAATAAAAAATATAAGTAGTCTATTTATTTATCCTACTTCTAAGTGAAATAAAACTTCAAGCCTAAGTATTAAACTAATCTAAGCCTAATATTCATTCTAAAAAATCAAGTTCTAACTATCCTAAGTTTAATATTAAATTCTAGGACTAAACTTAAACTAAGCTATTTTATTTTTATTTGGACATTATTTTTCTAGTGGCCTAAACTAATGGGAACTATGTATAACTAGGCCTAAAACTAATATTCTAAAAAAATACTAAAATTCCTAGAAAAAATTATGAAAATTAAATTATGGGGTCCTAACATTGTCTCTAATCTTATACTAAGAGGGATTCTAAAAAATGTTATTTTCCTATACCTAACAATTAATTATTTCCAGCTAAGAATTAATTATTATTTCCCAAGGATTTTATCACCAAAACCTAAGATAAAAATTCCTAAAAATCCACTAAAAAAATCCTAAGAACTATCATGAGTCTTTTAATTACAGAAAAAAGAATGGCTCAAAAAAGTGGCTGGAAGCTATTTAAATAAAATAAACAAAATTCAGCACAATTAAGAAGAAATTCAATAAAGCTAAATAAAAGAAAAATTCATAATTAATTCAAAAATAAACAAATTCCGAAAAATAAAAATGTCAAACATTTCTAAAATCAATTATTAATCTACTTGATTTTTTGGGGAATTTTCTAATGCTTTTTCCTATTTTTTAATGAATTATTTCTAACCTATACTAAAAAATCTAACAAGAAAAATGGTGCATTAAAAGTGGTGTAACGAGACTACTTACTTGAATGACGTGCCGATTTTTCACATAAAAGAAAATCCGAAAAAACCTTAAGCAAGGTCTTGTAGTCTCCTATGAGCAAAATAAATGCTCATCATCCATAATCTCTTTTGTGAAATTCTCCATAATCGAAATCGATTCGAATCAATTAAAATCTCACGAACTATTTAATTCAATATTAGTCTTAAGCCATAATTAAAATAAAAATAACAAAAATTCTAATTGAAAATTACAAGAGAAATAAAAATGGATTAGATATTAATCTACAAGAAAATTAATTAACCAATTATTTTCTTACAACCAAAATCAATTAAAATTAAAAAACACATGAAGAACACAAGGGTGCCAAAAGTCAGAAAATAGAGCTGACATAAGTAGTTTAATGGGAACTTAGGCCCAAATACCCAAGGAACCCGCAGGAGGGGTGCGAAAGGAGGACGGGTTGTGTGAATAGAGACTTTCATGGAGCCTTGGCCCAACAACACACCTGACCCGCAGAAGGGGTTTGATAGTGATTTCAGAGATGTGGATAGTGGTTTTATGGAGTTCTAAGGCCCAATCCAACATCCCAAAGAGATACAAGTGAAACCCTAATTTTCTCAGTGAAACAGAAACAACAGTTGTCTTCTTCTTCATCAGCCGTGACCCATTCTTCTTTACCTCGTCTTTATCGCCGATGAACGACAACAACCATGGACACTCTTCTTCATGAAAACCTTGCCATCCCAGAATGCTCGTCCTCGTCGTTGCCGTACGACTCAACTCGTCGTCTTCTTCACAACAACATTTGCGGCGAACCTCATCTTGACGGCGCCGGTTATCTCGCGTTCGCCGACGTCTTCTTCTCAACAGAGCCTTCGCCGACAGGAAAGAACACGACATGGCTCTATTAACTTCCAATTGAATCTTTCCCCAATTCCGATCCCCAATCCTCAACAACTCCGTTCGATCCATTCGAAACAGAAGAAAGGTTAGAGCCTACCAATCGAAGCTCAAACGAGGTTTTGATAGCGAATTCGCAACTCAATTCAGGTTCTATTTTCGCTCATCCCACCTTCCGCTTCGCGATTTTCTTTGAATTTCCGCTTTGGTGATTTATTGAGAAAAAGCTCATGCTCGGCGCGATCCGTTGTTGAATCACTGTGTTGATACAGGTGAGGAATTGATGCAACGGTTCATGACGTGACGTCAATGTTGAGATTTGAATATTGTTGCAATGTTGATGATGTGCGACGAGTGTGAGGAGCTGGTGCTGATCGATGAGGTTGGTATTGATTTTTTCATGTGGCGAGAAATTGTCGAACTCGTAACTCTTTTCGTGAGTTCTTAATGACTGTAAGATGTGATACACGTTCTTGTGATGATTTTTTGACGAATCCTTTGGCAGGTCTTTGATGATGATGATATGAATGTATTTGGTTGAAGGTGATGAATATGGCGAGCAATAATGATTGGCATTGATGAAGCTTTTCAGTTCTGGTTTTCTTGGTGATTGAAGGTGAATAGTGATAATCAGAATTGGAGATTTAAGATCTAGATGAGGAAGAATCAAAGTTGAAGAAGATTAAGAGAAATGAAGGGTTTGAAAAGTTGTGTAAGATGGTGAAGGAGAGAACAAATGATGGAGATTGGTTCTGATATATAGGCACTGATCACAGAACAATCCAGAAACTTCAGGTAAGTTCAACTCATTCAATTCAGTTACGATTCTGTTATGCTTCTGTGAAATTGGTTAAGAGTTGGTTAGTTAGTTTCTGATTTCTGTTTTTTATAACCAAAGATACTAACTCTGTATTCACATGAAACAGGTCCAGAACAAACTGCAGCAAACTTGCTTCATGGCACTTAGCTTATAGTAAGTACCAAAGAATTCCTCCACTTTTGGCTTATCCCGTCTCCAACATATCATGAACTGTTAATGCCTCTTTGTCTAGGAACAAAACGAAGTCGTGAATTTGAGGAATTGTAGCTTCCAATCCAGCAGATATCTGCATATACTGAGTAAGTTATTGGGATGAACTGAGGTCTTTTCTGCGACTGAACCGGCATCTCCAAAATTACCCTTTTTCGTCACATGGCATATCAGAAAATGGGGCCTCGAAGGGAACGACAGCCGCGGACTCTAGGATGGATACATCCTGCGCGCCTTCAAGCTGGGTGATACTACAACAAGGGACACTTGAATTGCCGGTGGATTCAAATCGTTGTTTTTTTTAGACTCGGATGAATCAACTCCGCTAGAACCAGCTTCAGATACCTCATTGGTCATGATTTCATGTTCGAAGAAACAAAGGTTGGGAAAGTTCCATTTTTGTGATAGTTGAAGAAGATTGGAGGCTTTTTCTTTGATCCTGAGTTCAACCCTATTTCCTTTTTTCCTAAAAATGTCTTCATCTAATTCTGTTTCATAACAGTTAGGACTTCTTGTATCAATTTTGTTGAAGTTTACTGGTGTGAATCCCCTCCTTGTAACCAAATTTCGATTTAGACTTGTAATTGACTTTTAGAATTAAACTCTGAATTTTGTTGAACATTTTGGATGTAATTGACTTTTCCAATTTTGGTGTAATAGAACTTTCTCCTAGAATCAACTTGTAACCGTTTTCTCTCCCTTTTTGTTTGTATATTTCTTCTAGCTTTTGGTAACTGAATTTTGCTCTTAACACATATATTCTTTGTTACAATACATAAACTCCTAACTTGACAATATCATATTGTATCAATGAGCAAAACACACTTTAAAAGTATGCTTAAAAATTGGTCATGAGATTGGCAAAACATGGAATTAAAAAGAATGTTAACCAGAAATAAGAGATGTTATAAATGGATTTTATTAGACACGGATTTGGATTTAGTATGACTAAATAGAAATTAATTTAATGACTTGGATACTAAGATGAAAACAAAAGGAAATGACTTCCTATTATTTTGGTAGAAATTTGTGATGGTTATAAAGCGAAATTCACTAATGAATTTAAATGGTGCAAAAAATGAACAAGGAGAGTACATGAGTTTGACATGGGTTATGAAAATTGAGAGATGATTCAAAACAAATCACGGAAAAAGGATAAGTGGAAAACTGAAAATGAATTGATGGAAACGTAAAAGAAAATGGGAATTGAAGAATGAAAGAGGACTAGAATAATCGGGAATGGCTTATGACAACGAGAATGAATGGGTATGGTATCTCAATTTTGGCCCAAAGCTTATTTTGAATTCTTTTCAACAACATACCCACTTTCGAGCCACTGAATAATTTTCCAGGTTAGTCACACCTCTTTGAATCGTCTGAACCACGCCATGACCATTCTAATCCAGATGAAATCACTGATAAAACTGAAAGTTCAAACCAGACCCCACACGAACACTGTTTGATAAACGAATGAATCTCGGCACACGACAACATGATCACCGAATATGCACTGTTTAAGAGATGGTCCAGTGTCCCAAAATAATCTTGCTGCTGCAGTGATATTTCAATAATTTGACCAAACTTAAATCACACTCCTATCTAAATTGAGACACAACTGAAACCCCGCATTCGAAGTAGAACCAATACTCAGTGAATATACTCCACCATTTCAATCTCTGACAGATACAGATAAGGAGCGAAACCCTAGATTCAAGGGGCCTGAATCACATGCCTCAGAAATCCATGAAATGCACTAATATGATATAAAATGCAGATGAATGCGAAATGATACGCCAGTAGAGGGAAAAAATATGAGGGCAAATTTTGAGGTATTACAAGCTCTACATCTGAAGAAGTCTGATATTGTTCTAGAAACGAGAAGCGGAGTCAAGGGTATTCTTGCCAAGGTGTTGATAGAGAAAGCTCAGGTGTTCTTGAAGGCCATGAGCTATGATGCTTTTGAGGAGGTATTGGCCTTGCTGATATATGGCTTAGTATTGTTCCCCAATCCAAATCAGTTCATAGATGTTCATGCCATCAACATTTTCCTGAGTCACAATCCAGTGCCTACATTGCTTGGAGACATCCTGCATTCTCTTCACACCCGTACTACAAGGGCAAGAGGAACTTTGATGTGCTGCGTACCTTTGCTATCCAGGTGGTTTATTTCTCACCTTCCTCGCTCAGTGATGAAGAATGAGCAAGGGTTCAGATGGTCCAAGAGGATCATGTCACTTTCTCACTCAGATATCCATTGGTGCTCCAGATCTATGGAGAATGTCACCATCATTGACCGTTGTGGGGAGTTCCCTAATGTGCCACTTCTAGGCATAAGAGGAGGCATCACCTACAACCCCTCTCTAGCTTTACGACAGTTTGGTTACGCCCGGAGTGATGGTCCACATGACATGTTGATTAAGGGCATTGTGTTTGATTATGATAACGATCATCAGGGTTACCGTCAGAGATTCATACGAGCATGGGGAAAAGTAAACAAGGTTGACAGCAAGACACTGGAGCCTAAGTACACTATTCCTATGGAGGCTTATCTCAGATGGGTACGATCTCGTGCTCAGACTCTCATGATGCCATATCCTGCCATGCTACCAGTTACCATGGAGCCTGTTGCTGAAGGAGACACAGCTTATACCATCCTTCACCCAGACATGCCTACTGATATGGAAGACTTGCAGAGATCATGGATCCAACTGAAGGAGCAAAGGGATACTTTCGAGGCTCATTACAAAGCAAGCCAAGAAAGGATCCTGGAACTAACAAAGCAACTTCATGAGGAACGGAACCTCAATTCATACCTCAACACAAAGAGGAAACGTCCATGGGAGACTTAAAACCCCATCTTTTGTACTTATTTTATTTCATTTTTTGTAAGCCTAAAAGGCAAAACAAAGTTATTACTAATAAAAGTTTACTTTCTTGTTTGTCTAAGCAAATTTAAATCCTGCGGTCCTTGAAAACATTGCATATGCATTCACATATCATTTCATTGCATCACAGGTTTATAATTGTGCACAGGTTTCTCATCTTCTCGCTGTTTATTTCAGCAATGGCTCTTGAACAATCAGTTAAGGATCTTCAGGCACAAAATGCACAATTCCAAGAGCTGATCCTGAACCTATCCAAGGGGCAGGATGAATTGAAGGCACTGCTGGCCAAGAAGACTAAGAAGACTAGAAGGTCTGCTGGTTTGATCAACATGGGAAGAAGGTTCAAAGGTCTTGCCAAGACCAAAGAACCAGCTGAAGACTATGAATTTGAAGAATCTGAGAAAGAGGGAGGCAGTCTCCACAACACTATGGGGGACTCTGACTCTGAGGCTAATTACTACCATGAGCCTAATGAAGACAAATTCAAGATGCTGGTGGATAGGATGGATGCCATGGAGTTGCAAAAGTCATCTGGGCTGGATTTTGAGGATTTGAGTTTGATATATAGGGTAGTCATACCCATTGGTTTCAAGGTTCCTACATTTGTTGTCTATGATGGGGTCTCTTGTCCCAAACTGCATCTGAGGTCTTATGTTAGAAGAATTCAACCCCACACTGCTGATAAGAAGTTGTGGATCCACTTTTTTCAAGAGAGCTTATCTGGAGCTCAGTTGGAGTGGTATTATCAGTTGGAGAGTGCCAACATCAGAGACTGGAATGATCTTGCTGAAGCTTTCTATAAGCAGTATCAATACAATGCTGACTTAGCCCCCACTCGCATGCAGCTTCAGAGCATGTCTATGGGTGCCAAAGAAAGTTTTAAAGAGTATGCTCAAAAGTGGAGAGATTTAGCTGGAAGAGTTCAACCCCCTTTGACTGACAGGGAGCTGGTTGATATGTTCATGTGTACGCTGAATGGTCCATTCTACAGTCATCTCATTGGAAGCTCATCATCTGGCTTCACTGAGTTGATCATGACAGGAGAGCGAGTAGAGAATGGTATAAAGAATGGTAAGATCCATGTGGGCACTTCTTCATCAGGTGCTGCAAAGAAGCCTCCCACTGGGAAGAAAGAATCCAATGTTGTTTATGGTCAACCTGATCGTAACAGAAGGCATCAGTCTGTTAGTGCAGTTCATATTTCAAATCCAACTCCTGCAACAACAGAGCAGCCACAGGGCAACCAACAGAGGGCTAGAAGGCAGTTCACGAAGATCAACATGTCAATGGCTCAGACATTGCAACACTTGTTGAAAGCTGAACTTATTACTTTGAAAGAGGCTCCTCAGAATCCCAATGTTACCTCTCCCAGGTACAATCCCAATGCGCGATGTGCATATCATTCAAACTGTCAGGGACATGATACTAATAACTGCTGGATCTTGAAGAATAAAATTCAAGATATGATTGATGCTGGAGAAATTGAGTTTGATCCTCTGGGTACTCCCAATGTGATTACTGCTCCAATGCCAAACCACGAGAAGACTGTCAATGCCATTGAGGAAGATCTGCATATCCATTCAGTTGATGAATTGACCACACCATTGTCTGTCATCAGAAAGAAGTTGGTACAAGCTGGGTTCTTTCCGGGTTGTCGTGAAGATTGTTTTTATTGTGAGTATAATCCAGAGAAGTGCTTCAGATTGAAAGATGGAGTTCAGCGTCTCATGGATAAGTATACTATAGTGTTTGAAAGAAGACCGTCTTCTGTGGAGAGCATGGTGGAGCATATTACCAGGGGTAAGAAGATTGAAGAGATTGACATGGTTGACAAAGTACCAATAAGAATCACTTCAAAGGGTCCCATTAAAATCACTCATCAGGGTCCAATCAAAATTAATGCTGAAGGTCCCGTAAAAGTTGTTGCTGAAGCCAGAGTAGCTCCTGTGGTCATTACTACTCCTGGTCCTATCCCGTATACGTCTGACAAAGCTGTGCCTTGGCATTATGGATCTGATGTTTACATCCATGGTGTTAAGCAAGAGCCTGTAGCTGATGTGCCTGTTGACATTGATAATATTGCTGGATCTAGCAAGATCACTCGTAGTGGAAGAGTCTTCTCTCCTCCAGTTGCTTCCAAGAATGCAGTTACTCCTGCTACTACTTCCACCACTGATGCTCGGGGCAAAGGTCCTGTTATTGAGCCTGTATCTAATGATGTGCCAGCTGCTGATGATCTCTCTAAGCAGATGGAAGAAGTATTGAAAATCATTCGCAAGAGTGATTATGACATTGTTGATCAACTGGGGCATACTCCCTCGAAGATTTCTATGTTGTCTTTGTTATTATGTTCTGAGGCTCATGCCAAGTCCTTGATCAAGTTTCTGAAGACTGCTCATGTACCCAGTGCAATTTCTGTTGACCAATTTGAGAACTGTGTTGCCCACCTGACCTATGACAATGGGTTAGGATTTTCTGATGCTGATTTGACCCCTGCCAAGAGGGATCATAACAGGGCCTTGCATATCTCAATTGAATGCAGGGGCACTACCCTGTCACATGTGCTGATAGATAATGGTTCCTCTTTGAATGTGTTGCCCAAGGAAGTCCTGAATAAGCTGAGTCCTGAAGATGCTGTGTTGAAGCCCAGTAACATTGTGGTGAAGGCTTTTGATGGTTCTAGAAGAGTAGTGCATGGGGAAATTGATCTTCCAATCAAAGTTGGCTCCCAGGTGTTTACTGCTACATTTTTTGTGATGGATATTCTTCCTTCATACTCTTGTCTGCTGGGTCGTCCCTGGATCCATGGGGCAGGTGCTGTAACCTCTACATTGCACCAAAAGTTGAGATATCCGGTGGATGGAAAGGTTGTTACTGTCTACGGGGAAGAAGAATACTTTGTCAGCCATGTAAACACTTTCAAGTATCTGGAAATGGAAGGTGAATACATTGAGACTCCGTGTCAGACGTTTGAAGTGGTTCCTTGGGTTGTTAATGATTATGTAGCTCCTCCTGTTGCAAAGAAAGTTCCCGTGGTCACCAGAAAACCTCCAACAATGGCAATGGCCTCCCTCAATGATGCTAGAGCTGTGGTGGATGAAGGTGGTTGTACTATTTGGGGTCAGCTTCCTGATATTCCATACAAGTCTGACAAGTTTGGTTTGGGTTTCACTGCAGAGTCCCAGAAAGCTGTTCGTCGTGCTCGTGCTGCTCGTATCACTAATCAAGGGGTTGTGAAGAACCAGATTAATGCTGTGGGAGATCAAGATGAAGACTACAACTTGGATGCATGGATTTTTCCTACTATGGGTGCTGGACTCAATAATTGGAAAGCTGAAGATGTTATCCTTATCTCCTTTAGTCAGGAGTAAATACTATTACTGTGTTGTTTTTAAATTTGTAATTTCTTGAACAATAAAACTTTCAAGCCATGTGCCTTACCCGGGGCACAATGGTGTGCTTGTTACGGGCTGTCATTTCATTTGCATACTTCATTCAATAAAATCAGTGGACGTTTCGTTTTCGTAAATATTGTGTTCCTTGTCTTTCTCTTCTTTTATTTTTGTTTTATCAGCTATGTGTTCTTACACACACCCACATCACTAAAATGCAGATCCTCATCCACTCTGGATCCTGTTGATAACAGTTCTACTATTGCCAATTATAATTTCGAGAATCCGATCTATCAAACTGAAGAAGGAAATGAGGACGATTGTGAAATACCTGTAGAGCTTGCTAGGTTGTTACAACAAGAAGAGAAATCTATACAGCCACATGAAGAGCCAGTCGATGTTGTGAATCTGGGAACTGAAGAAAACAGAAAAGAGGTCAAGATAGGGGCTGATTTAGAGGACAGTGTTAAGAGCAGATTGATTCAGATGTTACGCGACTATGTGGAGATCTTTGCTTGGTCTTATGAAGATATGCCAGGGTTGGATACAGACATTGTGGTTCACCGTTTGCCAGTAAAAGAAGATTGTCGTCCAAAGAAGCAGAAGGTTCGTCGTATGCGTCCTGAAATGTCAGAAAAGATCAAGGCAGAGGTAATGAAACAGTTCAATGTAGGGTTCTTAGCAGTGACTTCTTATCCTCAGTGGGTTGCAAATGTGGTACCAGTTCCTAAGAAAGATGGTAAGGTACGTATGTGTGTAGACTACAGAGATTTGAACAAGGCTAGCCCTAAAGATGACTTTCCACTTCCTCATATTGATATTCTGGTAGATAACACTGCTCAGCATAAGGTATTCTCTTTTATGGATGGTTTCTCTGGTTACAATCAAATCAAGATGGCACCTGAAGATATGGAGAAGACAACATTTGTGACACAGTGGGGCACCTTTTGCTATAAGGTAATGCCATTTGGTTTGAAGAATGCAGGGGCAACATATCAGCGTGCTATGGTGGCTTTGTTTCATGATATGATTCATCATGAGATAGAGGTATATGTAGATGATATGATAGCCAGGTCTCAGAATGAAGAACAACATCTTGATGATTTGCATAAATTGTTTGATAGGTTGAAGAAATATAAGTTGAGATTGAATCCAAACAAGTGTACTTTTGGAGTTAGATCTGGAAAACTCCTGGGTTTCATTGTCAGTGGAAAAGGTATTGAAGTGGATCCTGCAAAAGTGAAAGCTATACGAGAGATGCCAGCTCCCCGTACTGAGAAGGAGGTTAGAGGTTTCTTGGGAAGATTGAACTACATTGCAAGATTTATCTCCCAATTAACTACCATCTATGAGCCAATCTTCAAGTTGTTGAAGAAAGATCAGGTGATGGAATGGAATGATGAGTGCCAGACTGCCTTTGATGAAATCAAGAGATACCTGCTAGAACCTCCAATTTTGATGCCACCAGTTGATGGAAGACCCTTGATTATGTACTTAACAGTGTTAGCCAACTCAATGGGGTGTGTGTTGGGGCAACATGACGAGTCTGGTCGAAAAGAGCAGGCAATATACTACCTTAGCAAAAAGTTTACCGACTGTGAAACAAGATACTCACTGCTCGAGAAAACTTGCTGCGCTTTGGCATGGGCTGCTCGCCGACTAAGACAGTATATGTTGACCCATACTACCTTGTTGATTTCAAAGATGGATCCAATCAAGTACATATTTGAGAAACCTGCTCTCTCCGGAAGAATTGCAAGATGGCAAATGATCTTGACAGAATATGACATACAGTATACTACTCAGAAGGCCATTAAGGGAAGTATTGTGGCAGATCATTTGGCTCATCAAGCAGTGGATGATTATCAGTCAATGAGTTTTGAGTTCCCTGATGAAGACATTATGATTATTACCAAAGAACCTGGACAATATGACGGACCTGAACAAGGTTCCCGATGGACTATGGTTTTTGATGGTGCCTCTAATGCACTTGGTAATGGTGTTGGTGTTGTGATTAGTTCCCCTGAAGGTTGTCATACCCCGATTACTGCCAGACTTTGTTTCTATTGTACCAACAACATGGCTGAGTATGAGGCATGTATCCTGGGTATTAAAGCTGCTATTGATATGAAGATTCAGTTCCTTGATGTGTATGGAGATTCAGCCCTGGTAGTAAGTCAGATTAAAGGAGTTTGGGATACCAAGCATGATAACCTCATTCCTTATAGAGAGCATGTGTTGTCTTTGATCCCACATTTCAAAGAGATTACCTTTGGACACATTCCACGAAGAGAGAATCAGTTGGCAGATGCATTAGCCACCATGGCATCCATGTTTGAGATCAGCTGGGATGATGAAGCTCCCAAGATTACTATTGATAGATTTGGAAAGCCTGCATACTGCAATGAGATTGACACAGAAGGGGCAGCGAAGAAGACTTGGTTCTATGAAGTGAAAAGGTATCTTGAAGCTCAGGAGTTCCCTGAAGGGGCATCTGTCAAAGATAGGAAATTTCTGAGAAGGTTTTCTGCTAAGTTCTTTTTGAGTAATGGGATTTTGTACAAGCGCAATCATGATTCAACTTTGCTTCGTTGTGTGGATAAGAAGGAAGCAACTGAGATTATGGAAGATATGCATGATGGGATCTTTGGCACTCATTCTAGTGGACATACCATGGCAAAGAAGATATTGAGAGCGGGTTACTATTGGTCTACCATGGAAACTGATTGCTATCAACACTCCAGAACTTGTCACAAGTGTCAAATTTATGCTGATAAAGTCCATATACCTCCATCACCATTGAATGTGTTGACTGCTCCTTGGCCTTTTGCCATGTGGGGCATTGATATGATTGGTGAGATCAAGCCTACTGCTTCTAATGGACATCGTTTCATCCTGGTTGCTATTGATTATTTCACGAAGTGGGTGGAGGCAGCTTCATTTGCATCTGTTACTAAGAATGTGGTGGCTCGATTCATTAAGAATAATCTCATATGTAGGTATGGCATCCCTGAGAGGATTATCACTGACAACGGCTCTAATCTGAACAACACTATGATTACTGATCTCTGTACGCAGTTCAAGATTAAGCATCACAACTCTTCTCCGTATCGTCCAAAGATGAATGGGGCAGTTGAAGCTGCTAATAAGAATATTAAGAAGATTGTACAGAAGATGATTGTTACTTACAAAGACTGGCATGAGATGTTACCATTCGCTCTTCATGGCTATCGTACCACAATACGTACTTCAACAGGGGCAACCCCATTCTCTTTGGTCTATGGTATGGAAGCAGTTCTACCCATTGAAGTTCAGATTCCCTCCTTAAGAATTATGAAGGATGCAGGCTTGGATGAAGATGAGTGGATTCAGACTCGACTGGACCAGTTAAATTTGATTGATGAGAAGAGGTTAGCAGCAGTTTGTCATGGCCAGATGTACCAGAAACGAATGATCAAAGCTTTTAATAAGAAGGTTAAGCCAAAGGTATATCAGGCTGGTGACTTGGTAATCAAGCGTATCATATTACCACAGGGTGATCCTAGAGGCAAGTGGACTCCAACATATGAAGGACCATTTGTAGTCAAGACAGTGTTCTCAGGAGGTGCCATGATACTCACTACTATGGATGGTGAAGACTTCCCACAGCCTGTAAACGCAGACATGGTTAAAAAATACTACGCATAAAACGAGACCCGCTAGGTTGACAGGCCTAGGCAAAAATAAGGGCATCCCGGCAAACCAAAAGGGTTTGGGCAAAAATTAGGGATATATATAAAAAGATGTACACCCGGCAAGTCGAAAACCTGAAAAGGCGGCTTGGGCAAAAAAGGGTATCCCGGTGGATTGAAAACCTGAAAGGGCAATCCAGGCAAAAGTTAGGGATTAAAGCGTATGACTATGTCTCGTTTGGATCACCCATGAAACTGCAACCAGTTGTACTACTTACTCAAGCTCGAACAGATAAAGCTCAATCCAATTGTTTCCGTCTCACCAGCAGAAGATGAGATACTTGAAGATAATGGCAATAGTAGAATTGAAACTCAATAGGATTGTTTCCCACATAGTTGATTTTCTCTGTTTTGTAAAAACTTTATGACAAAATCCTCTTACTAGGGTTTATGTCTCCTTGTACAAACTTACCCGTGTATGGGTCACTTTTTGATATAAATAAATTCCATCTTTTGAATCCAGATTTACTTTTACCCTATTTACATAAGCGAAACGTCCATTGGTTGTGTTTGAATGTATGTATGCTTTTGAATATGATTGATGTTTACAAGAAATGCATGTGTGCTTAATATGATTGATGTTTACCAGAAATGCATGAAAATGCAGTAATAGTATTTACTAAGGACGAACGAGGGAAGGATTTCAACGAAGCTTCGCCGGTTCACCTTTACAAGACAGTTACAAACCCTTAGTAGGACGAATCCATCTTCATAAAGTCTTATCTCCCCTGGAATTTATATCCATCTCTTTTATCCTCATACGGATATTCGGGAATTTACTTTCCAATAAGGGTACGACGAACGAAGACGGGAGTTTATATCTGCCCTACCATCAAACGAAGACAAAGGTTATATATACCTTGCTATCCCCAGCAGACGGGAGGTTATCTATACCCTGTTATCCCCCAGCATACGGAAGGTTATGTATTATCAGACAAGACGAGAACAAGTTCCTCATATTCTTCAACAACGAATCGGGATTTATTTTCCCTGGCCAGCAGTTGTTATACGAAGACATCCAGATGCTTCTGGCAGAGTCATATCATACATACATCATTTATATCATACCATAACATACATATCCATAAATACATAATACATTTACTTAGGTGCATCATACTATGCATGCATACATATAACATAAACTAACACTCTCCTTGCAGGATAGTTACATGCAGATAAAACAGCATCAACAATTTACAACAGGTCAGAAATGATCCATACACTACTCAAGATGTCCTCGAATAGCAGGCAAACGGTCTGTAAAAATATCCATTCCCTGGTTCAAAGACATTTTTCAGAAGAACAAATCCTGACGTTCTTTTGATCCTTAAGAGCAAATCCTGACGCTCTTTTGGCTACTTGTTCAAGATACTTTTTCAGAAGAACAAATCCTGACGTTCTTTTGATCCTTAAGAGCAAATCCTGACGCTCTTTTAACCCCTTGTTCAAGATATTTTTCAGAAGAACAAATCCTGACGTTCTTTTGATCCTTAAGAGCAAATCCTGACGCTCTTTTAACCCCCTGTTCAAGATATTTTTCAGAAGAACAAATCCTGACGTTCTTTTAACCCTTAAGAGCAAATCCTGACGCTCTTTTGGCCCATTGTTCAAGATACTTTTTCAGAAGAACAAATCCTGACGTTCTTTTGATCCTTAAGAACAAATCCTGACGTTCTTTTGGCCCTTGGAGAGTAGGCAAACGGTCTGTACAAAGATCCATTCCCTAATCCAAAATATTTCCAGAAGAGATAATCATCACAAAATTTATTTCTACTGGTCCATCCAACAACTCAAATCATGTTGCATAAATGATTCAGAGACGGCCTATACAAAGACCTAGTACTGATATCCAGTATCAACATAAAGACATCATCATATTCTGATACTTTAGATGGCATCTCTAAGCCCATCTCCAGTTCTTCTAAGTGGCATCTTTAAGCCCACTCAAGCATATACAACCAAACATCAATATCATGCTATGCACTGGTGAGTGCAAATTTTTGGGCTTTTATGTTCAATCCCCTTCAACCTTCCAGGTCACGACTGGCAAACATACCAATCTAACCCCTCAGGTTTCAGAAAATTAAACAGGGGCAGCTGTTGCACCCCAAAATTTGCCCTCACAATACAAGACTTTGTGTTCTAAGAAGGTTCACAAGGTTCACAAGTTTCCCAACACTTTCAAGGCCTTCCCTGAGGTTCATGAAGTCTACAAGCTACTTTATGAAGGTTCACAAGGTTCACAAGTTTCTCAACATTTACAGGACCTTTCATGAGGTTCATGAAGTCTAACAAGTTACTTCTTGAAGGTTCACAAGGTTCACAAGATTCACAATGTTTACATAACCTTTCATGAGGTTCATGAAGTCTACAAGCTACTTTATGAAGGTTCACAAGGTTCACAAGTCCCACAATGCTTTCAAAAACCTTTCATGAGGTTCATGAAGTCTACAAGTCATTTCATGAAGGTTCACAAGGTTCACAAGGCTCACAAGTTTCTCAATGTTTATATAACCTTTCATGAGGTTCATGAAGTCTACAAGTTACTTCTTGAAGGTTCACAAGGTTCACAAGATTCACAATGATTACAAAGCTTTCCTGAGGTTCATGAGGTCTACAAAGTCACTTTATGAGGTTCACAAGGTTCACAAGCTTCACAATACCTCCCATGAAGTTCACAAGACATTTTATGATGGTTCACAAGGTTCACAAGGTTCACAATTGGTCAGAAGAGTTGACAATTCCCTCAGACAATGCACCTCCTAAGCAGTGCATCCAAAACTAGGGTTTTGACTTTAATCAGGCTAAATGGACTTCCCAGACTTCAAGTGAGCTTCATAACATCCTATATGTGTGTAAGAACCCCCATGACAAGTTTCAAGACTTTTCTCAAAAGTTTGCTCAGTCAGATGATCAGATAAGTCAAAATCAGTCAAAGTAGTTAAAAAGTCAAACTGAGGTCAACTGTGGTCAAACCAAAGTCAAACTTCATGATTTTTTTGCCAACATCAATTATATGAAGTAAAATTCATCATTTGATCAAGGGTTGATCATGATTCATCAAGGAGATTCCAGATCATCAAGAATCAGGAGTTTCTAAATTAGGGTTTCCTCAGTAGAAGTCAACTGAACTTTGACCAGCCATAACTTTCACATGCTTCATCACCAAGTCTCAACTCAAAGCTCATTTTTAAGGAAATTGAATTCTATACAACTTTGTGTCTCACAAGCCAAGCCCAAAAATGCTTCATTTGGAAGGTATGAGCTAAGACATTATAGGTCATTTCAAAAGTCAACAAAAAGTCAACAACTTCAAAAGGGCATAACTTGAGATTGGTAAATGATATGGACATGAAACCAATGGGGTTGTTTAGAGGACTCTTCAAGCTTTCCAAAATGTCCAAGAACAACCTCATACCATTAAAATTGAGGGAGATATGCCCTTGCAAAGTTGGGAAATTTTGTGATGGTTTATGATGAAAATGGAGGTCTAGAACCAATTCTTTCCAAATGGGCTGGCCAAATTGTGATCCAATCCATACATTATCATCATGCACGACCCAAATGATTAAAAATCAGAATTTTTATTATTTTATTTCTATTTATTTTGATTTAATTCATAAAAAATCATTTTAAATAAATATAAAATATGAAAATGCAATATTTAATGGAGATTTGGTTTCTAGAACATCTTCAATGCTGATTGGAATTGAAAAGGAATGAGATCATGAGATTTGTCCAAAGATAGAAAGCCTTTATGCAAGAATATTGAACTTTTAAGACATGATCAATATGAATCTTTTTGAATCAAAATTTCCACATGATCAATCAATATTTTGACCTAGATTCAATCTCCTATAAGTACTAAACATAATGCAATCCTCAAGACACGAATTCTCTGCCTCTAAGTGTAAGTTCCATTGTTCAAAAAACCATCCAAAAACTCACATTCGGTTTTGGATTTCCAGGACTTTAGAAGGTAAAACAAAGACATGGCAAGCTTCATTGGACATCACTGATCATAAACCAGTACTCATATGCATCCCATACATGCCATAATGCTCTACCCGAATCCAATTTACTCTTGAAAATATTTTTTTCGATTCTATTAATTTGTTGCATATCAATGAATTTTGGTTATATAATATTGTTTGTGTTGTTATGTAGAATGATTCTGGACAATTGGATTGAAGAATGAGTGCTTAAACCGCAAACGGCCATAACTAGGGTTTACCAACCTCAATTAGGGCTTTGTGATTTAACATATATAAATGAATTTCAGGAACGTGGTGATGTTGTACGGACCTCCAGGAATTCATTGCTCTCATTAATTTTAAGAAATTTTGCTGTTTGCTTGGTGATTGTGAATACACAGGTTTATGCACACAGGAAAAATGGAAGGAAATTTCTCAGGAAATTTCGCAGGAAAACCTGCGAAATCTCAAGGAAGAAGAAGACTGCTTCCCGCGCATTTTGAATTCAAATAATTTGTATTATATTTTATCAATTAGTTGTTGTTTTAAATCACAACAGCTATGTTGTCCCAGTGGTTGGAAGCGTGCGTGTACAAGGGTTTGGTCTGGGGTTCGATTCCCCGTTGGCTGCATTTTGTTCTTTTATTTTGCTTATTTTACAGGCTTGACATATAATCAACTTTGGTCATCATACTACCAGAAGGGCTCTCCCAGCCGGGCGGATAGGCGTGCGTGTGAATGATCAAAGGTCCTGGGTTCAACACCACCCCAGGCCTTTTTGCTTCTTGATTTTTCTTGATTTTTCCAGGCAATGCACAAAAACAACTCCTCTTCCTTTCCTCTCACCTGCGCATGGGGTGGTCTGGTGGTGTGCCTTGCTGCTGGTAAACAAAGCCTCCTGGGTTCAAATCCCAGCCAGGTTTGTTTTGACATTTTTTTTATTTTTTGCTTTGTTTAATTATATTTAATTGATTTAAGTTTTATTAATAAAATAACTTTATATAAAATGTTATTTAATGTTTATAATATTCAAAACTCATATTTTTCTTAATTCAAAAATTATTTTCTTTTACTTTGTAAATAAATTATAATATATATATATTAGTTAAAATAAATTTTGTATATTATAATTTAAACCCTTAAAAATTTTTCTAAACAAACCCTAATTTTATTTTCTAAATAATTTTTTATTTTCTAATTCTTAATATAATTATTCTGTATATATTTATTTAATATAACTTTTGTAAATATAATACGTAATATAAAATTTTGCAAATATAATATTTAATATAAAATCTTGTAAATATAATTAATTATAACCTATTTTTATATAATATGTAAATATATTTTATATGCTATGTTTATAACCTAAATTATCTTTTTAATATATATGTTTAAAAATAATTAAATTTATGCCAATATTATAATTACAATTTTTATGTTTAGAATTAATAAGTTGCATATAAATTTTAAATTTTATAATTAAATTGTTTATATTTTTTTTATAATGTCTAATTTGCAATTTTATTTTGTTTATCATTATTACTAATCATATTATTATTAATTTATTTATTTTTGCTTATTATTATTTCACTAACCCTATTTAATTTTTTATTATTATTACTAACCCCTATTTTATTTATTTATTGCTTATTTATTATTTTTGCTTATTATTTATATTTTGCTTCTATATTTATTTTTGCTATTTATTTTTAATTTGCTTATTATAATTATGTAATTGCTCCTTGGTGTAAATTTTGTAAATATGTAATTTATTTAATTTTTGTGCTATGGTTAGTAATTTAGGGAGTGTAAACATGTATTCTCTTAAAATCAAATTTAGATCATTTTAATCAAAGATAAATTAATATTAAACACTCACACACGTAAGTCGATTTTTTAATCGCCATCTCACTTTCTAAGGTTGCCTCTCAATGTTGCCTAATCGTAAGGTCAAGTGGGGTGTATAAAGCAAGTCCCTTAAAAGAAAAATCATCGAGTCCCTAATGGTTTCCTTTAAAGATCAAGTCCCTTTTCGAATAATGATGATAGTCCCTCCTAAATGCTTAATACACCTCACAATTGCCTTCATAAAACAGATGTCCCTCATATGTCCCTTACATCCAAGGTAATGACTACCTATTCCTCAATAATAGGGATAGTCTTACCATTTAAAGGATAAAGAACAGAAAAGACTTAAACTTTAGGGTAGGTACCTCCTAGTTGCTTGCTCACTTCATTCCAAATTTTCAAACACTTAACAAATTTCAAACAAATTTTCAAAAACAAGTTTTTACGCATCCGTACATGGATCATTATTAACTCATATGAAAATTTTCTATTCACACACTTCACATTTTCAAAAACAATTCAAAAGTGAGCTAAGTAACTAAGAGCCCATGGATAACCATGGATGTAAAGGGTGCTAACACCTTCCCTTTACATAACCTACCCCCCGGACCCAAAAATATCTCTTAAGGTCTTTCCTGTTCTTTTATACCCTTTCCTTTTGGATAAAATAAAAGTCGGTGGCGACTCTTGCTATCCGCAACATAACTAAAGTCAGTTCTCCCACCGTGTTACAGGCTCCAGCAGCATGTATCCACGGCCTTCCCAACAAACAGCTATATGCATGCTGGATGTCCATAACATAGAAAACACTTTTGAAGACTTGAGAGCCTATCTTGACGGGCATCTCAACCTCTCCAAAAACTGATCTCCTCGATCCATCGAAAGCTTTAACAACCAGATCACTTGGTGTTAGGACAATCCCATCAATATTAAGCTTCATCAGCGCCTTCTTCGGAAGCACATTCAATGAAGAGCCCGTGTCTACAAGAACATGAGACAGCACAGCGCCCTTGCACTCCATCGTGATGTGTAGTGCTTTGTTATGGTTTCTGCCCTCCGAAGTGAGGTCTCTGTCAGTAAAGCCTAAGCCATGGCTTGCATTGACACTTCCTACAACCGCTTCGAGTTGGTTGACCGTGATCTCCTGAGGAACGTAGGCCATTTGTAGGACTTTCAGCAAGGCTTCTCGGTGTGCGGGAGAGCACATCAGCAGTGACAAGATAGAAATCTTTGAAGGCGTCTAGTTTAGTTGATCAACCACCTTGTAGTCACTCTTCTTAATAATCCTCATGAATTCCTCGACTTCTTTTTCAAACGTACCCTGCCCAGCCACAGGAGTAGTTGACTCATCATTCACAACTTGCTTTCCTTTGGCCTTGGACGGAGCTTCGGCCTCAAGATCCCCTCTCAGCGCAGGGGGAGCGAACAAACGACCACTTCGGGTGAAACCCCCAACACCTCTGACATTCTCTACAGTCGGGTCAGCAACAGGTCTGCTCTCCATCTTCCTTCCAGCTACATAAACATCGGAGCCATAATGCCAGGGAATAGCTCTATCATCTGTGTACGGCACTGGCCCAGGTACAGTAATAGTTACAGGACTAATCTGAGGAGCATAGATTGTAACCGGCTCTTGTCTGACAGGCATATCAGCTTCATCGTAGAAAATAGTAATGGTTGACACATCCTCAGCCTCTTCATTACCAACCTTACTGAACTGCAAGGATCCATCATCAATCAACCCTTGCAAACCCATCTTCAACTTCTCACAGCCGTTCTCAACATTCAGACAGTCTTCACAACCAAGACAGCAACCAGGAAATACTTGACCCTTCAACAGTCTCTCCTTCACCACCCTCAAAGGTGTCTTGACTTCATCGATACTCAACACCAGACTCAACCTGTCATCACCCTTAACAACATTGACTCTTGCCCCTCCATGATTAGGCATAGGGTTCGAGTTGACATTCGGCGGCGGTGCAAAGTTGATCGCTTTAGAGTCTACAAGATCCCGAACCTTGTGATGCAAAGCCCTGCACTTCTCAGTCGAGTGCCCGGGTGCTCCAGAGTGGAAAGCGCATCGTGCGTTGACATCATAACCAACTGGAAGCTCTCCAGGAGGTGGTGGTGCCAAAGTCCTCAGTTGAATCAGGTTCAAATCTAACAGTCTTGGCAATAAGGCGGCATAAGTCATCGGGATAGCCTCAATCACCCTATTAGCCGGGCGAGTCTGCCTCGGCTGATACGGTCTCTGCTGATAGTTGGTACGAGGTTGTTGTTGATGTTGTTGTGGAGGAGGTAGCATCTATTGTACGGGAGATGTAGGAATGGTGACAGCAGCCACATGTTCATAAGGTCTTCTGTAACCACGACCCTGGCCTCGACCGAATACGACATTCGTCTCGCCCTCTCGTCTTCTAGGAGGTCCACTAAAAGCTTTCCTCGCTCCATTTGAGCTGCTAGCACTTGGGTCTTGTATCTTCCCCATTTTCAGCAATGTTTTAACTCTTTCTCCCGCAATAACAATATCGTTGAACTTAGTAGCAGAACTCGACGCCAGTCTTTCAAGAAATACCCCCTGGAGGGTGCCCATAAACATGTCGGCCATTTCGTTCTCTAACAGCGGCGGTTGCACCCTGGCAGCTAGCTGGCGCCACCTCTGGGCATATTCTTTGAAGCCTTATTTTGTTGTCTGAGCCATGTGCTGCAACTGCGTGCGGTTCGGAGCCATGCCCATGTTATATTGATACTGCCTCACAAAGGCTTCAGCTAAATCCTTCCAACTCTTGATATTGACCCTACTGAGCTTCATGTACCATTCAAGAGAAGCTCCCACCAAGCTGTCTTGAAAATAATACATCCAGAGTTTCTCATCATCTGTGTGAGCAGTAATTCTCCCAACAAATGATTGAAGATGGGTCTTCGGGCAAGCAGTGCCATTATACTTCTCGAAGGTTGGAACTTTGAACTTATACGGAATCCTGACCCCAGGAACCAAGCCCAAGTCGGTTATGTCGAATCCTAAAGAGCTCTGGGATTGAATAGCTCTGATTTGCTCAGCCATCTCTTCGAACCTCTTGTTCATCTCTGCTCCTTGACCTTCAGCTTCATCAAGTAGAGTGAACTGGTCGTCATGATTATCCATCTGAATGTTGTTCAACCCATCGTTGGTGATAGTCACTCCGGGTTGAGCAGTAGGAATTTCAACCTGACGTGCACCCGCACCGGTACGATTGTCAGCAGTAGCAGCAGCAGCAGTGTTCCTGTTTTGATTCTCAACCATCTCCCGCAGACGCTCTTGGTTCTGCCCCATGCCGGCCATTAACGTCATAAAGTTATCCATTCTCTGTCTTAGATCTGCCAAGTCTACTTGCATTTGGTCCATGGCTCGTTCTCTGTTAATCTTGGTTGGATATCTGTGCACTGCTGGTTGTTCTCGAACTTTACGAGGAGCTATAGTGCCGTGTTACACAAAACACGTTAGTAACTGAGACGACACTTGCAAAACAAACAAACAGGTTATATGCAATGCAATGTAACTGTTCATGTTCCCAGGTTTTAAGTATTTGGCGTGCCCCAGTTCTGGCATCTAATCTCAGACAATCACTTTCAGTATTTAGCTTTTAAGCTTTCTCTTTGATAAGTGTTCAGACATTAGCAGTATCCGGACAAACGAATCTTGCACATTCAAAACGATAACTTGCACATTAATACTGTATATGAGCAGACCACTGCAGGCCAAAAGTCGAAATACAACCAGAAATATTCCCCGAAGGGTTACATGCCAGTACATAAAGCCAAAAGAAATGAAATAAAAGCAAGACTCATACAACAAGCCCGTAGGTAGCCTGAACAATAAACAACTAAGCCAAGGACCCAGGATCTGCCGCCTCTGCCCTGCTTTTCTTGACACCCGCTCTCAGCTTGAGCTCTTTGATCTCTTTCCTTGCTTCCTCCAGAGCTAATTGACTTTGGGCTAGCTGTTGGGTCTTCTCCCTCCGGATGGCGTGGGCTTGCTCCACTTCCTTCTTCTTGAAAGCCATCTGAACTTCAAAGAACTCCTCCTTCTCTTTGAATTTCTTCTGCTCTTCATCCCTTTGTCCTTGCAGCCAAGCAACGGATTGACGAGCATCTTTGAGAGTCTTTAGAGCTTTCTTGCACTTAACTTCTCTTTGAGCTTCCATCATACCCAATCTGTGGAAATGGGCTTCTCTACCGGCAAAATCCTTCTCTTTGGCTTCTAGAGAGGCTTGGAGCTTCTGCAGCTTGTCTTCAGCTTCCTTCTTGGCCCTGTTGGCTTGGTGGTACAGGCTTACCATCTCAGTATTCTCCACTCTGACCTCATGTAGCTGGGCTTCTAGCTTCTTGTACTCTTCCAAGGAAACAGTACTGCTCTGACTAGGCACCTCTCGGGGATAAAGTGGAGCCTCGACTGAAAAAGGCATGAGAACCGACTCGATATGTCTTTGCAACCATTCAGCATATGGTGGATATGTATTGGGATCAACTCGGCCGAAGTCTTTCTTCCCCTTTTTTATCCTGTGAGCCCAGGCTTGGACTGCTTGTTGAACTAGCTATCTGTTTCCGTCAGCAGGAAAGTACAAAGATTCAGCAAACATTTCCTTCTAAGGAGGATCTTTCAAAGGGTAGCCAAACTGCTTTCTGGCTAATGTTGGATAGTAACTGATGATACCTTTCCTTCCCAGCAAAGGTACTCCAGCAAACCTTCCGCAACTAACCATCAACTCCTTTCCTAGCAAATCCATGTCATAACCCCAAGCAATGTCTTCTACAGTCAATCCCATCAGTCTTCTGGACCATCTCCATTCGTCTCGCATCTCCTTGAAGGCACCTGACTTAGGCAACTGTCTAGCAAACCACTCAGCGAACAAAGGAGCATAGCAGACCACAGGACCACCTCTACCCTTCTCGTTTCTGTAATGGACACTGAAGTAAAAGTCACCCAATAAAGTAGGCACTGGATTGCCTTTTGCAAAGATTGAGATCACCTCTAAGATGACAAACTCTTTCTCTCCAGGAAACAGACTGGACCCATATACCATCAATGCAAGCAAAGCTCCAAAGTCGTTCCACTTAGCTTCTGTAGCATACTTCTCAGCCTCTGGGATAAGCACACTCCAGGGTAGACCTCTGCCTTCACTCTCTTGCAGAGCCTTCCTGACTGAAGCAGCTGGCAACCTACAAACCTTGGCTATGTCTTCATCTCTGAGCATAACCTCTGACCCGTAGAACGACAATGTCTCTCTGATCGGAACATTCAGCATGTTGGAGATCTCTTCCAATGTTGGAGCTAGGATGTAACCTGGAAAAACAAAGCAACGCATCAGAGGATCATAAAATTGCAGCAGGGTATGCAAGCTGTCTTTCTGGTCTGCAGTGGGCTTGTCCACAAACTTCAGTATCTAGCCATATCTTTTCTTGAAATTACCCAAAACTTGATCGTTCATCAGACCCGCTAACCTCTGAACACTTTTAACTTCCGGCTGGAGAAAGGTATAATGCACATTCTTTTTTCTCGGAGCTCTTCTGATTTCTGCCATGGAGATAAGAATACCAGAACTGGGAACAGATGTGAGCAATGACCTGAAAAATGGGAAACATAAACAGTTAATGAAAAGAACGATGCAAATGTAATGCAATGCAAGCATATGATCAACTGGGACCGTTTGAACTGGATCACTGACAAGGGTCCCTCTGAATAACTGGAAAACCCAAAAGTCCACTGAGTCACACTCTCTGATAATCACAACTCACTGAAGAAGACCTCAGGACCAGAAATCAATAATATCAAAACAAGAACTCCAAAAAACCAGAATCAAGAAAACCAGAACTCCATAACCATAACTCCAGAACCATAGGACCACAGAACCAAAGATCATAATCATAGGACCACAGATTATAACAAGAACCACTGAGCAGATGAGTGTATGTTGAGGTCATGGGTTCCTGCACACCTGTAAACACCCCCCAATCTCACGGGTAAAAAAGGCTCCGGGTCAGACATCACAGACTCTCAAAGCCGAATAGCAATAATACTGTCACCATTTCCGAGAAATGGCTCATGACCAAATCAGGGAATCGGTTTGGCATTATATACTACGCAGGGAGGCCTCAGCTGAGTCCGGGAAACAAGGTCATCCTATGCGATCCCCAGGTGGGCCCTCGGATGCGAATGGGTTTGCCACAAAATGTGGTCTGCCACTGTCATCACTAAAGAGGGATGTTTCCACAAGGTTCTCAATGATCGGTCCCCAGCTGCACATAACTGTCAGGGTCATGTAATGAGAGAGGAAGATCCCCAAATCAAGACATTTCCAAGACAATCGCAACCTGGGTGTGAAACTCACTACTACCCCCATGACAAGATCTCATGAGGCCAAAGTGGAACCACTCTAAGTCCTATGGTGCACTCGAGTCAGGTACTTGGCTCATATCTCTCAATAACAAGTAACACCCATCCCACCAAAGAAAACCAGTCCAGACAGTCCAGTATATATACATGATGCAGTAAATAAAGACTGAAAACTGTAAATAAAGCTGTAGATAAAGCTGTAGATAAACAACAATAACATACAACAAGCCACAACAAACAAACATCACCCAATGAAACAGCAACACACAAGCGCTAGGAGAGACTCATAGGGGAACCAGAGATTCTAGGTTCGTTTCCCCAGCAGAGTCGCCAACTGTCGCTCCCCGGATTTCTATCCTGGTACAAACGCGAAAGTGGCGCAGAAAAGAATAGAGTCGCTAGCCAGGCATTTTTATCCCAAAGGAACGGGAATGGTAATGTTGCACAAACCAGAAGAAAGAAGAGGAAGGAAACAGGTCCTGCGAACCAAAGAGACTGAGTTCGGGAGTCGATTACGACCTGGGAAGGTATTAGCACCCAGATCGTCTGCTGTACCCGACGGGATCCACGTTTGCAAAGAAACTGTTTCAAAGGGTGAAGAAATGAAAGTTGTTGCAAAAGAAAATAAAATGAACTGGATAAAAGGAACTGAATAAGAAAACAAAGAGAAAAATGTAGGGAAAATAAAGATTGTGCTCGAACGGGCCCTACCCCGCTGCCTACGTACCTCATCAGGACAATGAGGATCAGAGACGCCGTATTTCCCCTAACTAGGGGTGGAAAAGATTGCTTGTGTCTTAAGGCTTGAACTTCCTATGTCAATGCTCAGGTGTTGCAGGCTCGGACAACGAGTGCGTTACCGTCTTGCAAAATGACAAGCAGGAGCAAGTTCGCGTACGGAGCGAGTGAGATGAGAAAAGAATTCCCGAAGGAAAGACGCTTATTGTTTGTTTGTGTTTTCTTAGAAGCTTTTAGGAGTTTTTCACAAGGAAATGAGCTCAAGCTCTTTTCCATGGAATGTGCACTTGTCACTACATTCCAAGATGGAATAATAGAACAAGCACACTCAAGTAAGGAGAAGATCCCCAAAACTTGAACCCAAAGACTAGGGCTTAGGCTCACTAACTTGTTTACTTATTAAGTGTTTTTGTATTTACAATGAAGAAGCATTTTTTAGCTTTTCTTTTATGAAGAAGATACCTCGATCAGACTTGTGCATCACAAGGTAAACTTGTACTATCCCAAGATGGGAAGACTACAAGCATACCTCATGGAATAAGGTTATGGATCAATGTATCATTTCGGATTTATTAAAGTGTTTTTTAGAGCTATGAGATGAGAAGAGAGAAAGAATCAAAAGGATCTGTTGCACCCCAAAATTTGCCCTCACAATACAAGACTTTGTGTGCTAAGAAGGTTCACAAGGTTCACAAGATTCACAATGCTTACAAGACCTTTCATGAGGTTCATGAAGTCTACAAGATACTTTATGAGGTTCACAAGGTTCACAATACCTCCCATGAGATTCACAAGACATTTTATGATGGTTCACAAGGTTCACAAAGTTCACAATTGGTCAGAAAAGTTGGCAATTCCCTCAGACAATGCACCTCCTAAGCAGTGTATCCAAAACTAGGGTTTTGAATTTAATCAGGCTAAATGGACTTACAAGACTTAAAGTGAGATTCATAACATCTTACATGTGTCTAAGAATCCCCATGACAAGTTTCAAGACTTTTCTCAAAGGTTTGCTCAGTCAGATGATCAAATAAGTCAAAATCAGTCAAAACAGTTAAAAAGTCAAACTGAGGTCAACTGTGGTCAAACCAAAGTCAAACTTCATGATTTTTTGACAACATCAAGTATATGAAGTAAAATTCATCATTTGATCAAGGGTTGATCATGATTCATCAAGGAGATTTCAGATCATCAAGAATCAGGAGTTTCTAAATTAGGGTTTCCTCAGTAAAAGTCAACTGAACTTTGACCAGCCATAACTTTCACATGCTTCATCACCAAGTCTCCATCCAAAGCTCATTTTGAAGGAAATTGAATTCTCTACAACTTTGTGTCTCACAAGCCAAGCCCAAAAATGCTTCATTTTGAAGGTATGAGCTAAGACATTATAGGTCCTTTTGAAAGTCAACAAAAAGTCAACAACTTCAAAAGGGCATAACTTGAGATTGGTAAATGATATGGACATGAAACCAGTGGGGTTAGTTAGAAGACTCTTCAAGATTTCCAAAATGTCCAAGAACACCCTTATAGAATTAAAATTTAAGGATGTGTGCCCTTGCAAAGTTGGGAAATTTTGGGTTGGTTTATGATGAAAATGGAGGTCTAAAACTAATTTCTTCCAAATGGGCTTGCCAAATGATGACCCAATCCACACTATGACTTCATGCACGACCCAAATCATCAAAAATCAGATTTTTTATTATTTTATTTTTATTTATTTTGATTTAATTCATTTAAAATCATTTTAAATTAAAATAAAATATAAAATCAAAAGATTTAAATATGATCAAGCTTCTAGAAAATCATAATTATGCCTTGGATCAAATTGATATGGAAGTTATGATGATTAGCCTAAAATAGCAAGTGTTCATACAAGAATATTTGATTTTTAAGGCCTTATCATTTTGAATCTTTTTAGATCAAATCTTCCACACAATGACCTGATTTTTTAACCTAAATTCATTGTTCTATAAGTATATAGTGCAACCCTAACACAAGCCACGAATTCCAGCCACCCCAAGTGTAAGTTTGCATCTCACAAAAACATCTTCAAACTCAAATTCGGATTCCTCAATACAAAGCTTTTTAAGGTATTTTAAGGATACAAGAAGAATCCTTGGACCTCACTGATCATGAATCATCACTCATATGCATCCCAAACCTCATGAATCACTCAAACCGAATCCATGTTCATGTTCATTCATAATTTTTCGATTTTTAATATTTACTCATGATTAATTTTATTTGACTATTGATTTGTGCTTGCTATGATGATTAGAAACTTTCTGGATAAATTTGATTGAGTTTAACCGCGGGAATTGGAAGATGCCATAGCTAGGGTTTGCAAACCTAATTTAGGGTTCTTCGATTCACTAAATATAAATGAATTTAGAAGACATGGTTGTGTTGTATGGACCTTGAGGATCATATTTCATGTATCAATTTAAGAAAATTTTACTGTTTTCATGGTGATTGAGAATTGGCAGGAATTAGCACGCAGGAAAATTCGTTGAGGAATTCGCAGGTAAATGCGAAGGTCATGAGGTAGAAGAAGAAGTTGACTGGCGCGAAAGTCAAATTCAAATAAAAGGTTTATTTTATTATGTACTTGTTTCGTTATATGTCACCAACGAGCGCGTAGCTCAGTTGGTTTTGCACGCAGGTGATGAAAGCAAGAACCAGGGTTCGATTCCTGGGTTGTACATTTTTTGGCTTAAAATTCATTTGCTCAATAGGTTTAATATATTATTTTCATTGTTCATCTCAAAGACACGCTGCACACGCAGCTCAGTTGGTTGGTGATTGTTGGTGAAGGCTGGGAGACCTGGGTTCGACCCCAGGCTCCAGCAGGTGAGTTTATCATTTTTTTTTGTTTTTCTTAACTTAATTGTTTTGTAATTCTTTTATTTTCTTTTAATTAAATATTAATAAACATAATATAAATAGATTAAAAAATGTATATTATAATAATTAGATTTATATTTTGTTGTATATAAAATTTAATTTATTTTAATTAAACCCTAATTTTATGTAACAAACTTATAAACCCCAAAATATTTTTCTAAAAAACCCTAATATTTTATGAACCCTAGTTTATTGTTTTTTTTAAAACCTAATTTTATCTTATGATTTTAATTTCTAATTTTTGTAAATATAATTATTATGTACATATTTTATTTAATATAATTAAATTTTGTAAATACAATTATAATCAATTCTATTTTTTTTATATAATATGTAAATGTTTCTATAACTTGTTTATAATTTAAATTTTATATATAAATAATTTTTAAATATATGTTTAGAAATAATTAAATCTATGTTAATTTAATCTTGTAATTATAATATGTTTATAATTAATTTAACTTTTATAAGTTGCATATAATTTAAAATTTTATAATTAAATTGTTCATATTTCCTTGTTAATTTTTAATTCTTGGTTATTATAATATTTTGATTTGTTATTATTATTACTAATCATGTTTATTGCTAACCCCCTTTATTTTAAATTGTGATTATTATTATTATCTCACTAACCCAATTTTTACTATTATTATATATTTTGCTTTATTTATTTAAATTGTTTATTTATCATTGTTGTAATTGTTCCTGGATGTAAATTTTAAATTATTTATTTCTTATGCCATGGTTAGTAAATAGGGAGTGAAAACTATTTGTATTTAAAAATTGAATTTAGTTCATTTAAATTATAAGATAAATATAAAATTAAACACTCACACACGTAAGTCGATCTTTGATCGCCATCTCACTTTCTAGGGTTGCCTCTCAATGTTGCCTAATTAAAAGGTCAAGTGGGGTGTATAAAGCAAAAGTCCCTTAAAATAAAAGTCATCTAGTCCCTTCATAATTAAAGATCAAGTCCCTTAATGGTTGCCTTTCAATATGATCTTGTCCCTTTCGAATAATGATGACAGTCCCTCCAAAATGCTTAATACACCCTACAGTTGCCTTCATTAAACATATGTCCCTCACTTGTCCCTTACATCCAAGGTAATGACTACCTATTCCTTAATAATAGGGATAGTCTTACCATTTAAAGGATAAAGAACAGAAAGACTTAAACTTTAGGGTAGGTTCCTCATAGTTACTTGCTCACTACTTAAAAATTTCTCAAACACCTCACAAATTTCAAACAATTTTCAAACACAAGTTTTTTACGCATCCGTACATGGATCATTATCAAACTCTTATGAAAATTTTTATCCACACACTTCACATTTTCAAAAACAATTCAAAGTGAGCTAAGTAACTAAGAGCCCATGGATAACCATGGATGTAAAGGGTGCTAACACCTTCCCTTTACATAACCTACCCCCCGGACCCAAAAATCTTTTAAAAGGTATTTCCTGTTCTTTTATGCCTTTCCTTTGGATAAAATAAAAGTCGGTGGCGACTCTTGCTATCCGCAACATTTAACATAAAGTCAGTTCTCCCACCGTGTTACAGAACTGGCGACTCTGCTGGGGACTTAATAAAAGAGGGGTACCCTTAGGAATTTAGACCACTTTAAAATTGTTTGCCTTGTTTGCTTTATACTTTACTTGTTGGGTGCTCTTATGTGTGAAAGATCCTAACCCGGATCTAGTGTACCTTAGGTAAATGGCAATAGACCAAGGAAACTGTACGGCGTATACCGATATGGTTGATCTGGTGGCCATAGTTAGTGTGACTTCTTGGTTGGTGCTTATGTTCCTTAAGTCAAGTTGAGGGTAATATGAGGCTGCCATATGTTGTCAATACACTAACTAACTTCTAGAACCCTAGTTATCCCATCTTGGCCTTTAGAAAGTAGTGAGGTAACCGGCTTTGGTGCAGACTGAGGTTGGTTGACACTCGATACTACGCTCATTGAGATTCTAAACTTGGAGGGTTTTGGTTGGCAAGTAAGTTTCCTTCTGAACAACCACCCTTGTGAAGGATCAATGATATTGAGATCCCTTAGAACCTGGTTACTTTTGTAGGACAGGATGAACCATCTAACTTCAGGGGAGGGTACTTACCTTTAAACCTCATACAAGCCTTTAAACCTAGGGCTATTGTGTGACTTGTTTGGGTGTGCCACATGTTTGTGATTGAACATAACATCATGACATCATCATGCATCATAAGCATAGCATTTTCACTAACCATTTCAAGGACCAAAGGATTTATCTTTGTTCTTTGTTGCAGGTCATGGCTTCTGCTCGTAGAAACACCATCAGGATCAACTTTGTGGGCATACCTGCTAAGCTTAAAGAGTTGGTTTCTCAAGTGTCTGATCACTCCCAGTTCATCAAGAGACATGGTCACCTATTGGATCTAGTCACTTCAGGGTTCAATGAAGACATGATGAGTGTTCTATTTCAGTTCTTTGACCCTAAGCACCATTGCTTTACATTCCCTGACTATCAGCTGGTTCCTACAATGGAAGAGTTCTCTAAACTTCTGGGTATACATGTTCTTGATCAAAGACCCTTCACAGGCTTGGAGAAGGAGCTTAAACCAGAGGTTATTGCTGCAGCTCTACATCTGAAGAAGTCTGACATTGTTCTCGAAACAAGAAGCGGAGTTAAGGGTATTCTTGCTAAGGTGTTAATGGATAAAGCTCAAGTGTTCTTGAAGGCCATGAGCTATGATGCTTTTGAGGAGATCTTAGCCTTGCTGATACATGGCTTAGTATTATTCCCCAATCCAGATCAGTTCATAGACGTTCATGCCATCAACATATTCCTGAGTCACAATCCAGTGCCTACATTGCTTGGAGACATCCTACATTCTCTTCACACCCGTACTACAAGGGCAAGAGGGACTTTGATGTGCTGCATACCTTTGCTTTCTAGGTGGTTTATTTCTCATCTTCCTCGCTCAGTAATGAAGAATGAGCAAGGGTTCAGATGGTCCAAGAGGATCATGTCACTTTCTCACTCAGATATCCATTGGTGCTCCAGATCTATGGAGAATGTCACCATCATTGACCGTTGCGGGGAGTTTCCTAATGTGCCACTTCTAGGCATAAGAGGAGGCATCACCTATAACCCCTCTCTAGCTTTTCGACAGTTTGGTTACGCTCGGAGTGATGGTCCACATGACATGTTGATTCAGGGCATTGTGTTTGATTACGACAACGATCTTCAAGGTTACCGTCAGAGATTCATACGAGCATGGGGAAAAGTAAATAGGGTTGACAGCAAGACACTGGAGCCTAAGTACACTATTCCTATGGAAGCTTATCTCAGATGGGTGCGATCTCGTGCTCAGACTCTCATGATGCCATATCCTGCCGTCCTGCCAGTTACCATGGAACCTGTTGCTGAAGGAGACACAGCTCATACCATCCTTCACCCAGACATGCCTACTGATATGGAAGACTTGCAGAGATCATGGATCCAATTGAAGGAGCAAAGGGATACTTTTGAGGCTCATTACAAAGCAAGCCAAGAAAGAGTCCTATAACTAACAAAGCAACTTCACGAGGAACGGAATCTCAACTCATACCTCAACACAAAGAGGAAACGTCCATGGGAGACTTAAAACCCCATCTCTTGTATTTATTTCATTTCATTTTCTGTAAGCCCAAGAGGCAAAACAAGTTTATTACTAATAAAAAGTTTACCTTCTTGTTTGTTTAAGCAAATTTAAATCCTGCGGTCCTTGAAAACATTGCATATACATTCACATATCATTTCATTGCATCACAGGTTTATAATTGTGCACAGGTTTCTCATCTTCTTGTTGTTTATTTCAGCAATGGCTCTTGAACAGACTGTCAAAGATCTCCAGGCTCAGAATGCACAGTTCCAAGAGCTGATCCTGAACTTGTCCAAGGGGCATGATGAATTGAAGACACTGCTGGCTAAGAAAAAGAATCCAGAGGACAACAAAGATGATCAGCTGAAACAAATACAAGCTGAGATAGCAGAGATGAGGATTCAGATGAATGACCAGGTGACTCTTATTCAAAGTTTAGCTCAGGGGCAAGAAGAGCTAAGAACTTTTGCCCACAAACTCCAAAGTAATAGAGTCGGGAATCTAATTGCCAGTCAACCTCCATTAAAACAAGCTGATCTGGTTGAAAGGAATATGAGGATAAAAGAAGGTAAGAAACCGGTTGTCACTTATTGTTCTTCAGTTGAAGAAAAAAAACATGGTAAAGTGAATCCACCTCAACACAAGGGATGTAGAAGACAGTTTATCAAATTCAGCACTCCAATGTCACAAGTTCTGCAATGCTTGTTGGAGATGAAATTAATTTCCTTGAAAAATTCTCCTCAAAATCCTAAAACTTCCTCTCCTCGCTATAATCCCAAGGCAAGGTGTGGGTATCACTCCAACTGTCCTGGACATGATACTAATAGTTGTTGGACATTGAAGAAAAAGATCCAAGACCTGATTGACGAAGGAATCCTAGAGGTTACTCCAGAAGGTCAAGTTGAATTCTACTATCACCCATCAAACACCGAAGCTACAAGACAAGTTGCCCAGTGTAGCAAGAAAGGAAGCCTACCTATTCCTGTTGAAATATGGGGCACCTTGGGACATCCAAGTGGTAAATTTGATTTCATGGTGAAGTATACTGCTCCTCAAAGTTCACAGATTGCAATTGAGGACATTCAGCCAACTGGATGGGACAACATTTGAATTTTCATTTGTAATTTCTTTTATTTGTTTGAACACTTACTATTATGTTAAACTTTTGTTTTCATTAATGCATTGCATATGTTTGTCTTGAATTAATCCATTCGTTCCACTATATTTTGAATTATGCTTCTTATTTCTACCCTGTGATATTTAACTCCTGATAAAGCTATAAGCCTGTAGAGGGAGGATGACGAAAACAATACCATAATATTAGGCAGTATGCTTTTGAACAGACTATGTTGACGATGTACAGGCATTGTTTCAATTCCTAAACAGTGGAGATATAAGGAAGTTAATCCCTAGTCAACCCTTTTGAGCCTATGAAGTAGGAGTTTTTATTCTCACGCAAATTAAAACCCTTATTCATAACCCGGGGCAGGGTAGTTACTCGGTTAACTCAAATATGCCAATTATCTGTGTTGTACACAACTAATGATGGTTCTTTGTAATCATTAAACATGACAGTCCATATCCAGCAAAAGAAAAATCCACTAAGTCAAAACCTATGAAGGAGACTTAGTATATAAAAATTGAGAAATCCCGCTGACTGTAATCTTGAAACAAACAGTTCAGGCAAAAAGAAGGGATAACAAAGTCAAAAGAAAAAAGAGGTTACTATGAATCCTCAACAAAGAAAGACGACTGAATGTTCAAATAAACTTTTGGTATCTGAACCATCACAAATGTTAGTGTTACAATTTCAAACTACTTTGGAACCTCAATGCATAAGTTAACTGAGTATAGGACTGAAGAACATCATGGAGATTGGGTTGGGTACAAATAAAATTTGAGCCTTTATCCTTTGTTTCTTAAACCGTGAACCAGGCCACATTATAACCCTTTAAAAGTCCTAACTGAAGCATGGTTAGTTCGAAATCATACTGCTGCAAAAGGGTATCCTGACTCCTTTAGGGCTTATTATAAAACTTGAGTTAATATCACAGTTTTTCACAAAAAAAAAATGTTTTTCTATAATAACTCTTTTTCAAAATTTCAAGACAGACATAAGCATCGCATTTTTGAATATATTTGTTTACATATACTTGAGTGTTTGATAAACAGGGAAACTTACAGGATGAATGTTCAATGAACCAAGGTCCTTCTGATAAACAAAGTTGATTCCTGGATCAAATCCCATGTATGCAAAGAGGTATAGTCATTGTCTCCCAATCAAGGGGGCATGCCATGATACTGCCTAACACATTTGGGGCAGTCAGGTCAAGATCCAACAATGCTTAATGGTAGCCAGGGGCAGATCTCCCCATCTATTTGAATTACCAAGAGTAACATTACAGAATTCATAATGCCAGGGGCATGGTCATTGTTTCCTAATCAAGGGGGCATACCAAGTTACTGTTCAAATCATTCGGGGCAATCAGTTCCAGATTCAACAGTGCTTAATAGCCAGGGGCAGCTCTTCTCATATATTTGAATTACCAAGGGTAACACTGCAAAGTTCATAATGTCAAGGGCATATCATTATGGGGCATTCAGCCTAATTCTCCTGAGGTAACTACATTCAGATACTTCCCTTTTGGGACAATTCATCTTCAACCAAGGGGCAATGTTTTCTTTTCAAATCTAGTAGCCGGAGCGTATATGGTCCATTACAATTTGAAGACACATTCCTCTCATTGTGTTACCTTGATATTGGATTCTCAGCTGAAACCATAATGGAAATTAATTGTCTACGCCAGTAGTATCAGATGGTGTCAGTATCATGTCTTCAGATCCAGCTATGAGGATTTCTGGGAAGGTATTCAGGAAAGTTAAAAATTTCAGGAGCTCCAAATCCAATTGGTTATACACTCTCGAAGTTGAAACGATTCTGTCTTCAAGTTCAACTTTACTTTTCCCTCTGAATCCAGATTTACTTTTACCCTATTTACCTAAGCGAAACGTCCATTGGTTGTGTTTGAATGTATGCTTGATGTCTACCAGAAATGCATGTATGCTTAATATGATTGATGTTTACCAGAAATGCGTGAAAATACAGTAATAGTATTTACTAAGGACGAACGAGGGAAGGATTTCAACAAAGCTTTGCCGGTTCATCTCTACAAAACAATCACAAATCCTCAGTAGGGCAAATCCATCTTCATAAAGTCACATCTCCCCTGGAATTTATATCCATCTCTTTTATCCTCATAC
This sequence comes from Lathyrus aphaca, assembly GCA_963966055.1. Taxonomy (NCBI): domain Eukaryota; kingdom Viridiplantae; phylum Streptophyta; class Magnoliopsida; order Fabales; family Fabaceae; genus Lathyrus; species Lathyrus aphaca. Next base: position 446,717,384 of record OZ014522.1, on the reverse strand, counting down.
GGATATTCGGGAATTTACTTTCCAATAAGAGTACGACAAACGAAGACGGGAGGTTATATCTACCCTACTATCAAACGAAGACAAAGGTTATATATACCTTGCTATCCCCAGCAGACGGGAGGTTATATATACCTTGCTATCCCTAGCAGACGGGAGGTTATATATACCTTGCTATCCCCAGCATACGGGAGGTTATATATGCCTTATTATCAAACAAGACGGGAACGAATTCCTCGTATTCTTCAGCAACGAATCGGGATTTATTTTCCCTGGCCAGCAGTGGTTATACGAAGATATCCAGACGCTTCAGGCAGTATCATATCATACATGCATCACTTACATCATACCATAACATACATATCCATAGATGCATAATACATTACTTAGGTGCACCACATTATACATGCATACATAATGCATAAACTAATGCTACCATATAGAATGCTACCTTGTTTTCAGGTTAATTCTCCAACAAACAGACTTGTGATTATCAGGATTGCTTTATCCTCCTGAAAGTTATCATCCCTCAGGATTGCTTTATCCTCCTGAAAGCTTCTTGTCCCTTAGGATTGCTTCATCCTCCTGAAAGCATATCATCCCTCAGGATTGCTTTATCCTCCTGAAAACTTCTAGTACATCAGGACTGCTTTATCCTCCTGAAAGCATCACTACATCAGGACTGCTTCATCCTCCTGAAAGCATACTATTACCTCAGGATTGCTTTATCCTCCTGATAGCTCATCATTACCTCAGAATTGCTTCATCCTCCTGAAAGATTATTACCTCAGGACTGCTTCATCCTCCTGATAGCTATCATCATCACATCAGGATTGCTTCATCCTCCTGGAAGCATGTTATCTACATCAGGATTGCTTTATCTTCCTGAAACTTATTATCTCATCAGGACTGCTTCATCCTCCTGAAAGCATACTATTACCTCAGGATTGCTTTATCCTCCTGATAGCTCATCATTACCTCAGGATTGCTTCATCCTCCTGAAAGATTATTACCTCAGGATTGCTTTATCCTCCTGACAGCTTCTTATACCTCAGGATTGCTTTATCCTCCTGACAGCTTCTTGTACCCCAGGATTGCTTTATCCTCCTGACAGCTTCTTGTATTTCAGGATTGCTTTATCCTCCTGACAGCTTCTTGTATTTCAGGATTGCTTTATCCTCCTGAAATCATATTATTACCTCAGGGCTGCTTCATCCTCCTGATAGTTATTATCAATATCTCAGGACTGCTTTATCCTCCTGAAAGCCTATTATTGTCTCAGGACTGCTTTATCTTCCTGAAAACTATCATTATACCTCCATATGTTGGACTGCTTTATCTTCCAAGAAATGTAGCTGAAGAACTTTTCTCCAAGTGGCATCTTTAAGCCCACTCAAGCATATTCAACTAGCCATCTGTATCACTTTATACACTAGTGAGTGCAAAATTTTGGGCTTTTGTGTTCAATCCCCTTCAACCTTCCAGGTCACGACTGGCACATATACTAATCTAACCCCTCAGGTTTCAGAAAATTGAACAGGGGCAGCTGTTGCACCCCAAAATTTGCCCTCACAATACAAGACTTTGTGTGCTAAGAAGGTTCACAAGGTTCACAAGATTCACAATGCTTACAAGACCTTTCATGAGGTTCATGAAGTCTACAAGATACTTTATGAGGTTCACAAGGTTCACAAGGTTCACAATACCTCCCATGAGATTCACAAGACATTTTATGATGGTTCACAAGGTTCACAAAGTTCACAATTGGTCAGAAAAGTTGACAATTCCCTCAGACAATGCACCTCCTAAGCAGTGTATCCAAAACTAGGGTTTTGAATTTAATCAGGCTAAATGGACTTCCAAGACTTCAAGTGAGCTTCATAACATCTTACATGTGTCTAAGAATCCCCATGACAAGTTTCAAGACTTTTCTCAAAGGTTTGCTCAGTCAGATGATCAGATAAGTCAAAATCAGTCAAAACAGTTAAAAAGTCAAACTGAGGTCAACTGTGGTCAAACCAAAGTCAAACTTCATGATTTTTTGCCAACATCAAGTATATGAAGTAAAATTCATCATTTGATCAAGGGTTGATCATGATTCATCAAGGAGATTTCAGATCATCAAGAATCAGGAGTTTCTAAATTAGGGTTTCCTCAGTAAAAGTCAACTGAACTTTGACCAGCCATAACTTTCACATGCTTCATCACCAAGTCTCCATCCAAAGCTCATTTTAAAGGAAATTGAATTCTCTACAACTTTGTGTCTCACAAGCCAAGCCCAAAAATGCTTCATTTGGAAGGTATGAGCTAAGACATTATAGGTCCTTTTGAAAGTCAACAAAAAGTCAACAACTTCAAAAGGGCATAACTTGAGATTGGTAAATGATATGGACATGAAACCAGTGGGGTTGGTTAGAGGACTCTTCAAGCTTTCCAAAATGTCCAAGAACACCCTCATAGCATTAAAATTGAAGGATGTGTGCCCTTGCAAAGTTGGGAAATTTTGGGTTGGTTTATGATGAAAATGGAGGTCTAAAACCAATTTCTTCCAAATGGGCTTGCCAAATGATGACCCAATCCACACTATGACTTCATGCACGACCCAAATCATCAAAAATCAGATTTTTTATTATTTTATTTTTATTTATTTTGATTTAATTCATTTAAAATCATTTTAAATTAAAATAAAATATAAAATCAAAAGATTTAAATATGATCAAGCTTCTAGAAAATCATAATTATGCCTTGGATCAAATTGATATGGAAGTTATGATGATTAGCCTAAAATAGCAAGTGTTCATACAAGAATATTTGATTTTTAAGGCCTTATCATTTTGAATCTTTTTAGATCAAATCTTCCACACAATGACCTGATTTTTTAACCTAAATTCATTGTTCTATAAGTATATAGTGCAACCCTAACACAAGCCACGAATTCCAGCCACCCCAAGTGTAAGTTTGCATCTCACAAAAACATCTCCAAACTCAAATTCGGATTCCTCAATACAAAGCTTTTTAAGGTATTTTAAGGATACAAGAAGAATCCTTGGACCTCACTGATCATGAATCATCACTCATATGCATCCCAAACCTCATGAATCACTCAAACCGAATCCATGTTCATGTTCATTCATAATTTTTCGATTTTTAATATTTACTCATGATTAATTTTATTTGACTATTGATTTGTGCTTGCTATGATGATTAGAAACTTTCTGGATAAATTTGATTGAGTTTAGCCGCGGGAATTGGAAGATGCCATAGCTAGGGTTTGCAAACCTAATTTAGGGTTCTTCGATTCACTAAATATAAATGAATTTAGAAGACATGGTTGTGTTGTATGGATCTTGAGGATCATATTTCATGTATCAATTTAAGAAAATTTTACTGTTTTCATGGTGATTGAGAATTGGCAGGAATTAGCACGCAGGAAAATTCGTGGAGGAATTCGCAGGTAAATGCGAAGGTCATGAGGTAGAAGAAGAAGTTGACTGGCGCGAAAGTCAAATTCAAATAAAAGGCTTATTTTATTATGTACTTGTTTCGTTATATGTCACCAACGAGCGCGTAGCTCAGTTGGTTTTGCACGCAGGTGATGAAAGCAAGAACCAGGGTTCGATTCCTGGGTTGTACATTTTTTGGCTTAAAATTCATTTGCTCAACAGGTTTAATATATTATTTTCATTGCTCATCTCAAAGACATGCTGCACACGCAGCTCAGTTGGTTGGTGATTGTTGGTGAAGGCTGGGAGACCTGGGTTCGACCCCAGGCTCCAGCAGGTGAGTTTATAATTTTTTTTTTCTTAACTTAATTGTTTTGTAATTCTTTTATTTACTTTTAATTAAATATTAATTAAAAACTTTGAAGAAAATGGTGGAAGAAAAAACTTTGAGAGAAGAGGTTTTGAAAGAAAAAATGGTTGAACCCTGTGATAAAGGATCTGATCCTGATTTATAGAGCTGGATTCAGTTTCTGATCTAGAAACTTCTCAGGTACAAGTCAGTTATCATTTTGTTATGGTTGTTAGAGTTCATAACCGACTTGTAACTGTATTTGGGTTAACTGTAACTGTAACCGAATTTCATTCTTTTTGCTTTCTCGAATATTACATCCTTCTTCTAACTTCTGTAAAGCTATTTGAATAGCCTTAATATAACCTTCAACTTTTCCTTGAGTAAGGTTCTTATGAAATACAGTTTCTGTGGAACTTGAACTTGCATTGAAGACTTGATGTTGTTCCTTTTTAAAATTTTCCATGTTGAATGTAGATGTGGCTTCTTCCATTAAAGACAAAATTCGGCTTTCCATATTTGCTTTTCTAACTTCAAGTGAAGTTTTGACTTTTTTAACCGAAGGCTTATTCAAGCTTGTTTCTTCAATTCTACCAACAGATATTTGCTGTTGTGATGTAGCTTCATGCAGCCTTGGACTACAAGTCAATTTTTCAAAGGCACTTTGCTATCAAAATTCGGTAAGCACCTATTTGACGTAGACATTGTTTCAACCTTTAAATATTTTTTGGGCTGCTCAATTGACAAATGTGTATCTGGCTTAGAGCATATTTTCTCCATAATATTGGAAGAATTTCCACCTTGAAGGACAGATCTGTCCGTTAAAGTTAGTTTTGGTGCCAATGGCTTATTGAGAAGAAGTTCTTCAAAAGTTTTCTTTGATGTTATAGCAACCTTCTCTTTGTTTAATAATTTGAAACTGATTTTCTTCCTTTTGATATCCTTATCAGGAAAGATCAGATGGTTTCTAGCTGGAGTTCCAAGTTCCAGAACTATCTCATGATCCAAGCAATACATCAAAATTCGTTTGTCAAGGAGATTGTCCCAAGCCCTTTGCTCAATGCCTATATAATAATCAAATACGAAGGAAATTTCCTGTGGTAAGCCTTGGGGCAGCGTCTACACATCGCAAATTGCAAATCATGAACATTCCTATTTTCACCTTTTCTACATAGAGAACAGATATGAAGAGGACAGACAAATGTTTTTTTTCGATGGCAATTTTTTGTCTCATTTCCTCTCTATATTACATTTTCTTTCATGGAACCAATGTTCTTATAATATAATTCCTTGCAATGCACTTTTAATAATTTGAATGAAAACATTTAAATAAAAACGGCCTTTGGAATATCTGAAACTTGAAATCTTTGAAAGAACCCTTTGATTTTGATGAAGCTTGGATAATGTAGTAACTCCATAAAACGGATGAACTTGCATAAACTTGGATAACACTTGGACATTTGGATATGGCTTGAAATTTGGATTTAGGGGAAACAAAAAGGATTTGGTTTAATGGACATTATGGAGTTGAACAATGAGATGAGATTGGGATATAATTTGTAAATGAGTGAGAAACGATTAAAAGGGTGGTCATGCTTTAATAATTGATAAGCTAACATGATTTTTAGGAATTGAGTTTAAATGTGGTAAAATCGAACTTAAGTGTGGTTTACGTATACTTCCCAAAGTGAGCATATGGACTTGGACTAAGATTTTAAAAATAGCGTATTTAATCCACATCATATAAACCTCCGAAGTACTCTTGTACTCCATCAATCCTTAACCTCAATCTGAAATTTCTTTATCTTGTAAGCCATGTATGATTGATAGGACCACAATATCCGGATTACCACATGAGCCCACCTAGATCTCTTATATCATGAATACTTCTTACACAACCCCACATTGATCTTCAATACCTTACATCTCAAATGATGATGAAATCTCTGGAATAATAGGATTCACTGAGGACAAGCTCCACACTAAGCTCTCTTGAGTGTCACATGCTTAGGGAAATAAACCCTGGCCCTATGATGAGAAGAATGGCTTGAGATGTAGAATATCACCAAAGTCCTTGCTCCAAAAACTTATGCTAAGCCATGATGAAACCCTAAGCGCTTGGCACCCTTAGTGAATCTTGGAGAAAACAAACACGATACTCGGATATGATGTTGGGGCTCGAGCTTTCATCCTATTCTGAATGTAATGGCAAGATAAATCACCTTTGGGATCTGAGAAATCTAGTCACAAGAAAATATTTTGATCCCATGCCTCAGAAAACAATGAAATGCATGATCATGATGTTACGATCTAATGAGAAATGCAAATAAATGCTAAACGATAAGCCAGTAAAGGGAATAAATAATGAGGGCAAATTTTGAGGTATTACAATAGTAAGAAAAGGTGAAAACAAGAAATGCAAGAATAAATCGTAACCATTCATCATCACCAATACCCCATGATCCCTATTAAAAAGGATGTTAAATTTAAAATCAATTTAAAATTAACCTCTAAATAGTGCATGTGTGCATTCTTACATTTTTTCTTCAAATTTATTCGTACTAAATAACATTGCTCATATATTAAATAAATAAACTGAAGTTGTCGTAAAAAGAGCGAAAAATATAGATGGATAGATGAGATAAAGACAAAATGAAAGCACTAGAGAAATACATCGGAGAGAATCCAAATCCCTATTCCATACCTTTTTTTTAATTTTTTATTTTATCTTATCAAGTTTAAGATTAAATTTCTTCATTTTAGTCTTTGATGATATATAACGACTAATGTTCATTTATCAGGTTCTTATTCCTACTTATTCCAAAAACTGACATGACTTTGAAGTTCTGCAATATTTTAATGTTACTATTAATTTCTAATATAATTTTTATTTTTATATAATATCTTCTAATCTATACTTTCAAATTATTAATATGTCATATTTTATATTTTATATTTATATTAATTATAATATTACTAATAATTAATAAGAATAATTTAATAAAATCACGACTCTTTCTTGTTGTTTTGTTTATTTATTTTTAATAATTTTTAGAAAATGATTAAGACTCTGCTTAGGAAGACATTTTTTGAGCTTATAGTTTATGACTTATAACTTATAAGTTTATATGACAAAAAATATCTTGTTTGATAACAACCTTTTCATTACGAGCTTATAACTTATTTTACTAGCTTATGATTTATATTTTAGACGCTATTTTAAAAAGTGTTTCAACTTATAGCTTATAGCTTATCATTTTTTCTTCTATTTTTATCCTTATTATTTTAACTAAAGTCCATTATTATCCTTTATAACTAGTCGTCTACCTGTGCGATGCACGGGGATGTTGATGAAGGGACATGAATTTATCAGTGATTTTACTATCAGTTGTCATTTTTTTAACTGTGTAAGTTTGTCAGTTATGATAAATATTTTCATTTGTAACTTCAACATTGAAAAGCATGTCTTTGTTTAGAAAAGATTGAAGTTCAATAGGACTCTCGGTGATTTCACCTTGCTACATTTAAAATAGTTTGAGGTAAACAAAAATAAAATCACAATTATATTATTATAATAATTTTAAAAATAGAAAATTTTAAAAAATGCATATATGTAAGTTAATTGTAAAAACTTGTTGATGAAAAATGGAGGAAGCGTGTGATGAAAAAACTAATGTGTGTTTGATGAAACATGAAAATAAAGTGACTATGTAGCTTTTATAGTAATCTGAAAAACAATTAGAAACATGAGTATGAGAAAGAACGTGACTTTGATGGGTGGTTTTGTGGCTTTTGAAGTTGGAAAATTGTTTTAATTTTTTTAATTAATTAATAATTAAATAAAAAGAAATTGAAAAGAGAAGTTGGAGATCATGGTTGCATAACTAAACTATTTTACTTTTTATTTTATTTTAATTAATTAATAATTAAATAAAAATAAATTAGAAAGAGAAGTTGGAGATATTTTTTTATTAATTTTTATTAATTTATAAAAAATATAATTAAATAAATAATAAATAATTTAATAGAAAAAAGTTTTGGCGGAAAGTTTTAATAAAAGAAGTTATAGGATTATAATTGTTCTGGACTGGGCCGCGAGGATATACAGAGGCACGACCCAACATATGTCGGGCAAGGGCCCATATGTTCGAGCAGGTGAACCTCTTGGATAAATCACCTGCTGATACGACGGGCATATACTGAAGACGGGCAGAGAGCATGTCTGCCAGCTCATCTGCCACGCCACCCAACTGCCCTTCATTATCTCCTGAAAGATAGGGGCAGTTGGACCAAGGGGAAGACCTTTTGTCTAGGTCTTCACGCTTCTTATGCGTCCCTTGGCAGCACTTCCTTGGGCCTAGCTAGATTAAGCCCATTGAGGGGCCTTGGCCCAGCGCTGGGGGCACATTATAAATACCCTTTCTTGGTAAAGGGTCAGGTATTCTCATTCATTCTGAAAAACCTTAATATTCTGTACCTCTTCTGACTTAAGCATTGGAGTGCTTTGCAGGTACACCCCCTCTCTCACTTTATTCTCTGGCCCATTCATCAAGTCATTGGAAGGCCCTTCTGATCAGGTGAGATCAGTGGCGCCGTCTGTGGGAAATAACTTTCCCTTCTTCCACAAACAGAAGATCAAAGCTCAAACACCGTCCTTCCAACATGTCCGGAGAACAACCTAATGAGCGCAGTCGTCCCCTTGTCGACTATACCATGGACGACGGCCTGCAATTCAATGAAGCAGACACCCGAGATGGCCGTCCGGCCACCCCGTCTCCTGAACCCCAGAATAACGGGGATCCCCCTCACGTTCAAAACCAGGGGACCGAGGCATTTCAACCCATCCCCATTCCTGTCGAAGGAGACGCCACCATGATTGCTATGGTGAACGCCCTCAACCAGGCCAACTCTATGCTCTACCAGCAGCACGAGAGAACCATGGCCCTAGAAGCTGACCGACAGGAGGTCCGACCTCAACAAGAGAGGAGGACACAACAACGTCCAGAAGCAACAAAGAAACGAGGAAGTCGCTCCCCAGAGCCTCAAGTCAGCAGGGCACGCGCCCGCCGGGATAACGGTCGATCGGGAACCTCGCCGAGGCGCGATCGTAGCCCCGACCGCAACGAACTCTCTCCACTAAGGAGCGACGAAGAAGACCTGCATTGTCCCCTGTCGCGGGCAATAATGGAAGCTCTGCTCCCCAAAGGCATGGAGAAACCTCCTAACTTGGCTATGTACGACGGGACTACCGACCCCGACGATCACGTCGACAACGTTAACGCAATGCTCGACTACCGTAATGACATCACCGGACATCTCAAATGCAGACTGTTCTCGACGACCCTCAGGAAAGGGGCCATGGTCTGGTACAAAAGCTTGGCCCCCGAGTCCATCATGTCTTGGAGAGTCATGAGATCCATGTTCACGAGGCATTTCACAGCCTCCTGGCGTCATCCCAAGACAGAGGCGACCCTCGAAGCCATAGTACAAAAGAAGAATGAAACATTACGCTCGTACATCGAGCAATTCAATCAGGAAGCTGTCGAGATGGACACTACTGAACACATGAAGAAATACCTCCTCGAGAGGGGGCTCCTGCCCGGTAGCGAACTCAGCAGAGCTGTCGGGATCAAGCCTCCCCGCACCTTGAATGAACTTCTGCACAAGGCCCAGGCCTACATCAGATACGAGGAGAAGCAGGTAGCCCACAACGCCCGCAGCGGCCGTAATATCGGAGATACCGATCACCCCAAGCATGAAGATCCGAATATTCCCCGTCGCAATGGGGACAAGCGAAGGGAAGAAAGGCCCCGCGAGCCTCGAGAAGGAAGAGGCCCCGCGGGCAGATACAACGAGTACACCTTATTGACAGCTCCCCGCGAGCGCATCCTCGCAGAATGCATCAACTCCGAATTCAAACAGGGCAGAGTAAGGTTCCCAAAACCATCTGCACCAAAGCCTCACACCGACAAGTCCAAATATTGCAGGTTCCACAGGAGCCACGGACATGTGACCGAAGACTGCGTTCACCTAAAAGATGCAATAGAGATTTTAATCCAAGAAGGGCATCTTAAACAGTATACTAGGAGGAACGAAGCTCCCAAGCATGAAGAGTCAGAGAAGAAGAGACCTCGGGAGGATACACCCCCCGACGACTCTCCTTATCAAGTGGCCCTCTACGTATCACGTCCAGAGGATTTCATCTTCCCCGAGCCATTTCCCGAAGGCCGGATCACTGCACTCAGCCCCTGGGAAGACTTCCCGATCGCCCTTGTCATATCGGGCGGAGGGATGAACGGCGAGTCCGCCGCCCTCTCGGTAAAACGCAAGTTCAACGAGCTCCTTCTGACCGCGCCCGAGCAAAAGGCAACGCTGACAAAATACCGGGGCAAATCCAACCCAATATCCTTCTTTTTGGAAGAGCTTCCGGGCGGCTCCCCGAATTCGAGCATCCCACTACTGATCAGGGCCAGGATGGACCAGTTCGACGTCAGACGCATCCTGGTCGATCAAGGCAGCTCAGTGGACATCATGTACGTCCACCTCTTCAAGATTCTGAAACTAGACAAGACCAATCTATCCCCCTACGTCGGATCCGATCTCCAAGGATTCAACGGAGCCACAACGAAACCATGGGGATATGTCGAGCTCCTCGTCACCTTCGGAGAATAGGAAACGGCCAGAGAAATCAAGATCCAATTCCTGGTCGTAGAATGTCCCTCTCTCTACAATTGCATCTTCGGCCGCCCGACATTAGCCGAACTCACCGCGGTCCCATCTACCGTCCATCTAAAGATGAAGTACTACTGCAAACTAGGCCGCGTAGTCACCATCCACGGCGACATCGAGGCTGCCCGACGGTGTTATGACGCCGCAGTAAAAGGACAGGCCACAGTCAATACAAAGAGCAACAAAAGACCCAAGACCGAAGATCCTCCCCCCCAGGGAATCAACGCCATCGACCTCGACTGCCGCATTGGCCATGACGAAACTAAAGAATGGAAACCCACCGAGGAACAGTCTACCGGACACCCGTTCCGGCCAGTCCCCGACGGGGAGTTCGAACTTATCCCTCTGGGCGAGGATCCTGGAAGAACAGTAAAGATAGGCAAAGGATTGCCCGAGGAAACCAGGGAGGAGCTCGTAACATGTCTCAAGGAGAACTCCAACCTCTTCGCATGGAACGCCACAGAGATGCCCGACTTAGATCCTGAGATCGCGTGCCACCAACTAGCTTTAGATCGGGAAGTCAAGCCCATAGCACAGCGTAGGCGCAAGCAGTCCCCCGAGAAGGCGGAGGCTGCCGAGCGAGCTGTAAAAGATCTCTTAGAGGCAAATTTTATTTCTGAAGCCCAGTATACAACCTGGCTCTCTAATGTAGCCCTCGTTAAGAAAAATAATTGAAAATGGCGCATGTGTGTTGATTATACTGATCTTAATAGGGCTTGCCCCAAAGATGCTTTCCCTCTCCCAAACATATATAAGCTCGTTGACAACTCTGCAGGTTTTAGACTCCTGTCATTCATGGACGCATATAAAGGATATAATCAAATCCCTATGTCGGACACGGACAAGAGACACACGGCGTTCATGACCCCGACCGGCAATTACTATTACAACGTAATTTCGTTCGGACTCAAGAACGCCGGAGCCACATACCAGCGCATGATGAACAAAGTCTTCAAGGAAGAAATAGGGGATATGCTCGAGGTATACATGGACGACATGATCATCAAGTCACACGAGGAGGCCAACCATGCTCGACACCTATACAAAGTCTTCGAGCAGGCAAGACAGTGTAAAATGAGGTTTAACCCTGAAAAATGCACGTTCGGCGTCCGGGCAGGAAAATTCCTGGGTTTCTACCTCACCGAAAGGGGTATCGAGTCCAACCCCGACAAATTCCGGGCATTCTCGGAATTTCCAACCCCAAAGACCAAAAAATCAATCCAATCCCTAAACGGGATGCTCGCCTCACTCTCCCGTTTCATTGCCAAATCCGCCCAGCATGCGCTGCCCTTCTTCAGACTCCTTCGTAAGGAAGCCAGCTTCGAGTGGACCGACGAATGCGAACGGGCACTACTCCATTTGAAAAAGGTCCTCTTTGAACCCCCAGTCCTATCACGACCATTGGAAAAAAAGACCTTATACCTATATCTGTCTGTGGCAACCGAGGCCGTCAGTGCCGTCCTAATAAGGGAAACTGACGAAGGACAAAAACCCATCTATTTTACGAGCAAAGCGCTCCAAGGCCCCGAACTCAGATACCAACAAATTGAAAAAGTCGCCCTGGCTCTCATAAATGCGGCGAGGAGGCTACGCCACTACTTCCTCGCGCACACGGTCAAAGTAAGAACCGACCAGCCAATCAAACAGCTTCTCAGACGACCAGATATGGCCGGCAGAATGCTCAAATGGTCATTAGAACTCTCCGAATTCGATATACAATACGAGAACAAAAAGGCCTTGAAAGCCCAAGCACTGTCCGACTTTGTCGCGGAAATGACCCACAACTCGACACCGATGGACGGCACCTATAAATGGACGATCTTCGTCGACGGCGCCTCCAGTACGACAGGCAGTGGAGCTGAAATCATCCTCGAGAATAAGGACGGGATCCTGATCGAGGTCTCACTAGCACTAGCCTTCCCGACATCAAACAACCAAGCCGAATATGAAGCTTTCATCGCCGGTCTAAGATTGGCCGAAGACCTAGGAGCAAAGGAAGTAAAAATATCAACAGACTCCCAGCTCGTGGCATCACAAGTACGAGGAGAGTACCAGACCAAGAACGACAACCTTGTCGAGTACCTAGCCTTGGTCAAAGAAAGACACGAAAAATTCGAGAAGTGGGAAGTACAACACGTACCTCGTGAGCACAACACACGGGCCGACATCTTATCAAAGCTAGCCAGCACGAGAAAGAAGGGCGGGAACAAATCTGTAATTCAAGAGATCCTTCCTCGACCGAGTATCGAAAAACCACCTCCTCCACTCGAGGTCAACATGATCGGGGATACTCATTGTTGGATGACACCCATCTATAATTACCTAACGAAGGACGAGCTCCCCGTCGACCCGAAAGAGGCGGCCACCACCAAACGGAGGGCATGCTCGTATGTCCTCCTTGAAGGGAAACTTTATCGTAGGGGGTTTTCCATCCCATTACTCAAGTGCGTCGAGGAAGAGAAAGTACCCGACATACTGGGAGAAATACACCGAGGAATAAACGCCCAACACCCCGGCGGACGATCACTTGCACGAAAAGCTCTTCGAGCAGGCTATTACTGGCCGACCAAGCAACACGACTCAAAGGAACACGTAAAAAAATGCGACAAGTGCCAACGGCATGCTGACATGCACCTCGCGCCCCCGAACGAACTAAAAACACTCTCTTCTCCATGGCCCTTCGCATGGTGGGGCATGGATATCCTCGGGCTTTTCGTGACCGAATCGTACCAGAATAAATACCTCATCGTAGGGGTAGATTATTTTACCAAATGGATCGAAGCAGAGGCGCTGGCTAAAATAACAGCACAGAAAATTCTTCGATTCTTTAAACGCAGTATCCTCGCTCGGTTCGGCGTGCCCCAGGTCCTCATCACGGACAACGGAATGCAATTCACAGATGGGGGATTCCAATACTTCGTGGCGAGCTTAGGTACTAAGCAACATTTCACATCCGTCGAGCACCCTCAAACCAACGAGCAAGCGGAAGCAGCCAACAGGGTAATCCTGCGTGGACTGAAACGCAGGCTTGGTGAGGCGAAGAGGGCATGGGTCGAGGAGCTACATAACGTTCTATGGGCTTACCGTACAACACCTCACTCCACAACCGGGGAGACCCCATTCCGACTAACATACGGAACCGAAGCAGTCATCCCAGTAGAAATAAGAGAACCAACGAGACGTATAGAAGAACCCCTAGACGAAGAAATGAACGACGAGGCAATCAGAGCCGAGCTGGACCTCGTCGACGAGATCCTCTCCGAAGCAGCCCTTCGAGAAATATCCCTCAAGCAAAAAATAGCCTTGCGCCACGACGCGAAGGTCATAAAAAGAGAGTTCCAGGTGGGCAGCCTGGTCCTCAGAAGAAACCAAAAAAACCCAAGAGAGGGTAAACTGGCCGCCAACCGGGAAGGCCCCTACCGCGTCCGCGACAAGACGAGTAACGGGGCCTATTATCTAGAAAACTTACAAGGCGAAGAACTCGCTCGACCATGGAACACGGAGAAACTTAGACAATATTACAGCTGAATATGTCACGGGGAGACGTGGGAGGTACGACCACACTCTTCATCTCCAAAACTACAGAGAGGAACCGCGCGGCCCGGGGACGAACCGACTCCTCCAGCGAACACAACCCTCCCCGACAGTTGGGACCTCGATCGAGCACCAACGTCGAAGTACCAAGACCGGCAGGGCACCCAGCTCGCGATGGGAAAGCCCAATCCTCGGAGCCGGAGTTCCAAACACCAAACCCGATTTTCGATCCGAACGGGCACGACGCCCGCTACCTCGCCGGTTCCCTAAACCGAGGAGACTAACGTGGTCGAGCATAAAACGGTTCATGAATACAAAACATAATAAAAGAATAATCGAGCAGGATGAATAATCAAAGACAACATTCATTCATTAACAACGGCCAAAGCCAAAGATAAGTACGCCCGAAGGCCAAAATACAAACAAAAAGGCGCGCAGGCCATACATAAAAAGGCACGTAGGCCATACAAAGCGGGCACGCATGCCATATGAACAAAACAAATTAAAACTCTCAAGACTCCGCCCGGAGCTCCTCCTCAACATTCTCTTCCTCTCCTTCATCCTCCCCCAGCTCTTCTTCAGCTTCAAACGGGCACACGATCTCCCCCTCCTGGACACAGTAATTATGGGTTGACCCCTCCGTCACCAACTCGGGATTTAAAACCCTCAATTGCTCGACGACATTGTCAAAACCCTCCTTAAACACAGCCACGAGATCCTGATTGAGAGAGCGAATGTGCCCCACCAACTTACCCCGAGAATCAAGAGCGAGCTCTTCGTCAGTCTCATCAGCTAACGGATGGACCTTGTCCTCGAGCGAAGCAAGCTGAGCATGCAATCCAACATTCTCTTCGGCCACCTTTTGATACCCAGCTTCTTGTTCCTCCAAACTCGCCTTGGTCGCCTTCAGAATATCTCGCTCCTTCTTGACCTCCTCCAACTCCTTCTTCAGCCCCTCCTGAAGCTGGTGCTCCTCCTTATAGTCCGACAAGTTCTTGGACAACTTGTCCTTTTTAGACCGGACCCGCTGGAGGGCATCTTCCAAAGAGACAGTGGACATGGAGGTGTCGGTCAGGACTATAGCCGTTTCCATCACCCTGATGACAGCGGCCAAGTCCCTGGCCAATTCCTTACGCTGGACACCAGCCTCCAGGTTCAGGATAGCCCTTGCTTCGGGCGCTGGCACAGACTTGGCATCCTCGGTCTTGAAGAAGGCCCGCTCTACATAACAGGGGGCAGTAAGTAACTGCCAGGACCACCCAGACTGTTGTCCCCCGCTAAGGTCGACCTTGAGAGAGTCCCCTCCGGACGCTTCCGCTTGTGGAGAGGGGAGGCTGATGGAGGCGGGCTGTCGGGTATGTTGATCATAGATGCACGGGGAGGGGAGGAGAGCACTGGACTCGCTGTGTTCGAAGTCCCAGCCCCGGAATCCCCAGCTACCGCCTGAACACGAGGCACAGTCTTCTTCTTCTTCTTTGAAGCCCTATCCGGGGCACCTACCTGGTTGGCCAGCTTGAGGACCCGATCACGAGCAGTGGGCATAGAACCTGCAAAACAGGAACATAAACATCAGCGGGCGAAGACATAAACAAAAATAAGAATAAATAAAACACCTACTCAATAATTCCATGGCCTTCTCCTCGGTTCTACACTCGAGCAAAGCCTTGGTATTAATAATACGGGCCTCGCAGATAGGCATCCCGGCCTCGTCAACATAAGGCACACCCTTTCGATCTGTCTAGACCGCCAGGTTGAAGCTCTGCACGTACTCGACCAACTTCTTATAAGCAAGGCTATCCTCGACGCCCGGCATCGCAAACTTAATCCTATAGTGGCTGGTGATGAGATCGAAATGGTCGCGCTGCCACCTCAGCGGTATCTTTGACATCAACTTCTCCTCCCCATCTGCTTCCCGTTTGTAGTAATAAAGGGAATACAGGGCAACACGGGTTATCGGTCTCACCACATACCACCGATCCTTAAAATGACGGGCAGAATCCACGTACGTCTTGAACAAACGTACAGGCTGTTTGAAGGAAACCCAGTTGTGTCGTCCCCGAAGACCGGACCGCTGGAGGTGGAAGACATGGAAGAAAAGGGTCCGAGTACACCCAATGTCGAGGAAGCGGCAGACCAACTCAAACGCCCGCATAAAAGCAAGGGCATTAGGGTGTAACTGAGACGGCGCCAGCCAAAGCCACTTGAAGATAGACATTTGAAAGGAATTGAAGGGCAGCCTAATCCCCGCGCTCCTGGAAAGCGAACTCGTACATGGCGAACTGCTTCCCCGGGAAACGGTGGCATATCCGGTCCGCCTCTTCGGGAGCATGGCACTGCCAGTTTTCAGGATCTTCCCGGCTTCTATCCTCCACCACGGCATAAGCGATGATCGCCTCGTCACAAAAATAGGATTCCTCATCCAAGGGTTCGTCCGCAACCCAAGAGAGGTCATTCTGCCCGGACGATGAGACATGCTCGGTACCATCCCTGGCGCTCTCCTTATCGACAGACAAACGCGTGATGTCCGCATCCGCGGACCGTGGCCCGATTTCTTCTCTTATCGGTCGTAAACGCCCGGTTGCACCTGAAACGCAGACAGAAAGAGTGAATTCGACGTCATATCAAATCCACCCTTCCACCGCAAGTCAAGTGAAAGGGCGTAGAGGCGACGTTCACGGGCACCAGTGCGAAACTCCGCCCACTGCCACCAGGCCCGGTTGAGAAGTTTCGCACGTGTTCGGCGCAGGAATACGCACATTCTTATGCCCCGGGAAAAAATCTCATACATGCTTATGAAAATTTTGCCCGGCACATGAAATTCCTGCCCGGGACAGTCTAATCCTAACCCTATTTTTTCATCTACAGTCTATTTCACTATTTCTAAGTCAAATCTAATCACCCTACAACAAATAAAACATGCATTCACAGCTATTTAAATGCAAAAAAGTGGAAAATAGAGGATTAAGAAGGCAAAAATAGTACCTGACATGTTGAGAATCAAAAAGAGACGGTGGCGCGCGAGCAGCAGCGGTGGTTCAGGCAGCGAGACGGGCGGAGACAAGGAAATTCGTCAGAGCTTCCGGTGAACGTTGATGCGTGTTTTTCGCAAGTGTACGAACACGTCAGAGTAATATAAAAGATTGTCGAATCCACAGAGACCAAATGTCAATCTATCGTACCTGTTGTTATGGTGTGTATCTAAGGCAACTAATTTTAAGGGTTTTAGTAAGGGTGCAATGGTAAATAAAATTATAATTTTAAATAATAAATAAAAGACAGGCTCGAATGTAATTCACGTAATTAATGATAATCCAGTACTTGTTAATGGAACTACTTATGGGCAATGTTTTCTCCTTTGAAAAGAACTAATTTAACAGGAATTGTCGCTTTCGCGTATTCAGAACCGAGTTATACTCTCTAATCAACCCCTCCTATTGTCACGGATAAAAAGGTGCGTACTGCGTTAGAGTAGTAAACCTATTTTTAAGAAATGTAGTATCTTAACTAAGTTGAAAAGTATTTTAACCTGGACTTCTTAGCAAAAAGAGGTTCTTATGAACCAGACTCTAAACTTCATAACGCGTCCGAAAATCGTTTTAAAATCTCTTTTCTTTTTAATCTAAAAACTCCTAATAAACTAGACAAAGCGCTTTTGGCTGTTATTGAAATAGTTAAAAACAATTGCTTGAATTGAAAGATAAAATAGCCCTTAGGTGTTTCCACGAACAATTATACGGATTACTGGTTCAATTACGATCCTTACATTCTAACCTTTATGGAATTAGTTAGACATGATAAAGTAAAGATTCTTTTTATAGTTTTTCATAAAAGTAATTTAGTGCGAGTGCGGAAAGTAAATGAATTTAAAGCGAGTGCGGGAAATAAACAAAGTAAAGTGCGAGTGCGGGAAATAAACAAAGTAAAGTGCAAGTGCGGGAAATAAACAAAGTAAAGTGCGAGTGCGGGAAATAAATAAAAGTAAAGCAATGCAGAAAATAAATGAAAGTAAAATACGAACTTGAATTAAAATGGCGGCAGGATTAACTTCCTCCAGAGTGCTCCAAAACTCGATCACACAGACAGATTACAGACTCGATCACTCGATTGCAGAGGCACCCCGATGTGGAATGGCAAGTGCTTTATAACTGATATATGCCTAGAGAAATCTAATTCTGGATGAAGAAAAACGAAAATCTAAGGTCCTATTTATAGGAAAACTGAAAGCATGAAATGACTGGGATGCCCCTCCACTAAAAAGTGGAGGTTACTGGATTTGGCCTTGTGGCACCCGCCACAGGCCTATGGCGCCCGCCATGGTCCCTATAGGGGATTGTGGAGTGGGGATCGTGGGTCTTGGAGGTTGAGGAGTGGTCTTGAGACGTGGCCACGTCATGGCTAACCCCATGGCGCCCGCCACGGTGGGTGCTGCAAGTGCAAAACGCTGAATTTCTAGGTTTTCGTCCGTTTTCACTCCTTTTTCGCTCCTTTTCCCAATTCAAGCTCCGATTATTATAAAAACCTGAAAACATAAGAAAACAAAGCAATAACAAAGCAAAACAACAATAAAAGCTAAGAATGCATGCGAAATCGGAGTCAGAAATACGGTGAATTTTAGTGTGATCAAATTCTCCCACACTTAAACCTTTGCTTGTCCTCAAGCAAACATTAAAGCTTAAGAAAATATGGTGTCAACACGTGTCTTTGGGCTAAAGGGCTTCTAAGTTCAAGTCAGGATGCAGTGACAGATACTAACTAAGTGAACCAAGGGTACCATAGTAACACAAACACAAACTTCAATCCTATATTAACCACTCCATATCATCCCACGATACCTAGGCCTATCTTCTCATCTTTTTGTGTCCTTTTCATTCAGGCGCAATCACATTAAGCCCGTTATCCGTACATGCTTCATAGTAGAGTGACCGGTTAGTGATTCTGATCCATAACATAAGGTTTCTGGCACATAAGCATGTGTAAACCTGTTTTTATTTCACCTAAATGCAGCTGCGGGGGATCGGATCGTAATCCGCCCTACCAAGTTCAGTGCCAGATACCTCTGAACCAACTAACAATAGGTGACTTGCAATTTTTTTCTTTTTGTGGCAAAATTTTTTTTCTTCTCTTTTTTCGGTTTAAATGACTTTGTGAGGGTCACCTATACCAGAGTTTGCCTTTTTTTTTCTTTTTTTTATTTTATTAGCACTGGATCATTCACTTATATTCATCGGCCCCCTACGTAGAGCATGCTTAGGCCGGAGCTGACTGCTAAAATAAACTACTTAGGACAATTTTTTAAATGATAATAAAGGCCAAGGTGGTGGGGTTTAGGAGTGATTCCTATATTCAAGAGGTCTATGGTTCTAAAATGGTTCTGATGTTTCAAAAAGTTGACCTAAGTCACCACATCCTAATCTAAACCTGTCTCAAAGCCCAAAAAACATGTGAAACAACATTATTTTCTTTTTTAAAATTTTTCTGGTAAGGCTAAGGAAATGGGAAAAAATGAAGATGAACTAAAAAGACACTATACTGGTGACTCGTCAGACTCATGCATTATCTAAGAAAAATAAATTACTGAAAAGGGAAATAACTGAAAGAAAATAAACTAAAAAGGGAAATGACAGAAAGCAATAAAATCCCCTCCCACACTTAAATCGAACATTGTCCCCAATGTTTCGAAATAAGATAAGGGGGGTAACCTGGAAAAGACTACTGAGGAGGGGCACTGGTGCCTTCGCCGTCCTGATGTGATGGTCTGGAACGACGGGATCTACTGCGATGCTGGTCCCTCCGGTCGAGTCGTGCTGATAAAGCAGCCTGAGCACTCCGGACCTCTCGAAGGTTACCTAAGATGGAACCCTGAGTAGCCTCTACAAGCTGGTAGTGTCGGCTGTTGAACTCTCTCTGACGGTTCTGCTCTAATGAGATATCGTTCAAGGTACGGCAAACGTTGCTATAAGCACAATCCGAAACCAATCGCGATTGTTGCATGAAGCTCATGTTGTCCGTCAGCTGTTGTGAAATAGTAGAGAGAAGGCCATCACGCCTTTCTTCTCTAGCTGTCATATCACGCCACATCTCCTCGGTGACAAAGAATCCAGGAGCAGTACCTGCAACAGGGTTAGAGGAAGATGGTGCGGTGTGTGACTGTGAAGGACGATGGGGGGACATGTGAGGGATGGGAGACTGCTCTCTCCGATCATACTCATCATCAGTGTCATGTGCCTCCCCATCGGGAATATTAGGAGGAAGTGGACCCAAAACACGTGGAGCATTAAGATCATAGGTCCAGTTCCTTTCATCACGTACATCAGTACGTCTACTGCATGGTAAAGCAACAGATGGGATAGCTACCCCATGAACCATCAACTCATAACCACCTTCTCTCCTTGTTCGGCACAATTTCATGTCTTTCAGAAATTTTAAATTAATTGTGCGAGGAGGTAGTGGTTCAAGTGTAGCTATCTCATTGTTCAGGCCAAGAGCCCGAGCAATAGACGTAACAAGCCCTCCAAATATAATAACGTTTTCTTCTTCTTTTCAAGGCATGAGGCTTGCATATATTTTTTTTGTGAAGACAAAAATGAAAATATTTTTGTCTTATTTTTTTTTTCTTTGCACGACAAAAAATAAAATAATTAAAAATCAAAAAAGAAAAAGAAAAATTAACATTAGTGCATAATATGTATATATATAAGGAATTCAAAGTGCATGAAAATATAAAAGCTGCAATAAAGTAAAATATGTCTGGAAATGCGATAAATAAAATAAAGCGTAAAAAGGAAATTAAATACTAGGGTAGCGATGTCAGTGTAGAATGAGTCATGTGGTATGTTTCTTCTCCTGGCTTGATCCACGAATCTCAGCTATCTCCCTCCGAAGCTCTTCAATCGCCTGATGTAGAGCATCAGCCTCTGAGGCATGAGTGAGATCAGAAACCTGCATCTGTAACTCCAAGTCTGCCACTTCCTGCTTGAGCAGGGCAGTCTCCTTACGGAGCTCATAAATCTGTGTTTGTAGGTCAGGTGGCTGCAGAGACATATTGTTAGACATAACAGTGATTCGGGGAGTAAGAGGTGTAGGAGTGTACTCAGCGGCGGGAGGCGATTTCGGCTCTTCGACAGTCTCTCCATAACCCTCTAGAGCATAACTCCAATTGGAAGGATCATGGACACTGCTCATCAGCGGATCTGGTAATGTAAAGTAGTGTATCGCTTCACCGTCGATCAGTAATTTAAACATGTTGGGCTCAAAAGAAGCCCTCTTCATCAGTCCTCTATCAAGACAAAAATCAATATCCAAGGTGGTGTAGCAGCAGAAGGTCCTGAGGTGCAATAACTTGCGAGACAAGCCCAATGCAGTAGCTATCTGTGTAACAATCCCACCGACATGGATGATGCCTACTGATGATCTGGCAACACTAGCAAGGCCCTTCAGCAGAAAGTTGCCACAGGAAACAGGGCGAGACTGAGTCGCAGAAAACAGTAGGAAAATCTCCTCTTCACTTAGCAGTGTCTCTGTATCTGGCAAACCTAGGAAAGAATGTGCTAGAATCATCTGGAAGTACCTCAATGCAGGGTTGTGGATTACCTGAGAAAACTGGGTAGAAGGATCTTGGCTCCCTCCGCCTGATATTTTAGTCCAAAACTTTTCCACTTCTCTGCTCATAAAATACCCCATCGGAGTCTCTGGAATAGCATCAGGAGTAGTCTGGAAACCTAGCAAGTCACCAAACTCTTTGTGAGAGAATGAGTAGTCAATCCCGAACAACCTGAAAACAGCGAGTCCATCGGGTCCAGCCCAAGGGTCATGATGAAACGAGCTGAGGAACTCAAGAGTCAAGTTCCTATAAGTGTTGTTCCTGTAGTCAAACTGGCCCCACTGGAGTTGATGGCATAAAAATCTGACGCTTGGCTCTATCCCCAAGGCATCCATGCAGTCATGGTCAGGGTACCTGGTAGGAGCCATAGGGCGTCTCATGTGAACATAGTAACGCTCTCTCTGTGCATCATCTCTAAAGGCCACGTGCATGTCATCAGGGTTCTGCATTCTGTACAAGGTTAGCAAACAAGTCCTGAAAGCACATAAAACATTCAATCGTTAGTCCTGACATAATAATAATAAACAAATTAAAATAAAGTAAAAATAAATAAGAAAACCATGGGTTGCCTCCCATGCAGCGCTTGTTTAACGTCATTAGCTCGACGACCGATTTTTAAACATCATTGGAAGGATATGGTGGATCACTCAGAGTATGGCAGGTGTATGTTGTTGGGATGTCACCTCCTTCGTAGGGCTTCAACCTTTGTCCATTGACGATGAACGGTCTACATGTTTGGTTCTTGATTTCAATAGCACCGGATCTTAGGATCTTAGATACTTCGAAAGGGCCAGTCCATCTCGAACGGAGTTTACCTGGAAATAGTCGTAACCTAGAATCGAACAGGAGAACAGGATCGCCTATTTTGAAGTCTCTTCTTATGATTCTTTTGTCATGCCAAGCTTTTGTTCTTTCTTTGTATATGATGGCATTTTCGTAGGCAGATTGTCTGAGCTCTTCTAATTTGTGGATGTCAAGGATACGTCTCTCACCAGCTGTCAAGTAATCCAAATTCAAAGTTTTGATGGCCCAATAGGCCTTATGCTCCAATTCAAAAGGTAAGTGACATGATTTTCCATAGACCAGTTGATAAGGGGTTGTTCCTATATGAGTTTTGAAAGCGGTTCTATAGGCCCATAATGCTTCTTGAAGTTTCTGCGACCAATCCTTTCTAGATATAGAGACAGTCTTCTCGAGGATTTGTTTGATCTCCCTATTAGATACTTCCACTTGTCCATTGGTCTGTGGGTGGTATGGTGTTGCTACTCTATGCTTAACTCCATACTTGCTTAAAAGTTTATCAAATATTCTCGATATGAAGTGTGCTCCTCCATCACTTATGACTAAACGGGGTGTTCCAAACCTGGGAAATATATAATTTTTGAATAATTTGATGACTACTCTGGTGTCGTTTGTGGGTGCGGCGATAGCTTCAATCCATTTAGACACGTAGTCAACAGCTACTAAGATGTACTGATTTCCAAAAGATGGTGGGAACGGTCCCATAAAGTCTATACCCCATACGTCGAAGAGTTCTACTTCTTGGATATTTCTCAACGACATTTCATTACGTCTTGAAATATTTCCTGTGCGTTGGCATCTGTCACACTTGACAATGAAAGCATGGACATCACGCCACATAGTAGGCCAGAATAGGCCAGCTTGAAGAATCTTGGCGTAGGTCTTAGATGTGCTTGCATGTCCACCATAGGGTGCAGAATGACAATGCTCAATTATATTATTTACCTCTTCTTCTGGAACACAACGACGGAAAATGCCATCTTTACCTCTCTTGAAAAGAAATGGATCGTCCCAATAGAAGTTTCTCACATCATTATAGAACTTCTACTTCCGGTGGTAGTTTAGATCAGGGGGTATGATGTCAGCGGCTAGGTAATTAACAAAGTCTGGATACCAAGGTACATTACTTATAGCTAAGGATTTATGAAATTGCTCATGAGGGTCTGGGTTATCATCTTCAATAGTTTCTAGTTGGGCTATCAGTCTATCATAGGCAAAATCGTCATTTATGGGTACTGGATCAGGTTTCAGGTATTCTAGCCTAGATAGGTGATCAGCTACCACATTATCAGTGCCTTTCTTATCACGGATATCCAAATCAAACTCTTGCAGTAATAGAATCCATCGAAGTAACCTAGGCTTGGCATCCTTTTTGCTTAGTAAGTAACGAATGGCAGCATGGTCGGTGTAAACTATAATCTTGGCTCCTACTAGATAAGATCTAAATTTGTCTATTGCAAAAACTACAGCTAGGAGCTCTTTTTCGGTTGTTGCGTAGTTGAGCTGTGCAGCGTCTAGGGTTCTACTGGCATAATAAATCACATGTAACTTCTTGTCTTTTCTTTGACCTAGAACGGCTCCAACAGCATAATCACTGGCGTCACACATTATCTCAAACGGTTCTGACCAATCAGGGGGTTTCATTATAGGTGCTGAAATCAGAGCTTGCTTCAGAAGATTAAATGCTTCAGTACATTTTTCATCGAAGATGAATTCAGCATCTTTCATTAAAAGACCAGTCAAGGGCTTTGTTATTTTGGAGAAATCCTTGATAAAACGTCGGTAAAATCCGGCATGTCCAAGAAAACTTCTTATCTCCCTGATAGTCTTCGGCGGTTTTAGATTCTCTATGACTTCTATTTTTGCTTTATCTACCTCTATACCTTTTTCGGAAACTATATGTCCTAAAACAATCCCTTCGGTGACCATGAAATGACATTTTTCCCAATTTAGCACAAGGTTTACCTCCACACATCTCTCCAGGATTTTCTCAAGGTTGATAAGACAATTTTTGAAATCTGATCCACAAACTGAGAAATCGTCCATAAATACTTCCATAATTCCATCTAAATAATCAGCAAAGATAGACATCATGCAACGTTGGAAAGTTGCAGGAGCATTACAAAGTCCAAAAGGCATTCTTCTATAGGCAAAAGTTCCAACTGGACATGTAAAGGTAGTTTTTTCTTGATCTTCGGGGTGAATAGGTATTTGGAAGAATCCTGAATATCCATCTAAATAACAAAAGTAAGAGTGTCTGGCCAGGCGCTCCAACATTTGGTCTATGAATGGTAATGGGAAATGGTCCTTCCTAGTTGCTTTATTTAATTTTCTATAATCTATGCACATACACCAACCTCCATCGGTTCTTTTTGCTACAGGTTCGCCCTTCTCGTTTTGCACGACTGTGATGCCTCCCTTTTTAGGTACTACATGCACAGGACTCACCCATTTACTGTCCGAGATCTGATATATTATACCTGCCTCTAGTAACTTAAGAACTTCAGTCTTAACTATAGTACTCATTATAGGATTTATTCTTCGTTGGTGTTCTCTGGAAGGTTTTGAATCTTCTTCAAGCAAAATCCGATGCATGCATACGGATGGGCTTATTCCTTTTAGATCAGAGATCTTATATCCTAAGGCTGAGGGGTACCTACGTAAAACTTCTAATAATTGATCGGTTTCTTCTTGGTTTAAGGTAGCACTGACTATAACTGGACGGTTCATATCTTCATCGAGAAATTCATATCTCAGGTTTTTAGGCAGTTCCTTAAGTTTTACGGTCGGTTTCATAGGGCAAGGCATAGGATCTGGGGTAAGAGATAAACATTCGTGAAGGTTATCATCAATGTAGGGTCTTTTATAATTGTCATCTTCCAAAATAAGGGTTGATGGCAATTTTATAGATTCATTTTCTTCTTGTTGTTCTAATTCCCTAATGCATTCTTCGATGATATCTAAGGCATAACAAGCATCTCCTATCACAGGTGCCATAAGAAATTTGGACAATATAAATTCTATCTTCTCGTCACCTACTTCAAAAGTTAGTTTCCCTTTTTTAACATCTATTACGGCTCCAGCAGTTGATAAGAACGGTCTACCTAGGAGGATTGGTATGTCGTCATCTTCTTTAATGTCCATGACAACAAAATCAGTAGGTATAAACAGCTGACCTATTCTAACAGGGACGTCTTCAAGTATGCCTATAGGGTATTTAACGGATCTATCGGCTAATTGAAGTGACATCTTAGTAGGTTGTAATTCTCCTAAGTTTAATCTCTCACAAACTGCTAAAGGCATTAAGCTCACACTAGCTCCTAAGTCTAGAAAAGCTTTTTCGATGACATGATTCCCCAAAATACAAGGAATGGAAAAATTTCCGGGATCTTTATCTTTCTTTGCTAACCTATTTTCGGAAATAGAATTACATTCCACGGGTTTCGGATCTTCAAGTCTACGTTTATTTGTAAGTATGTCTTTGAGAAACTTAGCGTAAGAAGGTATTTGGGTGATGGCTTCTGTAAAGGGGATTTCTACGTGAAGTTTTTCTATAACCTTAACGAATTTTTGATATTGATTATCGATTTGGGTTTTCTTTAATCTTTGAGGGTAAGGTATTGGTGGTTTATATGGCGGTGGTGGTACATAGGTTTTATTTTTAGGTTCTTCTCCTTTTTCTTGACTTTCCGGGGTTTCAGGCTTCTCTGGTTCCTTTTCCTCATTCCTCTCAGAAGTTTCGGGCTCACTTAATCTAGGGTTTAAAGGTTCCTTATAAGCGGTTCCACTTCGTAGAGTAATGGCATTTGCTTGCCCTTTTGGGTTTTGTTGAGGTTGTCCAGGGAACTGTCCTCCAGGTGTAGTCTGTGGGGCTTGGTTTAACGCTACCTGAGAGATCTGGGTTTCAAGCATCTTATTATGAGTAATGATTTGATCAACCTTGGTTCCTAACTGGGTAATCAGTTCGTTAACATGGACGTTTTGGTTCATGAACTCTTTGTTTTGTTTTACTTGAGCAGTGATAAAACTTTTTACACTTTCCTCAAAGCTCGGACTAGGTGGTACAGGTTGCATAGGTTGATTTGTTCTAGGGGCTTGGTAACCTTGTTGTCTCGGAGGTGCGGTATTTTGGATAGGGTTATTATTTTTGTAGGAGAAGTTTGGGTGATTCCTCCATCCAGGGTTATATGTGTTTGAAAATGGGTTCCCTTGGGTATAGTTCACTTGCTCAGTGTTGGTTTCATTCAACAGATTGCATTCGGCGGATTGGTGTCCTTGCGTTCCACATATCTCACAATTCGGCGAAACTGCGGCTACAGTATTCGGAGTTGTACACATATGTTCGACTCTAAGGACCAACGCGTCCATTTTAGCCTGCATCATTTCTATAGAGCTTAGCTCATGTATTCCTCCTTGGGCTTCCTTCTTTTCCACTGTCGCTCGTTCTACTCCCCATGATTGATGGTTTTGGGCCATATCCTCGATAAGGGCACTAGCTTCAGGGTAAGGTTTGTTCATCAGTGCGCCACCAGCGGCAGCGTCGATGGTCATTTTAGTGTTATAATGAAGTCCATTATAGAAGGTTTGGATGATTAGCCAATTCTCTAGGCCATGATGTGGGCATGCTCTTAATAGTTCTTTATATCTCTCCCAGGCTTCGAACAACGACTCTCCTTGGTGTTGGGTAAATCTAGTTATTTGGTTTCGAAGAAGAGCAGTCTTACTTGGGGGAAAATATCTAGCAAGGAAAACTTTTCTAAGGTCATCCCAAGTTGTTATTGAATTGGGTGGAAGGGAATCTAACCATGATAGAGCTTTATCTCTGAGGGAAAAGGGAAATAATCTTAAGCGTATCGCCTCAGGAGAAGCTCCATTGGTTTTAAAGGTGTCTGCTAACTGAAGAAAGTTTTTTAAATGTTGGTTTGGGTTATCAGTAGCGAGACCTGCGAATTGTCTCTGTTGCACTAATTGCAGCAGGGATGGTTTAAGTTCAAAATTATTGGCTGGGATAGCGGAGTTTACTATACTGGAACTGGGTTCCTCGTTTGATGGTTGGGCGAAGTCCTTAAGAGGTCTTCGGTTTTGATCTTCGGCCATAGCTCTCCTATTCCTATGGAAAAACAAACGTGCGCGAGCGTAACGTTCAGGTTCAGCTAGAGGGTCTACTAAACTTCCGGCACTGCGAGTCTTTCGCATTGACCGGTGGGTAACAACCTTAGTCTAAACGGTATAACTACAGGGTAATGAAATTTGACGATATTGGTCCCCGGCAACGGCGCCAAAAACTTGATGCGTGTTTTTCGCAAGTGTACGAACACGTCAGAGTAATATAAAAGATTGTCGAATCCACAGAGACCAAATGTCAATCTATCGTACCTGTTGTTATGGTGTGTATCTAAGGCAACTAATTTTAAGGGTTTTAGTAAGGGTGCAATGGTAAATAAAATTATAATTTTAAATAATAAATAAAAGACAGACTCGAATGTAATTCACGTAATTAATGATAATCCAGTACTTGTTAATGGAACTACTTATGGGCAATGTTTTCTCATTTGAAAAGAACTAATTTAACAGGAACTGTCGCTTTCGCGTATTCAGAACCGAGTTATACTCTCTAATCAACCCCTCCTATTGTCACGGATAAAAAGGTGCGTACTGCGTTAGAGTAGTAAACCTATTTTTAAGAAATGTAGTATCTTAACTAAGTTGAAAAGTATTTTAACCTGGACTTCTTAGCAAAAAGAGGTTCTTATGAACCAGACTCTAAACTTCATAACGCGTCCGAAAATCGTTTTAAAATCTCTTTTCTTTTTAATCTAAAAACTCCTAATAAACTAGACAAAGCGCTTTTGGCTGTTTTTGAAATAGTTAAAAACAATTGCTTGAATTGAAAGATAAAATAGCCCTTAGGTGTTTCCACGAACAATTATACGGATTACTGGTTCAATTACGATCCTTACATTCTAACCTTTATGGAATTAGTTAGACATGATAAAGTAAAGATTCTTTTTATAGTTTTTCATAAAAGTAATTTAGTGCGAGTGCGGAAAGTAAATGAATTTAAAGCGAGTGCGAGAAATAAACAAAGTAAAGTGCGAGTGCGGGAAATAAACAAAGTAAAGTGCGAGTGCAGGAAATAAACAAAGTAAAGTGCGAGTGAGGGAAATAAATAAAAGTAAAGCAATGCAGAAAATAAATGAAAGTAAAATACGAACTTGAATTAAAATGGCGGCAGGATTAACTTCCTCCAGAGTGCTCCAAAACTCGATCACACAGACAGATTACAGACTCGATCACTCGATTGCAGAGGCACCCCGATGTGGAATGGCAACTGCTTTATAACTGATATATGCCTAGAGAAATCTAATTCTGGATGAAGAAAAACGAAAATCTAAGGTCCTATTTATAGGAAAACTGAAAGCATGAAATGACTGGGATGCCCTTCCACTAAAAAGTGGAGGTTACTGGATTTGGCCTTGTGGCGCCCGCCACAGGCCTATGGCGCCCGCCATGGTCCCTACAGGGGATTGTGGAGTGGGGATCGTGGGTCTTGGAGGTTGAGGAGTGGTCTTGAGACGTGGCCACGTCATGGCTAACCCCATGGCGCCCGCCACGGTGGGTGCCGCAAGTGCAAAACGCTGAATTTCTAGGTTTTCGTCCGTTTTCACTCCTTTTTCGCTCCTTTTCCCGATTCAAGCTCCGATTATTATAAAAACCTGAAAACATAAGAAAACAAAGCAATAACAAAGCAAAACAACAATAAAAGCTAAGAATGCATGCGAAATCGGAGTCAGAAATACGGTGAATTTTAGTGTGATCAAACGTCTGAGCGAAAAAGTGAAAATGAAGTCACTCAGCCCCCTTTTATAGTCCCAGGCGCGTGGATCAACGCGCTAGGTCATCATTACCTACTGCCTACGCCGCCGTTTGCACACTAAACGAAGCGACACCATTAATACTGAAACACGTCAATCCATAAGGAATCTGGAACGACGTCGGGCAGCTATACACCTCCCCGACCCCGTACGACGTCCTCGACTTCTACAAAAACAGCACGAACCCGTCGGGGACCTTCATCCTCGACACTATTTGGAGTATCAAGTGCCCGAGGAGAAGGGGATGCTGCGGGCAGTTCTGCTGGAATATTACGTGCTCGGCCATACGCCCGCTACCTTATCCTTCGTGCGTGTACCCCGATTGCAATACAAGTCATCACTCTGACTCAGAGACTCGACTTGGGGGGCTCCTGTTCTGGATTGGGCCGCGAGGATATACAGAGGCACGACCCAACATATGTCGGGCAAGGGCCCATATGTTCGAGCAGGTGAACCTCTTGGATAAATCACCTGCTGATACGACGGGCATATACTGAAGACGGGCAGAGAGCATGTCTGTCAGCTCATCTGCCACGCCACCCAACTGCCCTTCATTATCTCCTGAAAGATGGGGCAGTTGGACCAAGGAGCAGACCTTTTGTCTAGGTCTTCACGCTTCTTACGCGTCCCTTGGCAGCTCCTCCTTGGGCCTAGCCAGATTAAGCCCATTGAGGGGCCTTGGCCCAGCGCTGGGGGCACATTATAAATACCCTTTCTTGGCAAAGGGTCAGGTATTCTCATTCATTCTGTAAAACCTTAATATTATGTACCTCTTCTGACTTAAGCATTGGAGTGCTTTGCAGGTACACCCCCTCTCTCACTTTATTCTCTGGCCCATTCATCAAGTCATTGGAAGGCCCTTCTGATCAGGTGAGATCAATAATTTAGTTTGCCTTTTTTATTTTATTTTAATTAATTAATAATTAAATAAAAATAAATTGAAAAGAGAAGTTGGAGATATTTTTTTATTAATTTTTATTAATTTATAAAAATAATAATTAAATAAATAATAAATAATTTAATAAAAAAAAGTTTTGGCGAGAGGTTTTAATAAAAAGAAGTTATAGGATTATAATTTAGTATAATTAATTAATAATTAAATAAAAATAAATTGAAAAGAGAGATAGCTCTGGCGATTTCCGATCAATTGTTTCTTCTCCGGCGAAGCGGCTAATTTAGTGTCTAAGAAGTGGTTAGAGAGAGTAGATTGAATATGTTTGGTTTAAACTCCTTACTATAGGGTAAGGGACCTTCAGATTTGAACTGCTCTTGAATAACTGCGTTTATGGGTCGAGGCAGAGGGCGACCAAAGAAGAAGGTACCATCTCCATCGACCATAGCCACTCTCTTTCAAAATAGTAGCATCAAGAATGATTCTGAGCAAGGATCAAACAGGGGCACTGAATCTAACTTTTTAAAGAGTTATGATGGGAGTCGAGATACCTAAGAGGATGCAGATGTTGTAACTCCGAATGTGATTGTTCCGGAGGCTGTTCCGAAGGCTGTAATGGAAGGTAATGTGGAAAAAGTGGTAGTAACGACGAATGAACCCACCCCCAAGTTGTGGGTAGATGTAATCAGTGGGAATCGTAATGCGGCTAATGGAGCACCTATTGGTTTTTTCCCCCAAAGATAGTGGATGGAATTATGGAGGTAGACATAGAGGAAGCTGACATTGAAGCTGGGGTAAGATTCTGGGATGCCTCGCTTATTATGTATGTTATTGGTAGGTGTAAACACCCCAAATTTGCCCTCGCCCATTCACACCATGGATTGTGATCACTCTCATATGCATAAACACAATCATGTCATCTCACATCTCATTTTTGATTCACTGGATAGTTTCTAAGGCATCTGCACCTAGGGTTTGTGATCTGAGCAACCTCAAAGCATCTTGAGCCATTCCAAAGGCCACCAATCAACTCAAGGGGGTCCATGTGTGTTCTTATGTCATATTCCATCTCCTCAAAGTCAAAATTGCAAAGGAATCACAAGAACTAGGGTTTGAGTGGATGCAGAGCCAGGATGAACTGCACAGTTGACCTAAAATTAGGGTTTTGGTTTCAGAGGCCATAACTCCAAATTTTTTGGTCATTCTTGTTTCCATTGGTCTCTATATGGTATAGGGAGTATGCATATCAATTTTCATGAAGAAATTCCATGGGGAAGTCATCTGATCAAGGGTTGACTTTTCAGACAAGTCAGTGTAAAATCAGGGCATCTGAGGCCCCCAATGACCCAACCAATGGGTGATCTTCATCATTTTGAGTGTATATGATCTTTATTTGATCATGGAAGAAGGTGGAAGTTCATAAAAATCAAGAATTTAGGGTTTTGCAAATGTTGACTTTTTGGGCATAGTTGACTTTTCAAGAATGCATCATTTTATGTCATTTTTCAAGCCTTGATTCATGATCCAAAAATGCTTCAAATGGAAAAACTTTGGTCATGAAAGTTGTAGATCTCATCTTTCCCTTTTCAAAAAGTACAAGAACATGATCAAACTCTTCTTGGATCAAAAGTTATGGCAATGCAAAGTTGGCTAAAATCACTAAAATTCAAGACATGCACCAAATGGGAAACTTGCAAAATCATGCACCAAGTCAAATTGCAGCTTCTAATTGGTATCAAACCTTCACACAAACATGTCTCTAAGTCATAAAATCAGAATTGAACCAAGAATGCCCATGGTTATAGTTCATGTAACTTGACTTTTCTCATGAAAGTTCAAAAAGCAACAAGTTGCAAAAACTCATGATCACCTCTCACCAACTTGCAGCCTTGAGTGCTGAGCTTTGCTAGACCTCTCTCTCACCATGCTGCACCAGAACCAACCTTGTACTTGCCTAGACTTTGAGCCATGCCTCACTTACACAAAAGGTGGACTTTATGCAAAAGTAGACATCCCAATCACAGCAGGACATGTCACATCCCCCAGCCACTTGCAATTGTTTATATTATCCAAATGCTGGCCAAAACATAAAAGAGGCAAGGCTGAAACATACAAAAACATAGCATTCACAAAATCATCTCACATTGCATTTTCTATCGAATCTGCTCACACAGCCATCAAACACTCAAGCTAACTTCACCATCCAACTCAACACACTTCATAGACCTCAAACCACCAAAGTTCAAGCCTGAAACAAGCCTGACCTGAGCTTCACCATTCTTCACCTTCCAAACCAGTTCTCTTCGAATCTCACTATCCAGCCATCAAACACCTCATCTTTCTTCACCCACAAGTCAAGCATACCACAAGGAGTCAAAACCACCCTTTACTTTGAACTGAAACAGCCTGTACACAAAGCTCATTTCCTGCTACACCAGAACTGGTTCTCACAAATCAGCCATCCACAAGAGCTTTGAAGCCTTCCATTAGCATCAGGGGATACAAGGGAGTCCATTTGCACGCAAGGAAAGCTCTGGAAGTTCAGTTTTGAAGTTTTCCAGCTCAGGTATGATCATGGAAACTTTTCTCTCGAAGCTTGGTTTTTGAGTTATAAATTGGTTAGTCATGTCTTGCTGGTCATGGGGTTGATCTCAGAATTAAAAATGAGTGAAAACTGAGCTTGTATGGTCCCTCTGAATTTTTGCCCGTAAATTTCTTTCCTTTCGATTCCTTTGATTCATGATGCATAAATGTTGTTTGAGCTTGGATTCATGACCTAGGAAGTTAGAGGATCATTTAGGTGTGCTTGATTTGTAGAATAAGTACCTGAATCGTGTTCTAGGGTTTTTGTGCAACCGGAGAAGATGACCGGAGCTTCTCTCCGGTCACCTGAGGGTGATTAACCCTAAACTCAGGTCATTAAGGCAGTTTAAATTCTGAGCGTTGATAGCGTTGAAATGTTTGACTTCCCGCTGGTTTGGATGGCCCAGATCAATCTGTTTAGCCCTAATCTCTCTCATTAGTTTTAATTAATTTTTAATTAGGATATTTAAATCAGATGCAATCCACACCCTTCATTTGCGCGCTGGTCAACAAATTTGAACTCAGGCTCAATCCTAGCCCCTCATTTGGTTGACTTCAGTTTATTTTCATTTTTATTTCATTTTCTTTCATTTGTTTTGCATTATTTATTAAAAATAGTAAAAAATTCATAAAAATTATGAAACTTTTTCCTTAAAGTTTTAATAATTTTTATGACACAAAAACATTTTTATTTTATTTTTTATCATTAAAAAGGCATTTTTAAATATTTAAAAGATTATTTTTAATTGATTAATGAGGATTAATTAATTAAAAATACTTTTAGGTATTTAAAAATCACCAAAAAATTCATGAAACATTTAAAGACATTTAGAAACATTGTCCAACCTTCAAACCAAATTTCTTTTTTGATCTTGATGCATTTTAAGAATTTTTCATTGAATTAAATCATTTTTTATGCATTATTTTGATCATGGATTCAAAAATTCATTTCTGCCTATTGGTGAAGGTTGTGACATTGATTCTTTTTGCTTTGTCTTGTGTTTAACATGTAGTTTCTAGGATAAAAAGGCCATGAATTGTTCTTGCATTTTCAAATTGTTTGGCATTTGTTTTGTTAAGAACCCTAAAAAACCCTAATAACTTAGAAAAATCATAACTTGAGTTTGGTTGAGAGTTGAGAGCTCCCCTTTGGGCAGTGGTTCATTATAGGTCTAGGGTTTCCTTGGGTACCATTTTCCATTTTTACTTTAGGGTTTTGCTTCTGTTTTTGGTTTGTGTTTGATGTTTGATCCATAAACCCTAATTTGGGCTTCCATTTGCATCCTTCTTGCATTCTCTTGCATAACATGACTTGTCTTTGCATTTTGTGCATTCTTGTGATTCATTTGACATCTTAAGACATGTATGAAGCACCTTTGATCATTGCATCTCATATTTGCCATGTCATTTGTCTTGTATGATTCATAACTTTTCATGCTTGTTCATGCTCCTTAGCTTGCATCATTTGCATTCATGATCTTGTATGAACATCCCCATTGTCTTGCCTCATGTTTGCAGCACCTCATAACATCATTAACATCATGTGCATGCTTCTGGTTTTGCTTAGCATCATATCATTTCACCTCATCTTGCATTGCATTGCATTTCTTTCTAACATTTCAGGTGGTAAGTAAACTTGAGAAGTGGATTTGCCTTCACTTCTCATAACTTTTCTTTTCATCTCTCTTGCATCCATGGCTGCATTCTTATATGTGTTTGAGTTTGAGCTTGCTCATTCTTCTTCCTCCCACTTTCTTTCTTCAAGTGACTTGACTTCTTGAATGAAGCAAGTCACTTTGCTTCTCTTGATCCTGTTCATCTGCTTCCTGGTGGCTCCTTTGAAGATCTTCTTGTTTAAACCTCACAAACCTTAGGATCATCCAAGCATGACAATGAATTAGGGTTTTGATTAGTCCCCCCATAGTTTTACCTTTGTGTCTCTCTTTGAGTCTTCTCTTCTCACCTCATAATCAGGGACTAAACCCTAAAGGCTTTAAGGCTTTGTGATTAAGCTTATGCATGCATCCTTCTATTAGGATGGAGTGTATAACTTTAATCCTAAGTCTTGAACCCTTAAGGTGTTTAAATCCCTTAATCAATTCATCTAATAAATATCAAGACATCACACTTGTAACTTGGGCCTTGCATTAGGGTTCTAATTCTTCCTTAAGTGGTTAAGAAGGACTAACCCTAGTGTTAATGGACAAGTCCCCCTCAAGTTGTCCTACAAACCATAAAATTCACTTCATCATCATATCATTAATCTAAAATCCACTTAATAAAGGCTTGTTTTGTCATGGGTTTAATCCCTAATCATGGATTAAGTTGAGGAGTCTTCCCCAGCTTAAACATTCTCATCTATTATCCTTCTTTTAGGATGGTGTAATGAGTCTGTTTAATCCTTGATTATGGCTTAACCTCATTACTCAACACTAAACAAAATCACAAAAAACATCTAAATAATCACAAGTAGGTTAATGATCTTAATCCTACACCAAAGGTGATTAAGTGTGAGAATCTGACTTCACACTTAAGGTATTCTCATTACCCCTAATCAGAGGGAAGATGTGATGAGTTCACTAAATCCATTGGTTTAGGCTTAAACTCATTATCTTATGACAAACTCCAAAAAGAAATAAAAGACTGAAAACACAAAAACAAACAATAATCGTCTCCTCCGGGATTCTTTTCTCATCATCTTCACTCACAATCGAGAACTTGCTTCTTCCGTCTAATGCAAGACAGTCAGCACCTGAGCCAGACAGGTCACACACTTGAGCATAGGCAAGCAAGCAGTTCACAAGCCAATTCACCTTTCAGTCTCTTTGGGTCGAACTACGGTGTTCTGACTTCCTCATTGCACGAGAGGATACGTAGGCATAACTTAACGGTTATCGAACAAAAGTCTCTGTATATTCCCCCTCTTTCCAACCTTATTCTTTAAGCCTCATTATCATGAGCAATTCATTCTCATTCTCACACTGACACATCATTATACACTTCACTTCACTTTACACTGACACCTGTACATCTTTTCCAGCTATTTTTATACACAGATTTCACTGACACTACCCCTTTAAAACACAAATCTTGCAAGCGTGGATCCCGTCGAGTACGACGGACAATCTGGGTGCTAATACCTTCCCAGGTTGTAACCAACCCCCTTTCTCAGTCTCTCTGGTTCACAAACCGTCTTATCCATCTCTTTCTAGGCCTATGCAGCATTGCCTTTCCTCCGGGATAAAAATGCCTAGCTGGCGACTCTTTTCATCTCCAGTGAGTTCACGGCTGTGTGTTCTCACTGTTCCCTTCGCCGACCGTTCGCGTCTGTACCTTCATATGACCCGGTGTCATTTGTCGGGAGCGACAGCTTGGCGACTCTGCTGGGGACCCTTATACTGCAACCAGGGCTTCTGGTTCTTTTTGTGGGTTCCTCCTAGCGCTTGTTTGATTTGTGTTTACTGGGGTGTTATGTGCTTATTTGTGCTTGTATTTATTTTTGTTTATTGCTTTATGTACAGTTGATTTATTGCTTTCTTTATAGCTTTATATTTTTCATACTGTCATACTGTGCTGGCTGGATCTGGTTTTTCTTTGGTGGGTGGGTATTTCATTGAGAGTTAAGGTCCTATACCTGGGACCTGAGTGACACCTAGGCTAGAGTGAATCATATTCTTTCCCATTCCATTTCGGTCTGGTGCGGGAATATGAAACACGGTTCAGATATGGGTTTCTTCTTGAGAACTCTGTGTTGCAGATTTCCTGCAATGCTAGGGCTATCTGGGAAGCCTGCTAAGTCTGGATGACCTTTAGTACTGACCTTCAGAAACTGAGGTGAATTAGAGGAGGAATTGTTATGGTTATTGTAAACACTGTACCTCCGGGTTAGAAGTGTTTACACTTCTCATAACTGATCCAAGTCTGAGGACCCTTGTTCTAGATCACTACCTGAGAGGGGGTTGGGCTGTTTACAGGTTTGCAGGTACCTTGACCTCAGAATACCCTGTTACTTTGACTTTGTTAAGAATGCTCCATGTTGGATAGTTCTTGTGATTCTGAACCCTGGACTTGTGGCTCTTTATTTGAGCCCCCCACCCTGGTTACTGGATTTTTAGACCTCCATCTGGAATTCTTGAACACACAGGGACTTATATCAGGGCATTTTGATCAGATCCAGCTCAGTCACAAACCCTTGCATTTCATTTTGCATACATACTCATTGCATCATATTAACATTTGCTTATTTGTGTTTCAGGGTATCCACCTTCATCTGGTTTTGGTTTTGACCCCATCTGCAGTTTTGACCTGTCTCCACCAGCACTTGCTTCAGCCTGTCAGCCATATACTTCAGTTACTTGCACTAGCCAGCCAGTGGCCCTCTCCTCAGCATCTTCATCAGCACTTACTCTACTCAGTCTTCAGCATCATGGCTCCAAAGAAAAGCAACATCACCTATCATTTCTTCCAACCAGACTTGTCAGACATCAGGAGGATCCAAACCCTGAT
The DNA here is from genome assembly GCA_963966055.1 of Lathyrus aphaca. Lineage (NCBI taxonomy): Eukaryota > Viridiplantae > Streptophyta > Magnoliopsida > Fabales > Fabaceae > Lathyrus > Lathyrus aphaca. Next base: position 446,680,075 of record OZ014522.1, on the reverse strand, counting down.
CACTCCAGATCACATACCCTTGTTCAGGGAGAGTTATGGAGATATACTGGACATGGTTATGGATCTGGACCCATCTCAGAGGAGCCTCATCCACACTTGCATCCAGTTCTATGATCCCCCATTGAGATGTTTCACCTTTCAAGACTTTCAGTTGGGTCCTCTTCTGGAAGAATACTCATCATTGACTGGTCTGCCCATCAAAAGAGAAGTCCCATTCAACCCTGAAATGGTCTTTCCCAGCAATGGAGAGGTAGCCAAAGCTTTGTATCTGGAGCCTGTTTTGATTGAACAGCATATGACCTCTAAAGCTGGGATCCCTGGATTTCATCTGGACTTCTTGATTTCTCAAGCTAGTTTGAAGGCCTCCTTGGGGGAGTGGAAAGCTGTTTGTGCTCTATTGGCCTTAAGTGTATATGGAATTGTGTTGTTTGCAGATGAGCCTCGATTCATTAGCAAAAATGCAATCCATTTGTTCATCCTGAAGAACCCAGTGCCAACTTTACTGGGTGATCTCTATTACTCAGTCCATCAGAGAAATGAGAAGCAGAGGGGAAGATTAGTGAGGATTTGTGCTCCATTATTCCATGCTTGGCTTCTCAGGCATCTACCCAGGACAGATGCATTCCTAAATCCTCATCAGCAAAGCAACTGGGCTAAGAGGCTCACTACTCTCACTGCAGCAGACATCAGATGGTGTACTCAGAGCACCAAGGGCAGAGATATGATCACCAGCTGTGGGCACTTTCCCAATGTGCCTTTGATAGGAGTTAAGGGAAGTATCAACTACAACCCTCTGCTGTTCAGGAGACAATTGGGTTATGCACTGGTTCATACTCCTAGGGAACAAGACTTGGTGGAGACCCTCTACTGTGAGAACAAGATTAGTCTGGCAACTGTTAGGCAGGCTGCCTGGGCCTGGGATCATGTTCAAACCAAGGGAATCACCATTCTGGGGAAGTGCAATAATGTGGCATCAGTCCAATATTATGAGTGGTCCCATGCCAGGGCCCAATTCTCTGGAATGCCCTTCACCATAGAAGACATGCCTGAGTCATCTTCAGCACCACCCCCTGCCACTATCAGTTTGGAGGAGTTTGAGAGCTTGAAGGAAAGAAATGAGAAGTTAACTCAAGCCTTGCAGAAGACCCTCCGGGAGAGGAGTGAAGGTGTGAGGGAGATTGAGAGATTGGAGAAATTGAGAGTGGAACACTTGACTAAAATTGAGAAGTCTGGAGATTATATCAACAAGTCCAAAGCTGGTGAGCAAATTCTGAAGAATGCTTGTAAAGAAGCCCAGTTCCAAAGAGCGAGAACAGACTTGTATTTGAAAGAGAGTCAGGCCAGGTGGGTCCGGATCACTGAGGCCCGTACTCTAGAAGACAAGAGAGTTCAGAACAAGATGGAGCAGATGGAAAAAGCCCTGGCAGCAGCCCAGGAGGAGATATCAGAGCTGAAAATCAAAGCAGGATTGAAGAGGTCAAAAGACCAAAGTCAGAGCAGGAAGCTGACTGCAGCTGTTGTAACAAGAAACCTTCTCATCAGAAGTCTCACGGAGCATCCGGCTGATCCTGTGACCGAAGCACTTCTCAAGGAAGTTCGTGAGGATGAGTTTGGCCTTGGAGTTTGATCATTTGCTTGTTGTTGTTCCTTTTCCCTGTACTTTTGCTTTTTGTGATGTATTTTGGCCCCTTTGAGGGTTTGTGTTGTAAAATGAACAATTTGTATTATTTCACCTTTGTAATATATTTGTGTTAGTTTCCATCTGGGTTACTTCAAAAGCAACTTCAACAGCATCATCTTCAAGGGTCTGGAAGGGTCAAAACTGAAGGCCAAACCGGATACCTTGAGAACAAATAAGCATAACTGCATTGCATGCTAACCCTCTTTTTGTTTTGTAGGTTTTCGTTTTGTTGTTGCTAACCTCTGTTGTGAATCTCAGGAATTATTGCTCGCCGCCGGGTATTTCCTCTCAACAGGCCTCACAGGTACCCAACTAGAAACAACCTTCCGGGAATTCAGATGGATCAGATGCAGCAAGACCTTACAGAGGTCAGAAACCAGATGGCAAACGAAAGGTTAGAGATGAGAACGCAGATGACGCAGTTCATGGAAGTTATGAACAACATGGCTCAGAGCCAGGAGAGACTGAGGGCCATGGTGGAGAGGCAAAATCAAGAGGAGCCTCATGTAGGAACTGCAGGCACCAGTAATAATGAAAGGGTGCAACCACATGTTAACCCCCCTGTGTTTGGTCCACATCTACATCCTGAGATTAACACTCCTGCAAATGTTCAAGGAACAGCCACTGCAGCCAGAGTACTTCAAGAAGATCCTCAGGAGGACCAGTATACAGTAATGGGTGCCGGAGAGGAAACTTATGATAGACGATTGGAAGAAATAGCTGAGAAGTTGAGGTCCTTAGAATCTCAAAATTCTTTGGGTTTCGACGTCATGGACATGGGTTTGGTAGAAGGGGTCAGGATCCCCCACAAGTTCAAGCCTCCATGTTTCGAAAAGTATAATGGGACTTCATGCCCCCGAACTCATTTGCAATCATTTCTGGGAAGGCTGAAGGCCTATACAATGGATGAGAAATTGTGGATGTTCTATTTCGAAGATAGCTTGACTGGAGCATCAAGGGAATGGTATTCCCATCTGACAAGAGCGACTATAAGATGCTGGAAGGACCTGGCAGAAGCCTTCATCAGGCAGTATCAGTATAATCTAGACATGGCACCCAACAGGACCCTCCTAATGGGAATGTCACAGTCTTCGAGGGAGAGTTTCCGAGAGTATGCCCAGAGGTGGAGGCAACTGGCTGCTGCTGTTCAACCACCAATGTCTGAGAGAGAAATGGCAGACATGTTTATGAACACTCTTCAGGGAACCTATATTGACAGGTTAGCTGCTTTCTCTTCCACTAGCTTTGCGGATGTTGTTATAGCTGGGGAGAGAATTGAAAGCCTGTTAAAAATGGGAAAGATCTCAGACAACGGTGCAAGCTCGTCCAGTAGTACAAGAAAGCCTTTTGCAGGCCCGAGAAGAACTGGCGAGACCAATGCCATCCACACCAACAGGGGTAGGCCCCAATATGTTCAAAGGACAATAGCAGCAGTCACCATTCCTGCTCCAGCACATCCTCAGCCAGTCTATCAACCTCCTCAACAAAACTTCCAACAACAACCTCAGTATCATCAGAATCAGTATCCTCCAAGGAACTACAACAACAACTCCAACAACAACAATCAACAAAGGCCATTCCAACAAAGGCCATCCCAAGCTAACAGAGTGATCGACCCGATCCCAATGCCGTATGCTGCCTTGCTGCCACAACTTCTGAAACTCAACCTAGTTGAGCTAAGAACGTTGGCACCTCCGGATCCCAACAGTCTACCAAGAAACTATGACTCCAATGCTAGGTGTGCTTTTCATTCGAACGCACCTGGTCACAGTACAGAAAAATGCAGAGCTCTGCATATGAAGGTACAAGACTTGGTAGACTCCAAGGCTCTGAATTTTGCACCTCCGCCCAATGTCAATAAAAACCCAATGCCAAACCATGGTGGTCCTCGAATTAATGCTATTGAAGAAGACCAACCATCTTATTTAATAACAAGTGTGGATCAGATCAGGACACCATTGGTGGAAATCAAAGCTCAACTCCGTGAAAGCAATATATTTCCGGGGTGTGAACTAGGGTGCCCATACTGCAATATTTCATGGAATGGGTGTGAGGACCTAAGGAATGGCATTGACAGCCTTATTCAGAGTGGCTTGCTACAGATCACTACATCATTTCCGACAAATCCGGCAACTTCATTAACAACGGTTTCAGAACCTCCTACAACTACAGCAACTATTGTTCCCGACAATTCATCAGCACCATCAACAAGTACTTCACCTGTCCTTCCAAATGATCAGTTTTCAACAGTTTCTCCTGCTACAACTTCAGCTTCATTCCATTTCGACTCTCCATCAACAACAACAACAGTCCTTCCAACAGAACCTCCTACAACACCAGCAATCAATCATGAAGATGTCTCTACTGTTACCATATTCTACGATCCTGAAAGTAATTCTGCCTACCATTCAGAAGGTGCTGCTCCCACCAGAGCACCAGTTACAATTTTCTATGATCCACAAACAATAACGGTCCCTTCAGCAGCAGCAATCAGTCCGGTCACTGTCACGGTGCCTGGACCAGTACCATATGAAAGCAATAGGGCCATCCCTTGGCACTATGGCTCTGACGTATACTGCGAAGGGAAAAGAATCACTCTTGAAACATCAACACCTGCACCACAAGTAGATAATGTGGGGGGAGGCGGAGGCTTCACTCGAAGCGGACGTCTCTTTGCTTCACAAGTTCAAAGACCTACTGCCGAAGCAGAAGCTGCTGCCAAGGCAAAAGGAAAAGGCCCGGTGCAGGAAGATCCAGCTGCCAAAGAAGCCCTGAAGACTCCATTTGATCAGGAAGTTGATGAGTTTATGCGGATCATCAAAAAGAGTGATTATAAAATTGTGGATCAACTTCACCAGACGCCATCCAAAATCTCCATCCTCTCACTGCTTATGTGCTCCGAAGCCCATCGGAATGCACTACTTAAAGTCTTGCACGCAGCTTACGTGCCCGAGGAGATTACTGTCAACCAATTGGAAACCGTGGTTGGAAATGTTACTGCTAGCAATGGGCTAGGGTTTACCAATTCTGACTTGACAGTGGATGGCCGCAACCACAACAAAGCCTTGCACATAACCATGGAATGCAAAGGAGCTGTCCTTTCTCATGTGCTGGTGGACACAGGTTCTTCCCTGAATGTCTTACCAAAGAAGGCTCTGGTGAAGCTTGAATATGATGGATTGGCATTGAGACCCAGCAACCTGGTGGTGAGAGCCTTTGATGGTTCTAAGAGATCGGTTCTGGGAGAGATTGAGCTGCCTGTGACAATTGGCCCACAGACCTTTAAAACTATCTTTTATGTGATGGACATTCAGCCCGCCTACAGCTGTTTGTTGGGTAGACCCTGGATTCACGCCGCTGGCGCAATAACGTCTACCCTTCACCAAAAGTTAAAATTTGAGTGGGAAGGCCAAGTTGTCACAATCTGTGGAGAGGAGGACATTTTTGTCAGCCACCTGGCAACCTATAAGTACATTGAAATGGATGGAGAGATCCATGAAACAATGAGCCAGGGGTTTGAAGCTTTGAATGTGAATGAAGCATCTGCTGTATCTGGTACTCCAATGTCATCTTACCAACAAGCCCGGAAGGTTGTTGAAGAAGGAACTGCCCAAGGCTGGGGCAAGATTTTAGCTGTGGAGGAGAAGAAGGACAAGTTTGGGTTGGGTTACAAACCAACTCAACATCAAGCAAAGGCTGCTGCAGAGCCCGGTTTTGTCAGTGGGGGGATGCTTACCCCCGATGCTATCAACTGTTTGGAAGACGAGCTGGAAGAGGAGCGCAATCTGGAGAATTGGATTCGTCCGAAGATCCCGGGGAGCAGTGTCTCGAACTGGTCTTCCCAGGAAATTATAAGAGTTACTCATGCAGAGTAATTATTATTTCCTGTATTTTTATAGCATGCATTCAAGTCTTGCATCTTGCCCAAGATGACAAGACTCATTTTGTAACCAGGGCCATCTGTACTTTTGTGCAAACAAGATTAAATTAATGAAATATCAGACATCTTTTTGCAAACGAGTCCTTTTCTTTTATGCTCACTGTTTTTCCATTTTTCTTTTTGTACAAAAATAAATGGCGGTGTTTTCAAAATGATAACTTCATTTCACTTTTTTTTCTAAAGCAAGATTAAAATCAATCACTAAAATAAACAAACTTAACCCTTGCAGAGAGTGCCTTCCTGACAGCACCGACAACAGCACGGCTATGACATCGTATGACTTTGACAATCCAATCAATCAAGCTGATGAAGGGGTTGATGAAGAATATGAGCTTCCTGAAGAGCTAGCCAGGTTGTTGAGACAGGAGGAAAAGGTTATTACTCCTCACCAGGAGGAGATTGAAGTGATCAATCTTGGTACGGAAGAAAATGTGAAAGAAGTTAAAATCGGGGCCTGCCTGCAAGACTCAGTGAAGAGACAACTGATAGATCTGCTTCAAGAGTATGTTGATGTGTTTGCTTGGTCGTATCAAGACATGCCAGGGTTGGACACCGACATTGTTGTGCACAAGCTGCCTCTGAGGGAAGAATGCCCGCCAGTTAAACAGAAGCTGCGCCGAACTCGCCCAGACATGGCTATGAAAATCAAGGAAGAGGTACAAAAGCAATGGGACGCCGGGTTCCTTGCTGTGACTAGCTATCCGCCGTGGGTTGCTAACATAGTACCCGTGCCTAAGAAAGACGGCAAAGTAAGAATGTGTGTTGATTACCGGGATCTGAACAGAGCCAGCCCGAAGGATGACTTCCCATTACCTCACATTGATGTATTGGTGGATAATACGGCTCAGTTCTCGGTATTCTCCTTCATGGATGGATTTTCAGGATATAATCAGATCAAGATGTCACCTGAAGACATGGAGAAGACAACATTCATTACACCTTGGGGCACCTTCTGTTACAAAGTGATGCCATTCGGACTGAAGAATGCTGGTGCCACATATCAACGGGCTATGGTGACATTATTCCATGATATGATCCACAAGGAAATCGAGTGTTATGTGGATGATATGATCGCCAAGTCCCTTACAGAGGAAGATCACCTGGAGAATCTGCTGAAGTTGTTCAAGCGTCTGAGGAAATATCAACTAAAGCTGAACCCCAACAAATGCACATTCGGGGTGCGGTCCGGTAAGCTGCTGGGATTCATTGTAAGCGAGAAAGGGATTGAAGTTGACCCTGATAAAGTCAAAGCTATTCAAGAGATGCCTGCACCGAAAACTGAGAAAGAAGTTCGAGGGTTCTTAGGTCGATTGAACTACATTTCAAGGTTCATATCTCACCTCACAGCAACCTGTGAACCCTTGTTCAAGCTATTAAGAAAGGAGCAAACGGTCAGGTGGAACGAAGATTGCCAGAAGGCTTTTGACAAAATCAAGGAATATCTGCAAAAACCTCCAATCCTTATGCCGCCAGTTGAAGGAAGACCTCTGATCCTGTACTTAACAGTATTAGAAGAGTCGATGGGGTGTGTGCTGGGCCAGCATGACGAGTCTGGTCGAAAAGAGTATGCAATATACTACCTAAGCAAAAAGTTTACCGACTGTGAACAGCGTTATTCACTGCTCGAGAAAACTTGTTGTGCTTTAGCGTGGGCTGCTCGCCGACTGAGGCAGTATATGTTGACCCACACTACCTTATTAATCTCAAAGATGGATCCGGTTAAGTACATTTTCGAGAAGCCAGCTCTCACCGGACGGGTTGCAAGATGGCAGATGATTCTCACAGAATACGACATACAGTACACATCTCAGAAAGCCATCAAGGGCAGTGTACTATCTGAATATCTTGCTGAGCAACCCATTGATGACTACCAGCCTATGAGGTTTGACTTCCCTGATGAAGACATCATGTTCATTAAATCAAAAGATCATGAAGAGCCTGTTCACACCGAAGGGCCTGACCCAGAGGAAGAATGGATTATGATGTTTGATGGGGCTGTTAACATGAATGGCCGTGGTGTTGGTGCAGTACTCATTACCCCCAAGGGAGTTCACATGCCTTTCTCGGCAAAACTCACTTTCAACTGCACTAACAACGAAGCTGAATACGAAGCTTGCATTATGGGTCTTGAAGAAGCCATTGACCTCAGGATCAAGACGTTGACCGTATTCGGAGATTCAGCTTTGGTAGTCAATCAAACCAACGGAAAATGGTACACCCACCAGGATCATCTGATACCTTACAGGGATTATACAAGAAGGTTATTGACTTTCTTTACAACAGTCAAGCTTGAGTATATCCCCCGCGACGAGAATCAGTTTGCAGATGCTCTTGCTACCATTTCATCCATGATCAAAGTTCAAGCTGCTAACTTTGTACCTCAGATTTCAGTGTCTAGACTTGATAGACCAGCATATGTATTTGCTACAGATGTTGTAAAAGATGATAAGCCTTGGTTCCACGACATTAAGTGCTTCTTGGAGGATCAAACATACCCACCTGGGGCACCTTCCAATGATAAGAAGACTTTGAGAAGGCTTGCTGGTAGTTTCTTTCTGAACACTGATGGGTCTTTATACAAGAGGAACTTTGACATGGTACTCCTCAGATGTGTTGACAAGACGGAAGCAGATTTGTTGATGCATGAAGTGCACGAAGGATCTTTTGGTACCCATGCAGGAGGGCATGCCATGGCTAAAAAGTTGTTAAGATCAGGCTATTACTGGATCACAATGGATGCAGACTGTTGTGCCTACGCCAGGAAATGCCATAAATGCCAGATCTACGCAGATAAGGTGCATGTGCCTCCCAATCCTTTGAACATCATGTCTTCACCATGGCCCTTTGCCATGTGGGGCATTGATATGATTGGCAAGATTGAGCCAACTGCTTCGAATGGCCACAGATTCATCTTGGTCGCCATCGACTATTTCACCAAGTGGGTTGAAGCAGCCTCATATGCAAATGTCACAAGACAAGTGGTAGCCCGATTTCTGAAGAGAGATATCATCTGTCGGTACGGAGTTCCCGAGCGAATCATTACTGATAATGGTTCCAACTTAAATAACAAAATGATGGCGGAGCTGTGCCGGGACTTCAAGATCCAACATCACAATTCTTCTCCTTACAGGCCAAAGATGAACGGCGCTGTTGAGGCAGCAAATAAGAATATCAAGAAGATTGTGCAGAAGATGGTAGTCACATACAAGGACTGGCATGAAATGCTACCGTTTGCCTTGCATGGGTACCGCACGTCAATCAGAACGTCCACTGGGGCAACACCTTATCAGCTTGTATATGGTATGGAAGCGGTCCTACCTGTTGAAGTTGAATTACCCTCTCTACGGGTGCTAATGGATGTTAAACTGAGTGAAGCAGAGTGGGTTCGGTCCCGATTCGAACAACTGAGTCTGATCGAAGAGAAAAGATTGGCTGCAATCTGCCACGGGCAGTTGTATCAGAAAAGAATGAAGAAAGCCTTCGATCAGAAAGTCAGGCATCGAGAGTACCAAGTAGGGGATCTTGTGCTGAAAAGAATCCTCCCTCCTCATACAGACCACAGGGGCAAATGGACTCCAAATTATGAAGGACCATTCGTTGTAAAGAAAGTTTTCTCTGGTGGAGCACTGATGCTCAGCACCATGGATGGTGAAGATTTCCCGTCCCCTGTGAATTCAGATGCAGTTAAAAAATACTTCGCATAAAATGACCCGCTGGACATAAAAACAGAATGGAAGTCCAGGCAAAATAGGGCATCCCGGCGAGTCAAAAACAGAATAAAAGACTCGGGCAAAAGTAAGGGAAATAAATGAAAAAATGTACACCCGCTGAGTTGAAAAGCCGCATTGGACAGCTCAGGCAAAAATGGGTATCCCGATGGATTGAAAACCCGAAAGGGCAATCCATGCAAAATAAGGGAATAAGCGAACAACTGCATTCTGAATTCGTCTGTATCACCCACAACTTGGTAAGCTTCAAAGGATCAAGCTTCAATCAGAATCAACTCTCTCCAGAAAGCAAGACGAGAAGAACGTCATTGTCATACGAGTCATAGCAGGAGAGGAAGCTCCTCAAAGCGTCGTCAACACCGCCAGCACTTTATTTCTCAATTTGTAACAATCTCCTCATTTCAGGAGATATGTTTCTTTGACTGTATCTTTGCCAATTCAGGGCACATGAGTTAATAAAATCAGATTTTCAGTCATGTTTCGTCTTTTACATTTACGTTTTGCAAGGAGTTGTCTGATATCTCTAAAAATACAATTGCATAAATACAGATGCCTTCTCTAAAAACAAGACACATGCTTATAGGGAATGTGATTATTCTCGAAAGTACTTAACTCCTATGACGGAATCCAGCGAGGGATACCTCGGGACCTTTTGTACGTTTCCTTATCTTTGCAGGATTGCAGGTATCCAGAACGCAGCCTGGGGCATGCAAGTTACGTCTTAGCAAGCTGGCTAATCAACAAAAGATATCAGCATCCAAGATGCTCTTATCCCCAGCTGAGTTACCTCTTGTTGCTCTCCCCAGCTGAGTTGCCTCTCGCAATTCCCCAGCCGAGTTGCCATTTCGTCCTCAGCTGAGTACAGAAATCAGGGAATCATCTCCCCACAGAGCTTCAAGCCTTTATTCAGAAGAGCAACGCACAGAGAAGTCACAACAGAGTACAGAAAGCTTCTACAAACCCCAGTTGGGTCCCGTATTTTCAAGATTATGTCAACCAGTGACATATATCCCCGAGCAGATACATCATTGGATCTACCAGTGATCTCATACCCAGCTGGGATGTCCATTTCAAGCAGATCGACCAGAGATTTTTCACAGCAACGGGATCCGAATCCCGGATCTGTGCCCCTTTGCATAATCATGGCATCCGCATCATATTCACCCCCCAGAGCGTAGCATTCCGTCCAATACGGAGCATTACGGCGAAAAAAATCAAATACATAAGCATAATCATAAGTCATGTTGTGAATTGAACGCTTGTGACTAGTGACCATTCGTCAGAATATAGATTACTTTCCCCCAGAGTCCCCACCAGAGCCCCAGCAAAAGCAGTTGCCTCATATTCACAAACACCAGTATATACACCTTTTGGCACCCGTCCGTGTCATCTTTCCCCAGTAAAGTCGCCTGAACACCCTTTACAAACAAATCACCCTCATTACAGATACGTCCTGACACCCGTCCGTGTCAAATCACCAGCAAAAAGCCAAAGACATCCTCTTTGCACTCACATATACTTGTATATACACCCTTTTTGACACCCGTCCGTGTCATATCCCCAGCGCAGTCGCGTACACCTTCATCACCCATACACTCGTTAATATTATACTTTTCTCTTTTGACACTCGTCCGTGTCACTCTCCCCAGCAGATAAACACTCATCTATACAATACAATACTCACTACTCATGGTACACTTATACAGATACTCGTCCGTATCTTGTATACATCATCACTCATATCCCCACAGATTCGACAGTAGTCCTTGTTCTTTGTTAACCAGTTGGTACTCGTCCGCACCATTATCTCAGAACATTGCGTCTAATGTTTGTTTCTACATGATATTCGTCCGTATCATAGTCTTAAGGATGCTCGTCCGCATCCTTAATCCATACACCGTGTCAAACACCTATGTCTTCTTGAATATAGATACTCGTCCGTGTCTATTATTCCCCAGAAGAATCCTTTCAGATGCAACACTCGTCCGTGTTCTTTGTTAACCAGTTGATACTCGTCCGTATCATCATCTCTGAACATGTGTCAGTTTGTTTCTACATGATACTCGTCCGTATCATAGTCTTAAGGATGCTCGTCCGCATCTTTAATCTATACACAATACCAAACACTTATACCTTTTGTTTCTTGGATGTAAACGCTCGTCCGTGTTTACATTATCCCCAGTAGATCACCAACAAATTTTCTTTTTATCTAACACTCGTCCTGTGTTATGACACCTTTGAGAGCAGCCGTACCCTGCTGAGTGGTCGTCCTCCACTTCTTGATGGTCGTCCTCCATCGTGCTCATCCGATGGCCGTCCCCATCGTTGTTTTAGCAGCCGTCCCCTGCTAGGTGGTCGTCCTCCACCTCTTGATGATCGTCCTTCATCAACTTTATCCAATGGCCGTCCCCATTGTTGATTTTGGTTATCTAACACTCGTCCTGTGTTATGACAAACCTCGAGAGCAGCCGTCCCCTGCTGAGTGGTCGTCCTCCACTTCTTGATGGTCGTCCTCCATCTTGCTCGTCCGATGGCCGTCCCCATCGTTGACCTTTTATCCGATGGCCGTCCCCATCGTTGATACTTTTGGCAGCCGTACCCTGCCAGGTGGTCGTCCTCCACCTTTGATGGCCGTCCCCATCATTTTTATACCCAACAGAGCAGCCGTCCCCTGCTAGGTGATCGTCCTTCACCTTTGATGGCCGTACCCCATCATCTGTTTATTTCATTTATTCTTTAACCCGATGGCCGTCCCCGTCGTGGTCCCTTTTCCTTTTAGCCCGATGGCCGTCCCCATCGTTGGTTACTTCACCTTTATGAACTTGACGGCCGTCCCCGTCATGTTTCATTAACTCCCAGAAAATTTTACAGCTTTACCCTGATGGCCGTCCCCATCATATTTTGACATTCCCCAGCTAGTCGGCCGTCCCCGTCTTAGCTTTACCTTTTATCCCCAGCATGTCGGCCGTCCCCGTCATCGCTTTGCTTCCTGTACTTTCCCAGCATGTCGGCCGTCCCCGTCATCGCTCTTTACCCAGCAGTCGTCCTCTGCTCGACGGTCGTCCTCCGTCGCCTACACTTTACAATATACTTTATTTTGCCTTTACAATCTATACCCCTTTTCTTCTTCATTCTGTGAGTGCAAATTTTGGACTGTCTTTGGTATTCAACCACAAGTTATCTTGTTTGCCTGTTAAGCCGTCGCTTACATCCTGCACAGCTAACTCATGTTTGAATAGGGGCAGATGTAAACACCCCAAATTTGCCCTCGCCCATTCACACCATGGATTGTGATCACTCTCATATGCATAAACACAATCATGTCATCTCACATCTCATTTTTGATTCACTGGATAGTTTCTAAGGCATCTGCACCTAGGGTTTGTGATCTGAGCAACCTCAAAGCATCTTGAGCCATTCCAAAGGCCACCAATCAACTCAAGGGGGTCCATGTGTGTTCTTATGTCATATTCCATCTCCTCAAAGTCAAAATTGCAAAGGAATCACAAGAACTAGGGTTTGAGTGGATGCAGAGCCAGGATGAACTGCACAGTTGACCTAAAATTAGGGTTTTGGTTTCAGAGGCCATAACTCCAAATTTTTTGGTCATTCTTGTTTCCATTGGTCTCTATATGGTATAGGGAGTATGCATATCAATTTTCATGAAGAAATTCCATGGGGAAGTCATCTGATCAAGGGTTGACTTTTCAGACAAGTCAGTGTAAAATCAGGGCATCTGAGGCCCCCAATGACCCAACCAATGGGTGATCTTCATCATTTTGAGTGTATATGATCTTTATTTGATCATGGAAGAAGGTGGAAGTTCATAAAAATCAAGAATTTAGGGTTTTGCAAATGTTGACTTTTTGGGCATAGTTGACTTTTCAAGAATGCATCATTTTATGTCATTTTTCAAGCCTTGATTCATGATCCAAAAATGCTTCAAATGGAAAAACTTTGGTCATGAAAGTTGTAGATCTCATCTTTCCCTTTTCAAAAAGTACAAGAACATGATCAAACTCTTCTTGGATTAAAAGTTATGGCAATGCAAAGTTGGCTAAAATCACTAAAATTCAAGACATGCACCAAATGGGAAACTTGCAAAATCATGCACCAAGTCAAATTGCAGCTTCTAATTGGTATCAAACCTTCACACAAACATGTCTCTAAGTCATAAAATCAGAATTGAACCAAGAATGCCCATGGTTATAGTTCATGTAACTTGACTTTTCTCATGAAAGTTCAAAAAGCAACAAGTTGCAAAAACTCATGATCACCTCTCACCAACTTGCAGCCTTGAGTGCTGAGCTTTGCTAGACCTCTCTCTCACCATGCTGCACCAGAACCAACCTTGTACTTGCCTAGACTTTGAGCCATGCCTCACTTACACAAAAGGTGGACTTTATGCAAAAGTAGACATCCCAATCACAGCAGGACATGTCACATCCCCCAGCCACTTGCAATTGTTTATACTATCCAAATGCTGGCCAAAACATAAAAGAGGCAAGGCTGAAACATACAAAAACATAGCATTCACAAAATCATCTCACATTGCATTTTCTATCGAATCTGCTCACACAGCCATCAAACACTCAAGCTAACTTCACCATCCAACTCAACACACTTCATAGACCTCAAACCACCAAAGTTCAAGCCTGAAACAAGCCTGACCTGAGCTTCACCATTCTTCACCTTCCAAACCAGTTCTCTTCGAATCTCACTATCCAGCCATCAAACACCTCATCTTTCTTCACCCACAAGTCAAGCATACCACAAGGAGTCAAAACCACCCTTTACTTTGAACTGAAACAGCCTGTACACAAAGCTCATTTCCTGCTACACCAGAACTGGTTCTCACAAATCAGCCATCCACAAGAGCTTTGAAGCCTTCCATTAGCATCAGGGGATACAAGGGAGTCCATTTGCACGCAAGGAAAGCTCTGGAAGTTCAGTTTTGAAGTTTTCCAGCTCAGGTATGATCATGGAAACTTTTCTCTCGAAGCTTGGTTTTTGAGTTATAAATTGGTTAGTCATGTCTTGCTGGTCATGGGGTTGATCTCAGAATTAAAAATGAGTGAAAACTGAGCTTGTATGGTCCCTCTGAATTTTTGCCCGTAAATTTCTTTCCTTTCGATTCCTTTGATTCATGATGCATAAATGTTGTTTGAGCTTGGATTCATGACCTAGGAAGTTAGAGGATCATTTAGGTGTGCTTGATTTGTAGAATAAGTACCTGAATCGTGTTCTAGGGTTTTTGTGCAACCGGAGAAGATGACCGGAGCTTCTCTCCGGTCACCTGAGGGTGATTAACCCTAAACTCAGGTCATTAAGGCAGTTTAAATTCTGAGCGTTGATAGCGTTGAAATGTTTGACTTCCCGCTGGTTTGGATGGCCCAGATCAATCTGTTTAGCCCTAATCTCTCTCATTAGTTTTAATTAATTTTTAATTAGGATATTTAAATCAGATGCAATCCACACCCTTCATTTGCGCGCTGGTCAACAAATTTGAACTCAGGCTCAATCCTAGCCCCTCATTTGGTTGACTTCAGTTTATTTTCATTTTTATTTCATTTTCTTTCATTTGTTTTGCATTATTTATTAAAAATAGTAAAAAATTCATAAAAATTATGAAACTTTTTCCTTAAAGTTTTAATAATTTTTATGACACAAAAACATTTTTATTTTATTTTTTATCATTAAAAAGGCATTTTTAAATATTTAAAAGATTATTTTTAATTGATTAATGAGGATTAATTAATTAAAAATACTTTTAGGTATTTAAAAATCACCAAAAAATTCATGAAACATTTAAAGACATTTAGAAACATTGTCCAACCTTCAAACCAAATTTCTTTTTTGATCTTGATGCATTTTAAGAATTTTTCATTGAATTAAATCATTTTTTATGCATTATTTTGATCATGGATTCAAAAATTCATTTCTGCCTATTGGTGAAGGTTGTGACATTGATTCTTTTTGCTTTGTCTTGTGTTTAACATGTAGTTTCTAGGATAAAAAGGCCATGAATTGTTCTTGCATTTTCAAATTGTTTGGCATTTGTTTTGTTAAGAACCCTAAAAAACCCTAATAACTTAGAAAAATCATAACTTGAGTTTGGTTGAGAGTTGAGAGCTCCCCTTTGGGCAGTGGTTCATTATAGGTCTAGGGTTTCCTTGGGTACCATTTTCCATTTTTACTTTAGGGTTTTGCTTCTGTTTTTGGTTTGTGTTTGATGTTTGATCCATAAACCCTAATTTGGGCTTCCATTTGCATCCTTCTTGCATTCTCTTGCATAACATGACTTGTCTTTGCATTTTGTGCATTCTTGTGATTCATTTGACATCTTAAGACATGTATGAAGCACCTTTGATCATTGCATCTCATATTTGCCATGTCATTTGTCTTGTATGATTCATAACTTTTCATGCTTGTTCATGCTCCTTAGCTTGCATCATTTGCATTCATGATCTTGTATGAACATCCCCATTGTCTTGCCTCATGTTTGCAGCACCTCATAACATCATTAACATCATGTGCATGCTTCTGGTTTTGCTTAGCATCATATCATTTCACCTCATCTTGCATTGCATTGCATTTCTTTCTAACATTTCAGGTGGTAAGTAAACTTGAGAAGTGGATTTGCCTTCACTTCTCATAACTTTTCTTTTCATCTCTCTTGCATCCATGGCTGCATTCTTATATGTGTTTGAGTTTGAGCTTGCTCATTCTTCTTCCTCCCACTTTCTTTCTTCAAGTGACTTGACTTCTTGAATGAAGCAAGTCACTTTGCTTCTCTTGATCCTGTTCATCTGCTTCCTGGTGGCTCCTTTGAAGATCTTCTTGTTTAAACCTCACAAACCTTAGGATCATCCAAGCATGACAATGAATTAGGGTTTTGATTAGTCCCCCCATAGTTTTACCTTTGTGTCTCTCTTTGAGTCTTCTCTTCTCACCTCATAATCAGGGACTAAACCCTAAAGGCTTTAAGGCTTTGTGATTAAGCTTATGCCTGCATCCTTCTATTAGGATGGAGTGTATAACTTTAATCCTAAGTCTTGAACCCTTAAGGTGTTTAAATCCCTTAATCAATTCATCTAATAAATATCAAGACATCACACTTGTAACTTGGGCCTTGCATTAGGGTTCTAATTCTTCCTTAAGTGGTTAAGAAGGACTAACCCTAGTGTTAATGGACAAGTCCCCCTCAAGTTGTCCTACAAACCATAAAATTCACTTCATCATCATATCATTAATCTAAAATCCACTTAATAAAGGCTTGTTTTGTCATGGGTTTAATCCCTAATCATGGATTAAGTTGAGGAGTCTTCCCCAGCTTAAACATTCTCATCTATTATCCTTCTTTTAGGATGGTGTAATGAGTCTGTTTAATCCTTGATTATGGCTTAACCTCATTACTCAACACTAAACAAAATCACAAAAAACATCTAAATAATCACAAGTAGGTTAATGATCTTAATCCTACACCAAAGGTGATTAAGTGTGAGAATCTGACTTCACACTTAAGGTATTCTCATTACCCCTAATCAGAGGGAAGATGTGATGAGTTCACTAAATCCATTGGTTTAGGCTTAAACTCATTATCTTATGACAAACTCCAAAAAGAAATAAAAGACTGAAAACACAAAAACAAACAATAATCGTCTCCTCCGGGATTCTTTTCTCATCATCTTCACTCACAATCGAGAACTTGCTTCTTCCGTCTAATGCAAGACAGTCAGCACCTGAGCCAGACAGGTCACACACTTGAGCATAGGCAAGCAAGCAGTTCACAAGCCAATTCACCTTTCAGTCTCTTTGGGTCGAACTACGGTGTTCTGACTTCCTCATTGCACGAGAGGATACGTAGGCATAACTTAACGGTTATCGAACAAAAGTCTCTGTATATTCCCCCTCTTTCCAACCTTATTCTTTAAGCCTCATTATCATGAGCAATTCATTCTCATTCTCACACTGACACATCATTATACACTTCACTTCACTTTACACTGACACCTGTACATCTTTTCCAGCTATTTTTATACACAAATTGCACTGACACTACCCCTTTAAAACACAAATCTTGCAAGCGTGGATCCCGTCGAGTACGACGGACAATCTGGGTGCTAATACCTTCCCAGGTTGTAACCAACCCCCTTTCTCAGTCTCTCTGGTTCACAAACCGTCTTATCCATCTCTTTCTAGGCCTATGCAGCATTGCCTTTCCTCCGGGATAAAAATGCCTAGCTGGCGACTCTTTTCATCTCCAGTGAGTTCACGGCTGTGTGTTCTCACTGTTCCCTTCGCCGACCGTTCGCGTCTGTACCTTCATATGACCCGGTGTCATTTGTCGGGAGCGACAGTAGGGACCTGAGCATGAATGTTGTGAAGCAGTATATGACTCAGTACTAGAACTTTGTGAAACTTCCTGACTTGTTCTTTCATGAAGAGGGTTATTTCATCATGAGATTCAATTCTAACAAGGACAAGGAACTAGTTGTCATGAGAGGACCATACACGATTCAAAAAATGCCTATGGTCTTGAGAGATTGGACAACTAATTTTGATTTCAAAAGAGATATGTTGAGGACACTTCCTGTGTGGATTAAGCTGCCCAATCTACCTCTCCACTTATGGGGATCGAAAAGCTTGGGGAAAATTGGGAGTGTGTTAGGGGTCTCAATGTTCACTGATGAGTGCACTACAAATAAGCTCAGAGTATCATATGCTAGGATACTAGTAGAGATGGACATCACACAAAAGCAACCAGAGTTCATCATGATTAAGGATAGTGAAGGAATTAAAAGAAAGCAGGTTGTGGAATATGAGTGGAAACCTTTGTTTTGTGAGAGCTGTCAAAAGGTAGGTCATCAGTGCAAGACTAAGATGAAGAAACATTGGCAACCAAAGGTTCCTGAGGTACTTGAAAAGCCTGAGACTCCAGAGGTAGTAAAAGTGAATACAACAATTCCAACTACTAAAGTCATCTAGCCAGATAAAGGGGAAGAGGACAAACAACGGGAAAATGGTGGTAGTACCAGAAGAAACAAAGGCAAAGCTGTTATGCTGCCAAGCCAGGATGTAGTGGCATGTCAAAATGGATTTGAAGCCTTAAGGGTTGGGGGCCCTTCAAGGCTTGAAAGAGAAATAACATGATCATAGCTTGGAATGTATGAGGCATAAATAATGTTGGTAAGTGCAATGAGGTAATAGCCCGCCTCAAAAACTTAGGCCCTACTATAGCAATTCTGATTGAGACTCGAATAAAGGAGAAAAATGCTGAGAAAATAAGAAAGAAATTTGGCCATAGATGGAAATTTCTAGATAATTACACCAAGCATAAAAATGGGAGGATATGGATTTTATGGGATGAAGGAAAAGTCACAGTTAAAGCTCAGAAGATTGGTGAACAGTTTATTCACTGCAGTGTCCATTTAACTGATGGTAATTTACTCACATGGATGACAACAATCTATGCCTCTAACTTCTTGGAGCAGAGGAAGAAACTATGGAGAGATTTAATTGTCATTCACGGGAACATGTCTAGTCCTTGGTTTGGAGATTTTAAATACCACGATCTCTTGGAGATGATAGAGACCACAGGGCTGTTTGAAAAAGAGAGTAATGGAGATCAGTATACTTGGTGCAATAATCAAATAGACAATCTGATATATTCCAGAATTGAATGGGTCTTGGGTAATGTGGATTGGCAACAAAAATTCATGGATTCTTCCCTCCACATTATGAGATAAGGTGTTTCTGACCACTCTTTGCTTTGCCTGAAGGACAATGATAATAAAAGACCAAAGAGAGCAACCTTTAAATTCCAAAACATTGCAATGCAGAATGTTGAATTTGGGGAGAAAGTGAAAACCAATTGGGAGATGCCTATACAGGGAGGGGTAATGTATACTATATGGAAAAAGCTCCAAAGATTGCAGCCAGTTGTGAAAATGCTAAGTAAGCTTTTCCAAGGTATTAGTGTGCAAGTCACTAAAGCTAGGGAAAAACTTGATGTTGCTCAAAATAATCTGGTAAATGATAGGATGAATTTGATGTTTATTGATCAAGTCCAGGACTGCAGGAATGAAGTCATGAGGTTGAGAAATTTGGAGGAGAACATCAACAAGCAAAAATCCAAAGTTGATTGGCTGAAGCTTGGGGATGGAAACAACTCATATTTATATGATTCCCTCAAAGCTAGGCAGAAAGTTAACAACATTGTGGAGTTAATGGATGAAAATGGGAGAGTTATGCAGAACCAAAAGGAGATATAGGTTGAAGTTGTTAAGTTCTATACTCTTTTGGTTGGTACAACTAGTCCTTCCATTGCCAGTATTAATATTAAGGATATGAGGAATGGGCCCCAAGTTTCTCAGTTACAAAGGGAAACCTTGATCAGCCTAGTCACTGTCCAGAAAATTCTCACTAGTTTAAAAGGTATCAGTAATAACCCAGCCACTGGCCTGGATGGCTATAATGTTGTGTTCTTCAAAGTTAATTGGAATGTGGTGGGGTGTGATATCATTAAAGCAGTGCATAAGTTCTTTGACAGAGGGAAAATTTATAAAGCTTTGAATTGCACAATCATCTCCCTGATTCCTAAAGTTCATCCTGCTAGATATGTGAAGGAATTTAGGCCTATTTCTTGTTGTACTGTGGTTTATAAGATCATTTCTAGAATCTTAACCATTAGACTTGGCAAAGTCATTGGTACTGTTATCAATAACATCCAAACCGCTTTCATCCCTGGTAGGAAAATTCAGGACCATATTTTGTTGGGCTATGAGTTGTTGAAATGGTACAGTGCTCACCATGGTGCCCCTAAATGTTTGTTGCAGATGGATTTGCAGAAGGCGTATGATACAATTGAATAGGATGCTTTGGAGACTATATTGAAAGAATTTAGTTTTCCTTAGAAATTCATTAAATGGATCATGACCACTGTCAGAACTGTTTCATATAGATATCAGATCAATGGGGATTTGTCTCAGATGGTGGAGGCCAAAAGGGGGATTAGGTAAGGGGATCCTTTGTCACCTTTGTTGTTTGTTCTCATCATGGAGTATCTTCACAGGGTCCTACACAAGCTCAAAGACATTCCAAATTTTAATTTCCATGCAAAATGTGAGAAACTGGGATTAATTAACCTCAGTTTTGTCGATGATCTCTTACTGTTTTCTAGGGGTGACAAGCAGTCAGTGGAGCGACTTCTTGAGGGCTTTAATTGTTTTTCTGAATCAACAGGTTTGAAAATTAATCCCTCTAAGTGCAAAGTCTTCTTTAGTAATGTGGAGGAAGAGGAAAAACAAAAAATTATGGACATTACAAGTTTGATGAGGGTCAGCTTCCCTTTAGATACTTGGGTATTCCGTTGACGAGTAAGAAGCTGTCTGTGAATCATTACATGGCTCTTATAGACAAAATAATGGCCAGAATCCAGCATTGGAGTTCTAGACTGCTGTCTATGGCTGGGAGAATTCAGTTGATAAATAGTATCATCTTTGCTCTGTCTAATTACTGGTTGCAGGTTTTGCCTATGCCCAAGAAAGTTATAGCTAAGATAGATGCTATGTGCAGATCCTTTTACTGGTTTGGGTCTGATAAGATTATGAGAAAATCGCCAGTTGCATGGAGAAATGTTTGCACACCAAAGAAAAATGGCGGGCTGAATATTGTGAATTTAAGTGTTTGGAACTGTGTTTGTCTTGCTAAGCTGTTATGGAATTTATCCCTTAAGTCCGACAGCCTTTGGATAAATGGATACATTGTTATTATGTAAAGAATCTGAATATCATTGCAATGCCCCTGAAGTTGCGGTTTTCGTGGATTTTCCGGAGAATTCTGAAAACTAGAGAAGTGCTGAATAATGGTACATGAAGGGGGATTATAGTGTTGAATGGTCATTTTCAAGCTGGAAAATTATACAAGGGTTTGATGGTTAATAGTGAAGTCAGCTGGAGGAAAATCTTTTATAACAACACAGCGAGGCCGCGTGCTCTTAACATGCTTTGGTTGGCATGCCATGATCGAATGACAACCAAAGAGAGGTTGAGCAAATTTGGTATAATAAATGACACTAAGTGTGGTTTTTGTTATTGTATTGAAACACAAGATCATTTGTTCTTTAGCTGTCAGAATAGTATGAAAATTTGGAAGAAAGTTATGAGATGGCAACAAAACACTCACCAACCAATGGGGTGGAAAGAGGAAATACAATGGATGATGAAGAAAAGCAATTTAAAGAGCTCAAAATGTTTAATTCTAAAATGTGCATTTGCTGAAACTCTGTATGAGATTTGGAGATGTAGGAATGGCATATGCTTTAACCAGGAAAATTTGTTTGATGGTGCTTATGAGAGAATCATAGAAGTGGTTACACTTAGATGTTGGATGAGACCTAGTTTAAGGATAATAATTAGCAATTTGTTAATGCCTTAGGTTTTTTTTTTTTTTTTTTTTTTTTTTTTTTTTTTTTTTTTGTGTTTGTGTTCAGCTGGACCTTGTTGAGGTCGCTTTGTACTTCATTGTTTTGGTAATAAAGTATTCTTAATTTCCCAAAAAAATAAAATAAATTGAAAAGAGAAGTTGGAGATATTTTTTTATTAATTTATAAAAATGATAATTAAATAAATAATAAATAATTTAATAGAAAAAAAAGTTTTGGCGAGAAGTTTTAATAAAAGAAATGATATGATTATAATTTAGTATGATATAAACTTCTCTAATTCATTAAGAGCAAATAAACTCCAAAACAAATAAAATATATTTATTACATTAGTTACTATAAAACAAACCTAACAAATAGATTAAAGGAGAGGAGAGACAAAAAGAGTGAAACATTTGGAGAAAGAGATAGTGAAGAGAGTTTATGCTCTTATTTTTTCTGAACAATAACAAAACTACACATTGTAGTTGCAGTTTGTGATAATAGTATTTTATATATACTATGTAGATGTAAATTCTGTTATCAAAAATGTCTTTGTTAATTTATCAAAAAAATATCTTTGTTGATTTATTTTAGACAATGAAGTAGTGACCGAGTTAATTGGGAAGTTATTATTATTATTATTATTATTATTATTATTATTATTATTATTATTATTATTATTATTATTATTATTATTATTATTATTATGTTAAAGATATTTATTATCCTTGGTGATTTACTTTTAGGCAATGAAGTAGTGTGGTTACTTACTTAGTTAAGAGTAATGAGATTAGTGAGAAGTTATTAATATATTATTATAATTATATTAAATTATTATTATGTTAAAGATATTTATTATCCTTGGTGATTTACTTTTAGGCAATGAAGTAGTGTGGTTACTTACTTAGTTAAGAGTAATGAGATTAGTGAGAAGTTATTAATATATTATTATAATTATATTAGATAGAAAATTTTGGCGGGAAAATTTTATAGGAGAAATTATAAAATTATAATTTAGTATGATTTATTTTGATTTAAACAAAATAATCATATATTAAATATCTTTTATGTCATTTTAATTTATTAATTAATTGAACCGCTAATTTTATCAAACACTTCAATTAGTTTATCAGCTATAAGTCATAAGTCATCAACCATCAGTTATAAATTATAAATCATAAGTCATCGACCATCAACTATAAACTATCAAATAACTTATAACCAACTACTATTTTTATCAACCAGACCCTAAACAAAACACTATTTTTATGTTAAATTCCATTATTTGTTATTTTTAAAATCAGCATGGCATATTTTATGTCACCTAAAATATTTATAGTATGATCCTGCTTCAAAATCTCTAAACTTAGTAATATATTCCACCTGTTTTAACACTCTTCCTTCAATCAAGTCCAACAATCCAATTCCCATTTTACCAAGTAGAAAACAACAAGCACTACCCACCTGGATCTGATGATGATTTTTAATATTAAATAAAATTTGATCAATTCATTGTTCAGAGAATAACTGGTCTTAGTTAGGGGTGTAAAAAAAAACTAATTATTTGTAACAAAATAAATAATCAAATTTAAAAATCCAATAGTTTTAGTAAAATAAGAAAAAAGCAGTCTACTTAAATTCTAAATTGATTTATCAATTTCTAAACTGGTTTTCCGATTTTACAACTTCAAATCACTGGAATTCACAATTAGAACAGTTCAATTACAAATTTCATCAATTTAACAATTATAAATGAATTAAAAATTGTAAATCTCAATCTTTCGGATTTATTTTCTACCAAATCAACAATTATTTAAACAAATTATTCTCTAGTTTAACTTAAATCTAAATAAAAAATTATCTATTTTAAGCAAATATTTGAACAAAACTTGAGGTCAATTTTCCATTCTAGGAAGATGACCAGTTTTAAATCTGATTTGAACTATAATCCAAACTGATTTTGCAACTATAATCCATTTTTATTGAAACGGGTATAGGAAATGAACCGGACCGGATTATAAAACTGTTTTAGTTTTGTTTAGCTTATGAACGAACACCCAAAGTCTTAGTCTTCTTCGTTCTAGTCTTTAGTCTTATTTAATTTAATGGCCGATAACCTCACTATTTCTATTCCACTATTATTATTATGCGTCACGCTCACGCTTGTGGATATGTATAAATAAAGCGCCAACAACAAAATCTTGAAACCATCGTCAACAGAATAAACCAAAAACAAAGACGAACACAGTAAGAGAGAGAAAGAAGAAAAAAAAAACGATGGAGGCGAAAAATAACGGACCCAGCGAGAGAGCTTCGAATGGAGGCATAGATGGACCTACGAACCCTATGGTCACGCCTCTTCTCAATGATCTCTATCAATTCACCATGGCTTATGCTTATTGGAAAGCAGGCAAACATCAAGAACGTGCTGTGTTAGTAACCGTTTTATTTTTATTTTTATTTTATTTTATGATTTTGATTACAATTTGCTTGGTGTTTAGTTTCAGTAGAATTGCAAGTTGCTTAAACCTTTGGTGGTTTTAGTTTTTGCTGAATTGAGTGATTTCTGCGTTTTTGTTTATTAATTTGATTAATTTAGGATTTAGGTTTAGTGTTGTTGATATGTTTTTGTGAATTTTTAATTTGGTTTCAGGTTTGATTTGTATTTTCGGAAGAATCCGTTTGGTGGGGAGTATACTGTGTTTGCTGGTTTGGAAGAATGCATAAGGTTCATAGCTAATTTCAAACTCACTGAGGATGACATTGATTTTGTTAGGCAAAGTTTGTCTACTTCTTGTGAGGTAAATTAAATTGTCTTGTTTGCTCTCTCTCTCTCTCTAGCATTGTTGTTTGGTGATGGTTATGCTGATTCAAAAATGATTGGAGTTTTCTAGTATTATGAATTCAGCTATAACACTTATAAGTGATAATTTTTCAATAGTAGGAAATGACGTGTTTATAACAGAAAGTTGAAATTAGATGGTTGCAATTGAGTTGGAGATAGAAACTAGCGATACATGGACCCGGTTTTATTAAATATTGCCCGCTACAACGCTAAACTGTAGTGGAATTTGAACAAACATCTAATATTCCGTGATAAGTTATTTGGTACTAAAAGTTGTCAAACAATGATTTTAGCAGCGCTATATCTATGATTCATATCAAAATTTGAACAAACTTACAAATGTTTAGAGTTTTAAAACCTTGTTAAGATACACATCCTTGTTAAAAGGGCAGTTTATTTAAAGTTCTTGAGACAAAGATATGCCTCTATGTTGTCAGCAACCTCAGATGTAGAAGCTGCTTTGTAATTATTACACTTCTTAAGGACACAACATCGCTGCTTTCATCTTTTTCCGCACTTATATTTTATCTTCGATATCAACTGTGTTGTCATGTTCAACTAGACATCTCTTAAACATACTTTAGAAAATCTAAATGACAGATATAAAGAGTCAAGAAACTTTGTTCATGGAGAATTTGTCTTCTTTATACCATTTTGTTACTTGTTTCCATTTAAATAGTTTTGTACCAAGTCCAAACATGCAACAATATGGTTGGTAATCAGGTGTGCTGTCATTATGTGGATATTATAATGCTGCTGACAACATTATTTGTAGATTCTCCTTTCAAAACATTTTGACTTATCCATAATGATCCATTAAATCTAGGATGAGTTCTTTGACTATCTTAGAGGACTGGACTGCTCCGATGTAGAGGTGTATGCTATTACCGAGGGATCAGTCGTTTTTCCTAAGATACCCTTGCTAAGAGTTGAAGGTCCAATTGCTGTGAGTGCTTGCCACCATTAATACTCCTTTTTAATGCTGATTTGATTTGAAGATTACCTATTTCTTGCATTAAAGTGACTGTTATATTTTTTCAGGCCGTTCAATTATTGGAAACTCCTTTTGTGAATCTAATAAATTTTGCATCACTAGTTTCTACTAATGCTGCAAGGCATCGCAAAGTTGCAGGAAAATCCAAAACTTTACTTGAGTTTGGACTACGAAGGGCTCAGGTTACACAGTCTTTTCAAATACTTTATGATGAGTTAAATAAGGTACTGGCCTCCTTTAATATTCATCAAAAGAAACACCCATTTTGAACGTAGGGACCTGATGGTGGAGTAGGAGCGTCAAAGTACTGTTATCTTGGTGGATTTGATGCTACAAGGTATTATCAATCAAACAAGCTTATTTACTGTTTATTTAGATGGCAGAGTATAGTTTAAATGAAATTGCATGTAATTCTACTTTCCACATCATGTAATTCATGTTGTAACCGAATCCAGTAAATATTACTCTGACAGGCTAAACGTTTTTGGCTATGGTTCAATCGATTGTGGTAAATTTGTGATTACAAGTCAAAAGTTTGTAGAACAGACACTAGAGCCAAGTCAGTTAAAACACATGTCATACCTAATCCTTGAAAGAAATAAATCAAAATTGATTTTGAGAAAGGAATGAGAAGTAGGAGGGTAGTTGAATGCTGGGAAAGGATTAAAATTAAACATTACTTATCGAACTGTGGTAGTAGAACTTTGTACTTTTTATCTTTTTATTGTTGATTTCTTGTCACTATTTTAAGCCACAATTCCATTAAAATGTGTGTGAGCACTTAAAGTTTTCTGTATGGTTGTATTGGTGTCTTTATTATTGTTTTGGAAGGTACCTGAGGTTTGTTATTACTTTTTCATGTTCAGTTATGCTTCTATAATTGATCTATCATCATTACAAATACACTTATAATATTGAAGTACTCAAGTTAAATACAACTGGAGTAATTAATTAAGTACAACTGAATCATGCTGAGACGGACCAAAAACTATATTATTGAGGTCGTCTGGTTAAGTTCCATAGTTCCTTGAATGTAGTAACACATATTTACTAATTTGCATTCAATCACTTGAATAAGATCACAAATTGTTTGAATGCAATGGTAATTACTTGAAATTCACACTTTTGAAACTCCCAAACTAGAAGGTAAGAGTGAATTTGCTTCTCCTTTGTAGGAGGGAGTCATTCTATTTTTTGTTGGGTTAACTATAGGGATTGATTGCTTTGTATTTCGGCATATGAATTTTAATTTCTCACATTGCTTTGTATAGCTTGGACCTTTCATAACTTGCCTTTTTCATATGTGCCAATAGCAATGTTGCAGCGGGGAAGTTATTCGGAATACCGCTTCGTGGTACACATTCCCATGCCTTTGTTAGCTCATATATGGTATGTAACCTATTCACTGAAATTGGTTACATGTTTGATCAATATCTACGAAATTTTGTGTAATTTTATAATAATAGGTGCCTTTATGTAAATTTTTTGTTATAAGTATTATTGTATTTTTCATGACTTGTAGCTCTTGTATTATGTTTCCTTTGCTAGTTATTTGTATCCTTTACTTTGTTTGTCTCATGATTTCCAGAGCCTTGGTGAGATTACAGACAAATCACTTCGCAGAAAAGATGGTTCAAGTACATGTGAAGATTTTGTTAGTCTAGTTCAAACATGGCTGAGCAAAATTAAGGTGCTAAGATATAAGCATTTACATTCTTAGGCTATGTTTGAATTGATGGAAAGAGATAGAATGGTGCAATGTGGAATGGATTTATAAAACTTCCCTTGATTGGGTTGTTTGAAGTAGGATGAATGAAGTGGAATATAATGTAACATGTTCCATCTTATTCACTCAATACTCTGCTTTCTTCCCTTCCAATTTGGGTAGAATGAGATGGAACAAATTATATCTATTCAATCACTTACATATTCAAACACTCAAATGGTAATATTGTTCCACTATGGTCCGTCCAATTCCATTAAATATTTGATATCCAAACATAGCCTTATTGTCGTTTTTTATTGCAGCTCCTAACTGCCCTCTGTTTCTGTCTTTTTGTTGTGTGTGTCTCTGTCATCCTTATGCAAGAACCCATTGATGTGGATCAGGATCTTAATTTAGGATAACCCCATTGATGTGGATTAGGATTTTAATCTAGGATGATTGTTTTATTATGTTATTTAACAGTGTTATCTTTTCTTACATTTAAGAATCTAACATGTTATTTTTATCTTGTACTCTTATGGATATTAGGACACTATTATCTTTTCTTATTTTTGTTTTACAAAGGAAAGGATATTTAATTTAAGGAAATTTGAACTTTCTTGAGATTATGCTCTAATTAAGAGTTGTCTAGAATCTTAATATCTTTGTGGGTATAAATTTATGATACAGTTTTTCTGTTTTGAGAGTATGAGTTGAATGCGTATTGGACCTTGTACAATAAGTAATGGTTTTAATTCTTGTATAAAACTTTATTTGGTTTCCATCCTTCCAAAAAAATGTTAATTCCCATAAAATAACTCAATTTTGGTCCATAACATACAATTTGTGGCAGATTATTTTAGGACTTATAAGGAAATTTGTAGGAGAGTCACACACTAACATGACACCAATCTAATAATAGTGTGCCTAGCAATTTGTTAGATGTAGTAATAGAAAACATTAAAAGAATCTTGAGTCATATCCTATAAAGTTAAGCTTTGCAAGGTAATTATCTTTGAAAATAAAATATGATATAATTTTATGGGATTGACAAACATAGATTGCGAAGTGTTATTGACTTTAGTTCCTTTTCTAAACATTTTACACAAGAATGAATTATTGTTTTTATTTTTTCCTATAAAGTTGAAATATAACCATATGTGTAAGAGAACAAGAAAATAAGAAGACAATAGTATATATAATAGTACTAGTAGATTGAATTAATATAATTTAAATTAAACTGCACGTAATAATAATGTGATAGGAGAAAGGTATTTTAGTTCATTATATCATCTCCTGTGCCAATGTTGTGAAAGATTACCACCATTCTATCATTTGTTTATCTTTTGCATGCTTCACTTGCGTATTCAGAGATGGATTTATCAGTGAATATTCTAATGCGTGTTTGCACTTTGCAGTTGTTAAAGGGTGTTTTTGGTGAGACCAATCAAAGTGAGTTGGCAGCATTCACGTCATATGCATTGGCATTTCCTGATAACTTTCTTGCCCTTGTAGACACTTATGATGTAAGTACTTTATTACCAACTTTATATTTCTTATATAATCATCTTTCATGCACAATCTTAAAATCATTTTAACTAGCAATGGAAAAAGCTACTGGGTAAGTCTTATTTGTACCTCCTACATGACTCTTGTGAGACATTTTGGTTTCCTGAGAAAGATGCTATTCATCCCATTTCCCCGAGTGTGCTCCTAGTTTCAACCACTAACAATAAAATTGAAAACTATTAGAAACTTAGAAAGGTGGGATAATCTCTTTTATCATGTTATATCAAATTGACTTTAAGATACAAAAGACAAGGGGGATGACGTAACTGGGAAGATGAGTGAATGGTTGTGCACTTAAAAAAGTGTGTTTAGGTATTGGGAAGGTGTTCCACCATTTTTGCTTGCCCCGAAGATATGCATAACATTAAGTTGCAACTTACTTGAAGAATTAGGATGAAAAGGCACACATATCACATACTATCTTCTTAGTTGGAAGAATTCAATATGAATCACCATATCATTTGCATTAGTTATGTGCTTAACGGATGAGTGAATGGGTGGCTAATACTGTGGTGGCGAACACTTAGAAATGCTGATCACAGGTCAGGGCCTTCATCCAAATCGAGTGTAACTCGATTAAATGGGTAGTTCATGTACATCAAAGACAGATACTGAAAAAGTGGGTGAAGTGGGTGAGCTGTGTGATAAATTACACCTAAGGAGTAAGGTCAGCTACTGATATCTTGCCAATTTCAGTCTTGTATATTGTAACATTCAACTCTCTCTGAATTCTGCTTTCCTGCTAATCTTTCTATCTTACATCTTGAAGTTGAAAATCTTTAGTTTGCAATTGCAAAAACTGTTATTCCAGTTATTATGCCATCTGTTCAGTTTGGGGATAGTTTGTTTGATAACCAGTGCTGAAGTTGCTACCTTTTTTGGTTCATTCTTTCCCCCACTTTTGTTTGACTATTTCATCATATATGACACTGTCATTTGTTGACAGGTGATGAGAAGTGGAATCCCAAATTTCTGTGCAGTTGCATTAGCTCTTGGTGATTTAGGGTATGTCAGGACGATTATATGTTGTTATTATCAGTTGATTAGAGGTTTTACATGACCATGGAAATTCTTTGTTGTGTTCATTATCCAGTTAGTTTTTAGTTTAAAGTACATTGTTGCATTTTTTTTCTTCCTTAGCACTTGTATGAAAAGTGGTAAGCTGCCATAATATTGACATAGATGTTGTACAAGGAATATGGCAATAGGAAGTTAGCGACTGCTAGTAGTAGTCTGGACTCTGGATGCTATAGAAACCCTCATAATGCTGTTGATTAAAGTCTGCTTTATGTAGTATTTTAACTCATTAGGTACTAGTTGTTTGGTATTTGTAAGGACCTACTTGATGTTGTGAACTGCTTCCTTAACTATCTGCTGAGATTTCAAATGCAAAATGAGGTTTCTATCATTGCTGGCCTGACTCTTCCGCAGGCTTTCATAGCAGCAGCTTGATAGGATCATGCGTCCCATTTTTACTCTACGTTTACATTTTCTTACTTTTCTTTGTGTAGTCTGCCAGTATTTGCTGTGTGCATTTTCTATATTGAGAAGTATTTATCTGTGTTGTACTATGTGTTTACTATGGTGTTTGTTATTTTCAAATTTCAATTTAATGATTGCAGCAGCTTATTGTGGATTTACTTGTGTGTCTTATAGCTGATAGCTGATAAATTACAATGACCTTTTGCTTCAATTAGTCTCAAGTACCCTTCTGCTCTTCCTGCAAAGGAAGCATTATCCATCCACCCTTTTAAAAAAACCTGTCATTTATATTCTTAGCTGACCTTAGATGATGTCATGCGCAGATACAAAGCTGCTGGCATTAGATTGGATTCTGGTGACCTTGCATATTTGTCTTGTGAGGCCAGGAAGTTCTTTTGCTCCATTGAGAATGAATTTAAGGTGCCTGGATTTGGGAAGTTGATAATCACTGCTAGTAATGACCTCAATGAAGAAACATTAGATGCTTTAAATAAACAGGTAGTAATAATCATTTCGAACTGAAGCTTGCACATTTGTCAAGTGATTTGTATTATTTCGGCATAACAATTGAACAATCTATATGATGGTACTTTGCTTATGTGTATGCGTGCAAATTGTGTGATTTTAGCATGACAAGAAATTTCTTGTAGAGAACTTGTACGTGTTTTTGTTGGTTCATACTTGGTACAATATTTAATGGGTGATTTCTCATGTATTCATTTGCATTTATAAATTTATACTTATATGTATTATCTCAACGTGTAACATTATTTCTTATCTTGATTGTGATGACAATGATCATTACACTTAAAGAGTCTTGGTTACATTGAATGAGATTTGATGCTAAACATGGAAATAGTAATATAGTTTTTGTATCTAAGTTACTCAAAGAATATAATACTAAATCAGGATAGTTTAAATAATCCCATGTTAGTGATTTATCCCCCCACATCATTATTATATCATAATCATAACAAAATAATATGGTACAATGTCTTAGATTTTTCTCTTGTTATGTGTGTTGAGATGAAAACACTTTTGTTCTATAAATGATAATATTAATTAATCTTGGCAAAAAGGTAAAATTATCAAATGCATATAAATTCTTGCCATTCTCTTTTGATTTAATTGAAATTTTTCTACAGGGTCATGAGGTTGATGCCTTCGGAATTGGTACATACCTAGTCACATGTTATGCTCAAGCTGCCTTAGGTGTTGTTTTCAAGCTGGTTGAGATTAATAATCAGCCTCGTATCAAACTTTCTGAAGATGTGTCAAAGGTTTGTAGTTGAACATTCTAAATTGAACTTGGTAGTTTAATAATCTTTTTGGTGTTTAATGAAATATCTTTTCCGGTATTTAGGTCTCTATTCCATGTAAGAAGAGATCCTATAGGTTGTTTGGGAAAGAAGGTTATCCCTTGGTAGACATAATGACTGGAGAAAATGAACCCTCTCCAAAGGTATTATTTTGACTTTTATTTTTCTATTTCTTTTCAATGCTTTCACTCTGCACCATTGGCATTTGGCAAATGTTATTGTATGTATATGTCTTCACTGGCATGCCGAGTTGAGAGAAATTCCGGAATAACAGTAACGGTTTGGTTAAAGCATGTAGCTGTTTATTTTTCTTGGACCTAATACAACACTGAAGCAATTATTGTCTAGCACAGTGATAAGTTTCCTTCAACATATTTTGTATGGGTTTCCTTCAGACTGGCTTGAGAAAGAAAAATCACTGTGCACCCAGTAATGTAGATGCAGCTATTGACAAAACCCCAATATTCTTCTGTTTCATAACATAAATCCAGTAATGGAGACAGTCTTGCATCATTTTCTCTTCTTGCATTTGCCATGTCAATTTTCCAGCCTATTGGCTAATAACATATCTTGCCATCCAAAGAGTTAAACAGTAGTTTACAAATGTAGGCATAAAATTTACTATTTTATACATATACAGGTAGGAGAAAGAATCCTGTGCCGTCATCCCTTCCAAGAATCCAAGAGAGCGTATGTCGTGCCACAGCGTGTTGAGGAGCTTCTAAGGTGTTACTGGCCTGGTAAATCAGGTGAGAACTAACTATTAAAATAATGGTAATCACTGTGACTAATAGTAGTAGCTTATTTGTAGCATTAAAAACTTACTTTCCATAGGGTAGTGGAAAGTATTGCATCATTTGTAAGAACAGCCCATGATTTATGATATACCAACTATTATAAGCTTTGTCGTACTTTTAAACCGTCTCACCTCACCCCTATTAAGATAAAAAGAACTTAATCTCATATGTAAATGCTAGTTGCTAAATTTATCAGTTCATAAATACCTACATGAATTGGTTAATTGCTATCACTCGTGCGATGACCGTGGTTGTCGTTTGAAACACTGCAGTATATAAAGGTGGTTTTCGACATTTATTGGCAGTTCATTTATTCAGCAGATGCAGATTTTGACCATCAGTTTTTATATTTTGTTTGTGACTTGCTTATTCTTTTTTTAAGGTAAAATAAGGGAAACATTACCACCTCTAAAGGAAATTAGAGAGCGATGCATCGACCAACTTGAGCAAATGCGACCTGATCACATGAGGAAACTTAACCCTACTCCATACAAGGTTAGAAAATTATACCTTGCTTTAAAGTATGTAATTGTTGTTTTCATGTTGAATGATGTTGAATATATTCTGAATAAGCAGGTTAGTGTAAGTGCAAAATTATATGATTTCATTCATTTCTTGTGGCTCAACGAGGCACCGGTTGTGGAGCTGGAGTAATAACAAGACACATAAAATTTCATGCCTTGAGAACCCAGTGGACAGGGCAAAAAGGATTTCGATGGAAATTTCTTTTATACAGTGTAGATGTATTTAATGGGTTTTGACTTGTATATTTATGTTGGAAGAACCATTATTCTTTCGAGACCTGTGGAGTCTGTTGCAAATAAATCGACCATCTTTGCCGTTGATCATATACAGTAATAAACTTCGCATGAAATTGACTGTCAATATTACAGTTTTCAAGTTATTAATGAAAGCATTTTTGTACTAAATTTGAGTTAAAAATTCTTGCGTGAAAGTAAAATATTAACGCTAAATGTTGAGTGTACTATGATGCTCATGGATGTGTAATCTTTGAAATGTTTGGATTCATTTTACCATGTTTAATGCAACAAAACATGGTTTTCAATGGGTTACCTGATATGGGTTATGAGTTCGATATTGTCTTGATTTTTGAGTAATCACCTCTTCTGGATAAGTAGTTGTTCTGAGTTTATAGTCGCTGTTTGAGCTATGTGTAATCTCTTTAATGAAATTCAGCCTCTTGCATTTCAAAACGGTAAAATGTTTTTTTTTACATATTACGTGCGGATATGATTTTTTTTCAAGGTATCCTAAGCTTACCGCATTGAAAAGCCACCCTTTTTAACAATTTGAATTTTAGATTTTTTTTTTTTTTTTTTACATTATTACTATGACATTGTTGAAATCATGGTGACTCTGATATTCTGAAAGTTATACAAAACATATTTTTCATAAATTTATAGCGATTCGATATAATTCTGAGAACTTTTCTTTAAAATATTAAAATATAAATTTGAATTATTTCTCACATTGTAAAAGAGGAGTTAACTAGTTACGACAACATGATGAGGTTGGGTGAAACCAGTTTTCAACATTACCTATACTGTCCCGCCTTCCTGTACCAACTTTGCTTTGATAAACTTCCTTTAGGAAATCAGAAGAAAATGATGGATTTGAAATTGTGAAACTAACTTGTACAATGCAGGACGCTCTTTGACGCGATGGTATAAAGGAGAATTTATAATGATGCGATGGTATAAAGGAGGATTTATAAGGTTATCATTTCAATATCAGATCAATCAATGAATTGAACTAATGGAGCTAGAGTTGAGAAACATACCTATAGACTTGATGTGGGTAAATTATATATGAAATGGTTAGAACCACTCCACGTTTATTGATGATGACATTGAATTCGAGGGGTCTGTTATATATATATATATATATATATATATATATATATATATATATATATATATATATATATATATATATATATATATATATATATATATATATATATAAAGGTGGGTAACCGTCTGTGGAGTGAATCGAATATAAATCCAATAGTTATAGGTGCATTGAACCCTTAATCATTTTGCAGATACACCTTTGGATTAATAACTGGCCTACGGTTGGTCTGAAACAATTGTCCCTAAGGCTTGCTAAAACACATAAATGAGAAATTCTTAAATTTATATAATAATATTAATTACAATATATAAATATAAATGAAAATACAAAAATATATAGTGTGCAAGTATGATGCGGGCTAGTAGCAAGGTGTTCATACCCGCACATACCCACTTATTTTAATGGATAAGTACCCCAACTCAAGCTCGTATCCATTTTTGCAGGTTTTTATCCTACCCATTGTAAGTAATTTTGTCGGTTGCCATTAGGGATGAGTCAAATTGCCATCCCTAAATCTCCTTTGGATATTTGTGTTTTAGAGTGAACTTTCATCCTAACTTTCTTCTCTTACTTCTAATTTTCTCTAAGTACCATCTTGAAATTCAAATTCCTTCCTTCGCTTATCATGATGACTCTTCTGTCTGCTCTACGATGCCTTCATTTTCTCCTAAATTATCATAACCTTTACAGTAGTTTGTTGAACAATCTCATGTCCAAACACAACACTTTCACCTGGTTCATCTCTTACGTTTGTCATTGCTTTGTAAAGATATCTAGTGGTGATTGTAAGAGTGGCGGAGCCAGGACCTGGTTCCATCTCTTACGTTTGTCATTGCTTTGTAAAGATATCTAGTGGTGATTGTAACAGTGGCGGAGCCAGAACCTCGAACCAGGGAGTGCAAGATGTTCTATTAATTTTTGGTGAAGTATAATTTTTTTTCCATTAATGCTTGTATGTGTGTGAGAGAAATTTATTAAATTACATTGTTTATTTTTTTAACGAGTGTATATTAACAATTTACAACTTAAAATATACATAGTTGTAATTGTGTTAAATCCCTTATTCGATTATACCCAATTTAAAGACACAAAATAAATTTTAATAATATTTTTTTAAAAATAGAGTTATAATTTATACATAATAAAAAATAAAAATAAATCACATATACTTCAATATTACTTAAATTATATATAATATAGTATTAAGAATGACATCATTTTAAAATAGAGAGAATTAAAAATGACAACAATTACTTAAGCTTTCACATACCTTAAACTTTTATAATTTAAAATAAACATTTAAAAAAAAGTCTAATATTAAATACTAATAAATTAAATATAATAAATGACATTTGAAGTGACATAGGACAAAAACAAATCTCATCTCAACGTGTACTTTAAATATGATAGAATAGTGGGAGCAACGTAGAAATTTGAGGGGGTTCAAACTATCATAAAATTGACTAATTGAGGTATTTTCAAATAACCCAGGGGATGCAGTTGCACCCCCTCACATGTGTGTGGCTCCGCCACTAATTGTAAAGACGGTGCTTCACCTAGCGCCGAGGTAGTACACCGAGAAATATTATATTTTGCTCCTTTGGCATTCAACCAATCCCTTGAAAACTTTATTGTTCTTAATGATAGTTTTGAATCTAGGGGGTTGAATTTGGTAGCAAACCTTTGAGTCCTTATTCAGGGGGTAACACAAACAATCTAGTGGAAAGAGTTATAGGGGTTGGTAGCAAACCCACTATCGATTGAACCAATTGAGAAGAAATAAAAAATCTCGAAGTTGGGAAACCTATAATGTCTTTGGTAGCTAGATTGACCGTCATCATCTTCTTCATGTAAGCTCGCTGATCAACATACGATTATGGAATTAAAGGGATCTGGTTGTGGAGTTTGTAGGAATTTGAAGAAGAATTCCCACAGAAGGCATCACTGTACGGTTTCGGGAACCAGAAATGATCAATTTGAGATTGTGAAACCAAATGTATGATGGATGATGCTCTCTGACTCGATGGAACTGAAAGATTATCTGCAAGGTTAGCACTCCAACACCTAAGTCAATTGATAAATTCAAATAATGGGGCAAATTATGGTTGAAAAACATAACTACATACATGTCGTGGATGCATTATATACAAAAGACGGTTAGAATCACCTCACGTTTTCTAGCGTGGAACACGTAAGGTCTTAGATCATATTTCTAAATAATCACGCATGAGGTGGATCAAATATGAATCAAGTATCTATATATAGATGCATTAAATCCTCTATCCTTTCATGAATACGTTTTGGATGGATAATTGGTTGTCATTGGGTCTATTATTTGTAGATGCAAGCCTCTCAAGTATGCTTTTGATGATAACAACAAATCAATCAAGTCTTGAAAGAAAGCAAAAAGGATTATTCAAGCTTCATTCAAAAAGTCTCCATAAAGATCAAGCTTTCTCATTAAAAGGTATATGACATTTCTCATAATCCAATAATAATTATTAAGTGTTCAATATAGGATGCACACACATTTAACATTCTCTAAACAAATCATTTTGTGCATGCCTTTGTTACTGATCAAATTGAAAAAGAATTTTTTCTGGTTTCTGATCAAGTACCGGTCACCCATGGGGTAGTAACCGGTTACTTCAGCCCAGATTTGAAAAATAATTTTAACGTTACATCAAGTAACCGGTTACCCTTGGGGTAGTAACCGGTTACCACTGTTTAATATTCAGAAATTATTTTTGCTCAAATTTTGAATTGTGTCTCTTGTTTTTTAAATTGAAATGATGCACTCTTTCATATTTTGTAGCTTTTCCAAAAGGTATCTTGCACTCTATATAAACCTTATGTGCATAATTTTTTGAGACACCTCCTTCAAATTTTTATGAAACATTTTTTCACTCAAAAATTTCAAATTATCAAAATTCATAAAAGTGCACTAAAATTATCATACACTTTAGTGAACACGTAGTCATTATTGTTGAGTGAGAAATATCAATCAAAGGAGAAGATCAACATTGATTGATATACCAAGACTTCAACTTTTCTACATCTTATTCAAAAATATTATTTCTTGAATTGACTTGTGATCCAGGATTGTTGGACATAAGGGTTTGTGTGGCAAGAGGATTGTTCTTGCACATTTGAATGTTATAATTGTTAGAAAGTAGGTCTCACCGGTTGATGGTGTGATAGGTTGTACAATCTAAAACTATAGTGGAAAATCTCTTTCGGTTTGGAAAGGGGACTGAATGTACCTTCGGATTGTGAAGGGAACCAGGATAAATCGCCGTGTCTTTTTACTTTCTGCTTTACCGCATTCTTATCTTAACCACATAAAAGAGAAAAATCCATCCACCGATAAAATAACCGAGAAAATTTTATTAAGCCTAATTCACCCCCTCTTAGGCAATCTCTGAAACTACATTATTGTCCCAAAACACAAATACGTTTTAATTAAAAAAAATATTTATGTGTTTTCGAATCTTCGTGTTTTATTTCTTCATAAAATCAAAAATTATTAATATAATTAAATAAAAATATTTAATATAAATTAATCGTACAACTTTAATCAAAATTCTAAAATTTAAATCATAAAAAAAACTATACTATCTGATCTTACCTGATCAGGAGGGCCTTCCAGTGGTCGAACACGAACAACGGGAGGGTTGACAAGCGAAGAGGGGGTGTACCTGCAAGGCACTCCGAGGCCAAAGTAAGTATATGGTACATAAATGGTAAGAGAGAATGTGTTTCAGAATACCTGACCCTTTAGTGGAAAAGGGTATTTATAGTGAGCCCCAGCGCTGGGCCAAGGTTCTTCTTTGGGCTGGATTAACTAGGCCCAAGGAAGAACTGCCAAGGTACGCATAAGAGCGTGTAAGACCTAGCATGCGGTCTTGCCCTTGGTCCAATAACCCTTATCTTTCAGGAGATAATGGTGGGCAGTTGGGTGACATGGCAGATGATGGGGAGATATGGTCTCCCCGTCATCAGCCCAGTGGACAGGGTGTTTGCCTGACGTGTTAAGTACCTGCTCGGGGCAATTGTGATTCTGCCCGGCGAGGCAGGAGGTGTGGCCGGCTAGATGGGCCTCTGCTCGACATGTTGGACCATGGACCAGCACTGTCCTCGAGGCCCAATCCGAAACAGGAGCGTCCCAAGTCGAGTCTCCAAGCTGGAGTGATGAGTTAAGAGAAATGGAGTCGGGCACAACCAACATGCCAAAGTAGGACATAGACCGTGGAACAGGTCGTCGAGATCGATCTTCCGTGCCAAAGCGGTTTGACATGAATCATTCGGTAAATCGAGGAAGATGTATGTCGAATAGATCGAGGTGTGACGTCTTTAATATCCGAGGAAGTTTTAGTTGAGTCGAGGAGACCTAAGGATGCTCGACGTCGTTCAAGATTCTCTTAAATGTCACGTCCGAGGAATTTAAAGCGCGTCGCTTCGTTTCCTGTGCTAGAGCCGGTCTAGGGGAGCCTAGGTAATGATTACCTAGGCGCATGCGCCACGCGCTGCCCTTGTATATAAGGTGAAGAATCCACTTCATTTCACTTTTTCGCTCAGACGTTTAACCGGACTAGCAACTCAAGCGTTCTTCTCAACCGTCGCCGCCGCTTACCGCCGTCAACTCCCCGTACGCCACCGTTCTCTCCCCGCCATCATCATGTCAGGTAACCTTCCAAATATTCTCTTTTTGATTATTTTTTCGCTCGGTAGGTCGTAAAACCCGTAATTTTTCCGTTTAGAGTAAGTAGATTATTGCTTTAGGCTAGTTTTAGGTTTTAGATATGAATGTCCCGTGCGCAATTTGCATGAGCGGGGCGAATTACGCGTATCTGTATGAATAAGTAGGCCATAATCATCATATTTTTTATGAAGGTCGTGTGCGCCCTATGCACTCACCAATCAAGAATTCCTTAGCTTTCTTAGGAACTTTTAGGCGTTCTGTGAGCGCTCGAGAGGGGCCCCGACCCGTCCCTTTGCTGATTAGGGTAATGTTAGTGGGAACTTAGAGTGCCCAGCTCTTCGCCCTTTCACTTAAATTGCTGTGGAAGGGTGAATTTGATGCGATGTCAAATTCACTTTTCCCTTCTGCTTTTCAGGTATGGATGATCAACGACAAACCGAGGACTGGAACTCCGAGGAATGGAACGTGGTCGCTTCTTCGTCCGACCATAATGACCTGTCGTGGGTAGCCGATGAGCCATTGGAAGAGGAGTCGTATTTTGTGGATGAGACTAGCACCATGTACGCGGTAGTCGAGGATATAGGTCCCGAGGACTCACCGAACTGGAAGTGCTTCGCCCCTAGAGAAGTAGACCGAATATGCTTGCGTTTCCCGGGGAAGCAATTTTCCATGTACGAGTTCGTTTTTAGAGAGGCGAGGATGAGGCTCCCCTTTAATGATTTCCAGATGAGGGTATTCAAATGGCTCAGGATGGCGCCTTCACAATTGCACCCAATGCCATTTCTATCATCCAGGCATTTGAGTTGGTCTGCCGATACCTTGGGGTCGGTTGTACGCTGCCCCTTTTCTTCCGTATCTTCCACCTGCAACAGTTGGGCGCAGGAGAACATCACAACTGGGTGTCTTTTAAGCAGCCTTCGAGGTTGTTCAAGACGTATGTTGACTCAGCCCGCCACTTCAAAGGGAGATAGTATGTGGTGAAACCTCTCACCCAGTACACTCTTGAAAGTCTCTATTTTCTTAAACAGAATGAAAATGGCGAGGAGAAGTTGATGTCGAAGATCCCTTTAAGATGGAAGCCAGACCATTTTGATCTGCCGACCAGTCACTGCCGAGTCCGACACGCAAGTCTGGGGGTCGAGGATCGGCTGGCTTATCAAAAGTTGGTGCATTATGTCCAAAGCTTCAACTTGGCGGTCTACGTGGACCAGCTGGACAACCCTTACATAGATGACGAAGGGATGCCCGTCCTTGAAAATCGCCTGATAAATACTAAGGCCCTGCTCGAGTGTGATACGGACGAGGAAGCTATTCGATTATTGCGTAGGTTCTTTCGGCCTTTCCCTCTCCTCTGATGTTTATATCTATTAGCTGATTCTCTTGGTTTTTTGTTTTGTTTTGCAGGAAGTATGCCCTTGTCTAGAGAACGAGCATTGAAGTTAGCCAACCAGGAAGGGACCCCGAGCAGGGTCCCATCAAATAAGAAAAAGAAAGTGGCTAGCCGCGTCCAGGAGGTAGTAACCGAGCACGGGGTCGATAGCTCTAGTACTCCTAGCTCGACCACCGATTCTCCCTAAGTTGTCGCTCAACTAACTTCCCCGATAACAATACGGGATAGCCCTCTGCACTCCTTCAACTCTCCTTGTTCGAAGCGTCAACAGACGAATGGGTCTCTCGCTCGCTCGGCGGCCGTGGGTAGTATGCAGTCAGGCGAACAAGGAAGTTACCTGCTGTTCCTTGCTATTTGGAGAGGGATTTCTTCAAATCTAAGGGGTCTGTTGTTGTGGCGGCGCCCGAGGCGAAGGCTTTGCTTAACCTAGATGCTACTGTTAGGCGGGCAGATCTAGTCAGGGATATTTTTGCCGTCATCCGGGTCATGGAGACGGCTTTGGTGCTGTCCGACACTGCTGTCTCCACCGCTGTATTGGAGGAAACGCTCGAGACTACAAGGGTTGAGAAGGACAAGCTCTCCAAAGACCTGTCCGACTATAAGGAGGAGCATAAGCTCCAAGAGGGGTTGAGCTCGGAGTTGAAGAAGGCCAAACGTGAGCGGGACACCTTGAATGAGGAACACACAAATTTTAAGGAGCAGGTAGTCGAGCTCAATAAGGCGGCTGAGGAGAATGTGAACCTTCGGGCCCAACTGGCGTTGCTGGAAGGTACAGTCCGTCCTATTGATGATGAGACCG
Organism: Lathyrus aphaca; assembly: GCA_963966055.1. Lineage (NCBI taxonomy): Eukaryota > Viridiplantae > Streptophyta > Magnoliopsida > Fabales > Fabaceae > Lathyrus > Lathyrus aphaca. Next base: position 446,638,822 of record OZ014522.1, on the reverse strand, counting down.
AAGAAGAGCTGGCCCTCCGTACTCGAGGTGAATTGATTGGTAGGATCCGCGAGCTTTGTCAAGATCTGGTGGTCATCTTCAAAGAGGGATTTGACAATGCCACCGATCAACTCAAGGTCGTGAATCCGAGGCTCGTGACCGATGGGGAGATTGTCTGCCCCTTTGTTGCTGAGGAAGAGTTGGGAGAGGAGGAGGATGATAACAATGAAGAGGAGTAGCTCCGGGAAGAGACCCTTTGTTTTTGAATTTCTGGCATGCATGCCTGTTTGTTGTAATGGCCTGCGTGCCCTTTTGAATATTGACGGCCCGCGTGCCACTCTTGAATATTGACGGCCTGTGTGCCACTTTTGTGTACTTTGGTGGCCAATTTTGGCCGGATTAAATACTATTTTGTTCTTCATTTTATTGTGTTCGACTATTTGAAATTGTTATTTATTTTGAGATTTTTTGTGCTCGACTAGTTGGACTCGTCGGTTTAGGGAACCGGCAAGGTGGCAAGTTTTACATCTGTCGTGAATCGGGATTAGGGTCGCAGTTGGACACCCTAATCTCGGGGCTTGGGCCTTCCCATCGTGAGCTGGGTGCCCTGCCAACGTGGTACTGTGACGTTGGAGCTCGTTTGAGATGTCCGACACCGGGGAGGGTTGTGCTCGCCTCATGTGGGTGTTATCCTCCCTTTCGTTTGGCAACGAAGGTTGTGGTTGTACCTTCCATGCCTTCCTAAATTGTTTTTAGCTGAAGTATTGCTTAAGTTTTTCTGCGTTCCATGGTCGAGCAAGTTCTTCACCTTGTAGGTTTTCAAGATAGTAGTCCTTATTGTCCGTCTTGTCTCGGACACGGTACGAGCCTTCCCAGTTGGCAGCTAGCTTGCCTTCTCGTGGGTTTTTGTGGTTTCGTCTGAGGACCAGGATGCCCACCTGGAATTCTCTTTTTATGAATTTCGCGTCGTGGTGTTAAGTTATTTTTTGTTTAAGGGAGGCTTCCCTAAGGGCTGCCTCAGAGCGGATTTCTTCGATGAGGTCTAGCTCGACTCATAGTGCTTCGTCGTTCAACTCCTCGTCAAGGGGTGCTTCTGTGCGCGTCGTTGGCTCCCGAATTTCTACCGGGATGACCGTGTCAGTACCGTATGTTAACCTGAATGGGGTCTCCCCGATCGTGGAATGTGGTGTTGTGCGATATGCCCAAAGGACGTTGTGCAGTTTCTTGACCCATGCCTTTTTTGCCTCGCCGAGTGTGCGTTTCAATCCGTGTAGGATGACCCTGATGGCCGCCTCGGCTTTCTCGTTAGTTTGAGGGTGCTCGACAGTCGCGAAGTGTTGTTTTGTGCCTAAGCCGACGAAAAAGTCTTGGAATTTTCCGTCCGCGAACTGTGTCCCGTTGTCGGTGATAAGGACTTAGGGTATGCCAAAGCGTGCGAGAATGTTTCTTTTGAAGAATCGGAGGATGTTCTGTGCCGTTATCTTGGCCAGGGCTTCTGCTTCGATCCACTTAGTAAAGTAGTCCACCCCTACGTTGAAGTATTTGTTTTGGTAGGAGCCGGTCACAAAAGGGCCGAGGATGTCTATCCCCCACTAGGTGAAGGGCCACAGGGAGGAGAGCGTCTTTAGTTCATTGGGGGGCACGAGATGCATGTCGGTATGCCTTTGGCACTTGTCACATTTTTTACGTATTCTTTAGAGTCGTATTGCATTGTCGGCTAGTAAATAGCCTGCTCGCAAGGCTTTGCGTGATAATGACCTTCCACCGAGATGATGGGCGTTGATCCCCCTGTGTATTTCTCCCAGTATGTCAGGGACTCTTTCCTCTTCGACGCATTTGTGTAACGACATGGAGAATCCCCTTCGGTAGAGTTTTCCTTCGAGGAGAACATACGAGCACGCCCTTCTCTTGGTCGTGGCTGCCTCTTTGGGGTCCGTAGGGAGTTTGTCCCTCGTGAGGTAGTTGTAGATGGGTGTCATCCAGCAGTGAGCATTGCCAACTGCGTTTACTTCGAGCAGGGGAGGTGGTCGTTTGATGCTTGGTCGGGGAAGGATCTCCTGGATCACTGACTTATTTCTTCCCTTCTTTCTCATGCTCACTAATTTGGATAGAACGTCCGCCCGCATGTTGTGCTCGCGGGGGACGTGTTGGACCTCCCATGCATCGAATTTTTCGAGTTTTTCCTTCACTAATGCTAAGTATTCGATGAGGTTGTCGTTCTTAGCTTGATATTATCCTAGTACTTGTGATGCCACGAGTTGAGAGTTTGTTGATATTTTTACTTCCTTTGCCCCTAAGTCCTCGGCTAATCTTAAACCCGCAAGGAATTCTTCATACTCGGCCTGGTTATTGGAGGTCGGGAAGGGTAATGTCAGCGAGACCTCGATCAGAATACCGTCCTCATTTTCGAGGATGATTCCTGCGCCACTTCTTGCCAAGCTGGAGGCATCATCGACGAAGATCGTCCACTTGTGGGTGCCGCTAGTTGGGATCGATTTATGCGTCACTTATGCAATGAAATCGGCTAGGACCTGAGTGTCGCTCCCAGGATTTTCATCCTAGTACAAACACGAAAGTGGCACGGAAAAGGTAGAGTCGCCAGCCAGGCATTTTAATCCCGAATGAATGGGAAAGGTAAAATGCTGCACAAACCTGAGGAAGAAGGAAAAGACGAGGCCTTGCGAACCAAAGATCTAGGTCCGGTAGTCGGTTACGACCTGGGAAGGTATTAGCACCCCAGATTGTCCGTCGTACCCGACGGGATCCACGCTTGCTTGCTTGTTTCAAAGGGTGAGAAAATACGAGTGCTGCTGAATAAAACTGCTGACTGGAATAGGAATGCGAAAGATAACTAGAAGAGAAAATGGAAGGAAAGGGGGAAATGTAGGGAAAATAAAGAATGTGCTCGAACGGGCCCTACCCCGCTGCCTACGTACCTCATCGGGATAATGAGGATCAGAGTCGACGTAGTTCACCTAACTAAGGCGAAAACTTGTTTATGTTTTTTAGGATGACGTTTCCATAGCTCTAGCTCAGGTGTTACCGGCTCTAACTCGAGGGTGTTTACCGTATCGCTATTTGAACTGTCGAGGCAAGTCGCATTCGTCCGCAAAGAGTATGAGATGAGAAGAGAAGACGTGATGTCTTGGTTTATTGTCTTTTATGAGAAGTGTTTTGAGTTTATTGTTTGTGAACATTCTCATACTCAAGAAAAACATGTGAGTTTTATTATTGCTAACATTCAAAAGCAAACAAATTTCATACATGTAGACAAATGCTTAGCACATATAAGAAACTACAAATGGAAATGCAGTAAAGAAACTGAATATTGTCGTAGTTGAGGAGGCTTGACTCCGTCTGGACCTGTCAGTCTTGGATACTTTCAGGGAACAATAGCTCTTTCACGGACCTATAATCTTCAATTTGCAGCCGTATACCCAACCATGACAATCATACCTATTCTTATAGTTATCCTGATTCTGACACGAGACATCTGAAGGAAAGGGTAAAGCTGGGGAGTAAAATTGCCCCATAATGTTGCTCGAAAAGACCTGACGATCTTCTGCCTACGTATCTCCATTGACCAAAGACCAATGAAGAATCAAAGCGACGTAGTTCCCCTCAATAGGGATGAAAATAAACAATGAAGAAAGGCAAACACATAAATGCCATCACTGAGAGTACTTGAATACTGCTGGCTCTATTTGCTTCATGAATACCCTTGTAACCTGGGTGATTAACTCAAATATTTTGGCTTAACGCGGACCATCTGGTAAAACAACCGTGACACCCTCATTCGTTCCGGCTCCACCATGATTAGGCATTGGATTTTGGAGTACATTTAGGTGAGGAGAGAAATTGATTATCTTGGACTCAACTAGGTCTTGTAACTTGTTCTGAAAAGCCCAACATTTCACAATACTGTGCCCCTGGGCACCCGAATGGAATTCGCACCCTAAGTTTGAATCAAAATTTGGTGGTAGATTATCAGCAGAAGGAGCCCTATGGTACGGAGCTCGACCAGTTTCAACTTTAGCAGCTCTGGAAGCAATACAACATATGAACATGGGATAGGATCAAGTATGCGGTTCCTCGCTCTTGTTCTTTCCTGAAATGGTCTATGGGTCTGTTGTTGTTGACCCTTGAGATTGTGATTGAACATTTTGTTGTTGACATTGCTTTGAGCGCCTGACACGCCCCTGTACTCTCTTACTCATACTCGGCCGAGGAGCGAATGAAGGTTGTTGATGTAGCCTCTTTGAAGACTTGGCCTGAGCAATGATTCTAGAAGAAGGAAAATTAACCACCTCTTTTGTATTCCTGCATGCTTTATCTTGCGGCACTTCCGGCCCGGTCAGTCCAAAATTGATTACGCCTTCATCAATTAAGTCTTGCACTTGATGTTTAAACGCCTTGCAATCATTAACATCATGTCCAGGAGCTCTAGAGTGAAAAACACAGTAGGTGTATGGATTCCAACCTTGGTGAAGTTTACCAGAAGGAAGAGTTAGATTGCGACACTCAATCAACCCCATTTTGAGCAGTTGTGGGACAACTCAGCGTAAGACACGGGTACCAGATCAATAACCCTTTCTTGCTCCTGTTGATGACAGATTGCTGCCAGTGGAGGAGCTACAAACGAAACCTTTTGAAGTCCTTCTCTCGGAAACCAAGGCGTAGCTGTTGAGGATGATCCCTGATAAGGAAAGAAAGTACTCACTTCTTTGTCAACAATTGATGTAGGATCAGTCAGTTCACTTGTATCAGGCAACGCGAAGTTGGTTCCTATCTTAGGATTTTCCCGACTGCCAAGTGGTGATTGCTGGTGAAGAGACTCAAACTGTAGAGGAAATTCACCTAACAAATCTTGATTTAGTGGACATCCCAAAGAGATGGGAGAAACATGACCTTCTGCAGACACATGGCTATTTTCCTTCTTCAACATAGCATTCATGATTCCCGTAAGTAACTTCATCTGAGTCTTCATCAAGTTGAATTCTTCTCTCAGTAATTTATGATCTTAGGACAACGCTTGAATGTCCACTATAAAATGCCTCAGTTGGGCCTTCATCTTAGTCACCTCCACTCGGAGTTGTTCCATACCCATACCCTGACAATCATGATTCAAGTTTGACATTCTGGAGATAAACCAATGCAGGATAAGAATATGTTCCTGAACACCTGTTACAAATGCAAGGATGTATGCAAATACAAATGTTCGGTTATTTCCAAGGAATCTATCTGTTTTGATCCAAGTTTTAATGCAGAAAAAATCCGACGATTTAATTCAGATATGTGATCCTTAGAAGTAACTGAACATGTATGCTAAAATACCATGATGTCATGTATGCAACTGGCATGTGATCAGCGGTCTAACACTGGTGTTGATCAGATAACCAAGTGTTGGTGAAAAGTCATAATATCATTATCTCTGTGCAAAAGTTCCAGCATTCTTAACCAAATATCATATAGGACAAGATCATATCATGGAGTAACACTGGCATAAGCGGGTATGTTGGAAGTTTAGAGTTCCTGCAAACCTATAAACCCCTCCCAATCTCACGGGTGTGCTACTACGGGTCAACATCACAGACTCTCAAAGCCGAGCAGCAATAATACGTTCACCATTTCTGAGAAATGGCTCATGACCAAATCAAGGAATCAGTTTGGCATTATGTACTACTCAGGGAGGTCTCAGTTGAGTCCGGGAAAACAAGCATCCTTCATAAGTTCCCGGATTCAAGCACTAAAGTCGAGAAACAATAGTACATTCATCCCGAAGGGTACAATACTATCGTCATACGACCAGTTGCTTTAACTGGGTTCCTATGAGAGAACAACGTTATCCTATGCGATTTCCTAGTGGGCCCTCAGGTGCGAATGGGTTTGCCACAAAATGTGGTCTGCCAATGTCACCACTAGAGAGGGTTGTTTCCATTAAGGTCCTCGGTGATCGGTTCCCAGTGTTATCAGCTCAGCTGGGAACATTCTATGGTCTTCCTAAGCAGTATAGAGCATATCCCAAGAGAGCCTGATCTGGGTGTGGGACTCGTGAAAACTACACGTGCTCAAGACCACGCAAGCCACACGACTGCCCACTCTAAATCCTATGTGTATACTCAAGCCGGGTATTTGTATTATCTCACAATAATCCCATTCCGCCAAGGAAAACCATAACAACCAGTATAGTATATGCCAGTATATGCAACAGTAAAGTAAAGTGCAAAAAGTTGTAAATAAAGCTGTAAAGTAAAGCGATAAATTGTAAATAAAACAGTAAAGCTAAACTAAAGTATAACAACAAACGAATAAACACCCAAAGAAAACAGAAACAGACAAGCGCTAGGATTGACTCTCAATGGGGAAACCAGAGATTCTAGGTTCGATCCCCAGCAGAGTCGCCAGCTGTCGCTCCCGAGATTTTCATCCTAGTACAAACGCGAAAGTGGCGCGGAAAAGGTAGAGTCGCCAGCCAGGAATTTTTATCCCGAATGAATGGGAAAGGTAATGCTTCACAAACCTGAGGAAGAAGGAAATGACGAGGCCTCGCGAACCAAAGATCTGGGTTCGGGAGTCGGTTACGACCTGGGAAGGTATTAACACCCCAGATCGTCCGCCGTACCCAACGGGATCCACGCTTGCTTGCTTGTTTCAAAGGGTGAGAAAATACGAGTGCTGCTGAATAAAACTGCTGACTGGAATAGGAATACGAAAGATAACTGGAAGAGAAAATGGAAGGAAAGAGGGAAATGTAGGGAAAATAAAGAATGTGCTCGAACGGGCCCTACCCCGCTGCCTACGTACCTCCTCAGGATAATGAGGATCAGAGTCGACGTAGTTCACCTAACTAAGGCGAAAACTTGTTTATGTTTTTTAGGATGACGTTGCCATAGCTCTAGCTCAGGTGTTACCGACTCTAACTCAAGGGTGTTTACCGTATCGCTGTTTGAACTATCGAGGCAAGTCGCATTCGTCCGCAAATAGTATGAGATGATAAGAGAAAACGTGATGTCTTGGTTTATTGTCTTTTATGAGAAGTGTTTTGAGTTTATTGTTTGTGAACATTCTCATACTAAGACTTATCCATCGAGGTAGATAACCTACACCTTGCCCCGAAACGGGACGTGCATAAGTAATCTGCAACAAAGTCTCATGTCGTATGATAACATTCAACCTTTATTAAGTATTTTATTATTTTTCTTTATGAGATGAGAAAGAAGGACTTAAGTCGAGAAAGGAAAAAACTAAGTGACTAAGACATAACCCTAATTTAGTTATTATATACAAAAGTGATCATATTGGTTTGTGAGGTTTTTCTATTCCTAAGGAAGAAAAGAAAAATAAGAAAACTATTAGAACCCAACTTATTTCCTAAGGAAGTTAAGTTGGTTCTAAGAAAATGGGGAAACCTATACAAGTGGAAACACAAATATGTGAAGCAAATGCAAATTGAAGGCATAAAGAGATGAGAAAGAAGTAATATTTACCTCAATCTTCCCCCCCACAAAACAAATGTTAGCTTAACAATGCATATTGAAAGCGTAAACAAAATATAAAAGCAACTAAGTACCGCACACGTCCTAGAATGGAACTAGGGTTCAAAATAACACCTAAGTCTAAAGATGAAGGTACCTAAAGGTTATATGACTTCTAAAGTCAGTAGCTACATGTTATAGGTCCTTAAGGATGTTAAGATACCTCACAAATTCAAACTATGTCAAACTATGTACAAAAAGTTCACCTAAATGCAAGTTAGGGCTCATGGATGAAGTATGAATGCATATGGCTTACAAGAATGAATTAATACATGAAATGAGTATTCAAATTCAGTAATGTACACTCTTGATGAATGTCTTATAATGCTTATGAGTTAACTAACAAGTTATGTTAACGTTTAGGAAAGAGGAGGAACAAGTTTCAAATTAACTAGTTCAAATAAGAATGCACTTAGGAACACAAAAACAATCCAAATGGACATGGTTCAAAAAAAGTGACCTATAACTGGAATTAAGGACCTAAAAGATACCTATAATTAACTCCTAGAAGTTACCAAAAGGTACCTCAAGTAAATGGCATGAATGCCTTCCTAACATTTAGATTATGGAGCAAATAAACACATATTTGGACCTATAATCTAGATGACATGAAAAAATTGCAAAAAGGCTTGAAAAATTATGAAATTAAATTCCTGGAATGATGAAGTCAGTATCTTACATTGTCTAAAAGTATTTCACAAAATTATGCACCAAAGTGCCAAAACAATTGCTTAACAATTAAGATAACAAGGCATGATCGTCGAAAAACAACTCCACAAAGTAGATCAAAAATGGCACCAAAAATTACTAAAACCATCCAAATCTGGAAACAAAAATTATACCAAATTAATTAAGAGGATAAGGATCACTCATGATTTTTTCCTGAATTTTATCACACCTAAAACTATTTTTAATAATTGCGACGAAACGGACAAAAAAATGTGATTTAAGGGAAAGTGTGAGGAAAGCGAATTCTATAATCCATAACCTAATCCCTAAGCTCCGAAATCGAAACATATTAATATATATCACAAATAAATCCAGTGCCTCAGGTGGGAGGGCTCAATATGCACCTTAAATTATATGATCCTAAGCCTCATACAACTAGAATGGTGCATTAAAGTGGAGAATCGAGATTACTTACTTGATCGAAGTACTGATTCTTCATATAAAAGAAATCCAAAAATACTTCAAGCAATGTATTGTGATCTCTATAAGAAAACTAAATGCTTATCTTCCATAATTGCTTTGTGAAGATCCACCATAATCGAAATCGATCCATATCGATCAAAAAGCTTATGAATACTTACCAAGCTTAATTCAAAATTAGTTCACAACTAATAATTAAAATTAATGCAAGAAAAATAGATTAAGTATTAAACTACAAAAATTACAAGAAAAATGGATTAAGTTTTAATCCATAAAAATTAACCAAGAAAATTAATTAGTCTTTTTTCTACAAGAAAACTTAATTAAGAAATTTACTAAAAAATAACGAAACAGGGTACAACAAGTATATAGGTGGTGCAAAAAGAATAAAGTGGCCTAAGGCCCAACGCTTCATGAAGCCCGCAGGAGGGGGTATTGCAGCAATTCGAGGGTGTGAAAAGTGGATCCATGGTGATCCGAAATTTGTAAAGCCCAATCCACAAATTGTTTATGAAAACCCTAATATCTATCAGAAGACAAACTGAAACCCTCATCTTCTCCATCAAACATTCCGCCGCGGCTCATTCTTCTTCTTCTCCAAAATCACCTAGTCGGAATCCTTATTCCTCTTCGTAGCCATTGTCGACTTTCACCATCTTCTCCGTCGTACCGCCGACGATATCATTGCCTCCGATCGTCGCCCCATAACTTCGCCTATTATATCATCGTTGCACCACTCCGTTTCACGATCATTCTTCTCCTTCTTCACTCGATTGCACCGTCATCGACCTTATCTAATGCAAAGTCTCCGCCGCGACTTATTTCTCACATCAATGAAAGCATCAAATATCTGCAACAAAGAAGTGTTCCGCGACATTGAAGGATGAATTGAAGCTTTCGTGTCGGTACAATATTTCTCGATCTCGATCTTTTAAAGCTTCCCCGTCTTTTTTCGCGATTCTCATACGATTATTCTTCTATTTCGTGACTTTAAAGCTGCTTCTTGATGTTGTTATTGATCAAAAACATATTGTTGTCAATTTGTTGTTGATTCTTGCAAGTTGCAGGTTCTGAATTCTGGTATTGAATATGCTGAAGAATCGATGTTGTTTTGTTGATACAGGATGAAGAAGATCTCTGTGTACTGTGCGGATCGAAAAGGTCAAAGAAAAAGGAGGTTTCTTGGTTATAGTGATCTGAAGCAAGTTGAAATGAAGGTAATTTGATGAAGATGATGATACGGTTGTTAATGGTTTTGAGAGAGGTTGAGGAAAGGTTGAAGAAGGCCCTGAAGTTTTTGTGAGGATTCTGATTAAATGAAGCATGATGCTAGCGTTCGAAGACTCAAGATCCAAAGAGGGTGCGATTCAAGAGAGTTTCGAAGATGTAGAGAGATTTTCTGGGTCTTCTTTCAAGAGAGTCATGATGATTCTGAAGATTCCAGATTCCAGATTTGCGTGTGTGATTGGGTTCTCTTGAAGAACAGGATCCTGAATCCTGAGAGAGAGATTAGAGGTTTTGTTGAAGAGGATGCAGATGGAAAATCGTTCCCTTTTTTCTTAGAGCATTTTTTTTCATTCTATTATGAATTTCTTAACTGAATGTCAATGCCCTTTCTTATCTCTGTAACTGATTATTTTATATGGGATAGGTTCTGAATTGTTGTGTAGAGATTATTCTAATTGTTTCTCAATTTTTCTTCTTAATTGAATTTAGTTAAGCTTTTCTTCTGATAACTAAATCTGGTTTTTTTTCCTGCTATATTTTGCTATACAATGAGATTTTTCTAGCCAATCTTCCTGTCAAACTAAAACTTGTGTGAATCATTTTTCTGAATACTTGTGTAATGGTTTTCCGTTAATTCTTATTTCCCTTTAATGAATCTTGTTTATGCAAGATCATATTTCCTATGAATCTGCTGATAAAAAGATCAACAACTTCATCAATATCATCTTGATCTTGCTCATTCGTAACTTGGATTTAGCAAAGCTTTGTAAGTGTGAGCGTTAAATAACCATGGCTTTATGATGATGAGAATGGAATTTAACCTCTTTTGTTCTTCTCAAGAGAGAATATAATCAAATGATCTTTAAAGGAATTTACTTTAGACTTTAACACCATGGTTTTAGACTTTGTCATCAAGTTTAAACCAACTATGATTTGCTTCTACAACCTTGATGTTTTGTCCTTCATGTTGCTCCTTGTAGTAATAATTGATGAAGACTATAGAATTTGGAAAAAAGTTTGTGGAAATCAAAAAAGTAATAATGTGAATGTTTAGGTTTGAGAGAGAGAAGTATGGATGTTATTGTAGTTTGGCACCTTAGAAGGAAACTTCATCATATTTGACCATGAGATATTTACTTCCACTCTATTTAGAATGAAATGACCCTCTTTCAATAATCAACATTATAAAACCACTTTTCTCTAGTGTGTAATTCAACTTGAATGGTGTTGCTAATTATGTTTGGATTTTCATAATGGATTTTGTGAAAATAGTTTACAAAGAGGGACTCTTAATAAAAAATATGATTAATGATAAAGATGAGTATTTAAACGGATTTTTGGGCTTTCAAATGAATTTGAATTTGCGAGATAAAGAATGGGTAATGACTATGGAATTAAATTTAAAATTCAACTTGTGACAAGACTTTAAGTATGTGTTGGATATTGGACCTTCATGGCAAAAGAAATTGGAATTGAAACATGAAATTTGGAATATCAAGCTTAAGGAAATGAAATGAATTTGAGTACGAAAATGGATTAAATTGACTTCGACTAAATGAACTTGGATATTTGAATGTGACTTGTAATAGCTTTGAATGAACTATAATGACTCCTTCTGAAATAAACCAATCATTGTGCATTATCCCCCTCTTAATTTGAATCACAAGCTTGAAACAAAGAACTTTTGATGTCACGATGCATCCCAAAACCAATACCTCGAACCATGTTTCTCGAATCACTTGGGAATAACATACACACACGAACATCTCCGTAACATAAGCCTCAAATCAATTTATATCGATGGTTGAATCACAAAATTATAAAGCCCTAATCCTTGAGGGAAATCGATGAAGGAGAACTTTTCATTCCTAGAAGAAACCTTAATTCACACTTCATTGTTCGAATAACCAGAGGATCAATCTGAGATGTTGAAGGGAAATAAAATCTTAATTCACATCAATAACATCCTGACCTAACGCTTCTGATGAAACCTTTGAATAAGAAGAAAACTTGGAACTTAATGATCCTCCAAACAGGAGTATGCTCATGATGATACGAGGAAAATTCAAATTACCAAAAAAATGCTTTGATCCTATGTCTTAGGAGCCGATGAAGGTAAACATAAGTCGGTTAGTGGTAATAAATTAGAGGGAAAATTTTGGGGTGTTACACTGAGCTTTCAGAGCTTTCTTGATTTCGTATTGGATGTCAAATTCTGATAGCTCCAACGACCATTTCAGCATTCGACCGGCCATGTCTCGTCGGCCGAGGAGTTGCTTTATTGGTTGGTCGGTCCGAACTTTAATCTATGGGCAAGGAAGTAATGTCGTAGGCTCCTCGCGGAATTGATTAGGGCTAAGGCGACTTTCTCGATCTGTTGATACCTGAGCTCGGGGCCTTAGAAGGCTTTGCTCGTGAAATAAATAGGTTTTTGTCCCTCGATGGTTTCTCGGATGAGGACGGCGCTGACGGCCTCAGCTGCTACGGACAGGTATAGGAATATGGTCTCTTTTTCTAGTGACCGGGACAGGACCGGAGGTTCGGAGAGTTCCTTCTTCAGGTGGAGTAATGCATACTCGCACTCTTCGGTCCACTTGAAGGTGGCCTATTTACGTAGTAGTTTGAAGAAAGGCAAGGCGTGTTGGGCGAACTTGGCGACGAAGCGGGATAAGGAGGCGAGCATACCGTTGAGGGACTGAATGAATTTCTTTGAATTTGGGGTAGGGAACTCTGAAAATGCCTGACATTTGTCGGGGTTGGCCTCAATTCTGCACTCGGTGAGATAGAAGCCGAGGAATTTATCTGCCTGGACACCCAAGGTGCATTTTTCAGGATTAAACCTCATTTTGCATTGTCTCACCTGCTCGAAAACCTTTCGGAGGTGTTGCGCATGGTCGACTTCCTCGTGCGACTTCACGATCATGTCGTCCATTTATACTTCGATCATGTCCCCGATCTCTCCTCGGAAGACCTTGTTCATCATGCGTTGATATGTGGCCCCGATGTTCTTCAGTCCGAATGGCATCACGTTGTAGTAGTAATTGCCCTTCGGGGTCATGAAGGTCGTGTGCCTCTTGTCTATGTCCGACATAAGGATTTGGTTGTATCCACTATATGCGTCCATAAAAGACAAGAGTTTGAAACCTGCAGAGTTGTCGACTAGTTTATCTATGTTAGGCAGAGGAAAAGCATCTTTGCGACAAGCCCTATTGAGATCAGTATAGTCAACATACATACGTCATTTTCCATTATTTTTCTTAAAGAGTACTACATTAGAGAGCCAGGTTGTCTATTGGGCTTCAGAAATAAAATTTGCCTCTAAGAGGTCTTTTAATGCTCGCTCAGCAGCATCCACTTTCTTGGGAGACTGTTTGCGCCTACGCTGTGCTACAAGCTTAATTTCCTGGTCTAAACCTAACTAATGACAGGCGACCTCAGGGTCGAGACCGGGAATCTCTGCAGCATTCCATGCGAAGAGGTCTGCGTTCTCCTTGAGGCAGATTGCGAGTTTCTCCCTTGTTTCTGCGGGTAACCCCGTGCCTATCTTCACAACTCTGTCGGGGTTGTTGCCTAGGGGAATGAGCTCGAACTCTTTCTCTGGGACCGGGCGGAATGGATTGGTCGAGGCTTGCCCGTGGATGGGTTCATGTGCTTTCGTGTCGTCCTCGCGATGCGGCTGTCGAGGTCGATGGCGTTGATTCCCTGACGGGGAGGCTACTCTTCGACCCTAGGCTTCTTGCTATTCTTGGTGTTGATTATGGCCTGTCCTTTTACTGCAGCATCATAACATCTTCGAGCGACCTCGATGTCACCGTGGGTTGTGACTAGTTTGGTGTAGTACTTCATCTTCAGATGGACGATGGAGGGGACCGCATTCAATTTGGCCAGAGTTGGGCGGCCGAGAATGCAATTGTAAAGGGAGGGCCACTATATCACCAAGAATTGGACTTTGACTTCTCTAGTTGTTTCTTACTCCCCGAAGGTGACGAGGAGTTCGACATACCCCCACGGTTTTGTGGTGGCCCCATTAAATCCTTGAAGTTCGGACCCTACGTACGGGGATAAATTGGTCTTGTCCATCTTGAGAGTCTTGAATAGGTGGACGTACATGATGTCCATCTAACTACCTTGGTCGACCAGGATGCGTCGAACGTCAAAGCGTACCATATTGTCCCTTATTAGTAAGGGGATGATGGAATTAGGGGAGACGCCCGATAGCTCCTCGAGGAAGAAAGATATTGGGTTGGACTTTCCTCAGTATTTCGTCAATGTTGCCAACTGTTCGGGCGCGGTAAGTAGGAGTTCGTCGAATTTACGTTTCACTGAGATGGAAGTGTTTTCGTTGTTCATCCCTCCTCCTGATATAACGAGAGTTGTTGGGAAGTCTTCCCAGGGACTAAGAGCCGCGAGTCGTTCCCCTGGTCCCGAGTCGGGGAGATGGAAGTCCTCCGGGCGTGATATGAACATGGCTACTTGATATGAGGAGTCGTTGGGCAGTGTGTCTTCGCGAGCTCTCTTCGTCTCTTGCTCCTCGTGCCGGGGAGTTTCGTTCCTCTTGGTGTACTGTTTGAGGTGGCCTTCCTGAATCAGGATCTAAATTGCGTCTTTCAGATGGACGCAGTCTTCGGTCACATGTCTGTGGCTTCTGTGAAAAAGGAAGTACTTAGACTTGTCGGTATGGGGCTTGGGTGCAGAAGGTTTATAGAACCTTACCCGGCCCTGTTTAAACTCGAAATTGATGCATTCAGCGAGGATGCATTCGCGGAGAGCTGTTAGAAATATGTATTCGCTGTAACGGCCCGCAGGCCCCCTTCCTTAACGGGTCTCACGGGGTTTCTCCCCCCTCCGTTTGTCCCCATTGCGGTGTGGAGGATTGGGATCCTCGCGCTTGGGGTGATCGGTTTCACCGATATTGCGGTTATTCCGAGCATTGTGGGCAACCTGTTTTTCTTCATATCTGATGTAAGCTTGGGCTTTGTGCAGGAGCTCGTCCAGGGTACGGGGAGGCTCTATCCCGACCGCTCTGCTGAGTTCGCTTATGGGAAAGAGACCTCTCTCGAGGAGATATTTCTTTATATGCTCCGTTGTATCTACCTCGACGACTTCTTAGTTGAACCGCTCGATGTACGAGTTTAGTGTCTCATTCTTCCTCTGCACTATAGCTTCAAGGGTTGCCTCAGTTTTGGGATGACGTCGGGAGGATGTGAAATGCCTCGTGAATGAGGATTTCATGACTCTCCAGGATGTGATGGACTCTGGGGCCAGACTTTTGTACCATTCCATGGCTCCTTTCCTGAGAGTTGTTGAAAATAGTCTGCATTTGAGATGCCCAATGATGTCATTGCGGTAGTCGAGCATAAAGTTGATGTTGTCGACGTGATTGTCAGGGTCAGTGGTCCCGTCGTAGATTGCCAAGTGTGGGGGTTTCTCTATGCCTTTGGGGAGTGGTGCTTCCATAATTTCTCGCAAAAGCGGGAAATGGGGGTCTTCCTTATCACTTCTCAACGGGGAAAACTCATTGTTTCCAGGACTCTGCTCGCGTCGGGGAGAGTTCCTCGATCGATTGGTCTCATGGCGTATCCTGGATCTGTTCTTTTTAGGCTCGGGAGAGCGTCTTACCCTCCGTGGAGGAGAACGTCCTCGTTTCTTTGTAGCTTCTGGACGTTGTTTCTCGTGCAGCGTCCTTTGTCCTTGCTGGGGAAAAGCTTCCCGCCGGTCAGCCTCCAGGGCCATGATCCTCTTGTGCTTCTAGTAGAGCATGAAGCTGGCCTGGTTGAGGGCGTTCACCATAGAAATCATAGTGACGTCTCCTTCGATGGGCACTGGGATGGGCTGGAATGGAGCGACTGACGGAATTTGAGACTGAGGTTGTGGAGCCCCGTTATCTTCGGGTTCAGGTGACGGGGTGGCAGGTTGCCCGTCTCTGTGATCAGTTTCGTTGTAGTTCAGGTTGTCCTCCATCATGTAGTCGACGAGGGGAATGCGATGGTTGTCGGCGTGCTCTCCGTCCATACTGGAAGGATGAAAGATGGATTTGAGCTTTGATCTTCTATTGTGCAAGAAGGGGATAGCTAGGTTCCCACAGATGGCGCCATTAATCTTACCTGATCAGGAGGGCCTTCTAGTGGTCGAACACGAACAACATGAGGGTTGACAAGCGAGGAGGGGGTGTACCTGCAAGGCACTCTGATGCCAAAGTAAGTATACAATACAAAAATGGTAAGAGAGAAAGTGTTTCAGAATATCTGACCCTTTAGTTAAAAGGGTATTTATAGTGAGCCCCAGCGCTGGGCCAAGGTTCTTCTTTGGGATGGATTAGCTAGGCCCAAGGAAGAACTGTCAAGGTACGCGTAGGAGCGTGTAAGACCTAGCACGCGGTCTTGCCCTTGGTCCAACTGCCCCTATCTTTCAGGAGATAATAGTGGACAGTTGGGTGACGTGGCAGATGATGGGGAGTCATGGTCTCCCCGTCATAAGCCTAGTGGACAGAGTGTTTTCCCGACGTGTTAAGTATCTGCTCGGGGCAGTTGTGAGTCTGTCTGACGAGGAAGGAGGTCTGACCGGCTAGATGGGCCTCTGCCCGACATATTGGGCCATGGGCCAACATTGTCTTCAAGACCCATTCCGGAACACTATCTCAATAAAGGTACATTTAAAAAAAATCAATAAATACAAAAAGAAATTAGTAATTTTAGTAAGTTAGATGAATGCGATGGGCGAGGTAGGTATCAATGTTCCTGCTCACAGTTAAATTTGGGGAGAGATTTATAATTTTGTTGTCATACTTACAAGATAACATCAAGTTTTCTTCATCTTTTTAGTATTATTACGTATAAAACATTGAATAAATTTTGAGAAATATATGGTGTTCATTAATTTTTTTTAAAGAATATTGATTATTTCATTTGTCCTAAATTATAAGTCAAATTGTAAAAATATTTTTTTTCTTCTAAATTATAAGTCGTTTTATCATTATAATATATCATTAATGTTTTTTTCTTCTAATATTCCCTATACTATTTATTAGTCTTCTTTCTTTCAATTTTTTCTCCTTTCTATATAATTAATGAATAATAGTATTGTAAATTTACATAATTTATATTTTTCATATTACTCTTAACCACCTGCTGCATTTTTAAATATGTCCCCTATTTCTGCTAATACACTTCTGGACACACCAATTTTTTGCTTTACGTTGAAACCTTCCACAGATGCATATCCAGAAATAGTTCGTAGATGCATCTGCGGAATTTTAGCAGAACAATTTCTTTTAAATTAAACCAATTTTATTAATAAAGTAGTATCATATATAAATACATCATATATAAATGCATAAACATGAATAAAGTAGTATTATATATATCACTGTTATAAAAAAACACATATAGCTATTGTGTATGCGGGAGTACATCCACTCCACCCTCTCCTTTGTCTTCCCTCTGTGCACGCTCTCCTCTGCCTCTTCGTCCTCCTTGGCTATCTATCCCACCAGTTCTGGCGCGATGTGCGGTACTGTATGCCACTCAATTCCACCCAAATCATCTCCTCCACAGTCCGCATGACATCAGACCCCCAGGCAAGACACCAACGGTAATGCCTGCCCGCCCAATCCTAACTATCTGTAGACATATAGGCACCAGATCCTGAGTGTGGTCCATCTGAGACAGTTCCTCCTCTAATATCTCCTAATGTGCTGGTATAAGAGGATAACCATTTGCAGTGGGAAGCATCAAGGGATGTGATACAATATAGAACCACATGATGTAGCCATCAACGTAGCTCCAGTCATACTCAACTCTGATCGCACAAGACTCGTCTTGTACCATATGGTGCAAAAACTCGACAAAGATCTCGTCTATCTGGAGGCGGGTAATGGGCATTGGAGCGGACAAAGAAGGGTGCCTGATAATGGTCTGGTTATTTTCGAACTACCACATGACGCACTAGGCAGATATCGCGTAGCGATGCTTGAGCTGTATACCAATCATCCTTTGTAAAGTGAAACCTCATCGAACGGGCGTGTCGCACGTGATCTCTATATTAGTCGTATCTGACATCCTCAGCAGCCATGTGGTCCAGATACACCCTATAAGGCTCTACCGACTCGTTCCCTCTCAGCAGGAGGAAGGCACATGCCCGAAGCCACTCCTCCGAGTACTCTTGCACATACTTCCAGCCATGTATCTGTGGAATGTGTTGGACGATCCAGGACCGAAATAATTTTTTTTTGGTATCAAGAAAATATCACGATAATATAAGAGAAAAAAAGTCTAAGGATTTAAAAATGGTACCATATACAGTGAACAACTGTCCGCAACAGTCAGTGTAGCCCAAAGGCATCTAGTGGATAGTTTGGAGTAAGTATGTGCCAACACTGCTGCACCCTAGTTGTACTCATAGATCATCGCGGGATCCAATAAGTACCTCATCCAAACCACATTCGTATATGAGGAACTGGTGTCCACAAACAAATGCGTGCCTACCAAGTACAGCAGATAACATCGCAACGCCCGCTGTATGTGTACCTCTACCTATGCTGCATCACCAGTTACCTGTAGTATAACTGCCTGGGCCCGTGCATAATAAGTGGCCAAGGTGGAATACCTCACATGAGCTTCACGGGTCGTATGAGTCTCCATCAGCGCATCCTCTAGAGTCACCCGAGCTCCTGAATAAGAATATCATGTGCCTCCTCCTTCGACAGCTTCCTGTGACGGGGGAGGATACCCCTGATCGGTACATGTAGGAGACATGAAACATCGTCAAGGGTGATATTAATCTCCCCGTGTGGTAGATGGAAAGACGAGATCTCTGGATGCCACCTCTCCACAAAAGCCATGAGCATACCGATATGTATCACCGAATACCTAATCTCAACAATGTCCTTTAGACCAGACGCATCGATGGCTGCCAAGAGCCACTCGTCCTGTGGTGGAGTTACTCTCTTGCATCCATGGTTATAAAACCTCTGAGCTTGACGTGCTAGAAAATTATCAAAGAAACAAGTTTTAATTAAAAATGGTACATATAATATTTTTCGAATGAAAAAAATCTGAGTTATGTTACCTTTCCACGCCAGACATGTGGGGCAGCATGCTCTGTATAAACCAACAGTAGAGACATGTCATATGGACCCCCCAGATAACTCTCAAGAACAATGGAAGCAACATCCTCCCGGGTCTCCTGAATTCCCTCCCGGGTCTCCTCAGGATCCTCAACACCAGGTTCTTGTAATGGAACGAGGCCCTCCTGGCATCTCCTCTAGGAGGGAGAAGAATGAGAAGTAATTTCAGTAGCATCTTGTGGCCTCCGAGATGAATAAATGCATAATAACTCCAAATGTAGACGATACATCTGACTGGACACGTACCTTCTCCTTCCAGACGGAGGCATGCTGGGCAACTCGTCCGTATATTCGTCTCTCGGTAGGGATCTGATAGTCTAAGTCCGAAGTAGACATAATGTCTACAAACCAATAAGTTAAATTAAGATACAACGGAAATAAAATAAAGAAAAAAATTAAAATTTGTTCCGCAAGTGCATCTACGGAAGCATCCAGGAATATAGAAATTCTGGGTTGTTCTGCAAGTACATCCACTGAACGTGTTAACGTTCAACTGTTTCGTTGATGCACTTGCAGAAGTTTCTAAAAATTAAGAAAACAATGACGAACTCCATTAACGATCCAGTGGAAGAAAAATTCAAAACCTACCCCTGATCGTCAGTTTAAACCCCAAATAAGTACCTACATTGTCTCTAAACTATGTTTCTAAACTTATCCAATGATTTCTATACCTAAATAGCTATTCTAAATCGACTACGGTGAATATTCGAAAATAACTAAAAAACTCGAAAACTTACCGATTAAAATGAGCTATGAATGATTAAGAGTTTCTTGATCGTTATAGTTGATGCTTAGTCTTGAACTCATGCGACAAAAATCGACTTTTGTGGAAATGATTTTTTAGAGAGTTGAGAGAGATTTTGAGAGTTTGAAGAATATGAAAAGTGAAGAATGAGGGAGGAGAAGGGTATGCGCGTAAAGTATATCAAAATATACATTCTTTTGGATTTTATGAAAAGTCCAAGAAAAGTGCATAGTTTTTGCTTAATATTTTGAAAACACCGATTAAAATGCATGGTTTATGTCAGATATTTTTAAATAACGGGTAAAGGTGCATGGGTTTTACAAGATTTAAAAAAAATGGTAAAAATGGACGCATTTATACCAGTGATTTCGACAGTTAAAAATTGTTTTTGGTTTAGTTAGGATTTAAAAATAAATCAAGAAAAAACATGAATTTTGTGCATTCCACTGTATCCAACTTAGAGATCTAGACTTGTTGGATGGACTAGAGATCCCGATGATGAGCTAGTTGTTGAGGATGGCTAAGTAGCAGTTGAAGATGACAAGCAGATGATGGTCGAGGATAATGTGCCCCACCATTCTGAGACTGAGGCTTTGACTATTATAGAGATTACTCCGCAGACGGTTACTGAGGTGCCTACTACGAGTGATATGAATGTTATTCCTTCAGTTGTGACAGAGGTTACTACTCCGACTTTGACAGAGCCATCTGTACACATGGATGAAGGGTTTCTTGGAGGGCCCAATGATTGTTTTGTGCTCAATGGATATGTCGATCATGTGGCATTCGGATTATGGCAAGGAGATGTATATTTATTCTATGTTGAACTTGACTTTATTTATTATTGATACGTTGAAAATAAATGGTGCTTTTTACTTGGTTTCTTAGAGGACCGACTGTCGCTGAAGGTGCCCATCCATAAGGTGAAGGTGAAAAAGTTCTTAGATGCCCCAATGACACTAGAGGTCAAGGCGATTATCGAAGAGTCTAATATCCTTTTATAGGTGGACTGTTTGCTGAAGATGCTCAATGGTCAATTATTGACAAGCTTTGTCGAGCGATGACATAATGAGACATGTTCCTTCCAACTAGTAAGATGATGATTACCTTAGATGATGTCTCTTATCTGTTCCATCTTCCCATGACATGCAGTTTCTTCACCGCTCCCCTCATTAGCCAGCAACTGATATGTATTACCTATATACGAGACCTGGGAGTTACTGAGGAGCAAATGATATAGGAGTTTAAATCTAACATGGGTGCTCATTTTAGTCTATCTTGGCTCTGGGATAGGTATGCCTACCTAGTGCGTCGTTCTATATATGAGACTACTAGGGTATACAAGCTACAACTTGTACGATGTATTATCTTAGCACATCAGTCTAATGTATATATTGATGTGAAATACATATGGCTATTTATTAGTCTTCCTAATGTCAACTGGGCATGAGGGTGTGTTGCACTTATTGTTTTTTATGCTACGCTTGGAGAGGCGACTGTCTTTGAGACTAGACAACTTGCCAGTTATATGAGTCTATTTCAGGTATGAATTTATTTTGTTACTTATTGATTTGGTTTTTATTTATGTCATTTCTTGATTTGTCTATGTTCTTGTGCATTGTTGGATATATGAGCATTTCTCCTTTATTTGTGAGATTCTGGTTATTCCTATCATTGATGGATCCACACGGGGCAAGAGATGGAAGTTTAGGGATTCACAATCAAGAGGTGTTGTGGAGTAAAAGAAGAAGATTTACACGCTGACTGTAGATGATGTCATCTGGACATCCCACACAGACTATAAAGTGCACCAGAAGTTCTATGACACTTCACTTTTTTTAGGTTATGTGCATGAGAGACCTTAGTGGCTAGACACTTACCTAAGAGGTGTCTGCACCATTTTGGATATGTCTGGGACATCCTGCGATCAATCCTTTCTATTCCATCTAAAGGCATTAATAGATGGTTTGTTGGTAGTAACGTTATCGGTTATGCATGTTCCTTTAGAGATCGTATAATGGAGGTTCAGTTTCCTATGTAGTGTGAGAATATATACTTGAAGTGGTACCTTACTGCATCACTCCCTTACATCATCCAACCTGGGCATCATTGAGATAATGCTTGATATTCTCATGCTAGGGGATCTTTTGATGATGTGTCGCCACCTCTACTGCCTCCACATGGTGCAGATGACGCTTAATGCATGCAAATGATAACATTCATTATGGATAACCTCATGGTAAACCAAGATAATCAGGTTTATACTTTAGCTTCTCATGCATCACACTTAACTTGTGGGGACTTATTTGGACATTATTATCATTTTTGTATTATTTGTATATTACTCAAACTTTTGCACCACACAATTTATTAGATAACATTTTGTCACTTCCATTATTGCAGGATAACTTATTATTTGACAAATAGCATAACACAAGACGATTAACATGACTTTAAACAAACGATTACATAACCTAAAAAAACAATAATAAATAATATAACTAAACATGCAAGATGATTCTGGATGTTTCAACATCTTGATTATGTTGTCGACTAATCTAGAAATTGTCGCATCAAACTCGGTCGGTCCCTTAGTTAGCCTAGGATGATATGTTCTCCACATATCCTTCAAATCTTCATCACTCTTCTACTCAATACGACTATGTTTCACCGTTCCATCAATATCAATATACGGTACAAAGAAACTCGATCTTACTCTCCTTTATGTTCTCAATTTCGGGCAACATATGATTCAATTTGAATATCAGAAGAGCAAGACATGTGGTGTCCAAACTCACCTGAAGGTTTCACCACATTGTAGTTCACTTCTACTTTAAACAAACAGTGAGACATTGTAACATGTTTTTTTAACAACATATGATCCCTATTTATGCAAGATTAGATTCATTCATAACCACACAAATTAATCGGTACAATCACAGTCGTGCAAAACTGTCGATAAATTCTCAACCGTTGAGTATAACATTACCGAATTTTTGACAAATCCTCTAAAAATCTGATAAATGTAGAAGGTTTTTAGAAAACCGATACTTTTAAACTATAAATTTTTTTCCAAATATACCAATATTACTCTGTGTTTTTTTAAAAACCGATAAGTTTTTCCAAATAGATATTTTTTAAAAAAACTGTTACAACAACATACCCTATTTTTATTACAAGAGTATTATGGAAAACTGTTAAGACGTCGGATAAAATTTGGGTGTTACGGGATAAATTCTGGATTAAAATAAGTAGCAAAATCCGTGAATCTGACATAGTCCAGGTTCCTTTGTTGTATTAATTACGCGTCACAAGCTAAAGCTTTGTAAACAGTAAACAAATCTAGAAAAAAATTAAAATATTCATTCACCCTTGTATGCCCCAACAATTACGCCATGGAGATTCCACTTGTTCATCCATACATCAAACCAATTCCACTACCAACAACACTTCTCTTTCTCTCTTCCACAAACCTCAAAAAATGAAACACAACAACCACATTACAGTGTCAGCCAAAACAGACTCCGAGGTAAGCAGCCAAACCCAATCCTCCCCGACTAGATCACCCCGACGCCCCGTCTACTTTGTCCAAAGCCCATCCCGCTATTCATCCAACGACGAGAAAACTTCTAACTCCTTCAATTCAAGCCCGCTTCAAAGCCCATTAGCCTCTCCTCCCCATTCCCATTCCAACTCCTCCTTAGGCCCTCATTCCCGTGAATCTTCCTCCACCAGATTCTCCGCTTCTCGCAAGAGCAGCAATGCCTCGCATAACCGGAGATGGCGACCCTGGAAGGATCATTTCAATCCTATAGAAGAAGAAGGCCTTCTCGATGACCTCGACCATGATTATCACGCCTTCCCTCGTCGATGCTACTTTCCACTTTTTGTTCTTTGCTTCATGCTACTCTTCTCCGTTTTCGCTATCGTTCTTTGGGCTGCAAGTCGCCCTCAAAAACCCGTCATTTTCCTCAAGGTATCTGCTTTTATAAATCAGATATCATCTGTGCGCAGTTGCAAAGATTAATATAATATTTACATTTTTTTGTCAGAGTGTAACGTTTGATAGATTTATTATTCAAGCGGGTGCGGATGTGTCCGGAGTTGCAACTAGCATGGTGTCAATGAACTCAACTGTGAAAATGACATATAGAAACACAGCAACATTTTTTGGAGTCCATGTTACATCAACTCCATTAGATCTCAAGTACTATGAGCTTACACTAGCCACTGGAAATGTAAGTTTATAAATAAATAAATAAATTGTTTGATTATTAATTGATCGATAAATAATTACTATGTATGAATTTCAGATTCCTAAGTTTTACCAATCAAGAAAAAGTGGGAGATCTATTCATGTGATGGTGAAAGGAAACCATGTTCCACTATATGGAGGTGGAGCAAGACTAAACAGCCTGAACGGTTCACCGGTCGAACCGGTTTCTTTAACATTGGGTGTGACAATAAGGTCAAAGGCTTATGTTCTGGGGCAATTGGTGAAACATAAGTTCAACAAGAAAATAGAGTGTAGTTTGATTATGGATCCGAAGAAAATGGGTGTGCCGATTCCACTTACCAACAGGTGCACATATGAGTTATAGACTCAACCATACGTGGAAGTAAGGAGTGATAAATCATCATAGAATAATAATTTAAAGGGGTTTGAGTATTTATTATATTAGAGACTAGATTCTCATAATGCAGTTTTCTTTGGCTTCACTCTGTCAGAATTCGATTTGTTTTGTCTTGTAATGTGGATTTTGTCGGTTGATCTATTTCAATTGTTATACTATGTTTTAATCTCAAGTTAAATGAAATAAGTAAAGAAATTGGAGTCATGTGGATTTGTTTTGTTTTGTAATGTGGATTTTGTCGGTTGATCTATTTCAATTGTTATTATGCAAGTTTTCTTTTTAAGTGTTGATTCTAAGAAGTTGTCTTTATCAAGAGATTAATCATCTTGATAAATCGTTAGACACTGTGAATCTAAAAAAGTTTTACACGTTAATATATCACAATTATCTGTTAATATATCACAATCATCAATTTATATTATTTTTCAAATCATTAAAATAAAAGTTAAAATGACACTATCAAACATTACCAATTAAATTCTTTTTCTTTTATTAATGTGAGGACAAATACTCAAAACTTGTTAAAATTTTGGATTGTTCACTTTTTTTTTTTGAATTTTATTTTGTCCTTATAAATAAATTACGACTATGGTACATATTTAATGAGATTAATTGGAATTGGATTTGTTATTCAATTAAAATTAGTTATTTTAACACACAAGAATGGAAGATGAGAGAGAAACAAGGGAGAAGTATTTATTAAAATAATTTAATTAGAGATAAGGATGATCATGGACGGTTAATTTTTATAATCAATCTATAACTGTAGCGGTAAAATCATGAGTGTAAGTTATTAGCTAACTTAACTCAAGGTAAACAGAGTCGCCACCGCGCTTTTATTTTATTCCAAATGGAAAAGGGAAAAAGAGCGAATAAAACCTAATGAATCTAAAAGCAAAAAGCTAAAAGAATCGAACAGAGAACGGGTAAAGGGTTATGTTACAAATTGAGAAGGTTTTACGCACCCAAAATGTCCGTGGTACTCCAAGGGAGCCCTTTGAAATATTTATTGTTTTTTTTTTGGTTTGAAAATAGTTTGTTTGAAAGAGATTGAAGAGATGAGAAGAGATATGTTTTTTAAGAATTTTGTGTTTGAAGAGACGATCGTCTCATGCCTATGTACCCACAAAGTGCAATGCGAGATCAAAACCTCGTAGTTCGTGGTATAAAATGTGAAAAGAAACAATGTGTTGAATTGATTTTAAAATATAAAGATAAGTCGTCATTCTTTAGCTAATAATTTCGCTAGAAAGAATGAATCATATCTAAAAATAAAAAAGGTTAAAAAGAAAAGTGCACGAGGGCACAAAAACAATTGAATGAGTTTTGAATTTTTTAAAGTGTTTTGAAAAAAAAGTTTCGATATGCTTATGTGGTTTAACATTTATTAAGAAATGAAATGAAACAATATAACCGCTTGACCTAAGTCAAGGTTTGATTGTGAAAACATTTGAAGTTTGAAAACAAAGAAGGTTTTGAAAATAGGAAGGAGATTTGAAAATTTAAGAAGTGGAGGAGATGGAGTGACTATCCTAAGACTTGAAAGTAAAAGTTAAGGGAAGAACAACCAAACCGTATGGTGAACATTCTTCGAAACAATAGGACTTCCATCTTCATAAGCAAGTGAACTAAATCGGCTTAAGTCTTCAATCCATAATAGCTCAACCAAAGGAATGATCCTAGAATCTAAGTCCAAAACTCCAGGTTCAATGCTAAGGATAGTGGCCATAGTCCAAAGTTAAAGTCACAAGTTTTTTAGATGTTTATTCATTTATTAATGTTTTTGTGTCCAAATGGACAAAGGAAAAATCACAAGCATAACAATATAAACATAAACAATATGGTGAATGATATAGTATAATAAAAGCATAATAAAAGAGATAAGGAGCGAGAGATTGAAATAAAGAGGATAAGGTGCGAGAATGAATTAAAATGTTAGTATATTAATAGTATAATAATATTTACATAGCAATGGTATGATGAACTTAATCAAACACAACCAAAAAGAGATAACCAAAATCGAGAGGCAACTGGATCCAATTGGATCTTATTCCGAATTCGGGACAAGTTTAGGTCTATGTTAAGCAATCGCCGAGTAATTTACGAAGTAATTACCCTACAAATGAGGCCGGCCACCACCAATTAAGGTGGAAAATATTTGTGCTAATACATGTTAGATAAATGATATGATGGATCATTCTCCGAAAACATGTCGCACGAAAAGAAAAAGTGGTAACGGTCTTATCTTAATCGAGATTTCACATTGATTTATCAAATGCAACCTATCACGATCCCAAAGTATGGAGAATGATCCAAATAATCATTCATCCATAGATTTGAAATAATGAAGATTAAACATCTTCGAAAACAAATAATCTTCGAATCGGAGATCTCATCGACCAAAAAGAAAAATAAGAGGTGAAATAAAGTGGATCTAACATTTATGATCCACACAACCAAATAAATGAAAAAAAAATCCAATAGGAAAAAAAAATTCATAAAGAAAATTTAAAGGAAAAATATACTAAAATATTTTTAAATCTTTTTTAAGAAATGTATTCACAAAAACAAAACAAAAATAAGCAAACCTTTTTTAAAATAAATTTAGAAACAAATAAAATGTAAAAAAAAGAAGCAATAGGAGGGGAGTATGGCACAACAGGTGGATGTGGTGATAGCAATGCAACCCAAAGACTAATTGGCCCAAAAATGACATAAAGCTCAGAAAAAAAACAAGTAAATAAAATTGTGGAAAAGAAACAAATGAAATTAAAAAGAAACAGCAAGCTTCTTCTTCGATGAATATGCCGCGATTGCACTGTAGCGTTCTCCTCTTCGAATTCGGAGCTCCGCCAAATCGAAACGGAGGAGCTCTGTAAGGATACTGTTTCGATCGTGAGAGTACAAGGATTTCAGATATACAATTGACTTCTCCCGTCGTAAGATGTATGTGACGAAATCAGAGAAGAAAGATTCGTCAGAAAAGGTTCAATACCTTCAAAATTTCAAGTAAGTGAAACTTTAAACTCCTTCTCCTTTCCTATTTTTGCGTTATTGTTGTGATTGTGTGGTTGTTTTTTATGATTTATTGATGGAAGATGGGATTGCTTGAAATGGTTTTTGAAATTTGAAGCTTGAAAGTTTGTAACAATGGAAGAATTGAATTGAATTTGTGCTTTTGCAGGTGAATTGAAGATTGGGATTCAATTTGGCAGAGGTTTTGAAGACTTTTTAAGCTTCGAGAAATTGGTGAATGAAAGCCTCAATTTATAGAATGGGAGAGTGAGTTTTGAGTTGAGTTCAATTGAAAATTTGATGTCGTTTTTGAACTTTTTCCGCGAGTTTTGCAGGTCACGAGGGCCGCGCTAGCAGATGCATTTTACTTCTCAATTCTCTGCGTTTCGTATGCGTGCAGGTTTGCGTTTTTAGGTTCACAAATTCCGCGTGTTCCCAACTGACTTTTCTTGTGTTTTGTTCAATTGATTGCTGCATTTTGATGCTTCCAGTGGCGAAATCCATGTGTTTCTCGTGTCCCACAGGCGTGTGTTCTTGTTGCGTTTTATTCATATTACCCCTGCGTTTTGGATGTAATCCGCGTAAGGCTTGTCTAGCTTGTGATTTTTCGTGTTTTAATTCACGTTGCAGGATGCGGCTTGGCTTGAAAGTTGAATGATTGTTGATGAAACTGATGTTATGTGATGCATGGTATCTGATTAAGTGAACAACTGGGATGACTTTTGTGTATGGTATCATGGCTGAGCTGAATTTGTTGACCTGAGGCTTTGTGTTTGAAGCTGTTGTTGGCTAAGGTCACGTGGATTGAGAAAGCTGATGGCATTTAGCTCCTTTTTTTTGTTTCATTTACTTTGTAATGGGCTTAACAAACAAGAATAATTATGGGCTTAATATAATTATTTTTTGATGAAATAAAAATGGATTAGAAAAAAGATGGCTCTATTATTTTGTGATGGTTAAAAAAATGGAAATAGAAAAAAATGGAAATTAATTTGTGGCAATTAAAAAAAATTGGATATATAATAGAATATTTGGACATAGTTATAAAAATGTTTATTTGGATAATAATGAGATATATGGATAATCGAGAAAAAACAGGAAACAAAAATTATTGAATAAAACGGATATTGGAAATTGAAAAATAAAAAAAATGGTTTAGTCGAAAATGGATAATGGATGAAATCTGGTCTTAAGCCCACAACATATTCTTGATTTTTTTCATAAGTCACTGATAAAATGAACACAGTCAATCCTGAACCACTGAATATTAAGCCACAACCAACGTCTGAAAATTGCCTTGATTATTTGAATCCATGATGAGGAAAATAAATCCACATATGAACCACTGATGCACTGAACTAAAACAATCTGGCTTGCAACTTCTTAAGACCCACAACTTGAGAATCTGAGGAATTTTGCACACAACACAACTTGAACTTTTGAATATGCACTGTCTGAGGAATAAACCACTGGCACAAATAACTTGAAGTTGAAACAATCTTCTGATAGTTTGACCAATATTAGGTCAAACGTCCATCTGAATCGAATCATAACTGAACAACCACATTTGAATTGAAATCACTGCCCTGTCTTTGAAATCCTGCAATCACAGAGAGAATAAGAAGCAGACTGCAACATATTTTTGTATTTTGGTTAGAGGTTAGTAAATATAAACAAATAATGACAAGTAAAAGCACGGTGATTCCCTGCGAGGCAAAAACTTGTAACTGAAAAGGTTAGACGAACCATTGCGTGATCTTGTTTGTATGCGAAATGCAGATGAGATGCGAAAAATCTTAGGGTCAAAAATTAGGGTATGACAGATGCCCCTATTTAATTTATATGTTATTGATCTTTCCTGTTGATCAGAATCTTGAGTGGGTCACGGACGTTGAGGATGCTGGATCGTCGAGAAGATAAAAAGGTGTACCTGCAATACACTCCGATGCCAAAGTAAGTAACAGACAGAAGAGTAGAAAAATACAAGAGTTAGTATTGTTAGAGTGAATATTGGATATTTGGCTCTCTCATGTGAGAGAATTTATATAGTGCCCCCAACGCTTGGTCATTGGTCCCTATTTTGAGCTTTGACTGTGGATCCTCCGAAAAAAGGTAACTGTCAAAAACTAGTCGTTGGAGTCATGTTCGGTTTACTCGTTACGACGGGAAATGGAAGATACCAAGCAAAAGCGTTCTGAGTGACTACCCTACGAATGTCGGGCATGAATGAAAAAGGGGCAAAGATAGTAGGGCATCTCTCCCCGGATGAGGGGCAGAGGAAAATTGTTCCCATTGGTCTCAATGAGTTAGATTCGGGCTATTGGGTCATCTTGGATGTAGATGTGGATTGGGTCATGTCTAGTCATTGGGCCATTCCGGAACATGAGCCTCTCAAGTCGTTATTTATGATTGTAGAAGTGATGACTTAAGGGTGGTTTGCTATTTGGGGAATAGAACATCGGGTCGGTATGCCTTTTGAGGTTGACCATCCTGGGCATCGTAACATGCCCGGTGTACGGGGAGTACAATGGTTGATGGGACTACATGATTGCCTGGCACGTGTGCCTCGAGACGTGTGTGCATTTAATGCATAATGATGGTTACCCTTGGCTTACCCTAGGTGGTGATGATTCCGTTGTGTGTTCCTAGGTTAGGCGTGCCCGTGCACGTGTCTGGAATGCCTATTAATAGGGAAATACTTGGCATTTCCACACTTTTCGCCTATCATACCTTGTGCTCAACTTCGTCTTCTTTATGGGATTAGTGCAACGCCATCGTAAGCCATCGTCAACCACTGTCACTTCCGAGGAGGGACTTCTGAGCAGATCTTTCATCCTTCAAAAATACATAAGTTCTGCCACTTTATGATTTTAGGATATGTTTTAATATTTGTTAGATTAGTTTTGCATGTTGTTATGAAGAACATTAGGCCTTTAGAGGACCTTTAGGTTAGCTTGTTAGTGGTTTACGATGGTCTCACCATTCTTGGGGCCGACACCGTCATGGCTGGATGCAGAAATGTTAGGTTTTCACTTTATTTCTAGCGCCGTTGCAGCGAGAATGAGCCTGCGATAGGTGATTTCATAATTTTGCGCGGCGGCTCCGGTTAAGCTTTAACCAGAGTTCTGGGTTTAATGTCGAGGAAAACCTGCTCGGTATGTGTTTGAGAGTTTTTGCTTGCAAATTTCTCTCCCCGTGAGAGTTCCAGGTGTGTCCCCGACATTTAGTATGTTTTTCATTTTGAATAAGGGCTTTGGTCGGGGATGATGTCCTCGTTCCTCAGCACGTCCTTTCACTTGAATAATATTGGATGGGTAGATTTAATTATGTCATCGAATTCACTTTCTTATCGCTACTTTTCAGGTGCAAAATGACTAATGACCTCAACTATGTGACAATGTCCGAGGAGGAGCTTTCCGAGGAAAGAACATTGTCTGCTAGCAGTGTTAGTGACACCATATATGCGTTAAATAAGGGGAATCAAGCCGAGGAGGTGATCTCTGTGGAAGAATGGCTGCCCATGAGCCTTTGAACATCAGATTAACTTTCTCCTCTACCCTTGTGGGAGCCACCACACTGATCAGGGATCTCGTGGACTGGCAGGTCATTCCTCCCGGGGAGGATGACGGAATATGCTCGGATCAGAGAGTACAATTTTCCATGTATGAGTATATCTTCAAGGAGCTCGAGCTAAGGCTCCCTTTTTCGTACTACCAAGATTCTGTGTTCGGGCGATGTAATACCTCATATTTTAATAAATATGCTACGGATAATACTAATTAAGATTAATATGGTTCCGGTGTGCTCTAAGAGTTTTCAACTTAAATAATTAGAGCAACTGACGAACTCAAATTAATTAATTAATATTATCTGACTTAGAGGTTTTATTAAATAATTGTCTCAGAGACATTTTTGGATACCCTCAATTTGGACTCATTAGTTAGTTTTACTAACTAATGACAATATAAATTTATATTTTCCTTTTCTCCCCTCACTTGTTACAAAGTTGGAAACAAGGGTTTGTGAAGAGAGAAAGAGCAAGAGAAGTGGAAGTGAAGAATAAGCAAGAAGTGGAAGAAAACCCTGGATCATCATCAATCTTCATCTTCATCAAACACCTCTTCATGATTAGAGGTGAGTTCTAGATAGAAAATTTTGTTTTAGAGTTTTGAAATTCTAGAGTTTTAGGTTAGAAACGATTAAATATTGCTAATCGACGAATCTAACGGATAAAATGCGATATAAAACGTGTAGAATAGTCTGGTTATGAGTGAGATTAACCAATACTACTAGTTGTTATGTTTGGATATGTTTTTATTGAGTTTGGATGGGTTTTATATGAGAAAAACACATATTTTCAGATTCTGATATAGCAATAACCGGTTACCCTTCTAGGATTAACCGGTTACCCTTTGAAAAACTGGTATTTTACGCAGATTTACACTGGTAATCGGTTACCCACCTGGGAGTAACCAGTTACCACGGTTGTGTTTTGATAAAAGTTTATTCTTGTAAAATCTGTAACTTTTTACTCAGGTATCCGATTGAGGCAAATTTTATATCGTTAGAAAGTTATAATAACGTACTATCCAATGGTAGAGGAAAATATTGATTTTGAAGTGGAAATTATTTAATTATTTTACGTGGATTACAAATGTTGATTATGTATTTGTGATATGTCATATGAGTATGCATTCTAACCAATAATAATCATGAGACTACTTAATTAAAATGATTTAAGTAGAGTGAGAAAGACTTACCCTATCAATAGTAGAACCTAGTTGTGACTAGGAATTTGATAGAAACTAGATGACGATGCTCATACATTCGATGCTTAGAGAAGTATCTTAGTCGAGTAATGGTCTAGTGGTGAGTGAGACACTTTATGGAACATGTGTGTGAACCCGTTTAGGTGTGTTATTTATTGAAAAGGCAGTGTGACCTTAGGAGTGTTTTATAAATTCCCACTTGAGTGAAATCACGTAATCGGAACCGTTTTCCCTGAGAATGTTGTTTCATGAGCCAGGGGCTCCTCTGGAATGTACACATGGTTACTTGGCAGGTTTGATTCTCGCATTTAGTACGAATGAAACATATTTACATTTAGAGACTTGTGGTGGTTTATGGCCCACGTGAAGTGACGATTGTAAGGTTAATAGCCCTTCAATCTGAATCCATTTCGTATGCCAAGTAAATACAAGGATCCATGAATCATGTCAACTTCTAGACGTAGAAGAGGACGAGAATAAGGGATACCTTTGTGGTTTCCGGATTATTGATAATTTTCGAGGTCGTGAACTCAAGGCATGTTTCCATATGAGTGTGAGATTGTGAACTCAAGGTCTAGGCTTTCCCCCAAATTGAGTAGGATTTTTTTTGTAGAACCTTGTAGATCCGAGAGAATCCATAAGATAGGGAACTCATTGAGATTTTGATATCTTACCCCACTATTGTTGTTGCTTTTCAGGTTTCTTTTGCAAGTTTGGTTTAAAAGTAGAGGTATGCTCGGGATGTTTCAAGAGAAGCATGGATTGAGTTTTTCCGTTATGTATTTACCTTTTGTACAATGATGGATATTGTATTGATCTAGTATTTTTTTAGCATGATTTCCATGTATTGTACCATAACTGTATTATGTTTTAGTATTGGTCAAGAATGTGAATTATGCTATTAGGAACTTATGATGGTGTCATTACCAAATAAACTCTTGTATAATGATATTCTAGATATTTATTATATGGGGCGTTACAATTGGTATCGGAGCAGGTCGTATCCTCAACCTAGCCTTGAAACATTATAAGTAAATCTTTCCTGCCTCTTGAGTGTGTCTTGACGGCATGATTCTTAATATCATATTATGTTGTATTGACTCTGATCAACCTAATATGATTCTTAATATCATATTATGTAGTATTGACTCTGATCAACCTGAGCGACCATGAGGACTTTGAAATGTTGTCGTAACTTGTGATGTGATGGCAGACTCAAGCCATGAGTTATTAGAAGGGAGTTTTGGTTAACTAAGTTGGAGTCTTCTTAAGAGTTGTACTTCCTATAACATGGAGTTGTAGAGTAGTGTGTTGTTCAAGAAAACTTTTGGAATGGATAGAGTATTAAAGGTAAAGATCTCTATCGGGTGAATGGTCAAGGTATCAAGGAATACGTAAAGTCACTAGTAGATCAGTATTGGCCACGGGTATGGACAAGAATTTTGAGAAATCTTATTCCATGGAAAGAGAAAACGCTTTGAGGAATACTTGTTAAAATGTATATTGAGGTTTTGATTGAATTTGAAATGAAATAGTATGAAAATAACAAGTATTTTTTCCTCTGCACGCTAAGTAACCGGTTACCCATTTGGGAGTAACCGGTTACCTTTGAAAAATTGGGGATTTACGTAAGTTTTTACACTGATAATCGGCTACCCACTTGGGAGTAACCGGTTACCTAAATTGTGTCTTTAACTCTCAAAATGCTTCTGGATGAACAATGTTGCACCAAGTAACCGGTTACCCTCCTGGTAGTAACCGGTTACCACTGTAAGTTTTCCAAAAATATTATTTTTTCTTAAATTTATACCTTTTGACTCGGGTGCCCTATCGAAGCGTTCTTGGTACCGATGGAAAGCTGTGGAGACATTCTATGCAATGAATAGTAGTGGGTAAGAGAACCCCGGTTAATACGTAAGTAGAGACAACAAGGTTCTAACAGTGGCGGAGCTAGATAAAAAATAAAGGGATGGCCGCTAATTTGAAATAAAGATTATAAATAAAAATAAAAATAATATTTTATACAAAAAAATTAAGTTAACATAAATATAAAGTTGAATATCAAAAAATTAAACAACATTATTTAAAAATACCTTAAAATAACGTTTTACACGTTCCAAGTGACTTGAAATCATCAATAATTGACTTAGAACTAATGCTTGCACTAATCCCCCTTTCAATATATATTGTCATGTTATCTCATAGAAAACCAACATCCATCTTGTTTCTCAACTTAGTCTTGATAGTATTCATTGCTGAAAAAGACCTCTCAGTTGTGGCTATAGAAACTGGAAGAGTCATGATAAGGCGGAGTAGTCTGTCAATCAAAAATAAATTTCGGCCTGACTAGTTGCAACCAAACATGAACATAGTTCTTGAATAGTGGATAAATTTTTTAAATTTTATTCTTTGCGAGCAATAAAAAGAAAATGTTGGAGTTGACATTTCAAATTATTCTTCTATTGATCACTAAAATCCATAGGATAATATTTCTCAACAAGAGAACAAATAGTATCAATGTTAAAAGCTTTATATCCATCCTTGGGAAACAAGGCACAAGAAAGTGTTAACAAATCCATTGTTTGCTCACTAAATCTGTTATTCAACTCTTGTAACTGTTTTTCAATGGTACTGAAAAAGATTTCAACTTTAAAGTAATGTTGAATTGTAACTTGATTCTCTTCAAGACGGGATCGTACAAATCTTGTTGTTGAATGAATATCATTAAGATCATGAATCTCAATACTATACTTTTCAAAAAATGATCTTACTTTAGTAAAAAATATATCCCAACCATTTTCTCTTAAGTCTTGAATCAAACCCTTTGTTGAGTGAACCAAGTGCATAACATTAACTACATCTTGATTTTGTTTTTGTAAGGCTTGGCAAAGCATATATGTTATCCCCATTATTTCTTTCATCGAGTACAATAGAAATATAAAATCAAATACCTTCAAGTAATTGTAAGAACTATCAACATCCCTGCATGTAGCATAACTTCCTCTTTCTTTTGATTTTTTTAAAACTAAACAAGTTGCTTCATACATGTTTATTAAGCTACAAATAGAATTGTAATGTGATCCCCAACGAGTATCTCCCGCTCGTTTCAAAGTACTGACTTGATTTGCACCTTTACTAGTTACAATCTTATTAATCTCTAATAAATATGAAATTTCTTCTAATTGGGCCGCTTGTAACTCATCATGGCGCTTCATTGAAGAACAAACAACATTGACAACAAAAACAAGCTTCTCAAAGAATTGATGACTTGATTTTACCTCTCTTGATGATGTAACCAATGCGAGTTGCAATCGATGAGTAAAACAATGAACATAGTATGCATAAGGACAATCCTTCATAAAAAGTGCTTGTAAACCATTCCATTCTCCTCTCATGTTGCTAGCACCATCATACCCTTGGCCACAAATGTTAGAAACATCAAGGTTATGTTGAGAAAGTATATCATATTTTGCTTCCTTAAGAGTTAAAAATGTGGTATCTTTAACATGTGCCACATCAAAAAATCTCTCTTGTATCAAACCAACTTTATCAACAAATCTTAATACAAGAGCCATTTGTTCCTTTTTTTGACTCATTACAAGCTTCATCCACAATGATACAAAATTTGGAATCACTAATTTCCTCACGAATATGCTTTTTCACCCTACTGGAAAGAATTTGAAAGAGTTCTTTTTGAATTTGATGTGAAGTATACTTACAATTTTATGGAGCATTTTCTAAAACAACTTTTGCAATTTCATCATTGTAAGATGCTAATAGTTTTAACAACTCAAGAAAGTTTCCTTGATTTCTTGAATTGCTAGTTTCGTCATGACCCCTAAAAGCACAAGCTTGAAGTGTTAACCAACACACAATGTCAATTGAAGTCTTGAGACGTGGCCGGTTATTAATTCTTTGACTCGAACTTTGCACTTGAATAACATTTCTAATATGACCATCTTGATTCAACAAGTCTTGACAAGCTTGCATTGCATTGTTGTGTGGTGAGCAAGGATCCTTTCCTATGTGTTTAAGAAATGAACATTGCTTTCCATTCCTAACTCTCTTCCAATTTCTAAAACCAATAGAAATGAAGACATGTGATCCGGGACGTCCACTAGGTTTTTTGCTAAAAAGGTAACATGGTAAGCAATATGCAGCATCTTCGGATGGTGAATATTCTAACCATGATGGAAATATGCTAAACCAAGTATGTTGAAACCTTCTTGGATGATCCTCATTATCGGATAAAGGATAGTTTTCTAAATGAATTTGATATGGATCCCATTTTAGATAAGCTTGTTGCATTTCATCCACTTGATTTGGTGGATATTTCCAAATCGGAGGACCCTTTCCGGGATCACGTTCCAAAGAATTTTCAAAACCATGAGGTTCTTCAATTATTGGATTCTCAAGAATCGTATCAGGTTTTGATGTCGGGATTATAATTTCTTCATCTCTCTCTTCTCTTTCAATTTCACATGCTTTCCTCTTGAAAAAAGAATCAATTTTTCTATTATTCATCTTTATTTTTCGACTGAAAAAAATAAAACATAATAAATCATAAAAGTTAATTTTCGAGTAAGAATCTAAAATTGAAAATCAAATTTTCTATTTCCCCATTCATTAACATAAGATACTTGTTGTAGTCATATAGAAACAATGTAGTCATATAGAAACAATGTCAATATTATAATTTATAAAATAATATTAAATTCAATCGCATTAAATTTCTCCATAGAAACAATATGCTTACTGACATTGTGGTTATATTATTTCTCCATTGTTGTCAAATGCCAAGTTTTCTAAAAAACAATTAACACATTACACATGCTTACAAATAACTAAGCTTCATATCATAATCTAAAAAATTATCACTTTTTTATTTGTCTATTTCTCATCCAAAATACAAATTAAAAAGAAAATGCATTAGCTTTTCCTTCCTTGTTTCTGCAACTACAACATGTTATGGATTAATGATGAAAAATTGTTCCAAATATCACATAAAATGGAGAAATCCAAACATTCCTAAATCATAAATCTAGCATCCATAAATTAAGAAAATCTATAATCACTAGTAATCATACCTAATCAGGAGGGCCTTCCAGTAGTTGAACACGAACAAAAAATGTGGTTGATGAGTGGAAAGGGAGGGGGTGTACCTGCAAGGTACTCCGATGCCAGAGTAAGTAAGCGGTACAAAAAACGGTAAGTAAGAAGTGTTTCAGAATACCTGACCCTTTAGTGAGAAATGGTATTTATAGAGCCCCCAGCGCTGGGCCAAGGTTCTTCGTTGGGCTGCATTAGCTAGGCCCAAGGAAGAACTGCCAAGGTATGTGTATGGGCGTATAAGACCTAACACGTGGTCTTAGCCTTGGTCTAACTACCCCTATATTTCAGGAGATAATGGTGGACAATTGGGTGATGTGGCATGTGATGGGGAGATGCGGTCTCCCCATCATTGGTCTAATGGATAAGGTGCTCGCCCGACGCGCCAAACATCTGCTCGGGCGGCTGTAAGTCTGCCCGACGATGCAGAAGATATGGTCGACTGAATGGGCCTCTTCCCGACATGTTAGGCCATGGGCCAGCAGGGTCCTCAAGGCCTAGTCCGGAATAGGAGCCCCCCAATTCGAGTCTCCAAGCCGGAGTGATGAGTTTAACGGGAAGATGGTTGGCCATAGCTTCCATGTCGAGGACAAACGTGCATCATAGAATGAACGGTCGTGGTCAATTAACCAGACATAAGTGTTTGTCATGTCGAGTTATCTGATGAGTCGAGAAGAGTATATGTCGAGTTGTCCGATGCGTGGTGCCTTTTGGGTGTCGAAGAGATCTTCAGGCACTCGACACCGTTCAGAGTTCTCTAAACTAACGTATTTAATGGAGTTAACGCGTGTCGTTTCATTTCCCATGCCAGAGCCGCCCTAAGGAACCTAGGCAATGATTACCTAGGCGCGTGTTTTCACGCATTTCAGTTATATAAAAGGTGGAGGGCCCCCCTTCATTTCACTTTTTTTCTCCTACGGATAACCGGATCTTCAGCCAACTTCTCTCAACCGTCATCGCCGCCGTTCATCATCGCTTATTCTTTGTGCTCCACCGCTGTCTGCTCACCATCACCATGTCAGGTATTTCTTCAAATCCCGTTTTCTGGTGATATTTACACTTAGTA
The DNA here is from genome assembly GCA_963966055.1 of Lathyrus aphaca. Lineage (NCBI taxonomy): Eukaryota > Viridiplantae > Streptophyta > Magnoliopsida > Fabales > Fabaceae > Lathyrus > Lathyrus aphaca. Next base: position 446,600,470 of record OZ014522.1, on the reverse strand, counting down.
AGTAGGAGTAGTAGCAATTATTTCTCCTAGAGTAATTAGAATATTATTTTAGGTAATTTATAGGGTTTACATATGAACGCCCCGGGCATAACTTGAATAAGTCGGGCAAAAACTGGATACTTAGTTGAATGAACCGAGCGGAGATAACATGTTTAGATGAGTTGAACGGGGAGGATAAGCATAATTAGATGAACATCGCGGGCAATCTTTGAGTGTGTCAAGTGAAAAATGCTTGATTTTTGGAAGTCTCTGGCGTTTAGCCTATTTTCTCTTTCACTTGGACTGTGATGGAAGGGTGGATTTGATGCGACATCGAATTCACTTTTCCCTCTTCTTTTCAGGTAACACTAATCAGACAGATCCTGCGGGGGGTGGTGCAACCTCCTCGCCTAGAGTTGATGATCTCTCCTGGGTTGCCGATGAACCGATGGAGACAATGTCCGTTTTCATTGATGAAGATATCATCGCTTACACATTATCGAAGACCTGGGACCTGAGGAAAAAGCCAATTGGCTTTGTTACGCTCCTACCGCCAAGCAGAGGATATGCTCACATTTTTTGGGAAAGCGCTTTTCTATGTACGAGTTCACTTTCCTCGAGGCTGGGCTACGACTTCCTTTCAACGATTTCCAAATGTGGGTGTTTCGATGGCTCAGACTGGCGCCCCCACAACTTCACCCTAACGTCATCTCGTTCATCTGGGCGTTCGAAATGGCGTGCCGGTATTTGGAAATTGGTTGTACCTTGCTTCTATTCTTCCGTGTCTTCCACCTTCAGCGTTCGGGCGGCGAAAGGCGACATATCTTGGTCTCGTTCAAGCAGCCGTCACGGTTGTTCAAGACCTACGTCGACTCTGCCCGCAACTTCAAAGACCGATGGTACACGGTGAAGCCCGTGACTCCGCATGCCCTAGATATCTTGTATGTTATGAAACGGGATGTCAACGGCGAGGAACGTTTGACGCTGAAGATTCCTCTTAGGTGGCAGCTGGATCATTTCAATCTACCGACCAGTCACTATAGGGTCAAGCATGAGAATTTAGGGGACGAGGACAGGTTGGCCTACAAGAAGTTAGTGACCAATGTCCGAGGTTTTAGTCCAGCGACCTGGGTAGATCGACAAGATCAACCAATATGGGGCGACGATGGTCTACCCATCTTAGAGCCTCAACTGATAAATATAAAGGTCGTGCTTGAATGTAGTTCCAATACGGAGGCCATTAGATTTCTAGGTAGCGTCTCCTCGATCTTCTTGCCTTTAATTTTCTATTGTAACTTGTCTTATTGATTTTTTATTTTGTAGGAGAAATTCCTCGGGTTTGGGAATGAGTACTGAAACTGGCAGCTCAAGCAGGAGCTTCCCAGAAATCAAAGAAGAAAAGAAAAACCCGCACTCAACAGGTGGCTTCCAGGCACGTGGCAGGTGGGTCGGGTAGCACTAGCCCGACTCAACAGTCGCCCAGGGTGAACACTCCTCCGGCGACCCCCATTCCACAGAGCCGATCCTTGTAAAGGATTCCCCCCGGGAAAAATGCTCCTGCTCAGAGAGTATTGCGCCCAAGGGGTTTGCTGCCGGCCAACATGCTTACCTCCTACCTCCCTGCTATACAGAGCTAGAGACCTTTGGCGCGGGGGATTATTTTATTGTGTTATCTGCCGAGAAGAAGACTATCCTCGATTAGGAGGTGACGAGCAGGCGCGTCAACCTTGCTCAGGATATTGCTGTTGTGATCCGAGTCATGGAAACAACCATGGTTTTGTCGGACAGTTCCTGTTCGTTGTCCGTACTGAAGGGTGCCGAGGAAGCTCTTCGGGCAGTTACGGATGAGAGGAATCTGCTCTCCTAGAATTTGCTGCGCTACAAGGAGGAGCATCAGCTTCAGGAGGGTTTGAAGGCCGATTTGGAAAAGGTGAAGCACGAGCGCGATGCTTTGGCTGAAGAAAACAAGAAACTGACGGAGGAGAAGGCCAAGCTTGCTGATGCCGAAGAGGATAATGGGAACCTTCGGGCAAGGGTCATGGTCTTGGAGCAGATGGCCCTTCCCGGGGATAACGAGACCCAGGACGATCTGGAGCTGAAAAATCGGGCTGATCTGATTGCTCGGATCTGGGGGCTTGAGAGAGACATCGTCGAGGTTTTCGAAGATGGATTCATCAACGCAAACGAGCAGCTCAAAATCATTAACCCCGGACTTGTGATCGAAGGAACGGTGTTCACTTACACTGTGACTGATGGGGAGATTGTCTGCCCCTATGCTGCCAAAAATGAAGAAGAGAAGGGTGACGGGGAGAAGGACGTCGACAACGAGGAGGATGAGTAGGACTAGGCGACGACCCATAGTTAATTTTAGTTTTCTGGCTTGCGTGCCTGTTTTTTGATTTTGTTGTACTGGTGTAGCGGTAAAATCATGAGTGTAAGCTATTAGTTAACTTAACTCAAACTAAACAGAGTCGCCACCATGCTTTTATTTTATTCCAAGAGGAAAAGGAAAAAAGAGCGAATAAATCCTAATGAATCTAAAAGCAAAAAGCTAAAGAAACACAACAGAGAAACATGTAAGGGGATAAGTTACACAATGAGAAAGTTTTACGCACCCAAAATGTTTGTGGTACTCCACGGGAGCCCTTTGAAAAATTTACTGCTTTTGGTTTGAAAAAGGTTTGTTAAATGAGAGTGGAGGGATGAGAAAAAAAAATTTTAAAATTTTTTTGTGTTTGGAGAGGTTTACCACCTCATGCCTACGTACCCGCAAAGTGTAATGCAAGATCAAAACCCCGTAGTTCATGGTACAAATAGTGAAAAGGGTGGGTTGTAATTAATTTTATTAAGTGAAGAGAATTTGTCATCTTCAAGTGGATGGCCAAACAAACTACCATGAGAATGAAGGCATAGACTCATACATCATTATGGGGAGGGCGCCAACTCAGATAAAATCAACGAGTATGCCACTAAACCCCCAAGAATGACCAGAGACTCAATTACATTAAACTACAACCATGGAGATTGAGAGACTTGCACCCGACTAAAGAATAATGACTCATAATCGACACTTTTTTAAAGAAAATACACAAAAGTGCACAAAGGCACAAAACAACTTGAATGAGTTTGATTCTTTTTATTTTTTGAATTAGGGTCAACATGATTAGATTCATTGATTTTAAAAGAAAAGAAAAAGAGTAAAAGCCACTTGACAAAAGTAAAGGTTTTATTCATTAAAGAGGTGATGATTTAAAAAGAAGGAATCCTTTGAAAAAGGTAGAAGATTTTGAAAATTAAAGAAGGGGAAGAGATGAAGGGACTATCCTAAAAAATAGAAAATAAGGAGATAAAGGGAAGAAAGATCTAACCAAACTTGATGACGTTTCAAATTATGAGCATAAGAGTTCCATCCTTATAAGCTAGCAAATGGCCAAATAAAGGCAAATTCCAACTTCATGAAGGTCAAGGCAAAGGAAATATGTCCTAAGAATCTAAGTCCATATCTTCATTCGAAAGCCAAGGATAGTAACCAATAGTTCACAAATTAAAGTCACAAGTTTTTAAGATGTTTAATCCTTTATTAATGTTTTTGTGTCCAAATGGACAAATGGAAAATCAACAACAAAATAAGAGCAAATAATAAACATGATATGGATGAATAAAGCATAATAAAATAAAAGCAATAAAAGTGCAAGAATTTAAATGTTAGTAGCAAAAGCAATTAAATAGCAAGAATATGAAATATTGATAATAATAATAGTATAATAATATTTACATAATAATAATGGCATGGTGAACTTAATCAACCACAACCAAAAAGAGCAACCAAAATCGAAAGGCAATCGGATCCGCTTAGCATCTTACACTATAGCGAATAATCAAGACAACCCGAACCAAATTCAATGAAATTTGAAAGGAGATTGGGAGACCCAAAGCACCTACGTATCAAACATTCATAAGTATCGATTATTAATGCAATATGATTAACCACTTTGGGATTACGCGATCAACAAGAGATCCGGTCCACGAAAGTGCAAGTACCTAATTAGACTTTTATTCCGAATTTAGGGACAAATATAGGTCTATGTTAAGCAATCGCCGAGTAATTTACGAAGTAATTATCCTACAAATGAGGCCGGCCACCACCAATTAAGGTGCATAATGTTAGTGCTAATGCATGCGAGATAAACGATATGTAAATCGCTATCCGGACGCAATACCGCACAAAACTAAAGGTGAATACCAAATTGAGCCGCACTCATGGTATTCTTCCATCCTTAAGTTCAATCACTCATCTCGATGGATTCAAGCATGAAAATGTATCACTAACGCAAAGTAACTTAAATGAATTGAATAATCCACTAAAAGGTATTTTTGAATTAATGAACATTAACTACTCTAATTACACCTAAAGTTCATTAAAATTAAGGAGAAATCACCCCAAAAGTGATTCCCAAGGTAAAAATAAAAAGGAGGAAGAAGGAGAAGAAAGAGGAACCAAAATGGGGCTTGAAACAAGCTAAAAAACACCATTCTGACTTGCGTTAACCGGTTAACGCAGGAAAAATCTGCACAGTTTTAAAGATGGTTAACAGGTTAACCAATTTACACTGTAAATGGTTAACCGGTTAACGCTGTACCAGAAGCAGAAAAATGCAGAAAATTCAGCATGATAAATTTTAAAACCTTTTCACAAACATTTGATGATCATGATCTAAATTTGCACGAATTTTAAAACTAAAATACAGTGGAATCCCTGCAATTAAACAACAAATAAAGATCCAAAGGATCTAGAAACAAAGGCACCAAAGATCTACATCTTGAATATTGATGGTGAATATGGGTTTATGGAGTGAGATTAATTACCAAAAGCACTTCTTCAAATTGAACCAAATCAAGCTTAGATCTACTGAAATAGATGAACAAGAGAAAGAAAGGATGAAGGTTTAGCTCAAGTTAGTCAAGAATTCAATGTGAATTCTTGATAACTTCAAAAGAAAGAAAATGAGCTTTAGTGAATTTTGGTTTTGGAAGAATGTTCTGCAAGGGGTTTTTTGGCTATCAAAAGATTGGTGAATGAATGAAATTATGGTCCTATTTAAAGACTTTAGGTATAGGAATTTGGTGGAATGGAGCTTGCTTTGGTAATTAAAATTAGGCTTGGTAATTGCAATTTTGGTGGGAAATGGAAAAGAATGGTGATTAGTGAGGGTTTATGGTAGGAAATGATCAAAGTGATGTAGAGAAAGCAGAAACCAATGGATCTAGAATATTTCAATTAAATCTATGATCTAAGGGTGCTGAATTTGAATAAAATATTCAAATTTCGCATTGGTTAACCGGTTAACGCATATGGTTAACCGGTTAACCAAGCCAAAATTTGAATATTTTATCCAAATGAGGTTGTTTGGTTACTGTGGTCTGATTCATTTTGTACGTCGAAGAAGGCATGGAAATAAACACATGAACCTTTGAATTCCTTTGAATGAATCAATTAACTTGGGAAATCCTTGATCAGATAAATTTGAATTATTTGCGGATCAACTTCGACTTTTGTCTGTGAATTTTACTCGAGTTGCAGGACTGCTATTTTTGGCATTTTCAATGGTTCATCTTCTTGAAAAAAAAGGTTAGTAAAAGGAAACAAAATATTTTTTGGATTTTGATTAATGGTTAGTAAACAAAAACAAATAAAGTAATTTACAGACAACGGTGATCCCCTGCGAGGCATAAACCTAACCCGAGAAGAACCGAGCTACCAGTGCGATCTTGTTTGTATGCAAGATGCAGATGAAAAGCGAAGAAAACTTAGGGCAAAAATTAGGGTGCAACAACTGCCCCTATTTAAGTTTCTTCATTCTGGAGATATGAGGATTGACATCTTTGTCTCTACAAGATGGGAGAGACTTAAATACAGAAAATCCAAATTTTTGTCCTAAGAGAACATGATATGATATGAATATGATATGATATGCAAACCCAAGATCTCTGGGGAACATACAACCACCAGAGGAAAGCAAAAGCTTGGGGACACAAAAGAAAAACCTGCTGGGAAAACGAAAGGCACCAAAAGAGTTACCAAGAAAATAAATCACTAGAAAGCTGACTCTACATGAGGGAAACGTTCAATGATATAATTAAGGTAAAAGATTCCACGAGGGAGAGTAAACACTCTTCCAGGGAAAAACCAACAATCAAAGTGTTCGAGCCCAAAGATGGAGGAATACCAAATTGGAAAAGAATCACCAACTACCGGTTTACTGGGTAGAAGATATGAAGATGATGAACTCAGCTATCGATTTACTAGATAGGTGCAAAACAAAGAGGGATAACCTCCACTACCTTTTTACTAGGTAGACAAATTCTCAACTACCGGATTTACTGGGTATGAGTATAAGCAAAGGGAAACAACTTCTATTACCTTTTTACTAGGTAGAAAGAAGAACTCTCGACTACCGGATTTACTGGGTAGGAGTACAAATAAAAGAGCTTGATTAACTTGGTAATGTTACCCACTATCGAATAATGGATAGCTTAATTCCAAAGTAACATACTCAAGCTGGGGAAACTATTGCCCACTATCAAATAATGATAGCTTAATTCCAAAGCAAATATTAAATCATCAAAAGGGACCCAAAGTTCAATCCAAGAACAAATTGGAGAGAAACGGTCAAACAAGACTCATCCCGAGGAGGAAATATCTCAACTAGGGAAATTCCATCCAGATAATAATCTGGGGAGGAAACTGAATCAAAATCATCCATGAGAAACAAACTCAGTAGGGGAAATAGAAAGGATCAACATTTTATGCTTAATGGTCGACACTCAAAACTTGAGAGGAAGACAACACACACACACACACTGTGGGGAAAGATCACGCTAAATAACGGGGAACAAAGATAAATGCAAGAATGCAAGCAAACGATGTTATGCTTATGCGTATGAATATGCTGACAAAACATACATAAAGATAAGCAGCGGGTGACATAAACACCACAACAACCAGATACTTGGCTAATCAGGGCGACAAGGCCGAGGACCATGCTGGAGATTCGATTCAAAATCGTGCAGGGAACATCAAAAAGCCATCAAAGGAATAAAATCCCGCTACAAGGCACAACATCAGACTGGGGAAAACAACTGCTAGGGATCCAATCCACAAAGCAATCTTCAAGAATCCATAGAGGATAACACCAGAAATTCTACTCTGAGAGGGAACATGTTGGAGACACCTCAACAACATAAAATCTTCCACACTTTGGGGATGGAGGGAAAAGTCCCTGTTAAACTCTGGTGGGGATAAATATCTTCATAACTTTGTTTGGGGAAATAAAATAAAGATCTACCAGTGATGCAAATAAAGCATAGCCTATTGGAGTATCAAACATCAATCATCAACTCTGCATAGGAATACCACCTTGCTGAGGAAAAGTAACAATCTGCCGGGGATGGGGAAAGCTTCCACGATCCTTGCTGAAGACAAAAGTGTTCTTAATCAAACTCCTGCAGGGAATAAATATCATACTTTTCCTGCTACACTCAGGGAAAGAGTCATGCCGCTCTTGTTCTTCTTGGGGGAGGAGTTATGCCACTCTTGCTCTACTTGGGGAAAGAGTGTAAAACTTGTTGAAGATCAAATAGAAATATGCTGGGAACCATCACACACAGACCTACTGGGGATCTATGGAGATCAATCATCACCGTAAATTTGGACTTTTTGACCCATGTGGGGATAGCAGAAATTAATCATAACAAGCCACAATTACGAGGGATTTTAAATCAATACCCACCAACAGGTGAAAGAAAACCTCTAAACTGATTGATATACCAATACTTCTGCTAAAGGATATAACCAATTCAAGCTGAGGAAAAAGAAATCGATTGATGATTCCCAATACTTCTCAAGTTAAAGGTAAACTGCTGAGGAAGAGATCAAAACTCAGCTGGGGATTTTCTAGGATATCCCTTCCAACAACTCTTCTGGGGAAGGGAAAAGAACTAAGAGCATTTACAATCCCCGTCCATGCTGGTGGGGCACAAAACATCACTAATACCAACATGCCAGGACTATTCAGGAGTTCCGTAATGACACAATCAGATCCAACCCTACTTTGGGAGAGACGAGTTACACACATCTGGATTTTACTATCCCTGGAATCACTATTGATATCCTTTATTTGTTCACATATCAAAAGAAAAATGTTTTTATAATCTTTAAAGATTAAATTTATTAAATTTGTTTCAAAAATCATCATCTATAATAAATTAAAATTTTGTAAATAGAAACAACATAAAGAATTTCAAATAATTGGATAAAAGCTCAAATTCATTGATAGAATGGTAGTCAGCAAATGGCATGACTCCATGGATCATTACAAGTTTGAAAAATGGTATATACATGGAAAAGGGCTACATTGAAATACAATGATCACTATTCTCCATATCAACTTTGAACTCCACTGTGTCCGAAAACTTCAGTCAAGGATGAGTGAATAAGAATCTTTGATGGGCAATTCTTCTGAGGGATAGAATCTGAAATCTTCGATTACTACAAGTGATCCAGTCTGTCGATGCAGTTACTTGCCATGATCCCTAGCTTTTTCCTAGATTGCTCTTTCGGGTTTTCAATCTACCGGGATAATTATTTCTGTTTATGTCTCTAATTTTTGCTTGGACCGCCCTTTCGGGTTTTCAATCCACCTAGATGCTCATTTTTTCCTAAGCCGCCCTTTCGGGTTTTCAACTTAGCGAGCTGTTCTTTTTTTATTTTTAGATGAAGTATTTCTTGACTGCATCCGCATTCACAAGACGAGTGATCTCCTCACCATCCATAGTTTCAAGCATTAATGAACCGCCAAAGAAGGATTTCTTGACAACATCTGGGCCATCATAGTTCGGAGTCCACTTGCCCCGAGAATCTGTAATGAAAGACTGAATCTTTTTTAGCACGAGGTCGCCTTCTCTAAATACACGAGGTTTGACCTTCTTGTCAAAAGCTTTCTTCATTCTTTGCTGGTACAACCGACCATGACACAAAGCTTTTATTCTCTTTTCCTCAATCAAATTCAACTGATCAAATCTACTCTAACGCCATCCAGCCTCAGTCAACTTGGCATCCATCAAAACTCTCATTGATGGGATCTCAACCTCGACGGGGAGCACTGCTTCTGTACCATAAACAAGTGAGAAAGGGGTTGCCCTTGTTGAAGTGCAGACAAATGTACGATACCCATGCAAAGAAAAAGGGAGCATCTCATGCCAGTCCTTATATGTCACAACCATCTTCTGAATGATCTTCTTAATGTTCTTATTCGCATCTTTAACAACCCCATTCATCTTCGGTCTATAAGGAAAAGAATTATGGTGTTGAATCTTGAATTCTTCACAAAGCTCTTTCATCATCTTATTATTCAAGTTCGAACCATTATTAGTAATGATTCTATTTGGAACACCATATCTGCAGATAATGTTATTCTTGATAAACCGAACCACAACTTGCTTGGTCACATTAGCATATGATGCCGCTTCCACCCACTTGGTGAAGTAGTCAATTTCCACAAGAATAAAACGATGTCCATTCGAAGCCTTGGGTTAAATCATACCAATCAGGTCAATTCCCCACATAGAGAAAGGCCACGGGGAAGAAATTACATTGAGATGAGTTGGGGGCACATGAATCTTATCAGCATACACTTGGCACTTATGGCACTTTTTCACATACTTGCAACAATCATATTCCATTGTCAGCCGATAGTAACCTGCTCTCAACATCCTTTTAGCCATTGCATGCCCATTAGTATGAGTACCAAAAGATCCTTCATGAATTTCTTTCATTAACATGCCTGCTTCGTGTCTATCCACGCATCTGAGCAAGACCATGTCAAAATTCCTCTTATAAAGCACATTTCCATTCAGGAAGAAATTGCCTGCCAATCTCCTCAAAGTCCTCTTATCTTTATCGGATGCCCTAAGTGGGTATTTCTGACTCTGGAGAAAATATTTAATATCATGATACCAAGGCTTGTCATCATGGACCTCTTCAACTGCAAACACATGAGCTGGTCTTTCAAGCCGCATCACTTTGATCATGGGAACGTCATTCCATTGGTGCACCTTTATCATAAAAGCTATAGTTTCTAAAGCACCTGCCATCTGATTTTCAACACGAGGCACATAATAAAACTCAACTTTAGTGAAGAAATTTGATATCCTCCTGGCATAATCTCTATAAGGGATTAAGTGGGGTTGATGAGTTACCCACTTACCCTTGATCTGATTGATTACCAAGGTAGAATCTCTATACACATCAAGATGCTTAATTCTCAAATCAACAACTTCCTCAAGACCCATAATACAGGCTTCATACTCAACTTCATTATTGGTACAAGGAAAATTCAACCTTGTAGCAAAAGTAATATGTGAACCATGGGGAGTAATGATCATTGCCCCAATTCCTCTGCCGCATGCATTTACAACACCATCAAAAACTAAACCCCATCGAGATCCAGGCTCCGGCCCTTCCTTAATCAAAGATTCATCACAATCTTTCATCTTCAAAAACATCACATCCTCATCCGGAAAATCAAACTTGACAGGCTGGTAATCATCAATCGGTTGATGTGCCAAATGGTCAGCCAATATACTACCTTTTATAGCTTTTTGTACTCGATACTCGATATCATATTCTGACAATAACATTTGCCAACAAGCAATCCTCCCAGTCAAAGCAGGCTTTTCAAAGATATACTTGATCGGATCCATTTTAGAGATCAACAAAGTTGTATGATTTAACATATATTGGCGAAGACGCTTTACAGCCTAAGCTAAGGTGTAACACCCCAAATTTGCCCTCTTCTTTTTAAGCATCATATCACATCATATTCATCATGAACATATCATATTCTTAGCATCTTAGCATGGAAAGATGAGGCATAACATTCTCATGACCTAGCATTAGGCATATGATCATCTGTGGAGGGTTTTGAAGCATCACAAGCTATGACAAGGGACCCAATGGATTTATACAAGTCCTATGAGGGGTCTATATTGCATTTACAAGTTCAAGTTTATTTACAAAAGCTCAGAAGGTTGGAAGATCATCAGGGAATCCAGGCTAGGGCAAAGCTCCTACACAATGATCCCAAATTAGGGTTTGAGTTTCAAGCATGAAAACCTTAAGATTTTGGCCATTTCATTTGGGAAAAGTCTTTCATATGTTAAGAGGATCCTAGGGATGAAATTTGGTGAGAAAATTCCTTGTGGAAGTCAAGTATTTCTTCAGTTGCTTGTAAATGAAGAAATTGGTCAACTGTGCCTTAGAAAAGTCAACTATGAGATTTCAAGGGGTCCAACCCCATTTTTCTAGCCAAGGGATGTTCTTATAATGTTAAAAGAGGTTTGGCAAGATCAAATATCAAGAATCATGAGGTTTTGAGGTGTTTTGCAAAATTGGTGTAAGCTTGGTCATGGAAAATGCCATTTTTAGCAAGTTTTTGCCCTAATTTTCAAGTGAGCATAACTTGGTGAAAAAATCTTCAAATGGACCAAAGCCAAACATGAAAGTTGGAGATTAAAGCCTCCCATTTTCAAAAAGTACAAGTACTTTTTCATAGCCTTTATGGTTTGAAAGATGAGGCCCTCGAAAATTAGTGTAAAATTAGGGCAAGGCTTGAATTTTCAATTGTACACAAAGGCAAAAAGTTATGAAACTTATTTTTGGGTGTTGGTATATACCAAATGAGGTTACAATGTTACCATGCAATACAAATGGCACATTTTTCTCCAAGAATGACATCAAATTCGTGCATGGTGTGAAATTTATTTCATAAGTGCAAAATTTGCATGATCATGAGAATTGTGTGATACTTGCATCCAAAGGCCATAATCTTTTTGATTTAAATCAAGGGTGAGATCTTGAGTGCAAATGGGAAAGAAAGAGGGCAATGCACGAGTGTTTCATGATATCACAACAAATTTGCAGATTGTGCAAATTCTCTCCCACACTCTCTTCCCACGTGCCAAGGCTTGCATTCTTTCAGCATTGCTTCATTTATAAGAGAATTAGGGTTTTAGAAAGGTTCAGATCCATCTCATTTCATCACTCTCAAGTTTTGGCTCATTTTGCAATTTCCTTCAAATCACTCTATACACTTGCTCTCTTCACAAACCAATCACATATTCTTCATCCTTGAGGGCTCAGGATCACAAATCCATACTTTGTTCAAGCTGATTCTCATGATTCAACACCTTGCCATTTCAGAGCAGCAAGATTCAAGCTCTTAGATCCAGCAACTTTTAAGGCCTTGGTTGCATTTATTTTGCAACTAGAGTGTATTTGGAGTGGATTGGCCGCTATTTCTTTTCTTCTAACAAGCTATTTCCAGATCTGCAAGTCTCAAGTAAGCTCAAAATTCTCAGATCTAGAAGTGAAAATAGATGTGTGCATTGTGATCTTCTGTTTGTGCTGATGATTCTGCTTGTTTTAAATTCGAATTGGATGCATTATTGAGCTTTGTATGTTGATTTGAATTTTCATGGTGGAACCTGTTTGCTTTCGATCCAGTCTGTTCATTGTTCATTTGAGAATTTCATGGCCATATTTGAATTCAGGGTAGCTTGTTGGTTTGATCTGGAGTGTTTTACGTATTTTCATTGACTGTTATTCTTGTTATGCATTTTCCGGTGCCGGAGCCCTAGCTCCGGTCACCGGATTCTGGGCGTGTGTGAATTAGGGTTTGGAGGAGGAAGACAACTCCTGGACCATTAGATCTCCCATCTGGACGCTTGTTACGCTTCCACCTCATTTAATGAGACACTCCCCTCACGTGTTTTTTGTTTTATATTTTCATTCTGATTATTCCAAATGTCACGCACCCCATGATAATTAATGTGTGCCTTCACTCTTGTCTAATCATTGTGCTGACTTCACTTAAATGAATTGACTAATCATGGCCTTCCTTTTGATCCCATGGCTTGTGTTTTTTGCTGTTTTTCTTGAATATCCACCTTAATTGTTGTAAGCTTGCGTAGACCCAGTGGGCCTGAATCACTATCCCCACCCCCTATGACTTGAGCCCATCTGAAATGAACTAGGATCCCTTCTATTCGCACCCCTGCCTGATTCCATTTATTTTCTTTTTCTTTTTTTATTTTCATTTTATTTCAGTTTTTCTTTTTAATTTTTAAAAATAGTTCTAAGTTTCAAAAAATTATGAAAAAATTCAGGAATGTTACTTTTAGTTTTCTTTAATTTTTAATATTTTTATTTTCCATTTATATTATTTTGACACGTGTAAATTAATTCTCCCATTTAATTAATTCATTCTAATTCATTTTTAAGCATGTTGTCTTGTCCATTTTCCATAGTGATCCTCATTTTGAATTTTTGTTTGGTTCTTTTTGCTCTGGATTTATAATAGAGTTTACTTTAGGTGTGATTTTTGCCCTGATTTTTAGAAACTTGTTTAATTGGTTTTGGCCATTGACTTGTGAGTGAAGTTTCTTAACCCTAATTGATGTTTGTGTCCCCATTTGATGTGAATAGCTTATGAATTTCTTCCTATCCTTTTGGCATGTTGTTATACCATGATTGAAGGTCTCTTGTCCAAGGTTATGAAATTTTTGGGTTCATATTTGATTTGATTTGAACTTTGGTTCTTAACTTGTCCCATTTTGCTTCTTTTTGATCATAAGTCCTCTCCTTAGCTTAGAAGGGCACTTGTGCCAACTTCTTCATCTTGTTTAGGGTCTCTTTAGGGCATTGATACCTTTCTGATCTTAGTTTGGGGTTTGTATTTTGGAAATCTTGTAATTTGTTTGCCTTTTAAGTTCTTCCTTTCTTTTGTATATCCATCTCACCTCCTTTGCTTCTTCCTTCCCATAATGTGATTGCTTGATCATATGCTTCCCTCTTCTTCATCTTTCTTGCTTCTTAAGCACTTCTTTAACTTGATTAGGGTTCTGGTCCTTTGGCTTGAGAATGTTGTTTTGCTTATTTTGCATTGTATCTTATCAAGTTTACTTTGCTTTGCCATGTGATTCATGTTGCCTCATAATTGACTTGTGTGATTCTTTTCTCATTCTTGTGACGTGCATTTGCATTGAGCATTTGTGTGTATAACTTCACTTCTGTTTGTATGATGTTGGTATGGCATTGTGATCATTTTATTTCACTTTTATACTTGTGTTGCTAACCTTTTCAGGGGCTTGGGTAAGTGAGAGGTGTGGATGTGATTCCCACATCTCCAAATCTTATCTCTTCTTTTCTTATCATTACTTGTTCTAACCTTGTGATTGTTGGGCTTAGGCCTTACTTCCTTTTCTTCCATTCTTCTTTCTTCTTCTTCTCTCCTTCTTTCTTTCTTCTTTAGGATAGTAAGCCTCACTAACCTAGGATTTCCCATGTATGACAACACTTAGGATTCATTAGTCCCCCATTAGACTTTTACCTTTGTGATCCTTTTGGTTTCTTTTCTCTTCTCATCTCAAAACTCTAAAGAAAACACTTAATAAAGATTGAAGTGATACCTTGAGCAATAGCCTTATCCCATGAGATACTTGTAGTCTTCCCATCTTGGGATAGTACAAGCTTGTCTTGTGATGCACAAGTCTGATCAAGATATCATCTTCACCAAGAAAATCATAAAAAAACATTTCTTCATTGTAAATACCAAAAACACTTAATAAGTTAATGAGTTAGTGAGCTTAAGCCCTAATCTCTGGGTTCAAGTTTTGGGGATCTTCTCCTTACTTGAGTGTGCTTGTTCTATTATTCCATCTTGGAATGTAGTGACAAGTACACATTCCATGGAAAGGAGTTTGAGTTCACTTCCTTGTGACAAACTCATAAAAGCTTCTAAAAAAACACAAACAAACAATAAGCGTCTCTCCTTCGGGACTTCTTTTCTCATCCCACTCACTCCTTACATACGAACTTGCTCCTACTTGTCATTCTGCAAGACGGTTACGCACTCGTCGTCCGAGTCTGCAACACCTGAGCATTGACATAGGCAGTTCAAGCCTTAAGACACAAGCAATCTTTTCCACCCCTAGTTAGGGGAACTATGGTGACTCTGATCCTCATTGTCCAGATGAGGTACGTAGGCAGCGGGGTAGGGCCCGTTCGAGCACACTCTTTTATTTTCCCTACATTTTCCCCCTTTATTTTCTTTTCTTTTCCAGTTCCAGTCTCATTTTTGCAGCAACTTTCATTTCTTCACCCTTTGAAACAGTTTCTTTGCAAGCGTGGATCCCGTCGGGTACGGCGGACGATCTGGGGTGCTAATACCTTCCCAGGTCATAACCGACTCCCGAACTCAGTCTCTTGGGTTCGCAGGACCCGTATCCTTCCTTTTCTTTTCTTCTAGTTTGTGCAGCATTACCATTCCCGTTCCTTCGGGATAAAAATGCCTGGCTGGCGACTCTATTCCTTTCCGCGCCACTTTCGCGTTTGTACCAGGATGGAAACCGGGGAGCGACAGCTGGCGACTCTGCTGGGGAGTTCCTAACCAGAGAATCTCTGGTTCCCTTGTGAGTCTCTCCTAGTGCTTGTTTTATTCTGTTTCTTTGGGTGTCGATTGCTTGTTGTTGTGTGTTGTATTGTTACTGTTGTTTATTTACAATTTATTTACAGTTTTATTTACAGTTTCCAATATTTATTTTTCTGCATCATATTATACTGGACTGTCTGGACTGGATCTTCTGTTTGGTGGGTTTGGGTGATACTGTTTCTGAAGATGAGCTCATTACCACGGCTCGAGTGCACCTTAGGACTTAGAGTGGTTCCACTTTGGCCTCATGAGATCTTGTCATGAGGGTAGTAGTGAGTTCCACACCCAGATTTGCGACCGTCTTGGAAATGTTTTGATTTGGGGATCTTCCTCTCTCATTTCATAACCTTGACAGTTATGTGCAGCTGGGGACAGATCATTGAGAACCTTGTGGAAACATCCCTCTCTAGTGATGACAGTGGAAGACCACATTGCGTGGCAAACCCATTCGCATCCGAGGGCCCACCTGGGACTTACATAGGATGACCTTGTTTTCCTGGACTCAGCTGAGGCCTCCCTGCGTAGTATATAATGCCAAACCGATTCCCTGATTTGGTCATGTGCCATTTCTCGGAAATGGTGAAAGTATTATTGCTATTCGGCTTTGAGAGTCCGTGATGTCTGACCTGGAGCATACCAGTGAGATTGTGAGGGGTTTACAGGATTGCAGGAACCCTTGGCCTCTACATACCCACATTATCATTGGTCCTTGTTATGATTTGGTCATATGGTTCTGGTGTTCTGGTTTTCTTGGTATTATGGTTCTGAGATTTTCTATCAGAGGGTTGTGACACAGAGGATTTTGATTTGCAGTTGATCAGAGGGTCCTTATGTTCAGTGTCCAGTATCCAGATGGTCCCACATTGATCATATGCCTGCATTGCATTTGCATTTGCATCATTCTAGCATTAACTGTTTATGTTTCCATTTTTCAGGTTATTGTTCATAGTCAGCTCCCAGTTCTGGTAAATCTTATCTCCAGATGGCAGAGGTCAGAAAAATTACAAGGAAAAAGAATGTTCACTATACTTTTCTTCAACCTGAAGTCAAAAGTGTTCAGAAATTAGCAGGTTTGATGAATGACCAAGTCTTGGGAAATTTCAGAAAGAGATATGGCCAGATATTAAAGTATGTGGACAAACCCACTGCAGACCAGAAGGACAGTTTGCATACCTTGCTTCAGTTTTATGACCCCCTGCTGCGGTGCTTTGTGTTTCCAGACTACATCTTGGCTCCTACCTTGGAAGAGATTTCCAGCATTTTGAATGTTCCAGTCAGAGATACCTTGCCTTTCTATGGGTCTGAGGTGGTGCTTAAGGAAGAAGACATGACCAAAGTTTGTCGTTTACCAGCTGCTACAGTCAAGAAGGCTCTAAAGAATAGTGAAGGCAAAGGATTCCCTTGGAGTGTGCTCATACCAGAGGCTGAGGAATATGCTAAAGAAGGTAAATGGGGTGATTTTGGTGCTTTGCTGGCTTTGATGGTGTATGGGTATAGCTTGTTCCCAGGAGAGAAGGAATTTGTAAGCTTGGAAGTGATCTCTATCTTTGCTAAAGGCAATCCTGTGCCAACTCTGTTGGGAGACTTCTACTACAACGTTCATTACCGGAATGACAAAGGTAGGGGTGGACCAGTGGGCTGTTGTGCTTCATTGTTTGCTTAGTGGTTTGCCAGACAGTTGCCAAAATCTGGTGCTTTCAAGGAAATAAGGGATGAGTCGAGATGGTCCAGAAGGCTGATGGGGTTAACTGCTGAGGATATAGCCTGGGGATATGACAGAGATCTGCTGGGAAAAGAGTTGATGGTCAGTTGCGGAAGATTTGCTGGAGTACCTTTGCTAGGAAGGAAGGGTGTGATCAGTTATCATCCAACATTAGCCAGGAAGCAATTTGGTTACCCTTTGAGAGACCCACCACAGATGGAAGAGTTTGCTGAGTCTTTGTATTTTCCTGTGGAAGGAAACAAGGAGTTAGTTATACAAGCATCTCAAGCTTGGGCTCATAGGATAAGGAAGGGTAAGAAAGACTTTGGCAGAGTAGATCCCAAGACGTATCCTCCTTTTGCTACATGGTTGCAAAAACATGTAGAAGAGGTTCTCATGCCTTTCTCAGTAGAAGCTCCACTTTATCCCAAAGAAGTGCCAAGCCAGAGTACTGTCTCCCTTGAAGAGTACAAGAAATTGGAAGCTCAGCTGCATGAAGTTCGAGTGGAGAATGCTGAAATGGTTAGCCTGTATCATCTTGCCAACCGGGCCAAAAATGAAGCAGAGGGAAAGCTGCAGAAGATCCAAGCCTCTTTGGAAGCTAAAGAGAAGGACTTTGCTGGAAAGGAAGCTCACTTTCAAAGGTTGGGTATGATGGAAGCAAAAAGAGAAGCGGAACGCAAAACGACTTTGAAAACTCTCAAGGAAGCTCATCAGTCCATTGTTTGGTTGCAAGGACAAAGGGAGGAGGAGCAAAAGAAGTTTAAAGAAAAAGAAGAGTTTTTTGAGGTACAAATGGCCTTCAAGAAGGAAGAGGTGGAGCAAGTCCACAACATACAGAGGGAAAAGACTCAGCAGTTAGCACAAAGCCAGTTAGCCTTGGAGGAGGCACGAAAGGAGATTGAAGAGCTCAAGCTGAGAGCAGGTGTGAAAAAGAACAGAGCAAAGGTGGCTGCAGAGGAGCCTGGGTCTCTAGTTTAGTTTATTTTTGATTCAGAATACCTACAAACTTGTTGTAGGAGTCTTGCTTTATTTCTTCTGTCTTTTATTCATGTAATGACTTGTAACCCTCCGGGGAATATTTCTGTTGGTGCTCTAACTTTTGGCCGGCAGTGGTTTGTCCATGATATACAGTGTTAATGTGCAAATTATCATTTCTGAATGTGCAAGGCTCGTTTGTCTGATACTGCTAATATCTGAATATTCTTCAAAGAGAAATTCTGAAAGTTAATACTCAAAGTGGCTGTCTGGAGCAAGATACCAGAACTGGGGAATGAAAATGCTTAAAACTTGGGAACATGAGCAGTTACATTGCATGCATATGACGTGTTTGTTTGTTTTGCAGGTAGTGCTTCAGTTTCTAATGTTTATGTTGTCTCAGGCACTATAGCTCCCAGAAATATTCGAGAACAGTCAGTCATACACAGATATCCCACAAGAGCCAACAGAGAGAGAGAGAGAGTCATGGATCAAATGCAAGCTGATTTGGCTGATTTGAGGTTGAGGATGGACAATTTTATGACCCTTATGGCAGGAATGGGTCAGAATATGGAACGTCTGCGTGAGTTGGTTGAAAATAGTCAAGCCAGGAACAACGGTACTGCTGATGGAGGTAATCGTAACGGTGCGGGCGCCCGTCAGGTTGAAATCCCTGTAGCACAGCCAGGGGTTACCATTGTCAATGATGGACTGAACAATGTACATATGGACGGTCAAGACGAACAGTTCACGTTGCTGGACGAAACTGAAGGCCAGGGGGCTGAAATGAACAGAAAATTTGAAGAGATGGCAGAACAGATCAGGTCTATTCAATCTCAGAACTCTTTGGGGTTCGACATTACTGACTTGGGCTTGGTTCCAGGGGTTAGAATCCCTTACAAGTTCAAGGTTCCAACTTTCGAGAAGTACAACGGCACAACATGTCTCCAAATCACACTCAATTGCAAAACATGTCTCAAACTGCTAAGGAGGGGTTTAAAAAATATGCTCAAAGGTGGCGTTAGCTTGCTGCCAGAGTACAACCACCACTGCTGGAGAATGAGATGGCTGATATGTTCACGGGGACATTGCAAGGAGTGTTTATCGAAAGATTGGTGTCTTGTTCGGCTACCAAGTTCAACGATATAGTAATTGCTGGAGAGAGGGTCGAGACTTTGTTAAAGATGGGAAAGATTCAGGATACGAGTGCGAGTAGTTCGAATGGAGTAAGAAAAGCTTTCAGCGGACCCCCGAGAAGAAGGGAAGGTGAGACCAATGATGTGTTTGGCCGAGAACAGGGCTGAGGGTATAGAAGATCATATGAGCAAGTGGCAGCTGTCACAATCCCTTCCAATCTAGTGCAGCAGGTACAACCTCAACAACAACAACAGCAGCCACAACGTAACAACTATCAGCAAAGACCTTATCATCCAAGGCAAACTCGCCCGGCTAATAGGGTGCTTGAGGCAATTCCCATGACATACACTGCATTGCTACCGAGATTGCTGGACCTGAATTTGATACAACTGAGGACTTTAGCACCACCACCACCTGGAGAGCTTCCAGTGGGGTACGATGTCAATGCTTGATGCGCTTTCCATTCAGGGGTACCCGGGCACTCAACTGAGAAGTGCAGGGCGCTAC
Source organism: Lathyrus aphaca (assembly GCA_963966055.1). Taxonomy (NCBI): domain Eukaryota; kingdom Viridiplantae; phylum Streptophyta; class Magnoliopsida; order Fabales; family Fabaceae; genus Lathyrus; species Lathyrus aphaca. The sequence continues at coordinate 446,580,619 of OZ014522.1, read as the reverse complement.
ATCACAAAGTTCAAGATTTGATTGATTCCAAGGCGATTAATTTCGCACCACCGCCAAATGTTACTTCAAACCCTATTCCGAATCATGGAGGGGATAGAATAAATGCTGTTGAGGGTGGTGAGAAGTTAAGTTTGATTCTGAGTATAGAAGAAGTGAAGACTCTGTTGTTGGTAGTGAAGGAGAGGCTGTTGAAAGGACAAGTGTTTCCGAGATGCAGTTTTGGTTGTGAAAATTGTGTGAATTCAGTGAATGGTTGTGAAGACCTGAAGATGGGGTTGCAGAATCTGATTGCTGAAGGGTCATTGTAGTTTGACAAAGTTGATAATGAAGTTGATGATGTGTCCACTATAACCATTTTCTATGATCCAGCTGAGATGCCTGCTAGAAGAGAACCTGTGACTATTTATGCTCCTGAAGTCAGTCCTGTGACTATCACTATGCCTGGGCCTGTTCCTTATACAGATGATAAAGCCATTCCATGGCATTACGGTTCAGATGTGTACGTGGAAGGACAGAAGATTGAGAGTAAGTCAACAACTATTGACCCAACTGTAGTGAACGTCGGAGGGGTTGGAGGTTTTACGAGAAGTGGTTGTCTATTTTCTCCCCCAGTTCTGAGAGGAGATCCTGAGGCTGAGGCTTCGGCAAAGGCTAAAGGAAAGCAAACAGTGACTGAAGAAACAACAACTCCTGCTGCTGGACAGGGTACCTTTGAGAAGGAAGTGCAGGAATTTATGCGGATAATTAAAAAGAGTGATTATAAGGTGGTCGAACAGTTGAACCAGACGCCGTCCAAAATATCAATTCTGTCTTTGCTGATGTGTTCTCCGGCGCATAGAGAAGCCTTGTTGAAAGTGTTGCAGATGGCCTATGTTCCTCAAGAAATAACTGTTAATCAATTGGAAGCTGTAGTGGGCAGTGTGAATGCAAGCCACAGACTGGGCTTTACGGATAGAGACCTTACTTCAGAGGGCCGTAACCATAACAAAGCACTGCATATTACTATGGAGTGCAAGGGTGCTGTTTTGTCGCATGTCCTTGTTGATACAGGCTCTTCTCTTAATGTACTTCCGAAGAAAGCATTAATGAAGCTCAATATTGATGGTATCGTCTTAAGACCCAGTGATTTGATAGTCAAAGCCTTTGATGGGTCCAGAAGGTCAGTGTTTGGAGAAGTTGAGTTACCTGTGAAAATAGGGTCTCAAATATTCAAAAGCACCTTCTACGTCATGGACATTCAGCCCGCGTACAGTTGCTTGTTGGGACGTCCATGGATTCACGCTGCCGGAGCTGTAACTTCCACTCTGCATCAAAAGCTCAAGTATGTGGTTGATGGCCAAGTAATCACTATGTGCAGAGAGGAAGATATCTTTGTGAGCCACTTATCAACTTTCAAATATGTAGAGATGGACGGAGAGATCCACGAAACGTTGTGTCAGGCCTTCGAAGCAGTTAATGTCCCTATTTTGACTCCAGTAGAGAAGATCAGTGAGAAATAAGGTACCTCCATTCACTCCTACAAGCAGGCAAAGGAAGTGGTTCAGTCGGGAAGCGCCCAAGGTTGGGGCAAATTGCTGGAATTAGAGAAGAAGGACAACAAGTTTGGTTTGGGTTATCAGCCTAGTGGGTCTAATTGGTCTCCAAGTGGTAAGGCTATTACTTTTACAAGTGCTGGGATGCTCGACCGCAACCAAATCTGTGCAACTAATGAAGAGGGAGACAATGAGGGTGACTGGGACAACTGGATTCATCCGTGTGTGCCCAGAGAGGAGCTGAAGAACTGGTCTGCTGAAGACATCGTCCAAGTTACCTGGCACTCAGATTAATTTGTTTGTTTCCTTTTCTTATCATGCTGCATTGTCAAATCCTGCACTCTGCCCAAGGTGCTAGGATCCATTGTATGGGCCACCATGTTTGTTATGCACTTATTTTACCATTAAATATAGGACATTTTCAGACAAATTGTGTTCTCTTTCTTTCGTTTTAAATTTTTCACAAAAAATATAAAAATGGCAATGTGTTTTTCCTTTTTGTTTTGTGTTTGCATCTCTTTTAAAAAAATAAACAGATTCTGAAATAAGCACATCATCTGTGCAGTGTTGATCATCCAGATTCCATTGATAACATTCCTGCTATGACCACACATGACTTCGACAATCCTGTCTACCAAGCTGATGAAGGGGTTTAGGAAGACTGTGAACTCCCTAAAGAATTGGTCATATTGTTGAAACAAGAGGAACGGGTTATTCAGCCTCATCAGGAAGAAATTGAGATCATCAACATTGGCACTGAAGATGTGAAGAAAGAAATTAAGATTGGGGCCAGTCTGCAGGCCGAAGTAAAGAAAGAGCTGATTGGTATGCTGCGTGAGTATGTGGATATCTTCGCCTGGTCGTATCAAGATATGCCAGGGTTGGATACCGACATTGTTGTGCATAAGCTACCGTTGAGAGAGGACTGTCCTCCTGTGAAACAGAAGTTGAGAAGAACTCGTACTGACATGGCGATGAAGATCAAGGAGGAAGTTCAGAAGCAATGGGAATCCGAGTTCCTTGCCGTAACTAGTTACCCACCTTGGGTAGCTAACATTGTACTTGTACCAAAGAAGGACAGAAAGGTCCGGATGTGCGTTGATTACCGGGATCTAAATAGAGCGAGCCCAAAAGATGACTTTCCATTACCTCACATTGATGTGTTGGTAGATAACACTGCTCAATTCTCAGTATTTTCCTTCATGGATGGCTTCTCCGGGTATAATCAGATTAAGATGGCACCGGAAGACATGGAGAAAACAACGTTCATTACCCCGTGGGGTACATTCTGCTACAAGGTCATGCCCTTCGGCTTGAAGAACGCCGGGGAAACCTATCAGCGGGCTATGGTCACATTGTTCCACGACATGATACACAAGGAGATATAATGCTATGTGGACGATATGATTGCTAAGTCCCGAGACGAAGAAGAGCATCTGGTCAATCTCAAGAAGCTGTTTGATAAACTGATAAAGTATAAGCTGAGGTTGAACCCAAACAAGTGCACTTTCGGAGTGCGTTCCGGGAAGTTTCTAGGTTTCATTGTTAGTCAGAAGGGAATCGAGGTAGATCCTGCAAAGGTAAAAGCAATACAAGATATGCCTGCACCGAAAACAGAAAAAGAAGTGCGCGGGTTTTTAGGGAGGTTGAACTACATTTCACGGTTCATATCTCATCTAACTGCCACGTGTGAACCAATATTCAAATTTCTAAGAAAAGAGAAAACAGTCAGGTGGAACGAGGACTGTCAAAGAGCCTTTGATAAGATAAAAGAATATTTGCAGACACCTCCGATTCTAATGCCTCCAGTTGAAGGAAGACCTTTAATCATGTACTTGACTGTGCTAGAGGGGTCAATGGGGTGTGTTCTAGGCCAACATGACGAGTCTGGTCGAAAAGAGTATGCTATTTATTACCTTAGCAAAAAGTTTACCGACTGTGAATCCCGTTACTCACTGCTCGAGAAAATTTGTTGCGCTTTGGTATGGGCTTCTCGCCGACTGAGACAGTATATGTTGACCCATTCCACACTGCTAATTTCAAAAATGGATCCTGTCAAGTACATCTTTGAGAAACTAGCGTTAACCGGAAGGGTTGTTAGGTGGCAAATGATCTTAACAGAATATGACATACAATATACTTCTCAGAAAGCCATTAAGGGGAGTGTATTGTCAGATTACCTTGCACAACAACCTCTTGAAGATGATTATCAGCCAATGAAGTTTGATTTCCCTGATAAGGACATCATGTACCTCAAAGCAAACGATTGCGAGGAACCACTTCTGGAGGAGGGGCCAGACCCTGAATCCAAATGGAAGTTGATGTTTGATGGGGCCGTCAATATCAACGGACGTGGAGTTGGTGCTGTTCTTATCACTCCCGAAGGTGTTCACTTTCCCTTCGCTGCCAGAATTACTTTTGGCTACACCAACAATGAAGCGGAATACGAGGCAAGCATAATGGGAATACAGAAGGCTATTAATCTTCGGATTAAGACCCTCGATATATTCAGAGATTCAGCCCTCGTTATTAACCAGGTTACCGACAAGTGGTATACACATCAAGAACATCTAATTCCTTACAGGGATTATGCCAGAAAACTGTTGATGTTCTTCACAACAGTTAAGCTTCAGTACATACCACGTGATGAAAATCAATTTGCTGACGCATTGGCTACTCTTTCTTCGTCTATCAAAGTCTTGTGTTGGAATTATGTGCCCAGGATTGACATTTCCAGGCTTGACGCACCAGCTCAGGCTTTCTCTGTAGATGCAGTGTCTGACGAGAAACCGTGGTACTTTGATATCAAGCTATTCCTGGAAAAGCAAGAATACCCAGTTGGGGCATCTTCCAATGACAAGAAGACCTTAAGGCGACTTGCTGCTAGTTTCTTCTTGAATATAGACGGGGTTTTGTACAAGAGAAACTTTGACATGGTCTTGCTCAGATGCGTGGATAGACACAAAGCAAGCTTGTTAATGCAGGAAGTCCACGAGGGATCTTTCGGTACTCATGCAGGAGGACATGCTATGGCTAAGAAATTTCTGAGATCGGGGTATTACTGGATGACAATGGACGCAAACTGTTGTTCATATGCCCGTAAATGCCACAAGTGCCAGATTTATGCAGACAAGGTGCATATTCCTCCAAGCCCGCTCAATGTCATGTCATCTCCTTGGCCCTTTTCTATGTGGGGCATTGACATGATCGGGAAGATAGAGCCTACTGCTTCAAATGGTCATCGCTTCATCTTGGTCGCGATCGATTACTTCACTAAGTAGGTTGAAGCAGCATCTTATGCCAATGTCACTCGTCAAGTGGTAGCCAGATTTTTGAAAAGAGACATCATTGGTAGATACGGAGTGCCCGAAAGGATCATTACTGACAATGGTTCTAACTTGAATAATAAGATGATGGCAGAATTATGTCGGGACTTCAAGATCCAGCACCACAATTCTTCTCCTTACCGACCAAAGATGAATGGTGCGGTAGAAGCGGCTAACAAGAATATCAAGAAGATTGTGCAAAAAATGGTTGTCACTTACAAAGATTGGCATGAGATGTTGCCATTTGCGCTGCATGGGTACCGAACGTCAGTCAGGACGTCAACTGGGGCAACTCCCTTCTCATTGGTATATGGTATGGAGGTAGTCTTGCCTGTTGAAGTAGAGATTCCTTCATTGCGTGTGATGATGGATGTGAAGCTTGATGAGGTTGAATGGGTACGTGCTCGATACAATCAGCTATGTCTAATTGAGGAAAAGAGATTAGCGGCTATCTGTCATGGTCAGCTTTATCAGAGGAGAATGAAGCGAGCATTCGACCAACGAGTACGTACTCGGGAGTATCAAGTGGGAGAGCTTGTTCTCAAGAGGATTGTTCCTCCAGGTTCAGATCACAGGGGCAAGTGGACCCCAAACTACGAAGGACCATTCATAGTGAATAAGGTTTTCTCAGGAGGAGCACTGATGCTCACCACTATGGATGGAGAAGATTTCCAGTCCCCCGTTAATTCGGACGCAGTTAAAAAATACTTCGCATAAAAAGACCCGCTGGACACAAAAACAGAATTAAAGTCCAGGCAAGAAAAGGGCATCCTGGCAAGCTAAAAACAGAATAAAAGCTCGGGCAAAAGTTAGGGGAAATAAAAATAAAAATGTACACCCGCTGAGTTGAAAAGCCACATCGGACAGCTCAGGCAAAAAAGGGTATCCTGGTGGATTGAAAAACCCGAAAGGGCGATCCACGCAAAACAAGGGAATAAGCAAACAACTGCGATCCGAGTAATCTGAACCAAATCATTGTTTCGTACAACCTGACAATATCAGAAGGATAGGAATCAGTCCTCTCATCTTCTCAGAATGCAAAGGCAAGAATGGAGAGTTTTGAAGACATGCTGGTCATAGCAGAAAGGGAACTCATTGGGATGCCATGCCCATTGCCATTAGGATAGTTTATTTTCTCAATTTTATGGTGGCTACCTATTTCCAGGTGGTTGCTTCCTGATGTAAATCTTTGCCTATTCAGAGGCCTTTCAATAAAAAGAATATTCAGTCAAAAAAAGATGTGTTGTGTTTATTTTTGTTTGCAAAATGTCCTGGATTTTTGGCAAAAATAGAATTGCATTTAAAACATGGTGATAATTTGAAAGAAAATGACATTGCAGGGAAACATTTGAAATCTTCTTTGAGTGTCGGGTGACGATGGATGAACAGATCATACCATGCAAGTCCCCGGGGCACATATGTGTTTTCTGTTGTTGCAGGTTGTAGGATGGCGTCACATTCTCCCAAGTAGAATTTCCCCCAACTAAGTCTTGGCAGGTATCCCAAGCAGTTTATCTTCCCCAGTGGAGTATACCCAGCAAGCAGTGGGAGGCCCATTCCCCACAGAGTTTATTTGTCAGAACTCTTTTCACTAACAAAGATATTTGAGGAAACATTCCCCAGCACTCGTCTGTGTTCATACTTTGTTGCCGCTCGTCTGCATTTCTCAACACTCGTCTGTGTTATCACTTTGGTATTGCTTGTTTGCTTTCCCCAGCAGTTACCCATAGTTGTATTTGCTATCGCTCGTCCGTACTTTCCAACACTCGTCTGTGTTTGATATGTGATAGTTGCTGTTGCTCGTCTGCATTCTCCAGCACTCGTCTGTGATCTGTTTGAAGTTCATCTGCATTGTTTGGGTACTCTTCTGTATCATCCCTCACACTCGTCTATGTTAGCTTATATCCATGTGTGTTGATGTGACAATTACCTTGGTACTCGTTTGTATTGCTATTCCAAACACTCGTCTGTGTTGAATTCCTGGTATTCGTCTGTACCAATGGCTGATATTCGTCTGTATCATCGCCTGAAGCGCTCGTCTGTGTTTCTCAGATCATCGTCTGATCTTCGTTTGTATCATTGACTTATGGCACTCGTCTGTGTTCTCTTGATGATCATCCAATACCCGTCTGTATTGAAGAGGTTTGAAATCCTGACTGTGGGAATAAATGTCAAAATGGTTACCGGTCCTTGCGTAACAGGTACATCCGAAGGAGGCTCGTCTGTCTCAAGCACCAATTATAAATGTTGCACCTGGCGTAACAGGTTTGCTCGAAGAAGGCTCGTCTGTCTTATACCATATATCCACGGATAATATATGAGGAGGGTTCGTCTACCTTGATTATGCATGTCTATCCCACAGACTTTAGTGCATCATCGGTCCTGGCGTAACAGGTACATCCGAAGGAGATTCGTATGTCTCAAGTTATATGTCTTGCAAAGTATATGAGGGCTCGTATGTCCAGCTTCTGGCGTAACAGGATTGTTCGAAGAAGACTCGTCTGTCAAAGTATTCTGATTCCAAATAACAGTTTCAACTTGGAAGAAGCTCGTCTGCTTTCTCTACGTTTCAATCACCAAAGCGTCATTTGGTTGGGTTTATTTCCCAGTGTTTGCATTCTTTGTCAGAGTGCAAATTTTAGGTCTTCTTGGTATTCAACCACAGTCTATCTTGAACGGTCTATAGCCCGTGCTACCGTCCTTTTCAGATTAACAGTTGTTTGAATAGGGGCAGCTGTAACACCCCAAATTTGCCCTTTTCTTTTTAAGCATCATATCACATCATATTCATCATGAACATATCATATTCTTAGCATCTTAGCATGGAAAGATGAGGCATAACATTCTCATGACCTAGCATTAGGCATATGATCATCTGTGGAGGGTTTTGAAGCATCACAAGCTATGACAAGGGACCCAATGGATTTATACAAGTCCTATGAGGGGTCTATATTACATTTACAAGTTCAAGTTAATTTACAAAAGCTCAGAAGGTTGGAAGATCATCAGGGAATCCAGGCTAAGGCAAAGCTCCTACACAATGATCCCAAATTAGGGTTTGAGTTTCAAGCATGAAAACCTTAAGACTTTGGCCATTTCATTTGGGCAAAGTCTTTCACATGTTAAGAGGATCCTAGGGATGAAATTTGGTGAGAAAATTCCTTGTGGAAGTCAAGTATTTCTTCAGTTGCTTGTAAATGAAGAAATTGGTCAACTATGCCTTAGAAAAGTCAACTATGAGATTTCAAGGGGCCAACCCCATTTTTATAGAAAAGGGATGTTCTTATAATGTTAAAAGAGGTTTGGCAAGATCAAAGATCAAGAATCATTAGGTTTTGAGGTGTTTTGCAAAATTGGTGTAAGCTTGGTCATGGAAAATGCCATTTTTAGCAAGTTTTTGCCCTAATTTTCAAGTGAGCATAACTTGGTGAAAAAATCTTCAAATGGACCAAAGCCAAGCATGAAAGTTGGAGATTAAAGCCTCCCATTTTCAAAAAGTACAAGTACTTTTTCATAGCCTTTATGGTTTGAAAGATGAGGCCCTCGAAAATTAGTGTAAAATTAGGGCAAGGCTTGAATTTTCAATTGTACACAAAGGCAAAAAGTCATGAAACTTATTTTTGGGTGTTGGTATATACCAAATGAGGTTACAATGTTACCATGCAATACAAATGGCACATTTTTCTCCAAGAATGACATCAAATTCGTGCATGGTGTGAAATTTATTTCATAAGTGCAAAATTTGCATGATCATGAGAATTGTGTGATACTTGCATCCAAAGGCCAGAATCTTTTTGATTTAAATCAAGGGTGAGATCTTGAGTGCACATGGGCAAGAAAGAGGGAATGCACGAGTGTTTCATGATATCACAACAAATTTGCAGATTGTGAAAATTCTCTCCCACACTCTCTTCCCACGTGCCAAGGCTTGCATTCTTTCAGCATTGCTTCATGAGCTCATTTATAAGAGAATTAGGGTTTTAGAAAGGTTCAGATCCATCTCATTTCATCACTCTCAAGTTTTGGCTCATTTTGCAATTTCCTTTGAATCACTCTATACACTTGCTCTCTTCACAAACCAATCACATATTCTTCATCCTTGAGGGCTCAGGATCACAAATCCATACTTTATTCAAGCTGATTCTCAAGATTCAACACATTGCCATTTCAGAGCAGCAAGCTTCAAGCTCTTAGATCCAGCAACTTTCAAGGCCTTGGTTGCATTTATTTTGCAACTAGAGTGTATTTGGAGTGGATTAGCCGCTATTTCTTTGCTTCTAACAAGCTATTTATCGCAAGTCTCAGGTAAGCTCAAAATTCTTAGATCTAGAAGTGAAAATAGATGTGTGCATTGTGATCTTCTATTTGTGCTGATGACTCTGCTTGTTTTAAATTCGAATTTGATGCATTATTGAGCTTTGTATGTTGATTTGAATTTTCATGGTGGAACCTGTTTGCTTTCGATCCAGTCTGTTCATTGTTCATTTGAGAATTTCATGGCCATATTTGAATTCAGGGTAGCTTGTTGGTTTGATCTGGAGTGTTTTACGTATTTTCATTGACTTTTTTTCTTGTTATGCATTTTCCGGTGCCGGAGCCCTAGCTCCGGTCACCGGATTCTGGGCGTGTGTGAATTAGGGTTTGGAGGAGGAAGACAACTCCTGAACCATTAGATCTCCCATCTGGACGCTTGTTACGCTGCCACCTCATTTAATGAGACACTCCCCCTCACGTGTTTTTTGTTTTATATTTTCATTCTGATTATTCCAAATGTCACACACCCCATGATAATTAATGTGTGCCTTCACTCTTGTCCAATCATTGTGCTGACTTCACTTAAATGAATTGACTAATCCTGGCCTTCCTTTTGATCCCATGGCTTGTGTTTTTTGCTGTTTTTCTTAAATATCCACCTTAATTGTTGTAAGCTTGCGCAGACCCAGTGGGCCTGAATCACTATCCCCACCCCCTGTGACTTGAGCCCATCTGAAATGAACTAGGATCCCTTCTATTCGCACCCCTTCCTGATTCCATTTATTTTCTTTTTCTTTTTTTATTTTCATTTTATTTCAGTTTTGCTTTTTAATTTTTAAAAATAGTTCTAAGTTTCAAAAATTTATGCAAAAATTCAGGAATGTTAGTTTTAGTTTTCTTTAATTTTTAATATTTTTATTTTCCATTTATTTTATTTTGACACGTGTAAATTAATTCTCCCATTTAATTAATTCATTCTAATTCATTAATTAAGCATACTGTCTTGTCCATTTTCCATAGTGATCCTCATTTTGAATTTTTGTTTGGTTCTTTTTGCTCTGGATTTATAATAGAGTGTACTTTATGTGTGATTTTTGCCCTGATTTTTAGAAACTTGTTTAATTGGTTTTGGCCATTGACTTGTGAGTGAAGTTTCTTAACCCTAATTGATGTTTGTGTCCCCATTTGATGTGAATAGCTTCTGAATTTCTTCCTATCCTTTTGGCATGTTGTTATATGATGATTGAAGGTCTCTTCTCCAAGGTTGTGAAATTTTTGGGTGCATATTTGATTTGATTTGAATTTTGGTTCTTAACTTGTCCCATTTTGCTTCTTTTTGATCATAAGTCCTCTCATTAGCTTAGAAGGGCACTTGTGCCAACTTCTTCATCTTGTTTAGGGTCACTTTAGGGCATTGATACCTTTCTGATCTTAGTTTGGGGTTTGTGCTTTGGAAATCTTATAATTTGTTTGCCTTTTAAGTTCTTCCTTTCTTTTGTATATCCATCTCACCTCCTTTGCTTCTTCCTTCCCATAATGTGATTGCTTGATCATATGCTTCCCTCTTCTTCATCTTTCTTGCTTCTTACGCACTTCTTTAACTTGATTAGGGTTCTGGTCCTTTGCCTTGAGAATGTTGTTTTTCTTATTTTGCTTTGTATCTTATCAAGTTTACTTTGCTTTGCCATGTGATTCATGTTGCCTCATAATTGACTTGTGTGATTCTTTTCTCATTCTTGTGACTTGCATTTGCATTGAGAATTTGTGTGTATGACTTCACTTCTGTTTGTATGATGTTGGTATGGAATTGTGATCATTTTATTTCACTTTTATACTTGTGTTGCTAACCTTTTCAGGGGCTTGGGTAAGTGAGAGGTGTGGATGTGATTCCCACATCTCCAAATCTTATCTCTTCTTTTCTTATCATTACTTGTTCTAACCTTGTGATTGTTGGGCTTAGGCCTTACTTCCTCTTCTTCCATTCTTATTTCTTCTTCTTCTCTCCTTCTTTCTTTCTTCTTTAGGATAGTAAGCCTCACTAACCTAGGATTTCCCATGCATGACAATACTTAGGATTCATTAGTCCCCGATTAGACTTTTACCTTTGTGATCCTTTTGGTTTCTTTTCTCTTCTCATCTCAAAACTCTAAAGAAAACACTTAATAAAGATTGAAGTGATACCTTGAGCAATAGCCTTATCCCATGAGATACTTGTAGTCTTCCCATCTTGGGATAGTACAAGCTTGTCTTGTGATGCATAAGTCTGATCAAGATATCATCTTCACCAAGAAAATCATAAAAAACATTTCTTCATTATAAATACCAAAAACACTTAATAAGTTAATGAGTTAGTGAGCTTAAGCCCTAATCTCTGGGTTCAAGTTTTGGGGATCTTCTCCTTACTTGAGTGTACTTGTTCTATTATTCCATCTTGGAATGTAGTGACAAATACAGATTCCATGGAAAGGAGTTTGAGTTCACTTCCTTGTGACAGACCCATAAAAGCTTCTAAAAAAACACAAACAAACAATAAGCGTCTCTCCTTCGGGACTTCTTTTCTCATCCCACTCACTCCTTACGTACGAACTTGCTCCTACTTGTCATTCTGCAAGACGGTTACGCACTCATCGTCCGAGTCTGCAACACCTGAGCATTGACATAGGCAGTTCAAGCCTTAAGACACAAGCAATCTTTTCCACCCCTAGTTAGGGGAACTACGGCGACTCTGATCCTCATTGTCCAGATGAGGTACGTAGGCAGTGGGGTAGGGCCCGTTCGAGCACACTATTTTATTTTCCCTACATTTTCCCCCTTTCTTTTCTTTTCTTTTCCAGTTCCAGTCTCATTTTTGCAGCAAGTTTCATTTCTTCACCCTTTGAAATAGTTTCTTTGCAAGTGTGGATCCCGTCGGGTACGGCGGACAATCTGGGGTGCTAATACCTTCCCAGGTCGTAACCGACTCCCGAACTCATTCTCTTTGGTTCGCAGGACCCGTGTCCTTCCTTTTCTTTTCTTCTGGTTTGTGCAGCATTACCATTCCCGTTCCTTCGGGATAAAAATGCCTGGCTGGCGACTCTATTCCTTTCCGCGCTACTTTCGCGTTTGTACCAGGATGGAAATCCGGGGAGCGACATAAGGCACAACAAGTTTTTTCAAGCATGGAATACCGAGATTCACAATCAGTGAATTTCTTACTCAAGTAGTAAATTGCATATTCTTTTCTTCCAGATTCATCTTGCTGACCAAGAACACAACCCATGGAATCTTCCAACACAGTCAAGTACATAATCATCGGTCTACCTTCTACCAGAGGAGACAAGATAAGAGGTTCAAGAAGATATTCTTTGATACTTTCAAACGCCTTTTGATAATCATCTGTCTAGACACAACCTTGGTCTTTTCGAAGCAACTTGAATATTGGAGCACAAGTGGCAGTCATGTGAGAGATAAACCTCGAAATATAATTCAAACAGCCCAAGAATCCTCTTACTTGCTTTTCAGTTCTTGAAGCAGGCATTTCCCGAATAGCTTTCACTTTATCTGGATCAACTTCAATGCCTCTTTGGCTGACAATGAAACCTAACAACTTTCTAGAACATACACCAAACGTGCACTTGTTCGGATTCTGTCGCTCCCGGGATTTTCATCCTGGTACAAACGCGAAAGTGGCGCGGAAAAAGGTAGAGTCGCCAGCCATGCATTTTTATCCCGAATAGAGGGAATGGTAATGCTGCACAAACCAGAAGAAAAAAAGAGGAAGGACACAGGTCCTGCGAACCAGAGAGACTGAGTTCGGGAGTCGGTTACGACCTGGGAAGGTATTAGCACCCAGATCGTCCGCCGTACCCGACGGGATCCACGCTTGTAAAGGATACTGTTTCAAAGGGTGAGGGTATGAAAAATGCAGCAAAAGAAAAGAAAATGAACTGGAAAAGAACTGAAATAAGAAAAGAAAAGGAAAAATGTAGGGAAAATAAAGATTGTGCTCGAACGGGCCCTACCCCGCTGCCTACGTACCTCATCGGGATAATGAGGATCAGAGACGCCGTAGTTCCCCTAACTAGGGGTACTAAAAGGAAATTGCTTGTGAATTAAGGCTTGAACTGCCTATGCCATTGCTCAGGTGTTGCAGACTCGGACGACGAGTGCGTAACCGTCTTGCAAAATGACAAGTAGGAGCAAGTTCGCGTACGGAGCGAAGGAGATGAGAAAAGAATTCCCGAAGGAAAGACGTTTATTGTTTGTTTGGTGTTTTTTAGAAGCTTTTATGAGTGAAAGTTTGCATAGGTAAGTGTACCCAAGTCTTACTCAATGGGATGTGTACATCTCACATCATCCCGAAATGGAATGCGCAAGAGGCACACCTATCTATGGAGGAAATCCCCAAAGCTAGTCCCACAAGTGAAGGCTCAAGCACACTAACCTATTATCATTATTAAGTGTTTTTGTGGTTTTGATTAAGAAGTGTTTTTTAGCTTTTCTTTGTGAGGTACTCATGTTAAGACCTATCCACCACGAGTGATGACTCACACCTCGCCCCGAAATGGAACGCATGTGAGCATCTCATAGCAAAGTCTCATGTCACATGAAAGTACTCAACCTTTATTAAATGAATTAGAATTAAGTTTGAAGATGAGAAGAGAGAGCACCAAAGGATCTTAAAGGAAAAATTCTAAAGGGGGACTAAAATAATCCTAAGTATTCACATGCATGGAAGTCCTAAAGGTTAGTGAGGTTTCTATCCTAATGAAGGAAAAAAGAAGAAGATAGAAGAAGGGATGAGAAAGGCCTAAGCCCAACAACAAAGGGTTAGTAACATAAACATAAGAGGAAGGTGAGAATTGGAGATGTGGAACTCAATTCCCACATCTCTCACTTACCATAGCCCCTGCAAGGTTAGTATGCACAAAAAAAATCCAGCAAAGTGACCAACACACTCATGGAATTAGTCATGCTCAAAGGTTCTTGTGAACAAGAATCAAACATCATGCCAAACATTGCAAATACACGACTTACGCGTCGAAAACATGAAAGCATACATCAACCAGCAAGCAAATCACCCTAAAATATCATGCTTAATGATCATGCAATGATCCAAGGCAATTAGAACAAGCAAAGGGATCAAACAAGCTCAAAACAACACTAAAAAGTCATTCTGCTTCAGTGTTAACCGGTTAACCAAATGCGTTAACCGGTTAACCAGCTCAAACCTGCACAAAATACGCACAAAACAGGGGCGTTAACCGGTTAACCATATACGTTAACCGGTTAACACTGATAAAACAGCAACAAATCCTGCAGAAAACAGCATCTCAAAACAGCTTATTCAAATAAGCTTGCACCAGACCAGCAATCAATTACACATGGAAAAAACTAGATCAATTCACATTAATCCATATCATTAAGCTCATGAACGATAACATTCGGATCCGAATACAAATCAACCAATCAAATCAAACAACACAAGCAAATACACAAGCACATGGTGGATCTAAAGCACAAGCATGCAAATAAGCTAAAAACAGAGCTAGATCTGAAATTAACCAACCTACAAAGCTGAGGTATGCTTTGGTAATTGTTGATTGAGCTGAAAACGGTAGATCTCGCGCAAAACTTTGAAGATCCGATGCTAAGCTCCACACTCCATGCAAAATAAATGCAAGAACAAGCCCTTGATGCAGAATTTTGGATCCAAAAGCACTTCTAGATCTCAAACCAGATCTGAATCTCCAATAAAACCAGCAAAAAGATGCAAAGAAGCTATGAAAGGAGGTTTAGTTCCAAGATCTACACACCTCAAGGCAAGGTTGTGTGATCTTCAAAGAGGAACTTTGAGTGATTTGGAAAATTGGGAGAGAAAAGTGAGAGAATTGTGAGTGAGAGGAATGAAAATTCAGAAATGAGAGTGAAAAATGAGGGAGAGCTCCCTTGGTTTGGAGAGAAATGGAATAAATATGGTTTAGGTTTGGGGCCCAAAATTTTGGTTTGGGATCCAAAAATATGGTTTGGGTAGTGTGATTTGGATTTAGGGTTGGAATGAGGCTTGGATAAATGCTCTAGATCCTTCTCCCAAATTCAAATTAATTCAAATGAATAAAAATCAGAAAATTGGAAAATGGAACCAAAACACACATGCTGAAATTGCTGCTGGAAATTCAAATTTCGCAGCTGTTAACCGGTTAACCATATGCGTTAACCGGTTAACGCATGGAAAATTTGAATTTCCCTCCCTTTGGTGGGAACCTTCAAAAATAGACCTGCACCAACCGTTTCAAGCAAATTTTGATCCATCTTCTCTTTCTAGGGCTCTGAACATGATACCAGGCTTGTGCAAAATGATCCTGTGAGATTCTTGCCAGATCACCATGCTCTTGATTTTGACTTGCAGATTCAGATTTTCCCAGATGACCGATCATATGCCTTATGCTGGAACATGCGAGTGTTATGCCTCATTTTTCTATGCTAAATGATAAGGATATGGTATGCTCATGATGATTATGATATGATAACGATGCTAAACAAGAAGAGTGCAAATTTGGGGTGTTACAGCTGCCCCTATTCAATCAACTGTTAATCTGAAATGGATGAGAGCAACGGCTATCAGACATTCGAGATAAACTGTGATTGAATACCAAGAAGACCTGAAATTTGCACTCTGACGAAGAATGCAACACTGGGAAATAAACCCAACCAGATGACGCTCTGGGGATAAGAAGGAGAGAAAAAACAGACGAGCTTCTCCCAAGTTGAAACTGATATCTGAAATACTATCATGCTGACAGACGAGTCTTCGCATGACCTGTGACGCCAGGTACAGAGAGCGGACGAGCCCTTAAGGATCTTCAAAGTAACCTGAGATGGACGAATCTCCTTCACTAATCCTTACGCAGATAAGTGGAATAAGACGGACGAGTCTTCTTCGGATAACCCTTACGCAGGCTCCGGGAATGCATATAAGTCTGTGGGATAGACATGCAATCAAGGTAGACGAACCTTCTTCATATATTATCCGCGGATATATGGCATAAGACAGACGAGTCTTCTGAGCAAACCTGTTACGCCAGGTGCAGCAACCATAACAATTGGTGCCTGAGACGGACGAGCCTCCCTCGGATTTACCTGTTACGCCAGGACCGGTAACCATTTCGACATTTAATTCCCACTGTCAGGATTTTAAACCTCTTCAATACAGACGAGTATTGGATGATCATCAAGAGAACACAGACGAGTGCCAATAGTCAAAGATACAGACGAGTATCGGACGATGATCTGAGAAACACAGACGAGCGCTTCAGGCGATGATACAGACGAGTATCAGCCACTGGTATAGACGAATACCAGAAATTCAAACACAGACGAGCATTTGAAGTAGTCACAGAGATATCAGGGTAAACAGCAAATCTTCACATTCAGGTGCAAGCTAGCACAGACGAGTGCTGAGGATGATACAGACGAGTATCCAGGCAAAGCAGACGAGCTTCAGAACACAAACGACTTCTGGGGGATAAAAGCAGACGAGCTTCAAACACACACAGACGAGTGCTGGACAGTTGCAGACGAGCAACAACAGAGAATATATATCAAGGCACAGACGAGTGCAGCGAAGGATCCAATACCAAACACAGACGAGTATTGGAGAGGTTGCAGACGAGCAACAGCAAATATCATCGGAACACGGACGGGTGTTGAGGAGTTGCGGACGAGCAACAACAGAGGCATCATGACACAGACGAGTGTTGGAAATTGCAGACGAGCTATAATAAGGTAATCACTTCAAAACACAGACGAATGCCGAAAATTGCAGACGAGCAAACAGCAACACAGAGCTAACACAGACGAGTGTTGAAAGATGCAGACGAGCAAACAGCAACACAGAGCTAACACAGACGAGTGTTGAAAGATGCAGACGAGCAAACAGCAACACAGAGCTAACACAGACGAGTGTTGAAAGATGCAGACGAGCAACCATAAAGCAGTGATATGTCCTTGCTGGGGAAACTTGCTTAGGGATAACACATACGCGTGTTGAAGATTGCAGACGAGCAATAAACGAATGCCTGATCGGCGACAAGAGATACAACTCTGCAGGGGAGAAAAAGTCAAGAGGTCTGGATACCCACTCCGACTGAGGTGATGAATACCTGGCTGCATCATCAAATAAACCAACAATAGGGCAAATCTGCTGGGGAATATTTCACGGACGGAGGTGAAAATCAAATATGAACTCTGTGGGGGGACAGATCATCTTCAGACTTGGCTGGGGAAGCTTCCTGGGCAAATACTCTGGCTGGGGAGAGCATCCGATGATTCAAGACTCTGAGGGAATATCAGGCCCTCAAGCACCTGACAGGCAAGGACTCTTGCTGGGGAATAATCTTGTTGATGATAAAATACTGTCAATTCCACCTCTGATGATGACCTGCTCTTAGGTACCTGCTAGGCACACTCCGCTGGGGAAGAATGGACTACTACTTCACTTGGGAAGAAGAACCTGCTTGGGCTGCTGTCAAGACTTAGTTGGAGGAAAATATCTATTTAGACAAATCAGGCTTTCAGCTACCTGCTGGAGAAGAAAAATCTCTGCTTGGGGAGATACTCTACTGGGGGAGAGTAAATTGCTTGATGTGACGCCATCCTGCAACCTGCAACAACAGAAAACACACGTGTGTCCCGGGGATTTGCATGGCGTGATCTGTTCATCCATTATCACCCGACACTCAAAGAGGGTTACAGTTTCCCTGCATGTCAGTTTTCTTTTTAAGATTATCACCATGTTTAGATGCAATGCTATTTTTGCCAAAAATTCAGGACATTTTGCAAACAAAAATAAACACACACAGCTTTTTGACTGAATATTATTTTTATTGAATGGCCTCTAAATAGGCAAAGATTTACATCAGGAAGCAAACACCTGGAAAGAGGTAGCCACTATAAAAATTGAGAAAAGAAACTATCCTAATGGCAATGTACACGGCATTCCAAGGAGTTCCATTTCTGCTATGACCTGCATGTCTTCAAGACTCTCCATTCTGCTTTGGCTTTCTGAGAAGACAAGGGGACTGTTTCCTATCTTTCCGATATTGTCAAACCATACGAAACGATGACGTGGTTCAGATAACTTGGATCACAGTTGTTCGCTTATTCCCTTATTTTGCGTGGATCGCCCTCTCGGGTTTTCAATCCACCGGGATACCCTTTTTTTGCCTGAGCTGTCCAATGTGGCTTTTCAACTCAGCGGGTGTACATCTTTTTTTTGTTTATTTTCCCTAATTTTTGCCCGAGCTTTTTATTCTGTTTTTAGCTCGCCAGGATGCCCTTTTCTTGCCTGGACTTACATTCTGTTTTTGTGTCCAGCGGGTCTCTTTATGCGAAGTATTTTTTAACTGCGTCCGAGTTAACAGGGGATGGGAAGTCTTCTCCATCCATAGTGGTGAGCATCAGTGCCCCTCCTGAGAATACTTTCTTCACTATGAATGGTCCTTCGTAGTTTGGGGTCCACTTGCCCCTGTTATCTGAACCTGGAGGAACGATCCTCTTCAATACAAGCACTCCCACTTGATACTCTCGAGTACGTACTCGTTGGTCGAATGCCCGCTTCATTCTCCTCTGATAAAGCTGACCATGACAGATAGCCGCTAATCTCTTTTCCTCAATTAGACATAGCTGATTGTAACGAGCACGCACCCATTCAGCCTCATCCAGCTTGACATCCATCATCACGCGCAGTGAAGGAATCTCTACTTCAACAGGCAAGACTGCTTCCATGCCATACACTAGAGAAAAGGGAGTTGCCCCTGTTGACGTCCTGACCGACGTTCGGTACCCATGCAAAGCAAACGGTAACATCTCATGCCAATCCTTGTAGGTGACAACCATTTTCTGCACAATCTTCTTGATATTCTTGTTAGCTGCCTCTACCGCACCATTCATCTTTGGTCGGTAAGGAGAAGAATTGTGATGCTGTATTTTGAAGTCCCGACATAAGTCTGCCATCATCTTGTTGTTGAGATTAGAACCATTATCAGTAATGATCCTTTCGGGTACTCCATATCTGCATATGATATCTCTTTTCAGAAATCTTGCCACCACTTGACGAGTGACATTGGCATAAGACGCTGCTTCTACCCACTTGGTAAAGTAATCAATCGCGACCAGGATGAAGCGATGACCGTTCGAAGCAGTCGGTTCAATCTTCCCGATCATGTCAATGCCCCACATAGAGAAAGGCCAAGGAGATGACATGACGTTGAGCGGATTTGGAGGAACATGCACTTTATCTGCATATATTTGGCACTTGTGGCATTTACGAGCGAATGAACAACAGTCTGCATCCATTGTCATCCAGTAATACCCTGATCTCAGCAGTTTCTTTGCCATAACATGCCCTCCTGCATGGGTACCAAAAGATCCTTCATGGACTTCCTGCATCAACAGGCTTGCTTCGTGTCTATCCACGCATCTGAGCAAGACCATGTCGAAGTTCCTCTTGTACAAAACCCCGTCTGTGTTCAAGAAGAAACTAGCAGCAAGTCGTCTCAAGGTCTTCTTGTCTTTGGAAGATGCCCCTGTTGGGTATTCTTGCTTTTCCAGGAATAACTTGATATCAAAATACCAAGGTTTCTCGTCAGACACGGCGTCTACAGAGAAAGCATAAGCTGGAGAGTCAAGCCTGGAGATGTCAATTCTGGGCACAAAGTTCCAACACATGACTTTAATCGACGAAGAGAGAGTGGCCAAAGCATCGGCAAATTGATTTTCGTCACGTGGTATGTATTTGAGCTCAACTGTCGTGAAGAATGTCAACAGTTTTCTAGCATAATCCCTGTACGGAACTAAATGCTCTTGATGTGTATACCACTTGCCGGTAATCTGGTTAATGACGAGGGCTGAATCTCCGAATATGTCGAGGTTCTTAATCCGAAGATCAATTGCCTCCTCTATTCCCATTATACACGCCTCGTATTCCGCTTCATTGTTGGTGCAGCCAAAAGTAATTCTGGCAGCGAAGGGTAAGTGAACACCTTCAGGAGTAATAAGTACAGCACCAACTCCACGACCATTGATATTGACAGCCCCATCAAACATCAACTTCCATTTGGATTCAGGGTCAGGCCCCTCCTCCGGAAGTGGTTCCTCATAATCGTTTGTTTTGAGGCACATGATGTCCTCATCAGGGAAATCAAATCTCATCGGCTGATAGTCATCCTCAAGAGGTTGCTGAGCAAGGTATTCCGACAATACACTTCCTTTGATGGCCTTCTGAGAAGTGTACTGGATGTCGTATTCAGTTAAAATCATCTGCCACCTAGCAACCCTTCCGGTCAATGCTGGTTTCTCAAAGATGTACTTGACAGGATCCATCTTGGAAATGAGAAGTGTAGTATGGGTCAACATGTACTGCCTCAGTCGGCGAGCAGCCCATACCAAAGCGCAGCAAGTTTTCTCGAGCAGTGAGTATCGGGATTCACAGTCGGTAAACTTTTTGCTGAGGTAATAAATGGTGTACTCTTTTCGACCAGACTCGTCATGTTGGCCGAGCACACACCCCATCGACCCTTCTAGCACGGTCAAGTACATGATTAATGGTCTCCCCTCCACCGGAGGCATCAGAATTGGAGGCTCCTGCAAATATTCCTTTATTTTGTCGAAAGCTCTTTGGCAATCATCATTCCACCTGACCATTTGCTCTTTTCTTAGCAGTTTGAATATCGGTTCGCACGTGGCAGTTAGGTGAGATATGAACCGAGAAATGTAGTTCAATCTACCTAAGAACCCGCGCACTTCTTTTTCTGTCTTTGGTGCAGGCATATCTTGAATAGCTTTCACTTTAGCAGGATCTACCTCAATTCCTCTTTGACTTACAATGAAACCCAGCAACTTTCCAGAACGCACTCCGAAAGTGCACTTGTTCGGATTCAACCTCAACTTGTACTTGATCAATCTGTCAAACAACTTCTTTAGGTTAACCAAATGCTCCTCTTCGTCCTTGGACTTTGCAATCATATCATCCACATAACATTCGATCTCCTTGTGGATCATGTCATGGAACAACGTGACCATTGCCCGTTGATAAGTTGCCCCTGCGTTCTTCAGACCGAAAGGCATGACCTTATAGCAGAACGTTCCCCACGGGGTAATGAACGTTGTCTTCTCCATGTCTTCCGGCGCCATTTTTATCTGATTATAACCGGAGAATCCATCCATGAAGGAGAATACTGAGAATTGAGCAGTACTGTCGACCAACACGTCGATGTGTGGCAACGGAAAATCATCCTTTGGGCTTGCTCTGTTCAAATCTCGATAGTCAACGCACATCCGGACCTTGCCGTCCTTTTTAGGCACTGGTACGATGTTAGCTACCCAAGGTGGGTAACTAGTCACGGCAAGGAACCCGGCATCCCACTGTTTCTGCACCTCCTCTTTAATCTTCATCGCCATATCCGGGCGAGTTCTTCTCAACTTTTGCTTCACAGGAGGACAGTCTTCTCTCAGAGGTAGCTTATGCATCACGATGTCGGTATCCAACCCTGGCATATCTTGATATGACCAAGCAAAGATATCTACATACTCTCTCAGCATACTGATCAGCTCTTGTTTGACGTCGGCCTGCAGATTGGCTCCTATCTTGATTTCTTTCTTTGCATCTTCACTGCCAATGTTGATGGTCTCAATCTCCTCTTGATGAGGCTGAATAACTCGTTCCTCTTGTTTCAACAATCTGACCAACTCTTCAGGGAGGTCACAGTCTTCCTCAACCCCTTCATCAGCTTGGTAGACTGGATTATCAAAGTCATGCATAGTAATAGCAGGAACGTTATCCGTGGAATCCGGATGATCAATACTGCACAAATGATGTGCTTATTCAGAATCTGCTTATTTTGAAAAGAGACGCTAACACAAAGCAAAAAAATGGAAAAAACACATTGCCATTTTTATATTGTTTTTTGTGAAAAAGTTTAAAAACAAAGAAAGAGAGCACAATTTGTCTGAAAATGTCCTTTTATTTCATGGCAAAAATAACGATGCAATACAAAACATGGTGGCCCAGTACAATGGATCCAAACATCTTGGGCAGAATGCTGGATTTGACAATGCAGTATGCTAATAAAAAGAAACAAAACAATTACTTTGAGAGCCAGGTGACTTGAACAATGTCCTCAGCAGACCAATTTCCTAGCTCCTCGCCGGGTGCACACGGGCGGATCCAATTGTTGTCCCAGTCTCTGTCACTATCCCCGTCTTGGCTTGCCATACAGATTTGATCGCGGTCGAGCGACCCAACACTTGTGAATGAGATAGCTTTACCACTCCGAGTAGACCCCCCAGGCTGATACCCTAAGCCGAATTTATCACCCTTCTTTTCCACCTCCAGTAGCTTGCCCCAGCCCTGGGCATTTCCTGATTGGACGGCCTCTTTTGCTTCCCGGTAGGAATGAATTGACGTGCCTTCGTTGTTTTTCTTCACCGGGGTCAAGATACTGACATCTGCCTCAAAAGCTTGGCACAAAGTCTCGTGAATTTCTCCGTCCATTTCCACATATTTAAACGTCGACAGGTGGCTGACGAATATATCTTCTTCCCCACAAACTGTGATGACCTGGCCATCCACCACATATTTAAGCTTTTGGTGCAGGGTTGAAGTGACGGCTCCAGCTGCGTGTATCCACGGTCTGCCCAACAAGCAACTATACGCAGGCTGGATATCCATGACATAGAAGACACTCTTGAAAACTTGAGAGCCTATCTTGACAGGCAACTCAACCTCTCCGAAAACGGATCTTCTTGAACCATCGAAAGCTTTAACCACTAGATCACTCGGCGTCAGAATAACCCCATCAATGTTAAGCTTCATCAACGCCTTCTTCGGGAGCACATTCAAAGAAGAGCCTGTGTCTACAAGGACATGAGACAAAACAGCGCCCTTGCATTCCATCGTGATATGCAGTGCTTTATTGTGATTCCTTCCCTCCGAAGTAAGGTCTCGGTCAGTGAAGCCTAAACCATGGCTGGCATTAACACTTCCAACAACAGCTTCGAGTTGATTAACAGTGATCTCTTGAGGAACATAAGCCATTTGAAGTACTTTCAGCAAGGCTTCTCGGTGCGCGGGAGAGCACATCAACAGTGACAAAATAGAAATCTTTGAAGGCGTTTGATTCAGTTGGTCAACCACCTTGTAGTCACTCCTTTTGATGATCTTCATAAACTCCTCTACCTCCTTTTCAAACGTCCCCTGCCCAGCCACAGGGGTAGTTGACTCGTCATTCGCAATCTGCTTCCCTTTTTCTTTGGACGAAGCTTCGGCCTCAAGATCCTTTCTCAGTGCGGGGGGAGCAAACAAACGACCACTTCGAGTAAATCCCCCAACACCTCCCACATTTTCAATAGTCGGGTCAGCAACAGGTCTACTTTCCATCTTCTGTCCCGCCACATAGACATCGGAACCATAATGCCACGGAATGGCTCTATCATCATTATACGGCATTGGCCCAGGTACAGTTATAGTCACAGGACTAATCTGAGGAGCGTAAACGGTAACAGGCTCTTGTCGAACGGGCATGTCAGCTTCATTGTAGAAGATAGTAATGGTTGACACATCATCAGCCTTTTCATTACTAATCTTGCTAAATTGTAGGGACCCAACATCAATCAACTCTTGCAAACCCGTCTTCAATTTCTCGCAGCCATTCACAACACTTATACAGTCTTCACAATCGAGAGAACAACCAGGAAATACTTGACCTTTCAACAGTCTCTCTTTCACCACCTTCAACGGCGTCTTGACTTCATCAATTCTCAGTACCAAACTCAACTTGTCATCACGCTCAACAGCATTAACTCTTGCCCCTCCATGATTAGGTATAGGGTTCGAGTTGATATTCGGTGGTGGCGCAAAGTTGATTGCCTTTGAATCCACGAGATCTTGAACTTTGTGATGTAGCGCCCTGCACTTCTCGGTTGAGTGCCCGGGTGCCCCTGAATGAAAAGCGCATCGCGCGTTGACGTCATAACCAGCTGGAAGCTCTCCAGGAGGTGGTGGTGCCAAAGTCCTTAATTGAATAAGGTTCAAGTCTAGTAGTCTCGGCAACAAGGCAGCATATGTCATCGGAATAGCTTCAATCACCCTGTTAGCAGGACGAGTCTGCCTCGGCTGATAAGGTCTTTGCTGGTAGTTGGCTCTAGGTTGTTGTTGTTGTTGTGGTGGAGGTGGCATCTGTTGTACGGGAGCTGCAGGAATGGTAACAGCAGCCATATGCTCATAAGGTCTTCTGTAACCACGGCCCTGGCTTCGGCCGAATACAGCATTGGTCTCTCCTTCTCGCCTTCTTGGAGGTCCGCTAAAAGCTTTCCTCGCTCCATTTGAGCTACTAGCACCTGGGTCTTGTATCTTCCCCATTTTCAACAGCGTTTCGACCCTTTCTCCCGCAATGACAATATCGTTGAACTTTGTAGCAGAACTTGATTCCAATCTCTCAAGAAATACCCCCTGGAGGGTACCCATAAACATATCGGCCATCTCATTCTCTAACAAGGGTGGCTGCACCCTAGCAGCTAGCTGACGCCACCTCTGGGCGTATTCTTTAAAGCCTTCTTTTGCTGTCTGAGCCATATGTTGCAACTGGGTGCGATTCGGAGCCATATCCATGTTGTACTGGTACTGCTTCACGAAGGCCTCAGCGAGATCCTTCCAGCTCTTAACATTGACCCTGCTGAGCTTCATGTACCACTCAAGGGAAGCTCCCACCAAGCTGTCCTGAAAGTAATACATCCATAGCTTTTCATCGTCTGTATGCGCGGCAATTCTCCCCACATATGATTGCAGATGAGTTTTTGGGCAAGCAGTGCCGTTATACTTCTCAAAAGTAGGAACCTTGAATTTGTACGGGATTCTGACTCCCGGAACCAAACCCAAGTCTGTTATATCGAATCCCAAAGAACTCTGGGACTGAATAGCCTTGATTTGCTCGGCCATCTCTTCGAATCTCTTATTCATTTCGACCCCTTGACCCTCGGTCTCATCAAGTAAAGTGAACTGGTCATCCTGGTGGTCCACATGAATGTTATGCATCCCGTCATTGACTACGGTCGCCCCTGGTTGTATAACATGAGGTCCACCCTGACGTGCGCCCGCACCGGTATGATTATCAGCATTAGCAGCGGCAGCAGCGTTTCTGTTCTGATTCTCAACCAACTCTCGCAGCCGTTCTTGATTCTGCCCCATGCCGGTCATTAACGTCATGAAATTATCCATTCTCTGTCTTAGGTCTGCCAAATCTGCCTGCATTTGATCCATGGCTCTCTCTCTGTTAACCTTGGTTGGGTACCTGTGTGCTGTTGGCTGCCCCCGAGCTTTTCGAGGAGCTATAGTGCCTGAAACACAAAATACGTTAGTAACCGAGACACTACCTGCAAAACAACAAACAGGTTATATGGATGCAATGCAGTTGTTTATGTTTCCAAACACAAGTCACTTATGCCCCGGCTCCGGTATTTAGCAAAGAAAACCAGATGGGTACTGATCCTCGACTTTCAGAAACCTTTGCGGGAAACCACATTCAAACCATAATAGCAAGCAAACCAAGAAATAGTGAGAAACATCTTAACATAGATCAGCCCATTAGGCACAATAAAAACAGAATACCTCATAGAGTACGAGTTCTTACAGAGTATAAACAAACAACTAGGATTCCTACAACATGCCCGTAGGTAATCCAAATACAAAGAAAACAAACTAAGAAGCATAACCGCCGCCTGAGGATCCTGAAACTCCATCATCAGACCTGACCTTCTTGACTCCTGCCATCAACTTGAGGTCTTCAATCTCTTTGAGTGCTTCTTCGAGGGCTTGTTGACTGTCTGCAAGCTGTTGGGTCTTCTCTCTGCGAATCTTGTGGGCCTGCTCCACCTCTTCTTTCTTGTAAGCCATCTGAGTCTCAAAGAACTCCTCTTTTTCCTTATATTGCTTCAACTCTTGCTCTCTTTGTCCCTTCAACCAGACAATAGACTGACGAGCATCTCTAAGGGTCTTTGACTTCTTCTTGCGCTCAACTTCTCTTTGGGCTTCCATCATCCCCAACCTGCGGAAATGCGCTTCTTTTCCTGCAAAGTCTTTCTCCTTAGCCTCCAAAGTCGTCTGTATCTTCAGCAACTTCTCCTCAGCTTCCTTCTTGGCCCTGTTAGCTTGGTAATACAAGCTTACCATCTCGGTATTTTCAACTCTAACTGCATGTAACTGGGCTTCTAACTTCTCGAATTCCTCTAAAGGCACAGTATCAATGGACTCAGCAACTGGTGCTGAAAATGGTAACAAAACTCTTCTGGCTCTGTCTTTCAACCAAGCTTCGTACCCTGGGAACGTCTGATTGTTGCACTTCCCGAAACTAGCTATTCCTTCTCCTTTGATGCTTTTCCAAGCCCCCGCAACCTTCCTCACTAAGGGCATATTATCTTTCACGGAAAAGTAGAAAATGGGGGTCAGCTTCAAATCTTCAGGCACATCTCTCAAAGCGTATCCTAATTGTCTTCTTAACAAGATTGGATTGTAATTAATCCCTCCAGTTATTCCCAACAAAGGCACACTATGATAACTTCCGCAGCTGGTAATGAAACGTGCACCTTGCAGCCTCTGAGTGAACCACCTAATATCCTTGGCGAGCAACTTTTCCAGCTTCTGAGCCCATATCAGACTATGGTCACTAAACACTCCCGTACTAGGCAAATGCCTCATGAACCACATGTGAAATAATGGAGCACAACAACGAACCAAACCTCCCCTCTTCTTTTCAGTCTTGTAATGAACCGAATAATACAAATCCCCGAGTAAGGTAGGCACAGGATTCTTCAGCAAAAAAAGATGTATGGCATTTATATCTATGAACTTCTCCATATCAGCAAACAAAATGGTGCCATAGATAGAAAGAGCCAAGATAGCACAGACCGCATCCCATTCTTCTTCAACAGCCAATTCTTCCGCCTTCTTTACCAGAACCTCCAAAGAAAACCCAGACACACCTCCTTTGATAATGGTCAAAGACTTCACAGTAGAAGGACTCAAATAAAGAGCCTTAGCAATAGCCTCCGGTGCTGGTCTACTCATCCCAGAGTTGAAAGGAACCTGATCTTGAACTGGCACACCCAGGATCAAAGCATACTCCTCCAGCATAGGGCCCAACTGGAAATCAGGAAAGGTGAAGCAACGGAGCTGAGGATCATAATACTGAAGCAATGTATGAATGGCACTCCTCTCTGAAGGATTTAGCTCTATCACCACATCAAGAATACTCCCATAAGCTTTTCTGAATCTCTCTACCTGATTGGGCGTAATCAGCTTTACCATCTTCTTCAGCAAACCAATCTTGACATCAAAGAACTTGAAGTGAATATTCTGCTTGCGAGGATCTTCCATCTTTGAAGAGAATACCGGAACCGGAAGCAGAAATATGAACCTGTGAATGAAAACAAAACAATGATTAATGATGCAATGATGCAATGCAGATGCAAATGCAAAGACATATGATCATCTGA
The DNA here is from genome assembly GCA_963966055.1 of Lathyrus aphaca. Lineage (NCBI taxonomy): Eukaryota > Viridiplantae > Streptophyta > Magnoliopsida > Fabales > Fabaceae > Lathyrus > Lathyrus aphaca. The sequence goes on along the minus strand of OZ014522.1, from coordinate 446,552,982 downwards.
GACTGTCTGGAATCTGGCCACTGACAAGATCCCTCTGACAAACCAAAAGTTCACTGAGTCACCCTCTCTGATAACCACAACCCTCTGAAGAAAATCTCAGGACCATAGTATCACGAATACCAGAACCAGAAAACCAGAACTCCGGAACCAAAGTAACTGCATCATAACATGAACTGCACTGATAACAAGGGTATGATGAGGTCAAGTGTTCCTGCAAACCTGTAAACCCATCCCAAATCTCACGGGTGTGCTCCGGGTCAAACATCACGGACTCTCAAAGCCGAATAGCAATAATACTTTCACCATTTCCGAGAAGTGGCTCATGACCAAGTCAGGGAATCGGTTAGGCATTATATACTACGCAGGGAGGCCTCAGCTGAGTCCGGGAAAAACAAGCATCCCTTACAGGTTCCCAGCTTCAAGCGCTGAAATCGAGAAACAATAGTACATTCAGCCCGTAGGATACAGTACTAATGCCATACGACCAGATGCTTTGACTGAGTTCCTATAAGAGAACCAGGCCATCCTATGCGAGTTCCCAGTGGACCCTCGGGTGCGAATGGGTTTGCCACAAAATGTGGTCTGCCACTGTCACCACTGGAGAGGGTTGTTTCCACAAAGGTTCTCAATGATCGGTCCCCAGATGCACATAACCATCAAGGTCCTATCCCGAAGTGGAGGAAATCCCCACACAAGATATTTCCAAGACAGTCGCAATTTGGGCGTGAAACACATCGCCACTCATCATGCCACATGCGAGTACAATATGTCCACTCTAATCCTAGGGTGCACTCAAGCCGGGTACTTGGCTTATCTCTCAGAAACAGTATCACCCATCCCACCAAACAGAAAACCAGTCCAGACAGTCCAGTATGATATACATGATGCGGAAAATAAGTACTGAAGACTGTAAATAAAGCTGTAAATAAAGCTGTAAATAAACAACAATACTGTACAACAAGCCACATCAAACAAGCATCACCCAATGAAACAACAACACACAAGCGCTAGGAGAGACTCACAGGGGAACCAGAGATTATCTGGTGTGCAGTCCCCAGCAGAGTCGCCAGCTGTCGCTCCCGGGATTTTCATCCTGGTACAAACGCGAAAGTGGCGCGGAAAAAGGTAGAGTCGCCAGCCATGCATTTTTATCCCGAATAGAGGGAATGGTAATGCTGCACAAACCAGAAGAAAAAAAGAGGAAGGACACAGGTCCTGCGAACCAGAGAGACTGAGTTCGGGAGTCGGTTACGACCTGGGAAGGTATTAGCACCCAGATCGTCCGCCGTACCCGACGGGATCCACGCTTGTAAAGGATACTGTTTCAAAGGGTGAGGGTATGAAAAATGCAGCAAAAGAAAAGAAAATGAACTGGAAAAGAACTGAAATAAGAAAAGAAAAGGAAAAATGTAGGGAAAATAAAGATTGTGCTCGAACGGGCCCTACCCCGCTGCCTACGTACCTCATCGGGATAATGAGGATCAGAGACGCCGTAGTTCCCCTAACTAGGGGTACTAAAAGGAAATTGCTTGTGAATTAAGGCTTGAACTGCCTATGCCATTGCTCAGGTGTTGCAGACTCGGACGACGAGTGCGTAACCGTCTTGCAAAATGACAAGTAGGAGCAAGTTCGCGTACGGAGCGAAGGAGATGAGAAAAGAATTCCCGAAGGAAAGACGTTTATTGTTTGTTTGGTGTTTTTTAGAAGCTTTTATGAGTGAAAGTTTGCATAGGTAAGTGTACCCAAGTCTTACTCAATGGGATGTGTACATCTCACATCATCCCGAAATGGAATGCGCAAGAGGCACACCTATCTATGGAGGAAATCCCCAAAGCTAGTCCCACAAGTGAAGGCTCAAGCACACTAACCTATTATCATTATTAAGTGTTTTTGTGGTTTTGATTAAGAAGTGTTTTTTAGCTTTTCTTTGTGAGGTACTCATGTTAAGACCTATCCACCACGAGTGATGACTCACACCTCGCCCCGAAATGGAACGCATGTGAGCATCTCATAGCAAAGTCTCATGTCACATGAAAGTACTCAACCTTTATTAAATGAATTAGAATTAAGTTTGAAGATGAGAAGAGAGAGCACCAAAGGATCTTAAAGGAAAAATTCTAAAGGGGGACTAAAATAATCCTAAGTATTCACATGCATGGAAGTCCTAAAGGTTAGTGAGGTTTCTATCCTAATGAAGGAAAAAAGAAGAAGATAGAAGAAGGGATGAGAAAGGCCTAAGCCCAACAACAAAGGGTTAGTAACATAAACATAAGAGGAAGGTGAGAATTGGAGATGTGGAACTCAATTCCCACATCTCTCACTTACCATAGCCCCTGCAAGGTTAGTATGCACAAAAAAAATCCAGCAAAGTGACCAACACACTCATGGAATTAGTCATGCTCAAAGGTTCTTGTGAACAAGAATCAAACATCATGCCAAACATTGCAAATACACGACTTACGCGTCGAAAACATGAAAGCATACATCAACCAGCAAGCAAATCACCCTAAAATATCATGCTTAATGATCATGCAATGATCCAAGGCAATTAGAACAAGCAAAGGGATCAAACAAGCTCAAAACAACACTAAAAAGTCATTCTGCTTCAGTGTTAACCGGTTAACCAAATGCGTTAACCGGTTAACCAGCTCAAACCTGCACAAAATACGCACAAAACAGGGGCGTTAACCGGTTAACCATATACGTTAACCGGTTAACACTGATAAAACAGCAACAAATCCTGCAGAAAACAGCATCTCAAAACAGCTTATTCAAATAAGCTTGCACCAGACCAGCAATCAATTACACATGGAAAAAATTAGATCAATTCACATTAATCCATATCATTAAGCTCATGAACGATAACATTCGGATCCGAATACAAATCAACCAATCAAATCAAACAACACAAGCAAATACACAAGCACATGGTGGATCTAAAGCACAAGCATGCAAATAAGCTAAAAACAGAGCTAGATCTGAAATTAACCAACCTACAAAGCTGAGGTATGCTTTGGTAATTGTTGATTGAGCTGAAAACGGTAGATCTCGCGCAAAACTTTGAAGATCCGATGCTAAGCTCCACACTCCATGCAAAATAAATGCAAGAACAAGCCCTTGATGCAGAATTTTGGATCCAAAAGCACTTCTAGATCTCAAACCAGATCTGAATCTCCAATAAAACCAGCAAAAAGATGCAAAGAAGCTATGAAAGGAGGTTTAGTTCCAAGATCTACACACCTCAAGGCAAGGTTGTGTGATCTTCAAAGAGGAACTTTGAGTGATTTGGAAAATTGGGAGAGAAAAGTGAGAGAATTGTGAGTGAGAGGAATGAAAATTCAGAAATGAGAGTGAAAAATGAGGGAGAGCTCCCTTGGTTTGGAGAGAAATGGAATAAATATGGTTTAGGTTTGGGGCCCAAAATTTTGGTTTGGGATCCAAAAATATGGTTTGGGTAGTGTGATTTGGATTTAGGGTTGGAATGAGGCTTGGATAAATGCTCTAGATCCTTCTCCCAAATTCAAATTAATTCAAATGAATAAAAATCAGAAAATTGGAAAATGGAACCAAAACACACATGCTGAAATTGCTGCTGGAAATTCAAATTTCGCAGCTGTTAACCGGTTAACCATATGCGTTAACCGGTTAACGCATGGAAAATTTGAATTTCCCTCCCTTTGGTGGGAACCTTCAAAAATAGACCTGCACCAACCGTTTCAAGCAAATTTTGATCCATCTTCTCTTTCTAGGGCTCTGAACATGATACCAGGCTTGTGCAAAATGATCCTGTGAGATTCTTGCCAGATCACCATGCTCTTGATTTTGACTTGCAGATTCAGATTTTCCCAGATGACCGATCATATGCCTTATGCTGGAACATGCGAGTGTTATGCCTCATTTTTCTATGCTAAATGATAAGGATATGGTATGCTCATGATGATTATGATATGATAACGATGCTAAACAAGAAGAGTGCAAATTTGGGGTGTTACAGATTCAAACAAAGTTTAAACTTCCTTAACCTCTGAAACAACTTCAGTAAATGTTCAACATGATCCTCTTCAATCTTTGACTTAGTGATCATATCATCAACATATACCTCAATTTCTTTGTGCATCATATCATGGAAAAGCGTGGTCATAGCTCTTTGGTATGTCGCACCAACATTCTTCAATCCAAAGGGCATCACTCTGTAGCAGAATGTTCCCCATGGTGTAATAAATATGGTCTTTTTCAAGTCCTCGGGTGCCATCTTTATTTGATTATAATCGAAAATCTGCCCATAAAGGAGAACACATCAAACTTAGCCGTATTATCTACCAACACATCAATGTGTGGCAATGGAAAATCATCTTTTGGACTGGCTTTATTCAAATCTCTGTAATCAACACACATTCAGACTTTTCCATCTTTCTTTGGAATAAGCACAATATTGGCCACCCATTGAGGATAATTAGACGTCAAAAGAAAACCTACATCAATCTACTTTTGAACCTCCTCTTTGATCTTTACTTCCATATCAGGATGAGTTCTTCTAAACTTTTGCTTCACAGGTAGACATTCTGGCTTCAGCGGCACTCTATGCTCCACAATATTAGTATCAAGACCTGGCATGTCCTGATAAGACCAAGCAAATACATCAACATACTTTCTAAGAAGCTCAACCATCCTCTTCTTAACATCGGGACCAAGTAATGCTCCAACTCTTACTTCTCTCTTATAGTCTTCAGAACCCAAGTTGACTATCTCTATAGACTCTCCATGAGGCTGAATAACCTTCTCCTCGTGCTCAAGTAACCGAGAAATCTCATCAGGAATCTCTTCAACTTCCTCTTCCTCAGCTTCAAACACAAGGAATTCAAAGTTGGGAGTGGGAATAGGATCATTGTTTTCAATGGGTTTATCAATCAATCTGCACAATGATTTTATTTTTATTTTAGAGTATGAACAAAAGTGAAAACATTATGCAGATAAACAATGGTTATTATTATTTTGGGTTTTTTATGTTACCATGTTTCAGAATAAAGCAAAAAAGGAAAAACACATATGGAAATAACAAAATAACATTTTATTGATGATGATAAAATTTGAAACAAAGCCCGACAAACATCACTTTCACCTTGGGTAGAGTGAAAGGATTTTTTGAAATAAAACAAATTACTTTGAAGCATGAACAATAGAAGGAACATCAACAGCAATCCAATTCTTGCAAATCTTTCTGTGCGTAACAAAGTCAGGCACTTCTTCATTTTCATCATCTTCAATGATGGCAACGGCGGAATGATCGTTGATAAACTTAGCACTTCGGAATCCTTCCTGAATAGTCTTTGGGTCATTGAGAGCCACACCTGGTGCAAAACCAATACCAAATCCTTCTTTGTTGTTAACAACATCAATAACTCGTCCCCAACTGTCATATCGACCAGTTTCAAGCACACACAAAGCATCCTTGAGAGAAGACATTGGCATAACATTCTTCTTAGCAGCATTATCAACAACAGAAAGAGCCTGAAATGAAGTCCCCACCCCTTCTTCAGCATTAATATAGGAGAAAGATGACAAATTGTTCACTAGCATCGCTTGCTCACATCCAATAGTCACTAACTTCCTATCTTTCACAAACTTCAGCTTCTGATGGAGAGTAGATGTCACAGCTCCTGCCTCATGAATCCAAGGTCTTCCAAGGAGACAACTGTAAGCGGGGCATATATCCATTACTTGAAAAGTAATTTGGAATATAAACGGTCCAATCAGAATAGGAAGATCAACTTCACCAATCACTGTCTTCTTCGATCCATCAAAAGCTTTCACAATAATCCCACTATGCCTCATGGGAGCACCTTGGTTCGCAAGCCTTGACAAAGTCGACTTCGACATCACATTCAGGGAAGATCCGATATCAACCAGCACCTTAGACATAACATCTTCGTGACGGTTCACTGAAATATGCAGATCCAAATTATGGCTCCTTCCTTCTTCAGGCAAGCCATCATCACAGAAACTCAAATTTTTACACGATGTGATATTAGCCACAATACTATCAAATTGATCAACAGTCACATCGTGATCGACATAAGCTTGATCAAGAATCTTCTGCAAAGACTGCCTATGAGCCTCAGAGCACATCAAGAGTGATAAAACTGATATCTTCGACGGAGTATGCAACAACTGCTCAATAATGTTATACTCGCTCTTCTTTATCAATTTCAACACCTCGTCTTCACTATCTTTCAAAGCGACATATGACCGAATAACAGTATCCTCAATCTGCTTAGTCGCATTTGAATCTTCAGCTCTTTTCGGAGGATCCAAAGCATAAACTCTACCACTTCGAGTAACTTTTGTCACATCAGCAATGCTAACCACAAACTTTGGAGAAGGAATAGGAACTTCCTTACCATTTTCTATCATCGTAGCATTATACCGGTACGAAACAACTTTATCAGACTCATATGGCATTGGACCAGGAAAATTGATCACCAAGGGATTAATAACATTTTTGCGGCTATCAAAAGAAATAACCACCTTCTCAGAAACAACCTTCTCAGGAATATTGAATTGAGGCACAATAACATTCACTTCATTGTCATGCTCATCTCTTTTTTCTGTAACTTCAATCAACTTAGCATCCATCATCTTTTGAATGTCTCTCTTAACAATCACGCAACCACGAGGGTTCACCGGGCAAATGCAGCAACCAACATAATCGTGATCAATATCATGATATTCACTTAAGAAAGCATGCATCTCAAACAAAAACCTTCGAATATGACATACCTCATAAATCTTGAATAAACCAGGACAACTATCAACCATGTTCACAGACGTATTACCATGATTTGGAAGCGGATTCGTCTTCACATTTGGATTAACATCATTGAAAGACATGCCATTACTCCTTATCAATTTCTGCACTTCAAACTTCAATGGATAACAATTCTCAATGTCATGCCCCAGGGCACCTATATGAAAACACAGTGAGCTTCTAGCTTATACCACCATGGAATAGATTTTGGAACTGGAGGCGGAGAACGTGTTTGCACAAGATTCTTTGCAATCAAAGACGGAAGCAAATCTGCATATAAAATTGGAATGGGATCAAAATTCGGCTTAGAACGACCTTGTTGTTTTCCACTCTGTTGCATAGGCGGCTATTGATAACGATACTGATACTTTGGAGCTACTGGCACAATTGGAGTCACATTAATCATTGGATTTACAGAAGCTACATGCTGATGATAACGATTCTCACGACCACGAGGTCTTCTGTAACTTTCACGAGACACATAATTGGTCTCAGCTTCTTTCTTCTTACCAAAGTTGAACCTCTTAGAGCTTGAGCCATCACTAATCTCTTTGTTCAACCGTCCTTCACGAACACCTTCTTCTAAACACATCCCCATATTCACCATTTCAGTGAAGTCAGAAGGAGAACTTGCAATCATCTTCTCATAGTAGAAAGAACCTAAAGTCTTCAAAAAGATCTTCGTCATCTCTTTCTCTTCCAAAGGAGGAACAATCTGAGTTGCTAGCTCGCGCCATCTCTGTGCATACTCTTTAAAAGTTTCTTTGTCCTTCTGGGACATATCACGGAGCTAATCTTTGTCCGGTGGCATATCAACATTATACTTGTATTTCCTAACAAAAGACTCTCCCAAATCATTGAAAGTATGGATTTGGATGCCATTCAAACTCATGTACCATCTCATAGCTGCACCAGTCAAACTATCCTGGAAATAATGAATCAGCAACTGATCATTGTCTGTCTGAGCAGACATCTTCCTAGCATACATAGTCAAATTACTCAGAGGACAAGTGTTGCCTTTATACTTCTCAAACTCAGGCAACCTGAACTTGTATGGAACCTTGACATTAGGAACCAGACAGAGATCATAAGCATCTTTACCAAACAAATCTTTGTGCTTCAAGGCTCTCATCTCTCTCTGCAACTCAACAAAATGGGCTTGAAAATCATCAAGTCTTTCAGTTACACCAGCACCTTCACTGGACTCAACATGGTAAATCACTTCATCATGGTGTGGAATAGTGTGCATCACAGGCGGTGCGGTAGTCATTACTGGTTGAAGAGTATTAAATGCAGCAGTCTCAGGAGGAAAAGGATGATAACCAACAGGAGTGAAACCAGCCGGCATACCCCACGATCTACCAAGAGGCATACGGTAACGAGGAGAAAGGACAACTTCGGCAGGGACCGATGTAGTGACAATCTCAGAGATGATTGTATGATGAACATGAGGATTACGAATAAGGGGTGGCTGATTCTGAGTAGCCACCAAGCTTTCCATCATGGAAGTAACTCTTTCCAAGCTATCCTTTAGATATGTAACTTCCTCGCGCAGCTCGCGATTCTCTTGTTGTAAGGCTTCCGACATCTTCTTCCGATTAGCTCAAGTATCAACCTTGTGAGTCAGCTTTATAGAAGAACTAAATGAAGACCAAGAAACAACATAAGATCCCTGGAGAACACTCAAAAAGCAAGAAAAATGCGGGTATGATGTATGGTATGCGTATGCAAATGCAAAGATTTCAAAGGACTATAAGATAAGTTGCAATATTTATAAAGAAACACCTTTTGAAATACTTAAAAACTCATTCTCATTAAAATCAAAGTAAGGGTTACAAGTGAAGTACAAGTCTCAACAATCCTAATACATGAGAGAAAAAGGTAAACTAGGCTTAGGGGATCACATCTGAAGAAGACCCAAATCCCGACTGGTACTTCATGCGAATCCTCTTAATCTCTTTCTTGTACCGATTCTCCATGTATTCCTTATCCTTCACTAACTGGTCAACAATAGCCTTCCAAGCGCCGGATGTAGGAGGAATGGTAGATGGAGTACTAGAGGAAAATAAATCCTCTCTTGGCCTCTTCGTAACATGCCGCTCAAGTAACTCAATGAGATCATCCCTCTCCTTCAGTTGCTCTTGCATCATCGTCTTCTCAAGTAGCCATTCTTATTTGTCTCTCTTCATCTTGTCCAACTCTTCTTGAAGAGAAACCTTCTCATCAACAGGAGGAAGAAAAGAAGACAATGGTAGTATATGAAACAAAGGCTCCTCGGGTGGATAAGGCATCTTGAGCTTGGAAGCCCTAGATCGAACCCACTGGATGTAACACTCGGAGGGATCAAGGTGTTGTCTTCCCAATTGAACCTTTTCTTTCCGATGAACCGCATGCCAAGAATGAGCAATCATTTTCTTCATCTCTACATGATCTGCACCATTAAGAAAGAAGAAATTGGATAAGGAAAGGTTTCTTGGTATGTCCTTCAAGATATATCCCAACTGTCGCCTAGCAAGAATAGGGTTGTAACTAATTCCCCCATGTGTACCAAGAAGATGTACATTAGGAAATTCTCCATAACTGTCAATAAGCACTCCAGTATCATAATAGGAACAATACCAAGTCATATGCTTATGAGAAAGAGACATAATCCTTTGAGACCATCTTCGTTTCTCTCTATTATCCTTGAAAACATCAGACTTTGGTAGGTGCGAAATAAACCACCTTTAGAGAAGAGGCGCACAACATAAAATCTCTCCATCACCTTTGGAGGTCCTGTAATGAAAGGCATGATACATGTCTCCAAGCAAAGTAGGTACTGGATTTCTCTTCAAGAAAATCTGAATGGCACTCTCGTCCACAATACCATCTAAGTTAGGAAATAAGACAATCCCATAAATGAGCAAAGCAAGAATAGCCTCAAATGCATCCTTATGACCCGAAGTAAGAGAAGTAGAAGCTTCCCCCCTTAATAACTTGGCATTAATACCACAGACACTCCCTTTCAGAAGAAACTTCCTATTAAGATCGA